>CM064528.1:41418277-41875777 GCA_032716605.1 Paralithodes platypus
CTAATTGTGTGATCTTTTATATAGCCTGCTTGACTATCAGCAGTCTATAGTGCGTGCACCCTGTAACCGAGTCATAGGATACCTCGTTGTCCAGGCAGGACTCGTGACGGTTTAGGGTGGTTTGTTGCCTGGGTTTATAAATAAGGGTTGGATCTAGCGTTTTCCGTTGTTGCTTGTTGCCGCATACCTAGTCCAATAGAAAGAGCCCAGTGTTTATATATCACAGGACGTAACAAATGGCGACCTTGCATAGGATTTACTGAACAGAGGAATATAGTGGTCATTTGTTTTGAGATTCCTTATGATTAGAGGAATACAGTGGACATAGAGTTTTTTTTTGGAGCAACCAATATAACACATTAAAGACTTTAAATAACATTAGTATATACATACTTGCATAGGAGATAAGGCACATTCTATAACCGTGATAATTACTGCAGTACAAAAACATGTCTAATACATCAGAACACAGTGATGGATCAGGTCACGATACGGGCTCGGAGGGAGAAAGACCTGTGGAGTGGCTAGTCGATAGTGAGGAGGGTGCTAGAAGATTTTTAGAGGTGCCCCTTACCGCTGCCAGGGTGTTGAAGCTGAATAAGTATGGCTTAAAGTGTGTGGCAGGTCTTCAGGGTCACCAGGGTTTAAGTGGCATGAGGAAAGATCAGCTGAGGACTTTGATATTGGGTTTAGAAGGGAGAGACCTGGGTGGAGAGGCGACTGGGGGCCCCGGTCCCCAGCCCCCCCTCCACTCTACCCCCATATCAAACGTCAGGGTGCCTGAATTTAGTACATACCCCCAAGTTGATGGTCAATGGCAGTGTGGAATTCAATCACAGGGACCCTCTCCATTAAATGCACCTTCCCCTCCTCAAGGGTTGACTCCAGATTTGTTGTTTCGGCTTTAGATGGCCAAGGTTGAGGCCGCCGAAAGACAGGCTAGGGCCAAGGTTGAGGCCGCCGAAAGACAGGTTAGAGTTCAGGTTGAGGCTGCCAAGAGACAGGCTAGTGTGCAGGCTGAGGCTGCAGAGAGAACAGCTATACGAGAGGCTGAACTGCAGGCAGAGTCTACTAGATATCGGGCTGACAGTGAGCTGGAGAGATCTCGAGTGGAGGTAACAGGGCGAAATATTGGGGGAGGTAACAGACATCGGGACCAATCATTGTCGCACCTGCTTAAACTAGTTCCTGTGTTCGATGAATTAGGTGTGGCTGAGTTTTTTATGCGATTTGAGAAGAAGTGTCAGGAACACCAGTGGCCTCAGGAAAAGTGGGCAGCATTAGTTTCATCAAGACTCCTAGGAAAGGGGCTAAAAGCGTATGATGCACTACCTTTAGAGTCCTGTGTAGTTTATGATGAGCTAAAGAAGGCTGTGCTACGGGCCTATGAGTTACAACCAGAAATTACGCTTGAAGTTTCGGGGTGTTACTAAGGGCAAGGATAGTACCTTCCTAGAACACGCCCGGGACTTGTCTGATGCACTACGACATTGGCTGCATTCTGAGAGGGCAGCTACTTTTGAGGAGTTGAGTGAGCTGGTTCTCTTGGAGCAGTTCTTTAAGTGCACAGGCGGGGACTTAACATTAAATATAAAGGACAAAAATCCTAGAACTCTCCAGGAGGCAGCAGAAATGGCTGACCTTCGACTGTCATTAATTCGAGGGTGCGGAGCAGCAGCTAGGAGTGAGTCGGGTGCAAAGGATCGTACCCCTCCCCCTCCCAAGAATTTTGATACACATAAATACACAAAAAACCATCTAGCACTGACAATAAAACTGAACATAAACCAAATACCGTCCCGTATAAGAAGTCTAATGGTACCTCCCACTCCCAAGGGAAACCAAAGAGTAAAGAGTGCTTCGCATGTCACAAGGAGGGTCACTTTGCAAATGCTTGTCCGAACAAGCCACCAAACAAGGTTGTGTCATTGGCCCGCAGCATAGGGGTGTCGCCTATATCTTCTGAGTTGCCAAGGGTAGTTCGTCAGAGGGTGGGACACAGCCTGTGTTCAAGAGTCCGGAAGGCTCGAACCCTGTCCGTGACGTCTTTGGGGGTCATAGAGGGCATGGTTTGTGAGGTGGGCTGGCGAAAGGCGAGGAGTTAAGCTATTGCGTGATACGGGGGCTTCTCAGACCTTGTTAAAGAACTTTACTGGTAGACCGATTAACGCTGCTCGGGTGGTGGTAGTTCAGGGGATCAATGCTACGAAGTCCTACCCGCTGGTGCGGATGGAGCTGGAGGTGGGTGGTGTGGCGAAGGAGCTGGATGTAGGAATTGTAGAGAACTTGCCTGTTGGGGGCGTCGACCTCCTCCTCGGCAACGACTTTGCGGTGCCTGCTTCTAAGGTTTCACCCTTGGTCGTTGCCGAGAAGGAGGCCGACGTTAGTAGGGAGGAACAGGAGTGGGTTGAGAAGTGTAGCGTACAAACCATGGCGTGTGTTGTGACGCGTTCTCAGACATCCGGAGCCTTGCAGCCACCACCTCAGTCTATCAAACCGCGGAGGAAAGGTCACAAGAAAACGGGAAGTGTTGGTCAATTGGAGAGTTTTGAGCCGGCAGTGTTTCTTGGTGACTCATTATTGGCACCTATGTTAGAGTCTGGAGAGGCCCCGGGGCCTGTCACCGCTAGTGTAGGTGCAGGGCAGGAAGAGACTCTGCGACAGCATCGTTATGCGCAGCGTGAGGAAAGGATGGCTCAGCGGGACATTGGAGGTGGAAATAAATTATTTTAAGATGAACTTCGATAATCTCGCACCTGCTGATATATGTTCCTTGCAGCTGGAAGATCCTGAAGTCAGGGCGTGTGGTAATGGTGCTGTCGAACTGGAGAGCGATGGGGATGCGCAGCCTGGTGATTTTTTCTTGTCCGAGGGGATCTTGTATCGGAGACATCAGGATCCCAAGAAAAAGTGGGATGGCGGGTCAGGATTAGTGGACCAGTTAGTAGTACCGAGGGTGTGCCGTGAGAGCTTATTGAGATTAGCTCATGATGTGCCTTTGGCAGGGCACCTGGGGGCACGTAAGACGGAGGCAGCTCTGAGCAAGCTTTTCTGGTGGCCTTGGGTTAAAGGCGAGTGTCGTGTCATGGGTGTCACAGTGTCACACTTGTCAAGTTGTGGGGAAACCCAATCAGGTCATCCCCAGAGCCCCGTTACAACCCATCCCTGTCATTGGGCCGCCCTTCAGCAAAGTAGTTATCGATATGGTTGGCCCATTACCCCCCACTATTGCCGGCAATAAATGTTTACTAACTGTAATGGATGTAGCAACGCGGTATCCAGATGCTTACCCCATGCGCAACGGGATGGCTAAGACTGTTGTCAAAAACCTACTTGTCTATTTCTCTCGTTATGGCTACCCTCAGGAGATCCAGTCTGATCAGGGATCCAATTTTACTTCTGCTCTGTTTAAGCAGACCATGCAGCAACATGGGATAGTGTCTGTGGTGTCATCTGCCTACCATCCCGAGAGCCAGGGAGTTTTGGAAAGGTGGCACTCGACTCTCAAGAGTATGTTGCGGTGTTATTGCATGGAAAATGGGAAGGACTGGGATCTAGGTCTCCCATACATTTTATTTGCTGCGAGAGAAGTACCTGGGGAGAGCTTGGATTTAGCCCGAACGAGTTGGTTTTTGGACACAGGGTCAGGGGGCCCCTCCACATAGTCAAGGAGATCTGGGAGGGAGTCACAAAGCCATGCTCGCTTCTAAAGTATGTTGTTGAAAGCCGTGAGAGAATGCTAAAGAGCCTGGAGGTAGCAGGTCGGAACCTTAAGAGTTCACAAGCTCAGATGAAGGACAGATACGACCAGAAGGTGAAGCTGAGGGAGTTTGAAGTAGATCAGGAGGTACTGATACTACTGCCTCTGGTGGGACACCCCTTGTCTGCCAAGTATTCTGGTCCGTATCGGGTTGTAAGGAAGGTTTCTGATCTAGACTATTTAGTAGCTACTCCTGATCGTAAGAAAAAGAACCAACTTTGCCATGTGAATCTGATGAAAGAGTATGTGAGGCGCCCCTCCGAGCCTCTCACTGTCCCGGTGTTGATCTGCAGCGATCGTGGTGGAGAAGGAGGAAGGAACAGTCAAGCTGCGGGGGAGGATAATTGGGATTGTCATGTTTCCGCGGATCAGTGGGCGTGGAATTCTAGACAAGTGGCTCACGAGTTGATATTGCACCTGCCTGAGAAACAACGTGTAGCTGTGCAGCACTTGTTTGATTCAAACCCAGCTGTTTTCGCGGAGCATCCTGGCCTCACTACTCAAGCGGTGCACGATGTCGATGTTGGGGACCACCCGCCCTTTAAATCAGTGCCATACCGTGTTCCCCCTATTAAATTACCAGCACTTAGGGAAGAGCTGGATTATATGCTGAAACGTGGGCTGATTTCTGAGGGTGCAGTAAGGTGGACTTCCCCAGTCACACTGCAGCCCAAACCAGATGGCAAGGTGCGGTTTTGTATAGATTTCCGCAGGTTGAATAGTTTAACCCCCACAAATGCCTACCCTCTCCCTCGCGTGGACGACAGTGTGGATAAGATAGGAAAAGCCAAGTTCCTCACTAAGATAGACCTTGTTAAGGGATATTGGCAAGTGCCCTTGTCTGAGCGAGCGCGAGAGGTGTGTGGGTTTGTGGTGGACGGTGCCACATATCGTTGCCATGTTATGCCATACGGGCTGAAAAATGCCCCTGCAACGTTTCAGAAATTAATGAACGACATTGTTGCCGACATTCCCAACTGTACGGTGTACCTAGATGATGTCATAATATACGACGATGATTTTAACAGTCACTGTGCTCACATTGGACAGCTTTTTTAATAAACTGAATGAAGCAGGTTTGGTTGTAAACCTGGGTAAGTGCGATTTTGTCAAAGCCACAGTTTTGTACCTGGGGTTCGAGGTGGGGATGGGTCAGGTGTGCCCTCCACAGACAAAGATCAAAGCCATCGATCAGTTTCCCCAGCCTATGACTAAGAAACAAATCATGCGGTTTCTAGGTATGATAGGCTATTATCGTCACTTCATCAAAGGCTATTCGGCTGTACTTGCACCTTTAACTGACTTATTATCTAAGGACAAGAAGTTCCGGTGGGTTCCTGAGTGTGCAGAGGCGTTTTCCTTGGTGAAACACCTGTTATGTACCCACCCCATACTCAGGGCCCCGGACTTCAGCAGACATTTTCAGCTGGCGACTGATGCTAGTGGTGTAGGGACTGGGGCTGTCTTGTTACAGACAGATGATGAAGGTATCGAACATCCAGTGAGTTTTTACAGTAAAAAATTCAATAGTGCACAAAGGAATTACTCTGTAATTGAAAAAGAACTCCTGGCGATAGTGCTGGCGCTCAGGCACTTCGATGTATATGTTCCTGCTTTCGGACCAGTCGTAGTGGTTTATACTGATCATCACCCTCTGAAATTCTTGAATCAGTTTCATAACCGGAATATGAGGCTGACCGGGTGGTCACTCATGCTTCAGGAGTATAATCTGGACATACGCCATATTGCCGGTTCTGATAACGTGATAGCGGATTGTCTATTAAGGGTGGATGATGTTGGTTAGACTGCCACAGGATTGAGGGTTGAGTGTGGAGGAAAATAGGCTGTCACTGTAGTTCAGCCGAAAAAAAAAATTAAAAAGCAAAAACCTTATAAAAACTCTTTATTTTTTATAACGTGTAGAATTTTGTATAAGATGTTGTAGCAGTATCTAAGTTGAATGTTTTCGCTTATTGTCGCTGAGTTAGTTGAACTTGCTCGGTGGAGCGCAACAGTCTTTATTTTTTTTATATATGGTGCCTTGTGTCGCAACAGTGTGTGGTACTATGAGAAGCTTTCTGTTAGATATGAAGAACTTAGTCAAGGGTCTTATATCTTGGGGGAGGTGTGACGCTTCTGCATAGTAACCACGTGCGGGCATGCGCGCGCGTCGGCTGCCCAGCCGTTTAGAAACCGGCTGGTGGTAGCCGGCCGGTAGGCTTTCCCTTAGTATATATCCTACGACAATGTAACTAATGTCTGTGATATTCTTATGATGTTTCACAGCTTGAAGCTGCCCTTATTCTTAACCAACGCATCTTAGTATATTTTATTCTCGATAGTTGATTGTTTCATTATAATATATAAGATGTAAGTCTAGTGAGAGTGGGAGGAGACGAGTGGGAGAGAGAGACCGGCTTGGGACGTTGCTTCGCGCGGAGAGTCCAGCTTGGGACGAGCCTGAAGCGCTGCCACATGCATTTGATTGCAACGTTAGGCTTAGTTTCGACTCATGCACGGGGTAGAGGATTTTGACCAGGCAACTGTGTTGAGTGTTGCCAAGCCTGGGATGTATTCTGCATACCTAGGGTGGGGTCCAGACAGATTCAAGACTCAGAGCTCACCTCATTGTCGTACCCTTCGGACCCCCTTGATATCTATCCCTCTCAACCCCACTTAGAAACGTTCTCTCTTACTTTGTATACCTTCTTTCCACTACTTCACCAATCTATTTAATTATCCCATCCCCTTGATAGACCTTATATCTATTATTGTATTAACGACGAGCTCTCAGATAACTAGATAGGATTTTGGGCCTTATGCAGGGATGTAATTGTTAATGAGACCTAGGAAGCTTTTTTGTTGTCTCATATTTGGTGGTTTCATGCTTGCTAGTGTGTTCTTGTGTCAGGTTAGCAGGGGCTAGACCGGAGGGGGGGCTTTTTGTGATCCTTTAAGTAAAATCTGCTGGTGCGAGTCCCGTGGACCCGCACGACTTTACTAGGATACCCGTGGGAGTCTGGGGGCATTTTCTTGTCTGTGTCCCTGTGTGTCTAGCATTGTGTTGTGTGAGGGCCATTGCCTAGTCCACTCAGCACTGCGCTAGCACGTCTTGCTTTTGTTTTAGGGTCGCCAGGAGAGAGTCAGATACTTGCGATCTGAGTCTCTCAAGAGAGCACCCTTTCAATTAGAGTAGTTTGGCGCACAGACCTGGGAACGTCCCTAGGCTAGAGCAGGTGGCTCAGCCCGGGTATCCGAAGCCTATATCCTTCCGGCTAGACCTCTGCCACCTGGCAGATTAACAGCTAGGGGTTTATTATCTCTGTATGCTTGTTATTGTGCCACAGTTTACCGTTTTTGTGAGCATTGTGAGTCAGGATGTGGCTTAGAGACTCTGTCCGAGCAGGCTTGCCTGACTAAGAGTGAGAAGCACACCTGTATGTGGTTATGTTGCGAGTTGCTACCTTTATTTAATTATACCTATGCCATTATACACTGTATGGCCTATCACTAGTATTTATTCCTGCTTATGAGTTAAGAGTTCTCTAAATCCGTAACGTACTTTCTTTGCTAAGCATCAGATCCTACAGTAGCCGCATGCAGTTTAGAAACCCGCATCTTGTCTACTTGTACGATGTTTTGAGGACTGTTTGCTTTCACCTTCTTTCACGCAGGGGTGATTAGTTGTATTAATTAACGTAACGTTAAATGTACTTTCTTCTAGTTTGTTATTAAATTGTTTCTGCAATTTAATTCCGTTATCTATCTTTTCCTTGAAGCTTTAAGTCAACTTAATTGTGTGATCTTTTATATAGCCTGCTTGACTATCAGCAGTCTATAGTGCGTGCACCCTGTAACCGAGTCATAGGATACCTCATTGTCCAGGCAAGACTCTTGACGGATTAGGGTGGTTTGTTGCCTGGGTTTATAGATAAGGGTTGGATCTAGCATTTTCCGTTGTTGCTTGTTGCCGCATACCTAGTCCAATAGAAAGAGCCCAGTGTTTATATATCACAGGACGTAACAACAGGTAGCAAAGTCAATACTCAGATCTGCTCAGGCAATCGCGGACGCGGAAGTCCGAAAGGCTATCGAACTATCTAGACGCTTGCTACTCCAGACTTCTATACAGTCACTGGGGGATATCCGTACAGCCTTGCTAGAGGCGGTGCGGGCACGACAAGATCTAGGGATGTCTCTCGTGAGGAAGCTCCCAGATAGGATTGTAAATCAAGTGGTTATGTCCCCTGTTCTAACTGCCTCTTTAATGTCCCCGGAGGTGTGGAAAACAGTGTTCAACATGGCTCAGGCCTTTAAGCACAGTCCCGACCCATCTAAGAAACCTGCTTTCAATTTTCCCAAGCCCAAACCAGTCGCAAAAGCTCAGCCTGGTGGGGCAAAGCCCTTTCATCTGCCTAAGTCCTCTTCCACCCAAAGTCAGGCTCAGTACAGATACAAGCAAGGAAAGTTTTCAGGTAATCATAAAGGACAGAAGTATCAACGACCGGGCCAGGGCCCGTCACCTGCCAAACCCGGCCAGTCATCGAAGCATACACCACCACCGCCACCAAAAAACTAGGGTCTCTCTCTCTCTCCCAGGGCCAGTCTTACGGTGGGTGGATCAGAGGGTAGTCCAGCCGGCGAACCCTTGTCTGCTAACTGGGTCGTTCTGGGCGTGTCATCGCGCATGGCCATTAAACACATGGGCGAGGATGGTGGCACGCAAAGGCATCACCTGGCAGTGGCTCCGGCGACCTCGCTTACGTCAGCCGACAGAGGCAAATTTTGTTTCATTAGAGGTGGAGTAACTGATCCAAGAGATGATCACCAAGAATGTCATCATCCCGGTCCCTCAAAATTACCCAGTATTTACGTCCAAACTCTTTCTAGTGCCCAAAAGGGACAGTGTTCAGATGAGGCCGGTCGTAGACCTGTCTTATCTGAACCTCCACATTCACAACGTTTCCTTCAGGATGCTGACAGTGAATCAAATCAGGCTAACACTTCCGCCGGAAGGGTGGATGTGTTCTTTAGACCTGACAGACGCGTATTGGCACGTCCCGGTAAACAAAAGGTTTCAATGATTTCTGGCCTTACGGATAATGCATCAGTCTTATGTCTTTCAGAGGATGCCGTTCGGGTTGAACCTAGCACCTCGCTTATTCACGAAATTAGTCCGGCAAGCCCTGATGCCCATGTTAGAACAAGGGATCAGGATTTTGTGGCATCTAGACGACTGGCTGGTGGTGGCAGAGACGGAACAGTTATGCATCAATCATGTCAACATAACATTAAATCATGTAAAATCTCTAGGGTTCAAGGTAAACCCGGTAAAGTCAAACCTTGTTCCCTGACGAGTGGTCCTGTGGATAGGGCTGGTCTGGAACACAGCTGCTCTCACTCTGAGTCAGAGTGTGGACAATCGGAACAGGTTTCGCAAGAAACTGTTTATGTTTCTTCACAGTCTGACTATGACACGGAGAGTCTGGGAATCTCTGGTCGGCTCTCTCAACTGGATTCAACTGACTGTAAAGTTGGGCCGGTTGAAAGTCAAACGTTTAATATTGGAGGGCAACACATTTTTTCCACTATTGCCGGCGGAAATATTATGGCCCATCCCAAAATTAATACACAGCTTACTAGCGGTCTGGGCGAAGAGGGAAACATTGCACTCGGTCATGTCATGGACCTCTCCTCCGCCGACGGCAAGGGTAGACACGGATGCGTCAGGAACGATAGGTTGGGGCTTTCAGTCAAACCACGGCCATCAGGGTCAAGGGCTTTGGTCCCATTCAGAAACCTCCCACATCAATGTCAAAGAGTTACTAGTCCCCTTGTATTTCCTTCAGGCTCACGGCTCTACTTTACGGGACAAATCGGTGGCCTTCAGGATGGACAATCTGAATGCGGTTCACTGCATTCAGAAACAAGGGTCAACGAGATCTCGGAAGTTGCTAAACGTGTCAGAAAAGATTTTTGTTTTCGCTGGCAAGCTGAACATTCATCTTCACGCATCTTATCTCCCAGGCGTAGCAAACGTCTGGACAGACGCTCTGTCTCGGAGACAGAGCACAACAGTAGAATGGGAGCTCAAGCAAACCATTTTCGACCAAATGATTGCGGAGCCTTACCGTCCACAAGTGGATCTGTTTGTGTCCGAGGAGACTCACAAACTCCCGCTGTACCTCACCCGCCGGACAATAACGCCGGCGGGAGGACCCGACGCACTGGTAACGGACTGGAACATGTGGAGTTCCGTTTATCTGTTTCTGCCACCAGACGCTTCTCTAATGTGCCACGTAGTAAACAAACTACGGGATTATCGGGGCGTAGTCTCGTTAATCGCGCCCCTGTGGCCGGCGCAGTTGTGGTACTGGCAATTGAAAACGTGGTGCCCGAACCCGGTGTCGCTCCCGGTCGTGTATTTCCACTTAGACACGATTGGCAACCTAGAGACCTCGCTGACTTTTGCATTGTGGACATTCAGGAGGCCAAGTGGCTAACACCGTATGGTAGAAACGTGACCGATAAATTCATGAGTCAATATACCCAATCTACAAAGAGACAGTATCAATCGCACTGGCGGTCCTTTACTTCTTGGATACTTAGGACAAAACAAACCGTACCTTCGGTGGCTTTAGTTTTTAATTATTGAAACTATCTGTTCGAGCAGAAATGTCTATCTGTAGTAACGTTAAAAAATCACTTAACAGCGATTAGGATGCCATTCTTTGACCTTACAGGTCTAACCATAACACTAGCGGAGGAAACAGGTTTCATGAGAGCATGTTTTAAACTCCGCCCACCTCCCCGTCAGCTCATGCCTACCTGGTCTCTGGACAAAGCGTTGTCTTTACTTCATTCCCGTCTGTACCAAAATACTGCAGATTTTGACTTACTTTTAAAAAGGGCAGTATTCCTTATGGCTTTGGCTACCGGGAACAGGGTATCTGAGCTGGCGGCGATGAGCAACACACCTAATTGCATAAGGTTTGGTAGGCTCAATGAGTGTATTCACGTTGCACCTTCCCCAGGGTTCATCGCCAAAAATGAACACCGTGAACACGTGTTTTCAGAGTTCACGGTGCCGGCGTTGAAAAGGGGAAAAGTGCACCATAATTTATGTCCAGTGCAAGCTCTAACCAAATATTTGAGAGTAGCACCTCTGAATCAACAGGGGGCTTTATGGGTAGCAAGTACGGGCAAACGCTTAATGAAACGTAAAATAGCTTCTCTCCTAGTAGAAGTCATTAAAGAGAGTAATCCCGGCGTCGTGGGAAAAGACCACGATTTACGTAAATGGGCGGCCTCTTTGCGTTTCCTTAAGAATTTTTCTGTTGAGGACATAGCATCCACGCACCTATGGTCCTCTAATCATACGTTTTTGACTCGATACCTTTCAGTAGCTCTAGACAGACCGTCCATGCCATGTATAGCTTTAAGACAGAGGGTCTAGGTGGCCTCTAAGTCACTTATTGTTTAGATTAAGAAAAGAGGGGGGGGGTGCAGTCAGTGTAACATAGGACACCCTAGACCCCGCCGGAGTATGTGTACGGAGCATACGAGCTGTGATACTGTTTGTAGGTGTTGTGATATAAAATTTCTCTGTAGTATTCATTACAGAGTTGAGAAGAAGAAGAAGAGAGGTACCTTGGGTAAACTGCTGCTCCAAGTTATCAACATATATACCCTATGTCAACACTACACAGAGCAAACAACGTATATAACTCCACAATGAATGCACAGAGAATGTGGTGGAACATATACAGTGTTAGTGAATAGTCCACAAGTGAGTGAAAAGTGAAGTGGAATATCTGCCCCCCTGGTCATCTGGGTATCAAACAAGATGGCGGGGCGAGGTGGGACAATCTCAACCCAGGGACGAAATAGTGATGGCCTTGAAATCAACGAACTGTTATGCTTTATATCAAATAAAATAGATAGTCTACCTACAGACAGTATTGTGCAGCTTTGTGTGCCCTTTTATGATGAAGATAAAATTGTGGCAGCCAAGAACAGAGTGTTCGATCTTATTGGTACTAGTGAAGATAACAATTATCGAAATATTAAACAAAAGTGCTGAGAACATTAAAGACATTATTAAATTGCTACAAGAAAGTAAGGCTGTGGGCTTACCCACTTTCGTGGCCATGGACCTAAAGGACCTACCACCTATACAATTTGATAGGATAGATGTGTCAGTGCTACTTAGTGAAATCAAGAACACCCAAATGGAAGTTAAATTACTGAGAGAGTGTACCACAGGTCAAAAAGAAACCATAGTGGACATAAGCAGTGTGGTCTCAAATGTAGCTGACAGAGTGAATAAGTTAGAAAATAACTCTACTAACGCTCCACCTCAACCACAGGCCCAAGTGACACAACAACAGCAGCAGCATCTAGAACAACAGCATCAACAACAACAACCACCCATAGGCCTACAACACCACCACCAGCAACAGCAGGCTGAACTACAACAGCAACAGCTGCAACAACTCCAAACACAAAAGCCCCAGCAACAACAGCAACCCATACAACAACAGCATCAACAGCAACAACAACAACCACCCATAGGCCTACAACACCACCAACAGCAACAGCAGGCTGAACTACAACAGCAACAGCTGCAACAACTCCAAACACAAAAGCCCCAGCAACAACAGCAACCCATACAACAACAGCATCAACAGCAACAACAGCAGCAGCAACAACCACAACAGCAGCAACAACCACAACAGCAGCAGCACCAGCAGGTGCAACAGCAACAACAGCAGGTGCAGCATCAACAACAGCAGATGCAGCAGCAACAACAGCAGGTGCAGCAGCAACAACAGCAGCAGGTGCAGCAGCAACAGGTGCAGCAGCAACAACAGCAGCAGGTGCAGCAGCAACAACAGCAGCAGGTGCAGCAGCAACAACAGCAGGTGCAGCAGCAACAGCATCAACAAAAGCAACAACACCAGCGACAACTACAAGAATCCAAACTAACCCAGCAGCAGCATTCATATCAAAGGCAACACCAGGTGTGGCAGCAGCAGCGACCACAACAGCAACAACACCGAACACAACAGCAATCTTTATCGTCGGCAACGAGAGAAGATAATACAGTGCCAGCTACACCATCCTCAAATTCACCTACACAAACTGAACCAAATGAAGGAGCCAATGTAAGGGAAAACCCATGGACTATGGTCAAATGGGTGAATGGCAAGCCTCGCTACTCTAGGGAAGGCGAGCAGGTTCACCCTAGACCGAGAAACCAGCCGGGAATTAAAGGTAGGGTCAAGGATACTGGCCTCAATACCATCAAAAGGCCCCGACTAGCTAGGGTGTTTGCCACAGGATTCAACCCTAGTGTTACTGCTGAGAATCTCAAGATATACTTGGCTGATAATCTACATATAAATATAGAGGTAAGACAGCTGACCACCCTCTCCAGGTCCACTACCTGTGCCTCCTTTTGTATAACTAGCGAATGTCCAGATCCAGATGTTTTCATGAATCCTGACCTGTGGCCAGAAGATGCATATGTCAACTGGTACAGAGAACCAAGACAATATCCCAATGAGGACAGTGCAGAGGCTTCTGGGACTTGGAGGCATCGCACACCACTATCCAACTCGCAGTAATGGAGGAGATACCAACAACAGCAGCAAGTATAAAAGTAACTTCATACAATTGCAGAGGACTCCCCAAAACAAAGAGGAATCTCCTGTTGCGACCTGACATTTTTTTTTTTTTTTTTTTTTTTTTTTTTTTTTACAAAAGACCTCCGTCTACGTATTGTGAAAAACCTGTTATCCTCCGGCAAATTGTGGGGTTGAGTGAGTGAAGGGGGGGGGACAGTGAATGAAGGAGGATGCATGTTTTTCATAATACGTGTTGCTAGCCCCAAACGCGCGAGCAACTGTGGCTTTCAACCATCCGACACATCCCCTTTTATTAATGTGCATCACACATGTTACATACAAATAAGGTTTATGTTTTGTTTTACCCTACTGTGGAAAGACTACGGATACACCACTCCTGCCGGGGCCTCACGCAGTGGCATGACTCAGTCCTGTCGAACTGAGCTCATGACACTGGTGGCATTGCCCTGGAGGATAGCCATCCCTAGTCTTTGCTTGAGCCAGAGGGTTTCCCGGGGTTCTCCTGAAACTTCTCTGATTTTACGGCCTATTTCATTCACCATCTTAAGGGTGGTGGGGCCGAAGACTCCTGAAGTTTCGAATGCCAGGGGCTCGAACTGATGAATTCTGGCGATGGCTTGATATTTTTCTCGCTTTTTATTTTCTGCTATCCGGGCGGCTTCACCTGCTTCGTCGGCGTTTCTGGCGGCGTTGGTTGTGGAGAAAGTGTCAACACATGTGGCATCCCACACGAGGCACCGGCCATTCTTGTAAGGGAAAGTGGTCATCCCATCTGGCCGTTTGCCGTCTTCTCTGTGAAGTCCATGTGGTTCGAGGATTGATGCACAGTTAGCATTCTGCAGGGCCCGTTTTATGACATTATTTAGTGCAGAGTGTCTTGGCAGGCGGCCTGCGTTGTAATTACATGACAAGGCATGGTGACCTTGAGCATCCATCCTCCCATCACACTTGCAAGTGTGTGGGTGACAAACTGCCGCACCCACTCTGAGCGCGATGGCGACCCGGAGCGCTTCAGCATCCAAGTGAGTTCCAAGAGGTGGGATGGGGATGGCGTGTAACCACAAGCCACTCTCCGAACGGGCGGCTGCCTGGAGGCGTGCTTTTGCAACCTGGTCTGCATTGGTTAGGAGATTTTCTTGAGTTTTCTTCGCCGAGATGGTATCCCACGCTTTCTGCTTGCTCCTGGAGGTACCCTGAGGCTCCTCCTCTACTCCTGTACTTCCCTTCCAGGTGTTAATCGCTGCTGTTATGTCCCCATTAAGTGTCATTCCGGGTTTAGAATAAAGGATGGACAATACGAGGTCGTTGGTCGCGATGAGGGAAGAGATAAAGGCTGGGGAGGCAATATCCGAGGCTCTCCGTATGCCCAAGCCCCCGAGGCGGACAGGAAGGGTGGCTTGTGTCCAGGCCCGTTCTTTAAATTCCACGTTGGTGATGCTGGTCACTGCTTCTCGGATTATGCTGTCTAATTCTTGGAGGCCGCCATTGTTCGTGTAAGTCATCGATGTGCGCAGGAGGTATTGGAGTTTTGGGATGGAGAAACAGTTCTTGAGCAGGGCCAGAGCTGAGTGGGCATCGATGTGTATCAGGCGACTCACGAGACGTTGAAGCTCCTCCTTTTTAACTTGAAGTGCTGGTGGGATTGCTGCCAGAGTTAGTGGGGAACCTAATAGGGTTTGCTGGTGCTCCTGAAGGATCTTTACATCTGGCAATATGTTTCGGAACAGGGCCTGAGTCTCTTCTCCTTGTTCACGTGTGGTTGAGGAGAACAAGTTCACATTTGGTGTCATTTATCACTAGCCCGGCCTGGCCGAGGTCAGTTATGATGTTATTTAGGTCGGTTAGAACGTTCTCTACTGACCCACCCAAGGTTGCATCGTCCAGGTACCATACATTCAGCTCTGACCTTACTTTGTTAGCTGCTGCATCCACCCCTATTGAGAAAAGAGCAGGACCACCTGGATCTCCCTGCTGTAACCCGGTCTCTGATGGGATTACCGTCTCGCCAAAAATCAGGATTGAAGGTTTGGAATAAGCCTGCCAAAGTAGGGGGTACAGAGTGGGGATGTGTTCTTGAGCTGCACGGAGGAAGACATCCCTGCGGATGCTGTTGAATGCGTTCCGCATGTCAATCTTTAGAAGCACTCGTTTTTCTTGGGCTTGGCTGAGGTAGGTGCGGGTTGCGTGTACAGCAGCTTCACACCCCCCTGGAGTTCCGAAACCTAGTTGAACTGGTCTTAAGTGTTGACCTAGGCCATTCGAGAGTGGTTTCAAACCCACCTTTGTGGCAAGGCGGCGGAAGGTGTTCCCTACTGCTATTGGGCGCACGCCGCCATCTTTTTTTGCCAGTGCACAGAGTGATGCCCCAAAAAATAGGGGTGTGGCACAGTCGGGTACTTCCCCTCTTAAAACCATGTTGATGAATTTGGTGAGGGTTTCCAAGAGTGCCTCCCCAGCAGCTCCTGATCCCTGACCCAAGAGGCCTTTGAGGTGGGCGGGTCGGATACAATCTGGGCCCGCGGCTGAGCCTGCTGGGAATGAAGTCACTGCGGCGACCACCTGCTCCTTCGTGACAACTAAAGGTTGGCGCATCTGGTCATTTGGGGCAGGGGGGAGGTTTAGGTCCCTAGGTGTAGGTGGGTGCTTTTCTTGTAGGGCTTCAACAACTTCGGTGCCTTGACCAGCAAAACCTTCTGAAGAGGACAACAGTCTGACGGCCCCTTTGATGTCACTATCCGCCAGCTTCGCAGCGACCCTCTTACGTAGCTGTTCAGCCTCTTCCTCTTCCTTCTCCTGGTGCTTCTGGGCCCTGTTTGGTTGCTGTTCGGGGGGTTCCACCAGTTTGTTTCCATCCATATACTGTGCTACTTGACGTTTCACTCTGGTGGCTAGTGAAACCTGAAGATGGTCTTGTATGTTGGTTCTGGGTGGTTTTCGGAGGGCCCCATAGGAGAAACCCAGGAGCCGTGCCCATGCGAGGGGTGTCTTGAGCTGTAGGGCCTGCTTTATGATGGTTGTAAGGGCCTCCGCCACTTGGATTCTGGCTCCTTTAGGTACCCGGGCAAGGACCTGGATCCGCGCTTTCCATTTGGTCACCAGTTGGGTCAAGTCGGCGACCGGTGTTGCCGGTGTTGCCCCGGTTGGCTCTGCAGTGGGCCCTGGGCATGCGAGACATTTCCAGTTTGGTTGTTCTCCTGATGTTTTCTTTGTCAGCTTAGCACAAGATAAATGAATAGATCTAAGACAGCCGGAACATTTTCGCGAATTCTTTCTTGCATTGGTTGTTCCGCACTTAAGACACTTAGTATCTGCTAGGCCATAGTCTTCCAAGATTATCCGTTCCTCTGCCTCTACCAAGCCGTCCTCCTGATCTTCCCGTGGTGCTTCCATCTCTACCATGTCTCCCTTGTTTCAGAAACCCCGGGAAATCTCTCCTGGCACATATCTAGATTATTGCTGTTGTTATTAATGTATAATTGGCTGGATGCATAACAATTCACTTATCATAGTCGACCTTTCTGATGGGATATGTAAAAAACAAAAACAAAACAAAAAACATCACATATCATAGTCAACCTTTCTGATGGGCAATTGGCCTGCTTCTCCTAAAGCTAAGTGGTTAAATGTATAAATCCTCGGCATTGGGCACCGGTACAACTAAAAGATCTGACTGATTGAAAGGAAGCACGCCAATTATATCCTATGATTATTTACACTGGCGACGCCACCCTGATGTTGAGTATTAATGAATGCTTAGGATATTAATAATGCTGTCAACATCAAGATAGGGAGAGAGCCAGAGAGTGAGCGAGAGCCAGGATCTGAGTGGGTAACCGGATCTAGGGCAGCAGTTATGGAAAAATTATTAAATTGTACAAAATGTTAAGAGAGAGAGAGAGAGAGAGAGAGAGAGAGAGAGAGAGAGCAGGGGCGGGGGAGAGGGAGAAAGAAAGCGAGCTGGAGAGGGGGCTGGCCTGGTTGGGTATGAAAGATGTTAGAGGAAAACAAATAACTAAAATGGTAAAAAGCGATCTGAAGTTATAGATAACCTAATGACAATGAGGCGGTTAAGTGCGGTGATTGAAAGTGGATGGAAAGATGTTAAGGATAAAAAGGAGAGAGAGAGAGAGAGAGAGAGAGAGAGAGAGAGAGAGAGCTGGAGAGGGGGCTGGCCTGGTTGGGTATGAAAGATGTTAGAGGAAAACAAATAACTAAAATGATAAAAAGCGATCTGAAGTTATAGATAACCAAAAAAATAATAGCAATGAGGCGGTTAAGTGCGGTGATTGAAAGTGGATGGAAAGATGTTAAGGATAAAAAGGAGAGAGAGAGAGAGAGAGAGAGAGAGAGAGAGAGAGAGAGAGAGAGAGAGAGAGAGAGAGAGAGAGAGAGACGAGGAGAGAGAGAGAGAGAGAGAGAGAGAGAGAGATGAATGAAAATGGGCCTTGTAGCAAGTATTTCCTAAATGGTTAGAGAGAGGGAAATGAAAATGGACCTTATAGCAAATACTTCATAAAGGTTAGAATTGTTTGAGAAGTTGAAGGACCGAGGGTCAGATGGAAGATGAGGCCTATGGTGGGGAACCATAAGGGTGAAACTGCCTGCCCTATAAACGGTCACCTCACTCACCTTGTGGTCACTGCTGGAGGTTTATGGTGCCTGGGCAGGGCTGGGCTAGTGCCTGACGGCTCCTTGTCCCCTCACTGATACTGGTAATAACACTCTCAAGATTAAACTAAATATGCTTTGTGGGCGATGTTTAAACAAGAAACCAGTTCTGTTTACTATGTGCCGAAACACCGTATCATCGCCGATCTTCTGATACGTATATGGGTCACTCAGTCCCACGATACCCCTCCGAAAATCCCCTCTTTTGAGGAGCTCAACCGACCCGTGTGCTCTCACTGTGCTCTCACTCACTCCACATGTGACATCGTATCTACATTAAGGACCAGTGACATAGTCTGCCTTCAGGAAACCTGGTACACAAAACAGGACTTAGGTAATTTGAACATATTAGATAAAGATTTCCATGGGTACGGGGTCTCCACTACGGACACACGTGATGGTATTGTGGCAGTTCACCCCCAGGGGTAGTTGCAATAATGTGGAGATCGTGCCTAGATAGTGTAATTAAAACCATTGAGACAAATTTAAGCTGGTGTGCGGGAATACAGCTGGAAGTGGGACACAGAAAATTTGCAATATTTTGTGTTTACTTACCGTATCAGTGTGCAGAAAATGAAGAACTTTATTTGGAAAAGTTAGGGGAGCTTGGTGGCCTAATTTCTGAATTAGAGATAACGTGTTACTCAGTGGTAGGTGATTGGAATGCTACCCCTCACGAGTTGGGTGGTTCCATGTTTGCTAAACATATGTTAAGGTTTTGTGAGGAGCAAGGTTTAATTTTGTCCTCCAAAAACCTGCTTCCAGAAAATAGCTATACATATGTTAGTGAAGCATGGGAGACCAGGTCGTGGCTTGATCATGCAATCTCTAGCTCTGACTTTCATGACTCTATCTCAGAAATGGCCATAAGATACGACATTACGGATGACGACCACATACCTATAGAATTAACAATCCAAATTAATAAAGCACCGGAAATAACAGAAACTAGCAATAGCATCAAGGCAAAAGTTCCATGGAATGTAATCTCAAATGAAGAGTGCCAAATGTACTGTGATAAAACCAAGGACTTATTAAATAGGGTGCAATATGATGGTAATGGTGTAGCACAATGCAGGGATCCAAAATGTAGTGATGCACAACACAGAAAGGACATTATTAAATTTTACAATAGTATAATAGATTCTTTATCAAAAGTGGGGGAAAGTATTTTTTATAGCCGTAAATATAAGTTCTCATTCAATAAGCCAGGTTGGCAAGACTATGTGGCTGACCTGTATCAGGCCTCCAGAGATGCTAGGTCTCATTGGCTTGAAGTAGGTCAGCCTAGACAGGGGCCTATATTTGAACTTCACAAAAGAGCAAAGGCTAGGACCAAATATGCCATTAGATTTATTAAGCAAAATGAAAACCAATTAAGGAAGGAAGCCCTTGCAAAGAGTCTGGCAGAAAAGGATACTAACTGTTTTTGGAAGGACATCAGATCCATGCAAAATTGTAACACACCATTACCTGTCAGTGTTGAGGGGGTTACGGGTGAAGAGAACATTGCTGACTTATGGAAAACTCATTTTAAGGAACTACTTAACAGTGTAAACCAAAGGTCTACTAATGGTGCAATTCAATATGTGAAAGATAGTAATTATGAAGACATTAAAGTGACTGAAAGTGATCTTGAGAATGCCATAAGAAAACTTAACCTAAATAAAGCTTGTGGGCTGGATGGTATATATGCAGAACATCTTAAATATGCAGATAAGTTGTTAATAGATAAACTTAGTTCTTGCATCACCAGTCTATTTACGCATGGTGTCCTGCCGGAGTCTATGATATCCGTAATACTTGTTCCTGTCATTAAAGATAAATCAGGTAAAATTACAGCTAAAGACAACTACCGCCCAGTAGCACTTGCTAGTGTGGTGAGTAAGGTAGTTGAAATGATAATGCTAGAAAGAATGTCTGCATATATTGTCACCAGCAGCAATCAGTTTGGCTTTAAGAAAAATCACGGCACAGACCAATGCATATATGTGCTGAAAGAAGTGATTGATACATACAACAAACTAAATAGCTCAATTTTCTCTTGTTTTCTTGATGCAAGTAAGGCTTTTGATAGGGTGTGTCACAAAACCTTATTTGAAAAATTAGTTAACAGGGGAGTGCCTAGCTATATTGTTAGGATACTTATTTTCTGGTATGCTAATCAAAAAATGTGTGTAAGATGGGGCAACATCCTGTCAGGCTCTTTCGCCGTAACCAATGGTGTTAGGCAGGGGGGGATATTGTCTCCGTATCTTTTCAACGTCTACATGGATGATCTTAGTCTGGAGCTGAACATGACTCGCACTGGGTGCTGTATTGGCAGCACCATTGTAAATCATCTCATGTATGCTGATGACCTAGCCTTAATCGCGCCCTCTGGAGCAGGACTGGATAAATTATTAAGAGTATGTGAAAAATTTGGAATCGAACATTCAGTCAAATTTAATCCTATAAAGAGCAATATCATAATATTTAAATCTAACCTTCTATTGAAATCAAAGCTACCTAAATTCCATTTGTATGAAGAAATTATAGAAGAAGGAAGTAAAGTAAAGTATCTAGGACACTATATTTCAAGTGATCACTCAGATGATGAGGATATGGGTCGTCAGCGAAGGCAACTTTACATGCAGGGAAATTCAATATTAAGAAAATTTCATATGTGCACATGGGATACAAAAATAACATTGTTCAACTCCTACTGCTCACCAATGTATACAGCACAACTATGGTGGAACTATAAGAAAATGACAGTGAATAGACTAAGTATCTCATATCACAATATCATGAAAATGTTTCTGGGGCTCTCAAAATATGAGAGTACAAGTACGCTATGTGCCTATATGAACTTACACTGTTACCAATCACTCATTAGAAAGCTAACATATAAATTCATTCAGCGCCTTAACACTTCTGAGAACAGGATCATTAAAATGCTACAAACTCCAAGCATAGTGTACACCTCCAGGATCCAGGCACACTGGAGGAAGTTGCTCTATATTTAACCTTAAGTAATGATTTCAGGTCTGCTACTCTACAGAATTAGCATACCGGTACTGAACCTCATAGTGCAGTACAGTACCGATATTCCTATACTGTACTGTAGCAACATACTGTACCGGAAGCTAAATGATGTGAAGCATGGTACTGTACACAATTAGGACAGTGGTTTTGGTAACACAGTAGTTTGATGACCACTGTTTTTGGTTGAGGCAGTGCTGTGAACTACATGATAGCAAGCTGGGTATTATTTAATTTCTTTTTATTTTATGTAGCCTATGTACAGTAGCTTATATATATTTATGTTACTGTAAGGTATATATGGACCCCAGTATGGTCCCCTCTGTACTGTGTGAGTCTGAAATAAAGTATTATTATATAATTATTATTATTACTGGAAATTGTGCTAAAGTACAATAGTAGTACAACAACAATTCTTGTTGTAAGTAGTTTTGGCTGTGAAGCAATATAATTTTAAGAAATCTCAGTAGTTGCAACTACGACTTTTATTTTTGATGTAAGTACTTCTGCATAAGTACAAGAGTTCGGTACTTCTGCGAAAGTGCAAGCATTCATTTTATGTTTGGGTATATTTTTAGGAATATATCCACTAGTTTAATGGGGTTTATATGTGCACATGTAGACTTATAAGTTTTTATTTTTCACCACTTACTTTAAGTGGGGTGCCTTCTTAACTAGCAGATCTGTGTACAGAGTCTCAGAGTTAACCCTTTTTTCAAGCAGGCTTCTTCGAAGCACGCTCCTGCTTGTACCCCTTTTTGAATATATATGCTGTATAAAGTTTATGCGCAAAAATATATATTTTTTACAAAGTAAGAATACTATGTGGTTGTTTGATTATCTGCTTTTTCTAGAGTTATGATATGATTACGAATGTCCCCCTCCAGTCTTAGATATCAGGCATAATCGTCAATGATGGAGGGGCCACTAATAAATTATAGGTTTGACTCCTGCAAGGAGATAAAGAAAACCTAATATTTAGTAGTGGCCCCGTAATCATTGACGACTGGGGCCCTCCCGACCATCCCCTTCCCATTCGTTGATGTATTAAGGATTTTGGTTTACTTGATATGTCAGTGAAGGAAGTATGACGCCTGAAGTCAGCGTCTGGTCAAATATCCACACAAGTACATCCACAAGTATATGGAAAGCTTATGAACAGTTATTCTTATTTTATTTTTATTTTTTATTTTTTACGAATTTTTTTCGTAGTGAGAACCCAATTTCATAATGACAGAACCATGAGTGAGGTTGCGTGCACTCATGATGAAGGCTCCTCAATGTTTTATGCTCTGCGCGGTAGATTCAAACTACGGTAAATGAGCGTTTGAAGAGGAGGCCTTATGTAATAGGCATAATCGTCAATGATTACGGGGCCACTACTAAATATTAGGTTTTCTTTATCTCCTTGCAGGAGTCAAACCTATAATATATACATTCCACAGTTAGATCTTCTATAACTTTTACGGTATAATAACTTCACTTTCGATATGTAGAATAAATAATCCAATGGGTGTAGAATTAGTTATCCAATCTTGGGTAGATCCGTTGGCCGTGGGGTTTGTCCTGACGTGACTGGGTTCCCACAGTTTACCACAAGCTCTCTGGTGTAAGACCTTGAATACTATATTCTATAGACTGTGGCCTTAGTACAATAGACTTGAGTTAACGCAGGAGAGAACTCCTAGCTGTCTACTCTGGTCTTATAAGAACTTTGATGCAGAACTTTACAGAACTGGGGTGGCTGGTTATTTTAAGCTTTTGGGGTCTATGTCAGATAAAACTACTTTATCCACTATAGCACCAGCTGGGGTAAGGGAAAGATATTAGTTAGCCTTTGTGAAGGAGTTTAATAACTAGCCTTGTTGATACCCACTCAAAATAATTAATAGGGTTTGCCTCAATATTAGAACAATCTCACGTCTGTGGGTAGCGAGAACAGTTTGTCATATCGAGCCCTCAGATTTCGAAACTGCCTTACGTCTGTGGATAGGAAGGACAGCTCTCTGGCAGAGTATCGATCTTAGAATCTCCTGCTGAGGTCACCTCTTTTCTCAGCGTCTTGGCGGTGGTGTGGCTTAGCATCAGAAAGGCGCCTAGGGGTAGGGTATTGTAGGGCGGTTGAGTCCGTATGGCCTGGAGGTGGGGTGACATCTGCTAACTGTATATTTCGGCTTCTCTGGTCATGGCGGCGAGGCGGTTGTGCTCTAGAGTGGCGTGGGGATGTCTGCGTGTTTATGGTGCTATTCTTGGTTGATTTCTCCTCTTTGCTCTTCTTGTTCTGCTGGACTTTGGGAGTGATTATGGTGATGAATAAGTCTTTCCCTGGTGTTGGAGGACGAGTCATCTCGATGGCAGTAACTCGCATTGGGGTGGTGGTTGTTCCCTTGTAGCTCTGGGGTGGTGTTATTCTTATCTTCATAAATGCGATGTGAGAGAAGAAGAAAGAAGAAGAAGGTGGCCATCTTGGGCTTTGGTAAGTTATATATTTGTCCTTCTGGTTTGTTCTGGAGCTGCTTAGGTGGTTTGTAGGCTGGAGGTAGATGGCGTGGACAGTGCTTGCAAGTTTGTAGGTTTGGGATGTTGCAGGAGTGCAATCGGCGAGAAACTGATCACATGGTGTTCTCTATATTTATTAGTGGCCCCTCCATCATTGACGAACATGCCTATTACATAAGGCATCCTCTTCAAACACTAATCCGCCGTAGTTTGAATCTACCGCGCAGAGCATTTAAAAACTGAGGAGCCTTCATCATGAGCGCACGCGACCTCACTCATGGCTTCAGTCATTATGAATTGGGTTCTCACTACGAAAAAACTTCGTAAAAAATAAAAACAAAAAGAAAATAAGAATAACTATCCAATAAGCTTTCCATCATATCGTGGATGTACTTGTGTGGATTTCTGACCAGACGCTGATTCAGGCGTCATTCCTCCTTCTTTGCTCTGCGCTCAGCCTGCCCGGACGTACCTTCCAGGCTCCGCTGGTTCCGCATTCGTTGCGTCCCTAGTGAGTTTTTTCTCATTTGTTTACTCTAGGATGTATCGAGTAAGGTTAGGATAGGCGTAGCAGGAGTGTCCTGGGCTGGTTGCCCGCAGTGCAGTGTATTTTGGGTCGTGTGTATGGGGCATCTATTTCGGATGTACCCTCGTGGTCCTGTTGTGGACACGTGAACTTTTCACAGTTGTGTTAGTTTGTGATGCAGGCGGCTTTCATTACGCGTTAATTATTGCTGCCTTTTATCCTTCTGATGAGGTAAGCTGTGTTTTTTCTGACGTTCCCAGCGTATTTTTCTTCACTTAGTGAAGTTTTTTCTGGGTCCGTGTCAGGCTTCCCGGGGTGGGAAGTTATCGCTACGGTGGTGTGTTGGCGGTGGTTCCTGTTGTGATATTCGCATCTGTGTTTATATTTCAACTATTTTCATGCCGTCTACCTAGGCCTAGCCAGCCGCTCGTAGCTTTGCCACATGTCTAGTGTTATTATTTATTTTATAAATATGCCCTACTGTGTCATGTGTATCCGGGTTTTAGTTGTGTATTGGCTAATTCCTCGGACTATAATTGTTTCCTGGTTTAGTTGTGTATTGGCTAATTCCACGGATTATGTTGTGACCTTGGTTAGTCGTGCGTGACTCTCCTCGTGTCGTATTGTTCAGATGGTGTCTGTTCAGGGTGGGGCTTGCCTTCCGGCGGGTTTTTTCTCGGTTTCACCATGAAAAATCCTGACCGATGAGCAGTGTTGGGCCACATGAGTTTTGTAACTCTGGCTGGTTCCCCGGCGTGGGGAGGTGTCTGTGGCTCTCCAGGACTGCGTCTCTGTGGGTGCCTGGTTTCAGGCCTCCTTTAATTCCCGGCGGGATGGCTGTACCCATCCTTATATATATATATATATATATATATATAAAAAACGACGTTCTTGCGAACATTCGTTTTTATAGGTTTTTTCTACCTGGTTTACGACAACCACATGGAAAACCTAGCTGTTGTTTAGGCGTTCCTCCCCGGCGATCTTTTACAAAGAATTGGGGTCAGGAACTTGTGGGGTTAACTTTTAGACTTCTCACCCGGCGGGTGCACCTGAGCAGGGTGGGATAAACGACTTAGGTCTCATATAGTTAACCAATCCATTTTAGTGATACTCTGTGTATCGCTGCCTTTACTCTTACGGCAATTGAAGGTTCAGTGAGGTTTAACCAAATCGATTCCCACACCCGGCGGGTGCTCCTAAGTGGAGGAACTAAGGAATTTATAACAAATTCAATTTCGATTAACCTTAATTTGGTGATACATTCAGTATCGCCGCCTTCTATTTTTACGACGATCTTTTGGGACAATTCGTTAAAAAGTCAGATCTCGTATATTCCTGCCCTGGGCTATTCTACTAAAATATTTCAAGGGCCGGCGTCTTTATGAGGGGGGCTTTGTTACAAAATTGAATCTTGAGACAGTCACCACCTCCTACAGACTATAAGTGCCATACTGGACCATTATATCAGAGGGTATTCTTCATGTTCTTTAGCTAAAAAGATTTGTTTAGCCTCTTTACACCCCGCCGCGTAGCGAGATGTGTTAGCTGTGTCTTTGCATCCCGTTACCCGGCGGGTTATTAACACTTGTATGCGAACACTTGGGTTAACCTTATGAGCATTAATTCCTGGAAATTTGTCTTTATTTTTCCAGAGCTGAGCTCCGGCGGACCAATACAGACCCGGCGGTAGTTTCCTCACACCAGTCTCTGTCATGGCTACTGTGGCCCCAGTTTTTGCCCTGTGCATTACCCCTACTTGCGCGGGTATCCCGATTTTTGCGCATACCCTTTGCATAAGGTGTGTTAAATGTCTAGACCGTTCAAGGGGTCTCTGGGTTACACTTAATTGTTCCTTTTGCTCCCAATTAGCCAATAAAGTCCTGTGTGACAATGACAAGACCGCGGCGGTAGCGTTGAGAGAGGTCAGACAACAAATGTCGGCCTACACTACCATTGTCGCACA
Source organism: Paralithodes platypus (assembly GCA_032716605.1). Taxonomy (NCBI): domain Eukaryota; kingdom Metazoa; phylum Arthropoda; class Malacostraca; order Decapoda; family Lithodidae; genus Paralithodes; species Paralithodes platypus. Next base: position 41,444,371 of record CM064528.1, read on the forward strand.
TAAGTCACTTCAATGTGACAACGTCCCACTTTGGGATAAGTTGCTGTCAGAGCACCCTCCCCCTAAACGTACCTCTAGAGTAACGGGTTTTAAGCCGACAGAGACTAGCCAGGGTTCTGTATCGTCTGTGGATACGTCTAAACGCCCGAGAGAGCCTACTCCCCCGGCAGCCACCTCCTCGTCGCAGGCGAGATCGAGGTCAAGGTCACCTCTCAGACAGCAGTCTTCAAGTCGTGCCTCTTCCCCGGCGAGTAAGAAGAGTAAGACTGAAGCTTCCACCAGTGGTCATGGTGGTGATTCTTCCAAATCTAGGTCTAGTTCGCGGTCACACCGTAGCCACAAATCCTCCAAAAAGGATTCCCATAGGAAGTCCTCTCGACATTCTCCTAAGTCTAGTGCATCTCGTCGTACCTCTACACCTGAAAATGTTTCTGTTACAGCCTCAGAGTATAGTGAAGCGCCTGTCCCTAAACAAGATTTACCTATTGATATTTTAACCCTAGAAACGGAAAGTTCAGGAAATTCAATAATTGAGAATGTTTCAGACTCTCAAGAGAGCGTAGGCCAGAGCCTCGGTGTTTGGCGGTTTGCTCAACCAGGGTCTGACCATCCACGTCCGACTCATACGAGTCACACAGTAGCCAATGTCCACAGGGACGCGGCGACCCCATCCTCTATCCCGGACTTATCTTGGAAACAAGGTGCCCCTGCCTCGGCGGGGTCTTCTCAGGAGGATCGGGAGGAACAAGATGAAGTGTCAATAATTTCAGATAGGATGGACAAGGGTCAGGCTCAGGCCTGGACGCCGCCCATGATAATACTGATTCACCTGAAAGTTCTGCATCTAACCAGTTTGTTACAGCACAAGAAATTGATGGGTTACTTACTCATGCTCTATCTAAATTCTTTAGTCAACAACGAGAAAACCCCACAATGGACTTGGGGGCTCCCTTGACAAGTTCTGCGGTACGGCCTCTGATAACGTCAATCGATTTATCTAAGATTCCTAACCCTCCTACTCTGTCACCGGCAGGGAGCTCTAAGCCAGCTACGGCGGCATTCACTACGTCAAATGTCAGGGTCATCACGGATGTTAATCCACCCCCTCTAGACAAAGCGCTTCTTAGAAAGGTAGCTATGCCCCTGCTTTATGGGCCAGACGAGTCATGGGTTCTTTTGAACCCCTCTAAGCCAGAGCTTGCCCAGCCTACCTTGTCAGGGGAACTCCCGGTACCACGTGAGTGGTTTATCCAGGGAAATAAGTCAAAGAAATTAAGGGCATTGGATGCCTTGGGTAATGTTTTGGACGTAAATATCAAGGCTATACCTAGTTATTATCATCAGGATTATTTTGTTTATGCATCTAAGCCTGCTTTACCCCCTGCCTCAGCTTCAAAACTTTTTTCAGACTGGTCTAAGCTGGATGGGTTTAATGATATTAAGGCTCTGTCGGCTCTTACTCCTGAACTAGATTTACAGACCGTCACAGACGAGACAGCTAATCCAGTGTTGAAGGTGGGACAGTTGGGACCAGGACCTTGGGTGGATTGGGAGGTAGAGGCTCAAAACTTTGCAACCACTTTCACTTCTAAATCTTCCCACCAGATCCCTCAGGATACACATTCATGGTTCTCCATGCCGGTAGGTTCTGCCGGCGGAGTTCCGTCAGCTTTATTTTCTTTTCTAGCTGCCCCTAAGATTAATCTTTGTGAACTAAAGGACCCATTCACTACCCCTACCCCTACTCACCTAGACAGAGAATTTAGGCTAAGGGGAAAAGCTTTCCGCCTGTTTTCACAGTACATAGTTTCTCAGCAGGTGGCTAAGTCTTTACTCAGGTCTACTCAGGCAATCGCAGACGCGGATGCTCGAATATCAGTTGAGTTATCCCGGCGTCTGATTCTTCAGTCGTCGATTCAATCCTTAGGTGACATACGCACAGCCTTACTTGAGGCGGTGCGAGCACGACAGGATCTTAGGATGTCATTAGTTCGCAAGCTGCCTGATCGCATTGCTAACCAGGTGGTAATGTCCCCAGTACTTACTCCTTCTTTAATGTCCCCTGATGTATGGCGAACAGTGTTTAACATGGCACAGGCCGTGAAGCACAGTCCCGCACAGGCTAAGAAACCTGCATTTAACTTCCCCAAACCTAAGCCTCCTACTAAAGCTCAGCCAGGGGGTTCTAAGCCGTTTCTTCCGCCTAAGTCCTCCCAATCCCCCCTGGGTCAGTACAGGCATAGACAGAGAGGGTTTTCAGGACAGAGGACGCGGCCAGTATAAGCCGGGGCAGGGCCAGTCTTCGGCCCACACCAGCCAGCCGGCGAAGCATCCAACACCACCAAACCCACCATCAAAAAACTAAAGTCTCTCTCACTCCCAGTGCCTATCTTAAAGCCGGAGGAACCGAGGGAAGTACAGCCGGCGAACCCTTGTCTGCTAACTGGGTCGTTCCGAACGTGTCACCAAGCATGGCCGTTAAAAACCTGGGCACGGATGGTGGCACGCAAAGGCATCACTTGGCAGTGGCTCCGGCGACCTCGCTTACGTCAGCCGACAACGGCAAATTGTGTTTCATTAGAGGTGAAGTCGCTGGTCCAGGAGATGATTGCCAAGAATGTCATCATCCCGGTCCCTCCAGATTACCCTGTATTCACGTCAAAACTGTTTTTGGTTCCCAAACGGGACAGTGTTCAGATGAGGCCGGTCGTAGACCTGTCTTATCTGAATCTTCACATTTACAACGAGTCTTTCAGAATGTTAACAGTTCATCAAATCAGGCTAACACTTCCGCCGGGAGGCTGGATGTGTTCCCTAGACCTGACAGACGCCTATTGGCACGTGTCAGTCAACAAAAGATTTCAAAGGTTTCTGGCCTTGAGGATCAGGCACCAAAATTTTGTTTTTCAGAGGATGCCGTTCGGTTTGAACCTAGCACCTCGACTATTCACGAAACTAGTCCGGCAAGCCCTGATGCCGTTGTTAAAACAGGGAATCAGAGTGTTGTGGTATCTAGACGACTGGCTGGTGGTGGCAGAGACACAACAATTATGCATAAAACATGTCAATATCATTTTAAATCATGTCAAAACTCTAGGCTTCAAGGTAAATCTGGTAAAGTCAAACCTTGTTCCCTCAAGAGTAATTCAGTGGATAGGGCTGGTCTGGGACACCGCCGCTCTCACTCTGAGTCAGAGTGTGGACAATCGCAACAGGTTTCGCAGGAAACTGTTCAGGTTTCTTCACAGTCTGACTACGACACGAAGAGTCTGGGAGTCTCTGGTCGGCTCTCTCAACTGGATTCAGCTAACTGTCAAGTTGGGCCGGTTGAAAGTAAAACGATTAATATTGGAAGGCAACAAATATTTCCCACTCTTACCGGCGGGAAAATTATGGCCCATACCAAAATTAATCCACACCTTACTAGCGGTCTGGGCGAAGAGGGAAACATTGCACTCAATCATGTCATGGACCTCTCCTCCTCCAACGGTATTGGTAGACACGGATGCGTCAGGCACCATAGGGTGGGGATTTCAGTCAAATCAGGGGCACCAGGGTCAGGGACTTTGGTCCCACTTAGAAATCTCTCACATAAATGTCAAAGAGTTACTAGTCCCCTTGTATTTCCTTCAGGCTCACGGCCCGGCGTTACGGGGCAAGTCGGTGGCCTTCAGAATGGACAATCTGAATGCAGTTCACTGTATTCAGAAACAAGGGTCAACGAGGTCAAGGAAGTTGCTACTCGTGTCGGAAGAGATTTTTGTTCTAGCCAGCAGTCTAGATATTTATCTTCACGCATCTTATCTCCCAGGCGTAGCGAACGTCTGGGCAGACGCTCTGTCCCGGAGACAGAGCACGACAGTAGAATGGGAGCTCAAGCAACCCATTTTCGACCTAATGATTGCGGAGCTCTCCCATCCACAAGTGGATCTTTTTGCGTCCGACGAGACTCACAAGCTCCCTCTATACCTCACCCGCCGGGCGATAACGCCGGCAGGGGGGCCAGACGCCCTAGTGACAGACTGGAACAGATGGAGCTCCATCTATCTGTTTCCGCCGCCAGATGCGTCACTAATGTGCCACGTAGTGAACAAACTACGAGTTTATCGAGGCTTAGTCTCGCTAATCGCGCCCCTGTGGCCGGCGCAGGTGTGGTACCAGCAATTAATAATGTGGTGCCCGGACCCGGTATCGCTCCCGGTCGGGTACTTCCACTTAGACACGATTGGCAACCTAGCGACCTCGCTGACTTTTGCATTATGGACATTCAGGAGGCCAAGTGGCTAGCACCATACGGTAGGGATGTGACCAATAAATTGCTCAATCAATATACTCAGTCTACTAAGCGACAATATCAATCTCATTGGAAAGCTTTTACTTCTTGGATTGTTAGAACGGAACAAACTGTACCCTCAGTGGCATTGGTTTTTAATTACTTGAACTATCTGTTTGAGCAGAAACGTTTATCTGTGGTAACTTTGAAGAATCACTTAACTGCGATTAGAGTGCCCTTTTTCGACCTTACAGGTCTATCCATACCGGTGGCGGAGGAATCAGGATTTATGAGAGCGTGTTTTAAACTCCGCCCACCTCCCCGTCAGCTCATGCCTACTTGGTCTCTGGACAAAGCTTTGTCTTTACTTCATTCTCGTCTGTATCAAAATACTGCAGACTTTGCTTTAATCTTAAAGAAGGCAGTTTTCCTTTTGGCTTTGGCCACCGGAAACAGAGTATCTGAGCTGGCGGCGATGAGCAACACACCTAATTGTCTTAGGTTTGGTAGACTTAATGATTCAATTTCCATTGCACCCTCCCCGGCGTTTGTAGCCAAGAATGAGCATAGTGCACACGTGTTTTCTGAGTTCACGGTGCCGGCGTTAAAAAGGGGAAAGGTGCATCATAATTTATGTCCAGTGCAAGCTCTAACCAAATATTTGAGAATAGCTCCTCAAAACCCCCAAGGTGCTTTATGGGTAGCGAGTACGGGTAAACGCTTACTTAAACGGCGATTAGCCTCTCTTCTGGTAGAAGTCATTAAAGAGAGTAATCCCGGCGTTGTGGGTAGGGCCCACGATTTACGCAAGTGGGCGGCCTCTTTACGTTTCCTGAAAAACTTTTCAGTTGAAGATATTGCGTCCACACAGTTGTGGGCGTCTAATCATACGTTTCTCTCTAGATACTTGTCAGTTGCTCTAGACAAACCTTCCTTACCATGTATAGCTTTAAGGCAGAGGGTCTAGGTGGCCCTGCAGTCACTTATGTTTACTTTCACGGAAGGGGGGGGGGGGGTGCAGTCAGTTGACATAGGACACCCTAGACCCCGCCGGAGTATGAGAGCTGTGATACAATTTAAGGTTAAAATGTGATATGAAAATTTCTCTGCGAGAAATTGTGCTAGTACAAGGTTTAGTACAAAACAACGGTGTTGTTATAGTAGTTTTAGCTGCGAAAGCAATGTAATATTAGTTCAATGGAGTTCATTGGCAATTGATCTCCACATGTATTTTGGGGTTTATGATGTGCACATATAAACTTATAACTTATTATTTTTGTCACCACTCGTTGAGTGGGGTGCCTTTTGTAACTACAGATCTGTGTTCAGAATCTTCAGGGTTACCCATTTTTGTCGGGCAGGCTTCTTTGAAGCACGCACCTGCCTGAACCCCTTTTTCTTGTATATTTCCGGCCTACGCCGTATTAAATACATTTTTCAAAAGTAAGAATACTATGTGGTTGTTTTTATTATCTGCTTTTCTAGAGTTATGATATGATTACGAATGTCCCCCTCCAGTCTTAGATATCAGGCATGTTCGTCAATGATGGAGGGGCCACTAATAAATTATAGGTTTGACTCCTGTAAGGAGATAAAGAAAACCTAATATTTAGTAGTGGCCCCGTAATCATTGACGACTGGGGCCCTCCCGACCGTCCCCTTCCCATTCGTTGATGTATTAAGGATTTTGGTTTACTTGATATGTCAGTGAAGGAGGAATGACGCCTGAATCAGCGTCTGGTCAGAAATCCACACAAGTACATCCACGATATGATGGAAAGCTTATTGGATAGTTATTCTTATTTTCTTTTTGTTTTTATTTTTTACGAAGTTTTTTCGTAGTGAGAACCCAATTCATAATGACTGAAGCCATGAGTGAGGTCGCGTGCGCTCATGATGAAGGCTCCTCAGTTTTTAAATGCTCTGCGCGGTAGATTCAAACTACGGCGGATTAGTGTTTGAAGAGGATGCCTTATGTAATAGGCATGTTCGTCAATGATTACGGGGCCACTACTAAATATTAGGTTTTCTTTATCTCCTTACAGGAGTCAAACCTATAATTGTTTGTCATATCGAGTAGTTTTCTTTGATGATTCAGTTAGAAAACGGCTTGGTGGTGGTGAATGCTTGGTTAACTGTCTTATTTCATAATCCAATTAGTGCGGTATACAAGTAATCCAATGAGAGAAAACTGTACTAAAAATCCAGATGGCGCTGGGGGTCTTATTCAAATGACTATCGTGTGTGATGCACCATTGAGGTGTTTTGAGGGCTTTCGTGATTTAAGAGGTTTAATACAGTTCGCACACTTATCTATGAACACATAGTTGTGTAGTATATTTTTACTAGATTCATAATATGATGGTTATATACTCGTTAATGCAGTGAATATATAATAATTAACATAATTTGATACATTAATATCAGCTTCCTGAACAAGAAATTTAGTTTCATCTAATGTGGTGTGATAGTAAAATGCCACAGGAACGATAGGACCGGCGTCACAGGCCAGGATAGCTATAAGGATCACCACACCAACTTCGTTGTCTCCCTTCCACATAGCTCCACATATGTATGCATCTCTCCAGTCGCAGCCTTCTGGTATACAACCCACATTACTTTATTCCTTAACATTTGTATGTACCAACTAAGTATGTGTTTAATTGAGGTGCCAACCATGCATGCAGACTATAATATTTTCATGGTGTAGGTACGACGTCGATCTGAAGACACCTCAGTAAACCTATGCCCCTCCCCCTGTTCTGGAGTCCACCACGACTGTCCGGTAATACGAACCTCAGCCGTGTGACTCGCCTAGTCATTCTGGGCAATTATTTGTTTCAATACTCCCCAGGTCTCTCAACTTGAGATATTAATTGTTTCTTTGTTGTTAATCCGTCACTTAAGACACTCGACTCATATCGATTGTTATTAGTACTGGCGATTAATACTATGTTCATGTTTCGCCTTTATTGCCAGTAATTCACTGAGATTCTTAACCACATTTGTGTAGGATTTATCCTCAACCTATTATGTACCCTATCCCTTGTGTGTTACTATTACTATTGCTTCAGATGAGAAAACATCCCCGACTACGAATCTATATTCGAGAGTTGGAGATCGAAATGATTATGTTGAGACGATTCTATAACTCCTCAAGATAGACGTTACCTGAATTAATATACCATATACATGTCTATCTGATTACGTCAGCCCTGTACTTAGTTATATAACAATTATATGTTCCCAACCTTCCTAATGCAACCTCCATTTCACTAGACAAGATACCTATAGGAGTAGTTCCGAGATTTAATTAGGCAATTACTCATTGATTTGGAAAGCCCCCAGACCATCCCCAATTTCGTATGCGGGTCTGTGCTTAGGAAATTGTCGTACCGGACAATATCGTCGTATTAATTTTGCGTGAGTTTGGCTACGGGTCAAACTCGGTACAACCGCCTCAAAACTGTTACCCCATGAAAACCCGTTTTTCTATGTATGCCACCGATCCACAGAAGACTAACCTAACCCTGTGCTTGTACTAATCCATATCTGTTGATTTATATAATTAATAATATCCAATTTGCATACGATCATCTCCAGAGAAGTGCAGGAAAACTACCTAGTCTCTCTCTTTCCATTATGAGATAGATCGATGTCACTCATGCATGTACCCATTCCTAAGTTAAAGAAAAAGTTTTATCCACAATACTCTGCTTAGTGACCGCATGCCCAGTGGTAACCTTTTGAGCCACCCTGTCCTTTTTCCTCTCCCCGTAGGCCTACCAACCCAACTTCACAAAACTTCCCCTCGCATGACGCCCATCAGGATGTTTTTATATTCCGTGCCGAGTCAGTTCTGACTCGAACCCCAGTATACAGAAGTGCAAACCTATTCTGGTATCTCTTTCACGATCCTCTGACCTAAGTAAACAACACTCCCCACCTGAACCGTACGGGTAGAACGCGCGAGGCTATGCCCCCCTCCCACCCCCTTGAAAGAGGGTATAGGCCATAAAAATGTCACATCCACCGACCCCAAGCTCAGCTGTTTCGTTTTAGTGCCTAGTATATTATATGAACCAGAAATTGCCCGATCGATATGGATCTGACACAGAGGCACTGCCCATGTCGAATCGTATTCCGTGCATTTCAACCAAGGTTCATTCACTTTAGTTTCTATCTATCTATCTATTGCCTGACGCCGTGATCCCCGAAGGGGTGGCCACGAACGAACCGCCCCCATGCACCTCTGTCCCCAGTCAGTCGACGCCCCTCCCCCCAACCAGCACCGCCTTCGTTCATGTACTTCCTCACTCCATCCTTCCACCTCATATTCGGTCTACCTCTCCCCCTCTGTCCCTCCACCTCGCTCTCGTACACCCTCTTAGTCATTCTCTCGCTTTCCATACGTTCCATATGGCCGAACCATCTCAAGTTGTTCCTTTTCACACTTTCCAGCACATCTACCTCCACACCACACCTCCTTCTTACTTCCTCATTAGTCTGTCTATCCCTCCATGTAACTCCGCACGCACTCCTTAAGTAATTCATTTCCACTGCTCTCACTCTTGGTCTGAGTCTCTCAACCAACGTCCATGCTTCGCTTCCGTAAGTCAGTGTCGGGATTACCACACTGTCATGCAAGGACTTCTTCACTTCCATACTGACCACCCTATTTCTTGTTACTGCTTTTAGCGTTCCTACAACCCTCTTCCCCTGTTGTACCCTCTCCCGCACCTCTTCATCCATAGTCCCATCTTTACTCAACACACTGCCCAGATACTTAAAAGAGTTGACGATCTCCATAGCCTGACCGTTCAGCTTCACCTCACACTCTGTGACTTCACCCCTTTCGAAGACCATAACCTTGCTCTTCCCCGTATTTACCTTCAAATTCCGTTTTTCGCACACTGTTCCAAACTCATTTACCAGACCCTGCAACTCCCATTCATTTTAGTTTAAAGACGACTAATACCGTCATTTTATGCACACATTTCGTTTTCGTAAGTTAAGTATTTCTTTTTCCTTCACCATTGTGTTCCTCCTTTTCCGTCTCTTTCCACACCTATTATACATCTAATCAGTCATCCCTTCTAGTCCACAGTCCACACTACTCTGTTTTTGTATCTCTGTTGTTTTATATAAGATTAATTATGACAAATCTGAATACAATCCTCTCCAGAGAGCTCTAGGGAAGCCACCTAGTTTTTCTCTCCATTTAAGAAGATAAACGTATATTACCCCATGCTCCGGGATTCGTTCTAGCACCTAAGTAGTTATACAATTGAACTTGAGTTATTCAACCAGGTTCTATACTTTTATATTAACGACGGCAAAATACCGTCCAATTCATGCATGTCATTTTTTCCTAAGTTAACTCTCATTAATCCACCAATACTTTGCGTAGTAACAAGCATGCTCAGGTAACCTTTTATCCACCCTGTCGTTTTTCCATACCAACCCGAGCTTAATAACTCCCTCTAAAAAGGATGCCATCAGGATGTTAATTTATGCCGAGCAAGTCATTTTCTCAAGCTTCCGTAAGCAGAGAGTACAAACCTATTTGGTACCTCCTTTAACTATCCCCTAACATAACTAACCACCCCTACAACCTGGGGCAGTGAATTAATGCGTGCGAGGCTAACCCCCCCTTTCCTCCCCTCAAAGAGGCCCAGCATCTCCCCCTCGCGTAGGACTACCGACATCCTCATGCCCGCCAAATTATTGCTAGAAACTCCGGGTATTTACAACCCATACCAACCTCCAAGTTTTATATTCCAGCCTAAATCCTATTCCTATCCCGTTCCTATCTAACCCCCAAGTCCCCCTTAACCCGTCTTAGACTCCTAATAGCATTTCAGCTAACTCAGAGGAGGATCCTAGAGATAATATTAATGTAGGCTGCCTTACCGCTTGAGTCCAAAGGCGCTGGACAAACTAGTTTTTTATTTCCCTAACATCCTCCTCTCAACTCATATTAATAATTTGTCTTAGAGTAAATGTCAGAAAAAAATGTAAATCATATTGCGGCCTATATGCTAACTTTATAATAGACCTTTAATGCTACCCTCTTCAACCAAGGGATTAAATTAACTTGTATTCCCCTCCGACATCCAAAAGTTAGACAAAGGAACCCCCCTCTATATATATAGTCCCGCGCCAAAAACAAACCAGTTCGAGAGGATATAAACCACGTAACGGAAGTGCCGCATTTGTGGATATATTACCCAGCTCCACCCTCAGGATATACAGTGATTTGCGGTGTTCGCGATCCAAGTGCCTCTGTGAGGGAGTGAATCAATCCTTGACAAATATATTGTTGCAACTGAGAAACCAGGGGCAAGATTATATCTTTCAACAACCGATTCATAAATTCTTTTTGATTGTCTCATAAACGTATTGTCAGCCGGTTCGCCACTACTTTGGGTTTAAGAGCAATCATAACTCATAACCGGTCCCAGGTAGAAAGATCTGGTTATGTTAGAAGGGATTACGCGAGTTTAGGAGAAGACTCGACGAGAAGATTCCTGGGCAAACAATTGTCTGTTTGACCAAAAGGCGAGAAGCCGTTTGCACGTCTGAACCTCCTCATAAGGCCAGAATTAGTAAGAAAAGTCGTTCTCCCGACTGTCTTACGTTACTTCGATCCACTGTTTTCTCTGGCTATGCCGATGACAGAGGCATTTAAGGCTTTCAGTAGGAGTCCCATAACGACGTGTCATCAATGGCTAGACAAATTAGCCCAACTGTACACTTCTCTACACTCCCGGACAACTTGGACGGCAAAAGAGTCGCTGTTAGCCCCCAACACACCAACTCAAGATAACGAGATGCCTAGCCTTGTGATTTAAGTAATCTACGTATCGTTGAGTAATGTGATCAGAAGAAGAATTCCTGAACTTTGGAAGTGGGAAGCGAAAGAACTCTATTAAAATCCGCGAGCAGTGCTAAGAGACGATACAAAGGCCACTACCTTAACCGAGTGCTCCAACATCTATTGTTCGTGCGAATCCTATTACGTACTCTATACCCGAGTGTTTAACAGTTTAAATAAAGCTGTATTACAAACCATTTATCCACGATTATTTTTGTCCTCTGTTGATTTCCTTTATGTACTTTGCAATATATCCAATAGCCCAGTCTTGCAGAACTCACCAATACCAAGTTAAACCTGTATAAAATCAGGGCATAACATAGGCTGGGCGAAATTTTAATACTCATTGAAGTATTGTATTTACTTCCTTTTTAGTTACTAACAAATACGTGTTTCAGTAGAAATTGGCTGAACATACGGTATTATATTCTGTAGCTGTAGAATTTGGCAGGTTGAATGTCTGCGCCTGCGCACTATAGTTTCTTTCCTACAAAACAAGCTATCGGGTTCTTTAAAGTTACCAATTTATAATCCACTATCAAATCGGGCAGCTAAATATGTTACCAGCTATATTTCTTATTAGACCAGTGACAGGAAATCAATCAATGTGAATCAGAATGTCATAGAACACAGTGGCAGCAAATTACATACGTGGAGATGCAGGAAATTCGAAAAAGATTATGACAAAAAAAATTACAACACTGCCTTTTCCACGGGCGACTGTTTAGGTCGTCAGCTGACCGCGGCTGGATATACGTACACAGTGTTGCCAAGGTCTTCTTTGTTCGCACCATTGGGCTAGTTAGGATTCGTTCATAAGCGTAGATTTGCGAGTTTCCATTTCAAACGATATTATATTTTTGATTTACAGTGTGATGGGGTGGATAGCCTCTGAAGTATTATCCTGACCAACTAAAATTGAGGAAAGCGGAATTGGGCTGGTTCTATATACTATTAAAGTTGTAGAGGTGTCGAGTGTTGAGTATAGGTGAATGCTAGACAAATCGGCCCACGGGACAGCTCGGCCAGGACAGCTCGGCCCAGTAAAAACGAGACAGCTCGGCCCACGGCGAGACAGCTCGTCCCAGTAAAACCGAGACAGCTCGGCCCCGAGTTAATTGCGAGACAACTCGGCCTTTCACAACCCTTATTTGCTTCGACAACATAAAAACGGTATAGATGGCTATATTAATCATTTTGGAATCACTATGTCCCTATCTATTTATGTATCTATCCTAAAGAAAACTGAGATTTTTGCAAAAAAAATTATTACATCCGGTGGCAATTCAACTCCTGCACCCTTTCAATATCTGAGGCAAGGGTATGAACACATTGTTTTCCTTCCCTCAAACCTTCGCCATGGACAGCTTTGAATATTTCTCTCATTACCGTTAATTTAGAAGAAAAACTATCAGACGGCATGTACAGGTGACCTCTGTTGACCATATCAATCCATGATTTGTTTACAGATACACAGTTCGCTGCCATGTAACCTAAATCAGGATATTTTTTAGAGAATTTCCTCACAACATAGCCACCTACAGTATATACAACAAGGCCTGTTCTTCTATTACCTCACAACATAGCCACCTACAGTATATACAACAAGGCCTGTTCTTCTATTACCTCACAACATAGCCACCTACAGTATACAACAAGGCCTGTTCTTCTATTACCATCACAACATAGCCACCTACAGTATATACAACAAGGCCTGTTCTTCTATTACCTCACAACATAGCCACCTACAGTATATACAACAAGGCCTGTTCTTCTATTACCTCACAACATAGCCACCTACAGTATATACAACAAGGCCTGTTCTTCTATTACCTCACAACATAGCCACCTACAGTATATACAACAAGGCCTGTTCTTCTATTACCTCACAACATAGCCACCTACAGTATATACAACAAGGCCTGTTCTTCTATTTCCTCACAACATAGCCACCTACAGTATATACAACAAGGCCTGTTCTTCTATTTCCTCACAACATAGCCACCTACAGTATATACAACAAGGCCTGTTCTTCTATTTCCTCACAACATAGCCACCTACAGTATATACAACAAGGCCTGTTCTTCTATTACCTCACAACATAGCCACCTACAGTATATACAAGGCCTGTTCTTCTATTACCTCACAACATAGCCACCTACAGTATATACAAGGCCTGTTCTTCTATTACCTCACAACATAGCCACCTACAGTATATACAACAAGGCCTGTTCTTCTATTTCCTCACAACATAGCCACCTACAGTATATACAACAAGGCCTGTTCTTCTATTTCCTCACAACATAGCCACCTACAGTATATACAACAAGGCCTGTTCTTCTATTACCTCACAAACATAGCCACCTACAGTATATACAACAAGGCCTGTTCTTCTATTTCCTCACAACATAGCCACCTACAGTATATACAACAAGGCCTGTTCTTCTATTACCTCACAACATAGCCACCTACAGTATATACAACAAGGCCTGTTCTTCTATAATTGTACTAGGTGATTTTGATGAATTGTTACATGCTCCTACGCAATTATTTTCACCTTCATGCAACTCATCAGACAGCTCATCAGTCATATTATCCATTTCAAAGTCCATATCCTTGAATAGCAAGCTAGTTAGGCAAATTTCTAGGCCCAGTTCACGGTCATAGGAGTTTGGTGTCTCTGGAGTTGCATCTGACACCATCCCATAAATAACACACTCATCATTATCAGCATGTTGGATAATGTTGGCTTTGTCACTGATCAGGGCGACTTCTCTTCCTAGCAAATATTTCTTCAGTCTATATTTAAAGTGGACTGAATCTGGGTGATCCTGAGGTCCACTCATTTGCCTGATGCACCCAAAGAAATGTTCTAGGCAATCTTGATTTAGTCTTCGGGTCATTATATAATCAAGCTGATGACTGTTCTTTAACATAGCCATTAATCCTATGAGTGAATTGCAAGATAATATGCCTTTCTGAAAGGAATAGAGTGAGCTTGACACAGAGTTACATACTGCTCACTGTGTCAATCATACTTGTCTGTTCATCAAAATACATTCCATATCCACAGCGAAGTTTCTTATCACCATAGTTGGAGGAATTCATGACGTCAAACCAGTTATCTGCTAGTAAGATGAGCTTAGCCGTTTATTTCCAGTTTTTAGACTTCAGAACTCCTTTCTCGTCTAAAAACATGATTGAACTTGCACAGCTCTCTGACAACAACTGTGTTGCATATTTCACACGTTGTCTTTGCTGACCAGTGACTGTGAGGTGAATATCACTCACTTTGTAAGCTAATCCATATTCTGTTTTGGTATTGAGCAGCATTTCGTGAATGCATGCAGCAGAAACTATATCTCCGTTCTGCAACTCAAACCCTGAATCAATAAAATTATTCCTGATTAGCTTTAACAAATGAGGAACATCAGCAAATACAAAAATGTCTATCAGCCACTGGATTTTTATAAAGACATTTGATTATGTTTGAGAGGATCTATACCAAATTGTTTCCATACACGGAGATTGGTAGTTCCTAAATCGTGCACTATTGCAACAACTGGGTAGCCTGCTAATTAACTCTATTCTCTCTATCAAATATGTCAATATATTTTGCACGTTTGATTGATCAAAGTCAAAATATATTGGCTGTTTCCACTTACCTACAAGGCCTCTCAACATAACTACCTGGACACTTTTGTGTGGTTTATACAGTGTGTCTGTACCATTGTCGTAGCTCCATTGTTTTGCAATACTCATCTCATCGAAAGATATGACTGCCAGCTTTTCTACCGAATCTAAAGTTTCAGACTTGGACTTCATAAGTGACAAGACAGATGATACAAGACCAGGTTCACATAACACATTTTTTGCTCTGTCTTTTAATGTGCTCACAGATGACAAAGGAAAACCTTTGACATATTTTAGATTTTTGTAACTTTGGACTCGAGCTCCGTAGTGTCATTGCAGAGGATATATCCTCTTCTGGCCAAAACTCAGCGTTTCTCTTTTTACTGATGAGAATATATCTATCTGTGTTTTAGTGAACAAAGGTTGTAGTGCATCATCGACTTTCTGTTGCACTTCGTGTATGACCTGATTTTGTTCCTCAGTATTTTTCTGTTTCAAGGACAAATATTTATGAAACCAAAGTTCTACCTCATTTTCCAACTTCTGTATTTTCTTATACAATTCATCATGAATAACTTTACAATCTCTACAGGATTTCTTGTCATCTTGCAGGACAATAAACCAGTGGCGTCATTTCAGCTTTAATGGGGGGGGGGGGGGGGGGGGGCAAAGGCTGGGGGGGGGGGGGCAGCGGAGCGGGCCTAAGTAAGAGCTGGGTGGTTCGGGGGAGCGCTGTAAGCCCCCCCGATAATTTTTTTGAAATGTATGCATTGCTAGGAGCATTTTTAAGCTATATGCCAAGCTATATTGAGGAAAATAAAACAATATATATATAATAGGTAAAGCTAATTTTTTTTTTTTTTTTTTTTTTCTATATTCCAACTTACTTCCTCTCGGGCATAGGCTGAGAGCCTTAACATTCACCGCTTTACAATGAACAGTGAAGCCTGTGAGGTCTTGTTCCAGTCTAGGGAGTGAGACATATGAAGCACGTAGAGCACAACGAGCACCTGCCATCTTGCCTTCACATGAGGCACGGTGCTCACTCATGGCCCGAAACGACCCCATCTCTGAAGCCACCCCGTTCCTGTGCTTCACTGTCTCACCCCCTACACTCGGACTTTCACACTTACACACACACAACGCCACCTGTTGAGCAGATAACTCACCAGGCATTGCACCCCTATAGCATATTTTGAATATGGGAATATTCATACAGTGCTATTTAATCAGGGAACAATGAGGGTATTTTATTGACGTTTCGGTGGGCTTGTGGTAATGCACTGATACTAGGTACAGCACAAATTCCATCCCAATAATATCTTCCCATTGATACATCAGGATTTGAACCCGGGACCTTTGGATTACCAGGCCAGTGGCAAGACCACTCCACCACACCTCCCCTATATTGTGTTACGTTAAATATGCCTATTTTGAGCTTAATTACTAAACCAGATATAACTCACCTAACCAAACGTAACCAAATAAATATTTTTCATTTGTCCCAAAAGTGGATGTCAAGAAAACAAAAGATTAATTAATTTTATGTTTTGTTAATTTCATAATATGGTTATACATTAATGTAAAAGATTTATTTCTTGACCCTTTTGTTCATAATAAAGATAACAGATTTACATTATACTCTAGTCTCTTCTGATTTTATAAACATTCATATTGTATTTCATATGCACCAATAGTTCTCAATCCCCACCCTCTCCCATGCAATGGTCCAATGGACATGGTTTTGGGGTGATTTGGGGTATTGCCAATACCATCAGTCCTATCACTACGTACATGGAATGAAAGCCCTGCGTTCTTGGCCTTAAATGCATGATAACTAGATATTATCACAGTAGGTAATTACTGTATTGTGTTTTTTTCTTCCAGAAAGCTGAAACAAAATCAAACAAAACAAATAGGTTTTTACCAATATAGATACTAAGAATAAAATAACTCTTGCCTTATTAACCAAATTATAATTCCATCAGCTACTACACTAAAAATCTGATTACTGAAATTCCTTTATAGATATACATTCAAATTATGATAATGCAATAAGTAAACATATTTGACACACCAATATCCAATCTAATGTCTTGTCTTGTAACTAACTGTATTTACAGTAAAGGGTAGCGACGATGCTTCGGATGTTGTTTCCTTTCCTTCGTACATACATAATGTCGTATTAATAGGCGTTATGAAATATTTATCTAGACAAAGTTTATAACCAACTCTTAGAAGTCTGATGAGTTATTTCATAACGAAGTTGGGACTTGTGGGGGATGGGGGGGCAAGCCAGACCTTGGGGGGGGGGGGGAAAGTCCCCCCCCCCCCCCAAATGACGCCCCTGCAATAGACTCGCCACGTCCTACATTATAGTTGGATTTTGACTATCTACAGTGTTTCTGTATATCACTGTCTCTACCTCTAAGCTTGGGCTATAATTACTCGGCTTAAGATATCGATCATGTAGCATTTCTTCTGCAGTTCTCTTTAATCCACGAGTTGCTGCTCTCCCAGTTCTCCTGCTGGACATCTCTGTTGGACTGGCAACTGAAACAATGAAACATATATATTTGAATACTCTCTCTCTCTCTCTCTCTTCACAGCAACATGTGCCCTACGGTATCGAACTGATATATATTATATATTGTCTAACCACAATATCTATTCAGTTATACTTCAATAACAACCTTAAACATAATATATACAGGTATATATATATATATATATATATATATATATATATATATATATATATATGTATATATGTATAATACTACAGGTACCTCTTTTCCTTAGTCACACAATTTCTAGTTTTAACTGGATTTTTAATATTAGTGTAACCACTAATAAAAATCCAGTTAAAACTAGAAATTGTATGACCAAGGAAAAGAAATACCTGTAGCCTAGTATGGAGTGGGAGGAGTAAATACCTGTAGCCTAGTATGGAGTGGGAGGAGGAGTAAATACCTGTAGCCTAGTATGGAGTGGGAGGAGTAAATACCTGTAGCCTAGTATGGAGTGGGAGGAGTAAATACCTGTAGCCTAGTATGGAGTGGGAGGAGTAAATACCTGTAGCCTCGGAGTAAATACCTGTAGATGAGTAGTAGGAGTAAATCCTTAGCCTAGTATGGTAAATACTGTAGCCTAGTAAATACCTGTAGCCTAGTATGGAGTGGGAGGAGTAAATATTGTAAATTAAGGGACCAAGGCGGTCCTCTAATTACAGATTATACTCCTTCCACTCACTAATACTCTAATTTGTCATACTGCTTCACCTATTGTATATTATTATTATTATATTATATTAATATTATATATTATATATATATATATATATATATATACGGTCCGGTGTGTGTTCTCTGTGCTGTGCGTAGTGGTGTCCCTGCCTAGGCAAACTCTTTCGTCTCTGTCTATCCTCTAACGTCTTCCCTTCATGCTGGAAGTTTGCTCACATTCAACCTGTCCCAAAGAAGGGTGACCGCTCTCAACCCTCCAACTATCGTCCAATTGCTCTTATCTCTTGTCTTTCTAAAGTTTTTGAAACTATTCTTGCTTCCAAATTTCTTAAGCATTTCTCTTCTCATAATCTGCTCTCAGATCGCCAGTATGGCTTCCTTAAGGGTCGCTCTACTGGTGATATTCTTTCATATCTTACTAACTCTTGGTCATCCTCCTTTCGGGACTTCGGTGAGACTTTTTCTATTGCACTAGACATATCGAAAGCCTTCGATAGAGTCTGGCATAAATCTTTAATTTCTAAACTACCCTCCTTCGGTTTCTATCCCTCCATCTGTGCCTTTGTCTCTAATTTCCTTTCCGGCCGTTCCATAGCTGCGGTTGTGGACGGCCATTGTTCACTTCCTCACCCTATAAACTCCGGTGTTCCTCAGGGCTCTGTCCTATCTCCTATTCTCTTTCTAATTTTTATAAATGATCTCCTTAACTGTACCTTAATTCCCATCCATTCATACACAGACGACGACTCAACCTTACACTACTCCATTAGTTTTTCAGAACGCCCCAGCCAGCAATCCCTCAACGACAAACGTAATGAAGCCATAGAACTCTTAAATTCTTATCTAAATACTATTTCAACTTGGGGCAGAGAAAACCTTGTTAACTTTAATGCTTCCAAAACCCAATTTCTCCATCTATCTACCCGTCAGGATCTCCCAGCGGACTATCCCTTATTCTTCAACAATACAAAAATCAACCCTTCATCTTCTCTCAATATTCTTGGTGTCTCTTTTTCTTCTGCTCTCATTTGGAAGGACCATATTACCAGTCTTGCTAAGGCAGCCTCCCAGAAGCTGGGTGTGCTCAACCGCCTTAGGGGGTTCTTTTCCCCTGCACAGCTTCTTGCTCTGTACAGGGGCATAGTGCGCCCTTGTATTGAGTATTGTTCACATGTGTGGGGAGGTTCCTCTCACACGCTCTAGACAAAGTTTAAAGGAAGGCCTTTCGTATCATTAACTCCGTCCACTCACCAACTCTCTGCAATCTCTCTCTCTCCGCCGCAATGTTGCATCTCTCTCGCTATTCTATCGCTACTATAATAATCAGTGTTCCTCAGAGCTATCCCAGTGCATACCACCTCCTTTACGTAGGGCACGTGGTACCCGTCTTGCAACTCAATCCCACCCCTACTCTGTGCAACTCTCCAACCCAAGAGTGAAACGCTACTCTCAAACTTTCTTCTACTCAACATCTGAGCTCTGGAACTCTCTCCCAGAATCAGTCTTTCCCTCTTCCTATGACTTAAATTGCTTCAAACTCCGTGTGTCCAGGCATTTTGGCTCGAACGTCCCTTGATTTTGGCCCTGTCACTCTTTCAACTATGGGGGAGGCACTCGCTATAGGCAGTTATGCCTTTTGCCTCCCTCAATCACATAGAAAAAAAAAAAAAAATATATATATATATATATATATATATATATATATATATATATATATATATATATATATATATACTGTATATACAGTATATATAATATAAATAAGGCTGATATAGATGAGGTATTACAGCTAAAGAACGGCGACATAACCCGCTCAAATGGTTTCAAGTTAGATAAGTTTAGATTTAGTGTGTGTGCATATCGCTAGAAAGACGAAGATGAAGATGAGTTAATATGATAGGTGTTTAAGTGGATGAACGGTATCAATAAGGGAGAGATATTAAAGCTTAATAACGGCGAGATAACCCGTTCAAATGGCTTCAAATTGGGTAAGTTTCGCTTTATAAAATATCTATGTAAGCACTGGTTTGGGAACAGAGGTGTAGAAGTGTGGAATAGATTGCCTAGTGCAGTGATTAGCTCAGAAACGGTAGACAATTTCAAGTGCAAACTGGATAGACATATGAAAGATATGGGTTGGGTGTGAACGGGATATGCCTCTTGTGGGCCGGTCGGCCTTATGTAGATTCTTTCCGGTCTGTGTGTTTTAATATACAATCAACATAAAACTTCATAACAATTATATATAGTTGTGTGTTGTTGTTCCCCTGGCCGAGACGAACAGCCCCGAGTCCCTGAGAAAGCCACGCACGATCGGGCTTTCCCACAGAGCTCTCATTGAGTGTAGATTGTGTTGTTGGCGTAAGTGGTTGTGTGAAATGCAGTCTTCTATGATGTGTTTAATGGTATGGGGTGCTGTGTTAACATCCGGGCAGGCGTCGACAACGGAGTCATCCAGTCTCTTCTGATAGCTCAGGAGAGCTGGATGGTGTGTCCGCATCTCAGCCTGGCCAGGTGGACTCTGTCCTCGCGAGGAAGGGAGGATTCGGAAGGATGGATTTCGGGAGCTCGTGCATGCAGCTGCGTGTTGTCTGTGAGTGAGTGGATGGATCGGTGAGAGATATGAGTATGGATGTGCTTCTGGAAGTTGGTTCGGGGTGGGCAGGGAGGGAGAGAGGACAAATGTGTGTGATACCGTGTGCTGGGTGTTGTTTTGATATTTCTTGGTGTCTGTGGGTGTGTTGCCATGTAGTTTAGTGGGTGGTCTTGGTTCGTGGAGGCTGCTGCCAAGAATTGAGTGCCTCTCATGTCCAGATAGTCTTTGACTTTGAGGATTTTGGTTTCTTGATGTAGGTGATCTGTGGGTGCAGTAGCCACAGATATATATAGTTATAATATATATTATATATAATATAGCCATTATATATAGTTATAATACAATACCTCCAATCACAATATACACCTACCACACCTTAATCATTTTCATAGTTTCACCTAAATAATGTTCTTAGTTGTGTAGTATAGCATAGCTAACAATAGATAGCCATAATTGTGATATTATACTTTATCGGGTACGGTACGTAATATACAATTACAATAAAATAAATACACAGAGTATTGATATTTTCTATAAGAAACACAAAATGCTTAGAATTATAAGAAAAAGTCACCATTTCGCTAGCCTACGATTGATACTATCTTAATCTCAAAATTGCGTAATGTATGTTGTTTGCACAACACACTAAAAACAATATATTACTTACCATTATGAAGACAGAGTGACGGTACAGCTTCTTTCTTCAGGAGTATCTTGTTCTTTGGACTTCCAATACCAAGTAAACGACTTTTCATATCATCAACTAAGTCATCTTTGGTAAAGTGGACAGAACAAATGCTCTGGATTCACGACATCAGCTCGGCGACACTAGTTTATCCATATTTTCCTGTACTGTTCATCTCTTGGAAATCGATAATATCTAATGTTTGTACCTGCTGTCTTAGGTGTGCTGTGTATGTGGATCCTGGGTGTGACAGAGATCTGCCTTGTGTGGGCCGATCGGCATTTTGTAGACTCCCATTTTCTTATGTTCTTATGTCCCATCCCCCCCCCCCATCCCCCCTTCCCCCACCTGGGGTCTTCAATGGAGATTCACACCTATATGACAAACTAATAATTATTCACACCTTTGTGAAAAACTTATAATTGTTCACACCTTTATGAAAATCTTATAATTATATCTTTATGAAACTTGAGGGTGGGTTTACCGTAGCCATTTGTCATTGGCCATCTGTAAATTGTAGATATTTACCAGTGAAATACAGTACAACAAAAATAATAAATAATAATAATAATAATAATAATAATAATAATAATAATAATAATAATAATTAAAATGCCCCAGAACAAGAAGCGCGAAGGACCAGGTGACCAAGCCAACCAGTTCAGACAGGCCGAAGCCCGCAGGGCTAAGCAGCTCCAAACCACACCTGCCTATCGCTTTTAACCGCTGACCCTTCCCCCACCTCGCGTATCCACTACCCCTCGTGTCCTACACCTTGTCTTGCCAGACTAAGTTTCTGAAGACCAACCGCCCCCATAAATCTATGTATGTTCTTCCATCCGAGAAGTAATATGTTAACCCCTGTCTGGCCAGACTAAGTTTCTGAAGACCAACCGCCCCCACAAATCTATATATGTTCTTCCATCCGAGAAGTAATATGTTAACCCCCTAAAATACCTTGTCTTGCCAGACTAAGTTTCTGAAGACCAACCGCCCCCATAAATCTATGTATGTTCTTCCATCCGAGAAGTAATATGTTAACCCCCATGTCATAATTGATAAGAAACTATGATACCCACGGGTACACCATTGTATATTGTAAGGGAGCAGCGTGGTAGCAGAGACGGAGGGAGGAGAGAGACAGGCGACCCACCTTAATCTACACCGATAGCGGCTGGTGTCCAGTGTCACAAGCACCACCCGTGGGAGTATATGCACGTGGGGCATGTAGGCGTGGGAAGATCTACATTTCCCACGACAGGAGGCCTTTATCTGACATTCCGTGTGACTCTGCTGTATAGACTAGTGTGACACCAGGTTCTTGCCGAAAATAGAGCTTGGGAAGAGATGTGTATAGGGAGGGAAGAGTTGAGAGTTAGTAGCTGTTGGAGAGCCCGACGAGGCAGAGGTGGGAGAAGCGCGGAGAGCCCGACGAGGCAGAGGTGGGAGAAGTGCTCCTGTTCACGCTGGTCTGGGTACACCCCTGGACATGCGTGACGTGTTGTCTGCTGGTTTGTGCGTTAAGACAAGTAGGTAGTGCACTGTTTTGTCCTTTGAAGGGGAGATGAGACAGCATTGGTGTATTATTGTGTATGTGTAACGAGCCCTAGTGTTGTGAGGAGCTCTGAGTTTCATATGGTGTTGTGTGGTGTGTAACGAACACGGATTAGTGTTCTAGAGTGCACACGTTCTCCTAGCGTGTTAACTAGTGATACTACATGGTATCATATATTGGTCTGTGATTGAGTGTGATTCAGTTTGCTGTTCAGTGTGCTAGGTGTTGATTAACTGTTCTTCAAATGTTCTTTTTGTGTAGTGTTCATTCCTTGTAACGAGTGCATTTACTCGAGGCCTTCACTCGGCGCTTAGCCCATTACCATTCTTTGCCGTGATTAACTGAATCATCTTGCTTATCAACCTGTTCGTTTCCCTAGTTATTAGTAATTATAATTAATACGAAAATTAGAAGTGTTTAATATCATCTTTCTTCATTAATTTGTGATTATCTGAGACATTTACCCTTTTGGCCTTCTGAAACGCAACAGCATGCTAGTTGCCCTTGCTTGAATTTTAATCTCTTGGGTTCAGCATTGTAGGATCGTAACAAGAATTTGGCGACCTTGCTTAGGATTTAACGAACTTGTACCCACACTAGGGACCTGTCTTTTTGTTCACCGGGAATCGAGCTTAAGCATTTTTCAAATCTGTGTATTTTTGTTTTTCACTGGAATCACACTCAGACGATTTATTGGTGTACTGTATTGCTACTCATCTCTCGTTTCTGGTACATGAATTCGACTTTGTTTTTGCTTTAATCGGATCAATTAAACCAGGCCAAGATGTTTCTTATGAGCGATGAGGACGTAGAAGGGTTTCTTCGCTCAGATCCCACTTATGAAAATGTCTCTAGTCTGTCTAAGCAGGAGCTTAAACTAGTGGTGGACAAGTTGGATATTGATAACGCAATCTCTGACACTAAGGCGGAGTTATTGGAATGGGTGTTAGAGAGATTGGGGCTAGTTTCCGCCACCAGGGAGGGGTTAGGAGCCACCAGGGATGGGTTAGTTGCAGATGGGATGCAGACTGTGACAGACACACAACAATCACAATCGGTACAGAACACAGACAACCCGGTAGAGTTGCTCAGAATGCAACTGGAGTTAGCCAAACAACAGACAGAACGGGTGAGACTTCAAATAGAACAAGCAAAACAACAAACAGAACAGGAAAAACAACAGACAGAATGGGCGAGACTTCAAATAGAACAGGAAACACAACAGACAGAACGGGCGAGACTTCAAGTAGAACATGCGAGGCTGAAACTGGAGGAGAGGAAACTCGAGTATAATAACGGGACTGGCGAGACACGGCACGTGCCAGGGGGCGGCAAGGTGTTTGATATCACTAAACACGTTCGCATGGTGCCGACGTTTAACGAGGCAGATCCAACTGGGTATTTTTTGGCTTTTGAGAAAGTCGCGAGTAACATGGACTAGCCTGGGGATAAATGGGCTCTTTTATTGCAAAGTGGGTTAAAGGGAAAGGCTCTTGACGCCTACACGGCTCTTACCGTGTCTCAAAGTGGCGATTATGAGACTGTAAAAGGGACCATTCTACGTGCCTACGAATTAGTGCCTGAAGCTTACCGTTTGCTGTTTAGGAATCACTATAAACCTGGTCATTTGACGCATGTGGAGTTCATGTATGAGAAGAAAAAGGAACTAAACAGGTGGCTGCGTTCTCGGGATATTCAGGGTAACTATGAGAACATTTTTGAGCTCCTTCTTTTGGAGGATTTCTGTAGAACAATACACAGAGACGTAGCTTCACATATCCTAGAGAGGTAGCGTGCTCCTGCTGTGATAAAGCTGGTCACGTGGAACGTGATTGTTTCCTTAAACTGAGGCGTAAGGGCGCGTGAGAGAGGCCTACGGCAGATGTCAGTAAAGCTGAGTACATGAGGGACTTTAAATCTGTATCTACGTTCTCCATTCTGGGAAAAGTCGGTGTGAGTGAGGAAGAGGAGGAGAAGGAGAGGAGAAAGAGAGCTGATGCACTTGCTTTCTTTGTGTCGTGTGGATCTGTTCATAAGAATGATGAAGTTAAGCATGTGAAAATCTTGAGAGATACAGGTGCTGCACAAACGCTCATGAGGACGAAGGTGCTGGAGAAGTTTGTGCATGAGGGAAAAAGCATCCTGATTCATGGTGTGGGTGGTCAGCTATCTGTGCCACTCGTGACTGTTGAGCTTAAGAGTGAGCTCGTAAATGGGAGGGTGACTGTTGGACTAGTGGATGAATTGCCAGTGCCAGGAATTGACCTTCTGTTGGGAAATGATTTAGCGGGGAAGAAGGTGAGTGTTTCTCCTATCATTGTTTTCAGGCCTACTGATTGTGCTGTAACCCGGCCCATGTCTCATAGAAATAATGGGATGAATGTGGAAATGGAGAAAAAGAGTGGTGTTGCAAGTGCACCAGGTGCGCTAGATGGCCCTAATGAATGGGGACTAGGGAAATTGTTCTCACTAGCAAAGAGTGATGTTGCAAGGGTGCAAAGTGTGTTTGAGGGCCCTGACGAGATAGGGCTAGATGAATTATTCTCGCTAAATGATGGTGTGAGAAAGGATGATGGTGTCTCAGGTGAAAAGTATCTGCCCAGTGTGGGCCCATGTACTAATCACAAGGAGATAGAGCAGCCGAAAGTGAAGGAGGCTGCAGGAAATTATTCGATGTACGGTATAATCAATGAATTGCCTATGCACAAAAATGATCCTCTTGATGATGTAGCAGAGAATGATAAGATGTTGGAGAGGGTCCCCCGGAATGCTTCAAGCCGGACAATGGGGACGGAATGTGACGTGGGCGTGGCGGATGTGGAGCCTGTCAAGCAGCGGCCGTGCCGAGTCAACCCCGAGAGAGCCAAGGTGACGCGCCAGGAGGTCGACGACGAGTTGCTACGAGACATCAGAGAGCCACGCCAGAGTGAATGCTCCTCCACTGTCACTCTCATAGATAAGCCAGGTGGGTCAGCAGGGTTTTGCATTGATGTTAAGAAAGTCAATGACATCACCAAGAGTGACATTGTAGGATCGTAACAATATATATAACCATTATTCCTGTAAGACCTAGACAGAGATAATGACTGAAGATGTTAGCAACCATGCCGTAACTCTAATTCTTACCCCAACCAGAGATTGTATAGATAACCCTTTTTTACCATTGTCTCGACGCATATCTACCACGAAACAATAACGAAGCTACCCCTACGAACTGCCGCTTTCTTTGGTATATATATTTCATAGAAAACGCAGTTCCCAGGGACAACTAGATCAGCAAGAAATCGTGTCGACTAATGGTGTCCATAACCCCTTGTATTGACGAGTAATAGTACACTATGTTTTTCTCTACTTTTATCCACAGTCTTCCCATCAACGACTATTTTACACTATACCTGACGTCAACTCGGGCAGTACATTATTGGGGTTGCGGGATATTTTCGAGGGCATTACATTACATCCTTCTTTAACTAGGCTAGTCCCTAGCCTCTTTAAGGTCGTAAGGTATCGTAGCTGTATCACCTCAGCAATCTCAATATTGTTAGGGTCCGCGTAATGGGTGCTCTATGTAGCTACCAGATCACGTTCCGTGACTGCCACCAATGAAATGCTGGGTGTGACTGTGGATAAAAGTAGAGAAAAACATAGTGTACTATGTCGACACGATTTCTTGCTGATGGGATGAGATGGGATGAGGTTGAAGGGGAAGGTATTTGCTCTCGTGGGAGGGTGGGGTGGTTATTTTTGGAATATAGTTAGAGGGGTGATGGTGTTTGTTTGTGATTATTCGTCTTCTTTCCCTTTGTGGAGGAGAATTCGACGAAGAAGAAGAGGAGGAGGAGGATAGTGGTCTGGCAGCTCTACGGAACTTTGTTATCAGGGTGTGTTTTCTGGAGGGTTTAAAGGATTTCAGTCGTGGGCATAAGTTGTAGCGTGAGGTGACTGGGGTAGGTTGTGTGGTGCGGTTGGGTGTGTACTTGGTTTTAGGTGGGGGTGGTGGTTTTCTTACTGTGGTGCCTGGTGGAGGTACTTCAGGGCTAGACGGGAGGGTTTCTGTTGTGGGTGGAGGTTTTCGTACTTTGATATTTTGGGGAGGTACTTGACTATGAGAAGTGAAGGAATTGGTCATGGTGGAGGAAGGTGTGATAGTGGGGGCTTGGGGTTTGGGGGGTATGTTGAGGAATGATCGGCAGGTTCTGTGCTGGAGGGTTTAGGCCTTTAGGGGTTTGTAGGGGAACATCCATAGCCTGAGTGGGAGGGGTAGTAGGGGTGTTCAATTCAGGGTCGGACGTGTGGGGTGGGGTAATGTCTTGTGGTTTTAGAGGTTTAAAAGCTCGGACGAATCTAGTTCTGAACGTGCGAGTCACGCCGTGATAATCAATGGTGACTTGATAGGCATTTGGGACTTTGATGATGGTGTAGGGGCCGACATAGCGAGGGCCTAATTTGTTGGTGACAGGGAGGTTGGCTACCATTACGGTGTCATGGATGGCGAAAGGGTTTCTATCATCGGGGTTATCAGTTTTGGTGTCTTGACAGGTTTGGGCGGTATGGAGGGTGTTTTGCAGATGTTGCAATGGGTCAATTGTGGAGGTGTTGGAGGGGAGGTGAGCGTGATGGTGGAACGGCAGTAACAGGGGGGGTACGCCGTAAACACGTTCATGAGGGGAAATACCGTCTTCTCGGGGACAGGTGTTCATGCCCCATTGTATAATTTTTATCTGTGATGGCCAGTCTGAGGTGTTAAGAGCAATCATTTTGGTACGTAACTGGTTGTTGATGGTGCGATGGCTGCGTTCGCATATAGCATTTCCTTGAGGCCAGTACGGGGATGAGTTTTTGATCTTAATACCGCATTGTTGGGTGAACTGGTGCCAAACGTGTCCACTAAATTCGGGGGCATTGTCGGATAGAAGAGCAAGGGGAAGGCCGAATATAGGGAACACTTCTGTGGCAAGCAGTGTGGCGACGGTGGTGGCTGTGTGGTCTTTAACTGGGCAGGCTATTAAGAATTTTGAATATACGTCAACAAATGTGACAATATAGCGGTTCCCAGCGTAAGAAGGAAACGGGCCCATGATGTCGAGGGATAGGACTTGGAACGGTTTGTTGGCAGAAATGGTACCAGCTGGGCCTGGGGTGCGGGATCTATCCTTCCCCAATAAACAAGGTTTGCAGGATTCTGTCACGCGTTGTGCAATCTTGGAGGGGTTGGGGGTCCAGTACTGATCTGCGAAGATTTTTAACATCTTCTTTTGTCCAAGGTGTATGCCGTTTCCCTCGTGGATGGCAATCATGTAGTCGTGGGCAATGGTGGGGTCTAGGACTATGTGACCGGAGTCTGTGGCAAGTTGATCTCCCCAGCGAGTCAGTTTCTTGAAGATATTTAACGGTATCCAGGGTGGTCTGATCCTTGTTTCCCAAGATTGAATTAGTGAGGGGGCTCGCTTGGTGTAGTGACTAGCGTCTCGGACTTCCACCCAAAAGGCCCGGGTTCGCGCCCACGCTCGGCGCATTAAAGATTTTTCACAAGCACTGAGTCGTTACCATCCATCATGAGCAAAGGGATGGGGTTGTAGTACAGGACCCCAATGGAAATACGCCTAATCGGCCTTATTGAGCTATCCTTAGCTAGCTTAGCATGCGCTAGCTTTAAGAACTATTATTATTATTATTATTATGGGGGGTAATTATGTTGGTTGATGGGGGTATGTAAGAGCTCAGTGTTTTGTAAGGCGGCTAGGTTGGTGGGGGGGTCTTCCGGTACTGGCAAATGTGACAGGGCGTCTGCATTGGTGTGAAGTTTACCTGGACGACACTGTATTGTAAAATCGTAGTCCTCTAGTGTCTCTCTCCAGCGTACCAAGATGGCTGAGTTGGTTTCGCACCTACGCAACCATTGCAAAGATTGATGGTCGGTTATTATATCTAGTTTCGCGCCCAACACAAATGACCTGAAGTGGTTGAGTGCCCAAATGATCCCTAGGCACTCTCTCTTGGTGGCTGCATAATTCTGTTGGGCTTGGTTGAGTGTGGAGCTGGCATACGCTATCACATGTTCCTCTCCGTCTCTTACTTGAGCTAAAACTGCACCAATGGCATACAGAGATACGTCGGTATAAAGACGGAAAGGTTTATGGTAATCAGGGAAAGCGACAATAGGGGATTGGATCAGCTTTTGTTTCAAAGTGTTAAAAGCGAGGTCTCTTTCAGGTGTCCAGGTGAATGTCGTGTCCTTGTGGGTGAGTTGGTGGAGGGGTCTGGCTATTGCGGCAAAGTGTGGGACGAAACGTCTGTAGTATGTGGCTAAACCTAGAAAAGAACGTACTCCTTTAATGGTGGTGGGTGGGGCTTGGTTTTGTATGGCTTGTAGTTTCTTGGGGTCTGGTGCAATGCCATGTTCAGATATTACGTGGCCGAGGAAATCTACCTTATTTCGTGCAATCTCGCATTTTGAGGGTTTCAATTTCAGCCCGGCGGCTCGGATTCTTTGAAGAACTTGTTTCAACCTGAGGAGGTGTTCTTCCCAGGTTTGTGAGTATACAATAATATCGTCTAGATACGCTAGGCAGGTTTCCCAGGTAAGGCCATGTAATACCGCTTCCATCAAACGGGAGAAAGTGGCGGGTCCGTTGCAGAGGCCAAAAGGTAGGACGTTAAATTCGTAGTGGTGGCCACCACTAGTGGAGAATGCTGTTTTTTCTTGGTCCTCTGCCTTGATGGGCACTTGCCAATACCCTGCTTGCAAGTCGAGGGTAATGAACCATCTGGATCCGTATAGGGAGTCAAGGGAATCGTCTATCCTGGGTAATGGTGTAGCGTCCTTAATGGTTACGTCATTCAATCTCCTGTATTTTTTTTTTTTTTTTTTTTTTAAGAGACAATGAACGGAGGAAGGAAAAACACAGATAAAACAAAAAGGTCCATGTGCCTAAAGGCATCCTCCATTCATAAAATGTTTGTAACAACTGGATTTAAACATTTGTAGATTGTAAGTTTGTGGAAAGCAATTCGAGGGAAGTGAATTCCAAAGAGTAGTAGCTCTGGGGATAAATGAATTCTGATAAGCAGAAGTTCTGCATTGTGGAGGAGAAAGTGTAAATTCATGGGCGCTCTCAGCTGCCCTAGTTCTACGGGGAAAGATGTGGAGAGGCGGCACAATTGAAGCAAGTTCCTCGGAACAATTGCTGTGAAAATATCTGTAGAATAATGCAAGGGATGCAACGTTTCTTCGTATGGATAATGTAGGAAGGTCCTGTGTGATTGCAGGGTTATTGATTAATCTAATAGCTTTATTTTGAATTTTGTCCAACTGCCTCAATGCAACCACTCCCCTTCCACCCCACAGAGGTGAACAGTAATCCATCTGAGAACGCACATGACTTTTATATATTACGGCCAACTGCTCGTCAGTGAAGAATTCTCGAACTCTGTACAGGAGTCCTAGTTTTTTAGAGGCATTCTTAGCAATGCTTCTAACATAATGTGTCCAGCTCAAGTTAGTAGTTAATGTTACACCGAGAATGTCAATACTAGGGGAAGTGGGAATATTTACATCATTAAAAAATATATGGGAGTCAGTGAGATTCTGTCGGTTAGAAAATTGAATGTACTTGGTTTTCTGTGCATTAAGGAAACTAGATTCTTTTGTCCCCATTCATTAATTCTAGAAAGGTCCTGGTTCAGAGAAATTGCAGTGTTTATTTTTGAATTTATAAGATCGGGTTGGGTGAAAGAATTGGTAAATGTGAAGGAACTGTGGAGTGTTGAGTCATCTGCGTAGGAATGTATTGGATTATGAGTGGTAGATTGAGATCATTGATATGAATGAGGAACAGAGTTGGGGCCAAAACTGATCCCTGGGGAACACCAGCATTTATTGAGTGAAATTGAGAATAAAGGCCATCTACCATTACACATATTTTTCTGTTATGAAGATAAGAAGAAATTAGTGGAACTAATGATGCAAGGCCGTAGTGTGACATCTTCGACAATAAGGATTGATGCCAGACTCTATCAAATGCCTTTGATATATCCAGTGCTATTGTATGTGTTTCACCATGTTGGTCTGTAGCTTGGTTGATTTGATGCGTAAGAAGGCAAAGAATGTCTGCAGTTGATCGACATCGTCTAAAACCATATTGCCTATCACTGATTAATATATTATTCTCAAGATGCTTAATTATGTGATTATTTAATATAATTTCAAAGACTTTACCAAGAGTGGAAGTTATAGCTATTGGTCTGTAGTTTGATGGATCTGCAGAGCACCTTTTTTAGGAACTGGATGGATGTTTGCTTCTTTCCAGGGTACTGGGAAGCATGAGGTATGAGTACACAGACGGAAAAAATTTGCCAATACAGGAGCGAGCAATTCTTAAGTACTATTGGAGGAATTTCATCTGGACCAGGAGCCTTATCTACTGAGAGATTCTGTAAAATAGTTTTGACATGTCTGGTGTGGATCTTAAGTGAGGAAATCTCAGGCGAATTAAAATTAAGTACAGGGACATCTTGATTTATTTCATCTAAGGTTGAGTTGGTGGAGAAAATATCCGCAAGAAGGTTAGCTTTACCTCGTGGGTCACTTACAAGATTGCCAGTCGGAGATTTTAATGGTGGAATGGATGAAGCAGTAGTGAAGTTGGATTTGAATGAGTTAAGAGTAGACCAAAATATTTTGTTATCATTTGGATTATTTAGAAGTTTATTTGCCTGTTTGTGGAGAAAGTTTGATTTAGTTAAGTTTAATACAGTTTTGGCATGATTTCTGATGTTTCTAAAGTAATTAAAGGCTTCATGTGTTTTTGATCTTGTGTATGCATTGTAGGCTATTGCTTTTTGTTCAGTTACTCTAGCACAATTATGGTCAAACCATTTAGGTGAATTAGATCTTTTACTGTACTTTTGATGAGGAATCAAAGTTTCCATTCCAATTTTTACAAAATCTTGTATGTGGCTCAAGGTGGAGTGTGCATCATTAGAAAAGAAAGAGGTCCAGGGAATATCAATAAAGAAACCTTGAAGACCCTCCCAGTCTGCCCTATCGTAATGTCATTTAGTCACCAAAACAGGTTCAGAGTGGGAAGGTGTGGTAGGTGATAGACAGGTGGCCTGTATCAGACAGTGATCAGAAGATCCAAGCACAAAAAGGGGTTGACCCATCTTTCTTTTTTACTAGGACAACAGGGGAAGACCAGGGGCTGATGGACGGGGTAGCAATTCCGGCCTCTAACATCTCCTGGACTTGGCGTTCCTCTTCCTGGCGTTGTATGGGATTTTTTCTACGGGATGGTTGTCTTATGGGGGGGCCTGTGGTGTTAATGATGTGTTGTTCAACATTGGTCTGTCCTATTTCAGTGGGATGTTGGGCAAATACGTCACTGAACTCTAGCAATAGTTCGTACATGCTGTGTTTTTGGTGGTCGGATAATGTGTCAGGGAGAGGGAGTAATTTGAGACTGGTAGGGGTTTCATTGGAATCTATGGGGAGGTCATCAAATGTTTCGAGGTCTCCTATGATTAGGCCTTTTGGTAATGTTAGGGATTCTTCAGAGATATTGGCCACTAGAATGTGGTTTATGCGAGCGGAAATGATGGCGGGTTGTAGGAGGCAACGATTGGGGTCGGTGGACGTGGTAGTGGGGGAAAATATCATGTGAGTTTGGGGTATGGGTCGAAGGTTAACCCATTTTTGATGGCGGGGGGGAATTTGACATTTATCTTGAACTACAGCTGGGCTAATGATGGTGGGGGACCGACTGGTGAGCAGGTGCTCGGTACGCATGAGGGGGGGGGGGGGAATCACTTTGGTGGGGGTCACGCGTGAGGGGGGGATTAACGGCGCGTGTGGGAGGATCAGAGTGGTGAGGTGTGAGTGATTTAGAAAACGGAATTTGTTGGTGGGACTGTGGAGGATTGGTGGGGGAAGAGTTAGGCATAGAACATGGGTTATTGGTGGAGGACTGATGTACTGATTTGTGGTTGTTAAAAGGACGAATTTGGGGAATTTTGTCGGTGGCAGTGACGGTTTGTTTAAAGGTTATATGGGATTGGTGGGTTTGTCTGTCATGAGGAGGTAGTAGGAGTTAAAATGCCATTTCCGTTTTTGGAGTTACAAGGAATATTTAGTATTTCGGTACCCTGCCATTTTCGTGTTTACATCCATAGACTTTATTGAAAAAGCTCCCTACAAAGGAGTACAAAGGAGTACAAAGGAAATCAAGCAACAACAGATCTAGTGACCCTTCTTCCAATTTCTCCACATGGTGTAATATCGCTTACTACGGAGAAGGGTAAACAATAGAGATGCCGGAGAACAACAAAAAACAACAATATCAACAATAGAATACCAGGTGTGGCAAGATAAAAAAATCCTTTCCTTCTCCAAATAATATAGGTAAAGGGTAGCTGCACAAACACACTTACCTAACCTCTCTCTCTCTTTCTCTTTCATCATATTTTTCCAACCACCTAACCTAACCTAACCTAACCTAGCCTAACCCTTTCTCTCTCTCTCTCTCTCTCTCTCTGTATCTCTCTCTTTCATCATATTTTTCCTAACCCTCTCCCTCTCTCTCTCTTTCATTACAAATCTGCCAAAGTCAAATCGTCCAATTTCTCCACATGGTGTAATATCCTAACCTAACCTAACCTAACTACTAATCCTAATATCTCCAACCTAACCTAGCCTCACCTAACCTAAGCTAAGCTAACCTAGCCTAACCTAACCTAACCTAACCTAACTACTAATCCTAATATCTCTAACTTAACCTAACCTAGCCTAACCTAACCTAAGCTAACATAATAGAGGTAGGGGTCCGCTAGGCCCCGGTTGAGGTGAAGGACTACGAGGAGGAGGAACCTAGAAGTCTTAGGTTGTCCCCGTCAGGGTATAGGGTTTTGTATCACACACAGGGGAGGCCAATAACAACTCGCCCAATGTCATATCGGGCACTTGTCAAAACTCTCACTCTTAGGTTGACCCCGAATAGATCGCCGGGGTATAGGATTTTGTATCACACATGCACACACGCACGCATGCATGCACGCACACACACACTACACACACGCACACAAACATGTCAAAAAACAACATCGACAATATAATATAAAAATGACCTAACCTAAACTAACCTAGCCTAACCTAACCTCTCTCTCTCTCTCTCTCGCTTTCATCACATAACACACATACATACTAAAACACAAACACACACACACACACACACACACGCATACACTGGCCTAGATAAAGGAGTCCCGTACGTCTCATTATCATTTATTTACTAAGCTCAGAGATACGAGAGCCAGGACAGGAGTTTATTTGCCAGCCCAGATAAGTCCCCATAGGTATTCTATCTTTGGAAGCAAACATTAGCTACACAACATAATTATGACTTTCATCATATTGTTTCCACCGTGTTCCTATTCCTAGCCTATCCTAACGTCACCTAACCTAACCCTCTCTCTCTCTCTCTCTCTCTCTCTCTCTCTCTCTTTCATCATATTGTTTCCACCGTATTCCTATTCCTAGCCAAACCTAACCTAACCTAACCTAACCCTCTCTCTCTCTCTTTCATCATATTGTTTCCACCGTATTCCTATTCCTAGCCTAACCTAACCTAACCCTCTCTCTCTCTCTCTTTCATCATATTGTTTCCACCGTATTCCTATTCCTAGCCTAACCTAACCTAACCCTCTCTCTCTCTCTTTCATCATATTGTTTCCACCGTATTCCTAGCCTAACCTAACCTAACCCTCTCTCTCTCTCTCTCTTTCATCATATTGTTTCCACCGTATTCCTATTCTTAGAGTTCAGATTTAAAGATACCAAGCCAGCCCCAAATAGATCGTCTGTGTATAGGATTTGCACTCTCTCTGGCTCTCTCTCTCTCTCTCTCTCTCTCTCTCTCATCGTGTTGTTTCCAAACGTGTTGCCATTCTTATATTTGTATTAATTTGGTTTTCAGGACCATATTTTTTTAATCTGTTCATACGAGCCTTAATGTATACACCAATGAACAATACTATTGTCTCCAACATGTTGTAATATCGCTTATTACAGAGAAGGGAAAAATTAGAGATGCCGGAGAACAACAACAAAAAACAACATGAACAGTAGAATACCAGGTGTGGCAAGGGGACGTACCTGACCTAATAAACGTGTGACAGTACCAATCCGTTTCTAGCAATGTTTATGAGCAATATTTTCAACCCTTCCCTACAGTCAAATCGGGTACTTGTTAAAACTCCCACTCTTAGGTTGGCCCCCGAATAGATCACCGGGTATAGGATTGTGTATCACACACGCACGCATGCACGCATGCATGCACACACACTACACACACACACACACTCGGTGCTCCTCCTCTGGACCTCATTCGCGATTAAGTGTCAAGATAAAATAATAAAAAATAAATCCTTTCCTTCTGCTAATGTCTTGGAAATCAGTATTGCCCGCCCCAGCTACCCCGTTATTAACCCCTTCTCTACTGGTGACGTCTTTTAATTTTCTTTTAGCTATATTTAGACGATTTTATGCAGTTTAAGAAGGATCTGTCGTAGTAAAAAGGGTCAAGTGAGATAGTTTGAAGCCTGTTAAGTGCTGGAGGCCCCTTTTAAACTGAATAAATTGTCTAATAGTGGCCATAATAAAGCTAAAAGGACGGTGCCAGTACAGAAGGGGTTAACAGCCCAGATTTAAAATACAGTTTCAATAACCTTATTAGTAACTTACATGTCTTAATGGAGTAGTGTAAGGTTGAGTCGTCTGCGTATGAATGGACGGGAGTTGAGGTACAGTTGAGAAGGTAATTTATAAAAATTAGAAAGAGAATAGGAGATAGGACAGAGTCCTGAGGAACACCGGAGTTTATAGGGTGAGGAAGTGAGCGATGGCCGTCCGCAAAAAGAAAACTTCAAAAACAAATATGAACCTAGCCTATTGTGGATATTTGTCAAAATGAAAATGAAAATAAAATGCACCTGTTCAACTGCGAATCATACGAAGACCTATACAAAGATCTGAGAGGCAGGGACAACTTGAGGGAAATATTTGAACACAATGACTTAAAAAGGGTAGCAGAGACTATAAGAACAGTTCTAAAAAGGAGGGAGACTATCATTAATTTGAGAAAAGAAATATATAAGTAATATGAAAATTTTTAACAAATACTAATAACAATAAGGAAACAGCCATCGTTCATAGAACGAACTCCTGGATGGGAGAGTGCCCCAAAAACAAACAAACAAACAAACAAACAACCGCAGCTATGGAACGGCCAGAGAGGAAATTAGAGACAAAGGCACAGATGGAGGGATAGAAACCGAAGGAGGGTAGTTTAGAAATTAAAGATTTGTGCCAGACTATATCGAAGGCTTTCGATATGTCTAGTGCAATAGAAAAAGTCTCACCGAAGTCCCGAAAGGAGGATGACCAAGAGTTAGTAAGATATGAAAGAAGATCACCAGTAGAGCGACCCTTAAGGAAGCCATACTGGCGATCTGAGAGCAGATTATGAGAAGAGAAATGCTTAAGAAATTTGGAAGCAAGAATAGTTTCAAAAACTTTAGAAATACAAGAGATGAGAGCAATTGGACGATAGTTGGAGGGAGATCTTTAGAAGAGATTAGGATATTAGGCATAAGTAAGAGAGAGGAGGGTGGAGAGGGAGGTATAGCATCGGAATCATCCAAGGTGGAGTTTCTAGCAAAAGTTTGAGCGAAGAGTTTAGCTTTGTCAGAGGAAGAAGTGATGGTTGTGCCATCAGAGTGGGAAAGACGAGGAAGAGAAATTGTTGGAGAAGTTTTTGGCTAGATGCCAGAAAGCTTGGGAAAAGCAAGAGTTGGATAGTTCAGTGCATTTATTATTGATGAAAGAGTGCTTGACAAGTCGAAGAACAGATTTGGCTTGATTCCGGGCAGAAACATAGGAAGAATGAGAGTCTTGAGTTTTAAGGCGTCGCTACCGTTTGAATGCTTCCTCCTTATTGCGGACAGCAGTAGAACAGGCGTGAGTAAACCAAGATTTTTTAGCATTAGTCTGAGAAAAAGAGAATGGAAAGTATGCTTCCATGCTCGATAGAATTACCTCGGTAATGGGTTCAGCACTCTCCGAGGGTCCCCCGGCCACGGAAGCAGAAATCATTCCATGGGAAATCAAAGAAGTACTGTCGGAAAGCCTCCCAGCCGGTAGCGCCAAAGTGCCACAAGCGCCGCCGGCTAGGAGGATCGGGTGGCCGTACTGGAGAGATAGGACAGGTGACCGAGATAAGTTATTGGTCGGAGGAGTCTAAAGGAGAGAAAAGATCGACAGTATAAGAAGAAGGGTTAGAAGTTAGAAACAAGTCAAGAATGTTGGGCCGACCCCGAGGCGATGCGGTCCCGAAAGGAGGATGACCAAGAGTTAGTAAGATATGAAAGAAGATCACCAGCAGAGCAACCCTTAACCTGACAAGCGCGATATAGACCTAGGTGCTAGGGTAGTTATTTGTGCATTTCTAGCCCTGGATTCTGACAGAATTCGTTATATTTACAATATAAACCATTATTTGTTTTCGGTATGCTTTTATTTTACATATATGATGTATATATGAACCTTCAAGAGTGCTAAAATAAGTGGGAAAAGCATTTGGGTGGTGAAAAACGAAGATATTGGCCACCCGGTCATAATCTCAGGCGAGAGAGAGAGACAGGCAGCCCTCCCCTCTCGCTGTCTGGGAGTCAACTGAGATGAGCGAGGCGGTGTGTGCCGGTGTCTGGGTGTTGCATAACGATCTTTTATGCAACCCACTTGTGCTACATTATCGCGGGAGAGAAAAATAACCGATAAATGATGATAATAAGAGGAAAAATAGGTGATAATTGAGGAGGGGAGGGAGGGGGGAATAAGGGGGGGGGGGGGGTGGGTGAGATTTACATGGATGAGTACTGGAGGGAATTATCTCACCTAGAGACAAATTCCTTTGTTTTGATAGGCCCTTTTTTTTTATGGAAGGCTTTTTTTATGGTCCTGCTTCCGTGAGGCCTATCGCGTTCCCTATAGGAAGCCTTCCGTGAGGCCTATCGCGCTTGCCGGGTTAAGGAAGCCATACTGGCGATCTGAGAGCAGATTATGAGAAGAGAAATGCTTAAGAAATTTGGAAGCAAGAATAGTTTCAAAAACTTTAGAAATACAAGAGATGAGAGCAATTGGACGATAGTTGGGGGGTTGAGAACGGTCACCCTTCTTTGGGACAGGTTGAATGAGAGCAAACTTCCAGCATAAAGGGAAGACATTAGAGGATAGGCAGAGACGAAAGAGTTTGTCTAGGCAGGGAGTCAGCACGGAAGCACAGTTTTTTAGTACAATAGGAGGAACACCGTCCGGAACATACGCCTTATTAGTATTAAGCCCAGAGAGAGTAGAAAGTACATCTTTAAAAGAGATTAGGATATTAGACATAAGTAAGAGGAGGGTGGAGAGGGAGGTATAGCATCGGAATCATCCAAGGTAGAGTTTCTAGCAAAAGTTTGAGCGAATAGTTTAGCTTTGTCAGAGAAAGAAGTGATGGTTGTGCCATCAGAGTGGGAAAGGGGAGGGAAAGACGAGGAAGAGAAATTGTTGGAGATGTTTTTGGCTAGATGCCAGAAAGCTTGGGAAGAGCTAGAGTTGGATAGTTCAGTGCATTTATTATTGATGAAAGAGTGCTTGACAAGTCGAAGAACAGATTTGGCTTGATTCCGGGCCGAAACATAGGAAGAATGAGAGTCTTGAGTTTTAAGAAGGCGTAGCCTCTCCTCTCTTGAACATCACACTCCCACATTTTCATGAGAAGAAACAACATGAGTCATCGGGAAAACTGTGTGGAGAAGACCGGTCAAATGCAAATGGGTCCCCACTGCAGATAGGTGGAACAAAGGAATTAAAATAATCGGCCTGAAAGAATACTGGACAATGCCATATTTGTTGCTATGTAGATGTCTAAGTAACCATGTACGTACTGTACCATACTGACTGAAGACAATAAAAGACTATAAAATAACTTTTTGTTGTGTTTTTTTCATCGTCTCACAAATTATGCTAACGTAAAGTATGACTCGCTCATCTCTTACTACCACAATAGAGTTTAACTATTTTAGTTACTAAATTACCAATGAGTAACTATAGTTAGCGCTTTATGTTTGCGAGGAGAAGACCGTCCGCCGCCCGCCGCCCACTACCACGCGCGCGGGGTGGGCAGTAGGGGGAGGCGGAAGCGTTGGTTGGTTGCAGTAACGACGCTTATGGAATATATATAATTTATGTATGCGTGTAAATATGCAGTATACGGGTTGAGTTCTATACTTCAATAAAATCCTAGCCAACCTAACCTAACCTAACCTAGCCTAACCTCTCACTCTCTCTTTCATCATATTTTTTCCAACTGCCTGACCTAACCTAGCCCAGCCTAACCTAACCTAGCCTAACCTAACCTAACCCTTTCTCTCTCTCTCTCTCTTAACCTAACCTAATCTAACCACCTAACCTAACCTAAGCTAACCTAGCTTTCTCTCTCTCGCTCTCTCTCTCTCTCTCTCTTTCATCATATTTTTTCCACCGTATTCCTATTTTTAGAGTTCAGATTTAAAGATACCAAGCCAGATATATCTTGACTACATTCAGTTTTTCTCAGGGATGTCAAACCCGGGGGGCAATTTTTGTCAAGACTTGAATGAATATCAGAAGGAATACAATAAAATTAGCAGGAAATAGCATTGTTTTGGTCATGTTATCACTTCCAAAGACATAATTTTAACTATAAACCCTAATTTTATCTTAATATGGACAATAATAAAGAGTACAAATAATTAACTCGACTTTCGTTTGACACCTTGGTTTTTCTAATATCGAATAAGTCTTAGGTTGTCCCCGCCGGGGTATAGGGTTTTGTATCACACACAGGGGGTGGCCAATAACAACTCGCCCAATGTCATATCGGGCACTTGTCAAAACTCCCACTCGTAGGCTGACCCAGAATAGATCGCTTCAATTATGTGATGTGCTATATTAGCAATAAAAAACCCTAACCTTAGCAGAAAAAAACTGTTACCTAAGATTTAACCCACTAACCGAGGGGGTTGCCGGCGACACCTCCTCGCAAACATAAAGCGCTAACTATAGTTACTCATTGGTAATTTAGTAACTAAAATAGTTAAACTCTATTGTGGTAGTAAGAGATGAGCGAGTCATACTTTACGTTAGCATAATTTGTGAGACGATGAAAAAAACACAACAAAAAGTTATTTTATAGTCTTTTATTGTCTTCAGTCAGTATATCTGATAAGAACGTACATGGTTACTTAGACATCTACATAGCAACAAATATGGCGTTGTCCAGTATTCTTTCAGGCCGATTATTTTCATTCCTTTGTTCCACCTATCTGCAGTGGGGACCCATTTGCATTTGACCGGTCTTCTCCACACAGTTTTCCCGATGACTCATGTTGTTTCTTCTCATGAAAATGTGGGAGTGTGATGTTCAAGAGAGGAGAGGCTACGCCTTCTTAAAACTCAAGACTCTCATTCTTCCTATGTTTCTGCCCGGAATCAAGCCAAATCTGTTCTTCGACTTGTCAAGCACTCTTTCATCAATAATAAATGCACTGAACTATCCAACTCTAGCCCTTCCCAAGCTTTCTGGCATCTAGCCAAAAACATCTCCAACAATTTCTCTTCCTCGTCTTTCCCTCCCCTTTCCCACTCTGATGGCACAACCATCACTTCTTTCTCTGACAAAGCTAAACTATTCGCTCAAACTTTTGCTAGAAACTCTACCTTGGATGATTCCGATGCTATACCTCCCTCTCCACCCTCCTCTTACTTATGTCTAATATCCTAATCTCTTTTAAAGATGTACTTTCTACTCTCTCTGGGCTTAATACTAATAAGGCGTATGTTCCGGACGGTGTTCCTCCTATTGTACTAAAAAACTGTGCTTCCGTGCTGACTCCCTGCCTAGGCAAACTCTTTCGTCTCTGCCTATCCTCTAATGTCTTCCCTTTATGCTGGAAGTTTACTCTCATTCAACCTGTTCCAAAGAAGGGTGACCCGCTCTCAGCCCTCCAACTATCGTCCAATTGCTCTCATCTCTTGTATTTTTAAAGTTTTGAAACTATTCTTGCTTCCAAATTTCTTAAGCATTTCTCTTCTCATAATCTGCTCTCAGATCGCCAGTATGGCTTCCTTAAGGGTCGCTCTGCTGGTGATCTTCTTTCATATCTTACTAACTCTTGGTCATCCTCTTTCGGGACTTCGTCTCAGTCTATCCTCTAATGTCTTCCCTTCATGCTGGAAGTTTGCTCTCATTCAACCTGTCCCAAAGAAGGGTGACCGCTCTCAACCCCCCAACTATCGTCCAATTGCTCTCATCTCTTGTATTTCTAAAGTTTTTGAAACTATTCTTGCTTCCAAATTTCTTAAGCATTTCTCTTCTCATAATCTGCTCTCAGATCGCCAGTATGGCTTCCTTAAGGGTCGCTCTGCTGGTGATCTTCTTTCATATCTTACTAACTCTTGGTCATCCTCCTTTCGGGACCGCATCGCCTCGGGGTCGGCCCAACATTCTTGACTTGTTTCTAACTTCTAACCCTTCTTCTTATACTGTCGATCTTTTCTCTCCTTTAGACTCCTCCGACCAATAACTTATCTCGGTCACCTGTCCTATCTCTCCAGTACGGCCACCCGATCCTCCTAGCCGGCGGCGCTTGTGGCACTTTGGCGCTACCGGCTGGGAGGCTTTCCGACAGTACTTCTTTGATTTCCCATGGAATGATTTCTGCTTCCGTGGCCGGGGGACCCTCGGAGAGTGCTGAACCCATTACCGAGGTAATTCTATCGAGCATGGAAGCATACTTTCCATTCTCTTTTTCTCAGACTAATGCTAAAAAATCTTGGTTTACTCACGCCTGTTCTACTGCTGTCCGCAATAAGGAGGAAGCATTCAAACGGTAGCGACGCCTTAAAACTCAAGACTCTCATTCTTCCTATGTTTCTGCCCGGAATCAAGCCAAATCTGTTCTTCGACTTGTCAAGCACTCTTTCATCAATAATAAATGCACTGAACTATCCAACTCTAGCTTTTCCCAAGCTTTCTGGCATCTAGCCAAAAACTTCTCCAACAATTTCTCTTCCTCGTCTTTCCCACTCTGATGGCACAACCATCACTTCTTCCTCTGACAAAGCTAAACTCTTCGCTCAAACTTTTGCTAGAAACTCCACCTTGGATGATTCCGATGCTATACCTCCCTCTCCACCCTCCTCTCTCTTACTTATGCCTAATACCCTAATCTCTTCTAAAGATCTCCCTCCAACTATCGTCCAATTGCTCTCATCTCTTGTATTTCTAAAGTTTTTGAAACTATTCTTGCTTCCAAATTTCTTAAGCATTTCTCTTCTCATAATCTGCTCTCAGATCGCCAGTATGGCTTCCTTAAGGGTCGCTCTACTGGTGATCTTCTTTCATATCTTACTAACTCTTGGTCATCCTCCTTTCGGGACTTCGGTGAGACTTTTTCTATTGCACTAGACATATCGAAAGCCTTCGATATAGTCTGGCACAAATCTTTAATTTCTAAACTACCCTCCTTCGGTTTCTATCCCTCCATCTGTGCCTTTGTCTCTAATTTCCTCTCTGGCCGTTCCATAGCTGCGGTTGTTTGTTTGTTTGTTTGTTTGTTTTTGGGGCACTCTCCCATCCAGGAGTTCGTTCTATGAACGATGGCTGTTTCCTTATTGTTATTAGTATTTGTTAAACATTTTCATATTACTTATATATTTCTTTTCTCAAATTAATGATAGTCTCCCTCCTTTTTAGAACTGTTCTTATAGTCTCTGCTACCCTTTTTAAGTCATTGTGTTCAAATATTTCCCTCAAGTTGTCCCTGCCTCTCAGATCTTTGTATAGGTCTTCGTATGATTCGCAGTTGAACAGGTGCATTTTATTTTCATTTTCATTTTGACAAATATCCACAATAGGCTAGGTTCATATTTGTTTTTGAAGTTTTCTTTTTGCGGACGGCCATCGCTCACTTCCTCACCCTATAAACTCCGGTGTTCCTCAGGACTCTGTCCTATCTCCTATTCTCTTTCTAATTTTTATAAATTACCTTCTCAACTGTACCTCAACTCCCGTCCATTCATACGCAGACGACTCAACCTTACACTACTCCATTAAGACATGTAAGTTACTAATAAGGTTATTGAAACTGTATTTTAAATCTGGGCTGTTAACCCCTTCTGTACTGGCACCGTCCTTTTAGCTTTATTATGGCCACTATTAGACAATTTATTCAGTTTAAAAGGGGCCTCCAGCACTTAACAGGCTTCAAACTATCTCACTTGACCCTTTTTACTACGACAGATCCTTCTTAAACTGCATAAAATCGTCTAAATATAGCTAAAAGAAAATTAAAAGACGTCACCAGTAGAGAAGGGGTTAATAACGGGGTAGCTGGGGCGGGCAATACTGATTTCCAAGACATTAGCAGAAGGAAAGGATTTATTTTTTATTATTTTATCTTGACACTTAATCGCGAATGAGGTCCAGAGGAGGAGCACCGAGTGTGTGTGTGTGTGTAGTGTGTGTGCATGCATGCGTGCATGCGTGCGTGTGTGATACACAATCCTATACCCGGTGATCTATTCGGGGGCCAACCTAAGAGTGGGAGTTTTAACAAGTACCCGATTTGACTGTAGGGAAGGGTTGAAAATATTGCTCATAAACATTGCTAGAAACGGATTGGTACTGTCACACGTTTATTAGGTCAGGTACGTCCCCTTGCCACACCTGGTATTCTACTGTTCATGTTGTTTTTTGTTGTTGTTCTCCGGCATCTCTAATTTTTCCCTTCTCTGTAGTAAGCGATATTACAACATGTTGGAGACAATAGTATTGTTCATTGGTGTATACATTAAGGCTCGTATGAACAGATTAAAAAAATATGGTCCTGAAAACCAAATTAATACAAATATAAGAATGGCAACACGTTTGGAAACAACACGATGAGAGAGAGAGAGAGAGCCAGAGAGAGTGCAAATCCTATACACAGACGATCTATTTGGGGCTGGCTTGGTATCTTTAAATCTGAACTCTAAGAATAGGAATACGGTGGAAACAATATGATGAAAGAGAGAGAGAGAGAGAGGGTTAGGTTAGGTTAGGCTAGGAATACGGTGGAAACAATATGATGAAAGAGAGAGAGAGAGAGGGTTAGGTTAGGTTAGGCTAGGAATAGGAATACGGTGGAAACAATATGATGAAAGAGAGAGAGAGAGAGGGTTAGGTTAGGTTAGGCTAGGAATAGGAATACGGTGGAAACAATATGATGAAAGAGAGAGAGAGAGGGTTAGGTTAGGTTAGGTTAGGCTAGGAATAGGAATACGGTGGAAACAATATGATGAAATAGAGAGAGAGAGAGAGAGAGGGTTAGGTTAGGTGACGTTAGGATAGGCTAGGAATAGGAACACGGTGGAAACAATATGATGAAAGTCATAATTATGTTGTGTAGCTAATGTTTGCTTCCAAAGATAGAATACCTATGGGGACTTATCTGGGCTGGCAAATAAACTCCTGTCCTGGCTCTCGTATCTCTGAGCTTAGTAAATAAATGATAATGAGACGTACGGGACTCCTTTATCTAGGCCAGTGTATGCGTGTGTGTGTGTGTGTGTGTGTGTTTGTGTTTTAGTATGTATGTGTGTTATGTGATGAAAGCGAGAGAGAGAGAGAGAGGTTAGGTTAGGCTAGGTTAGTTTAGGTTAGGTCA
This sequence comes from Paralithodes platypus, assembly GCA_032716605.1. NCBI lineage: Eukaryota > Metazoa > Arthropoda > Malacostraca > Decapoda > Lithodidae > Paralithodes > Paralithodes platypus. The sequence goes on from CM064528.1 coordinate 41,489,018, forward strand.
TTTTTATATTATATTGTCGATGTTGTTTTTTGACATGTTTGTGTGCGTGTGTGTAGTGTGTGTGTGTGTGCGTGCATGCATGCGTGCGTGTGTGCATGTGTGATACAAAATCCTATACCCCGGCGATCTATTCGGGGTCAACCTAAGAGTGAGAGTTTTGACAAGTGCCCGATATGACATTGGGCGAGTTGTTATTGGCCTCCCCTGTGTGTGATACAAAACCCTATACCCTGACGGGGACAACCTAAGACTTCTAGGTTCCTCCTCCTCGTAGTCCTTCACCTCAACCGGGGCCTAGCGGACCCCTACCTCTATTATGTTAGCTTAGGTTAGGTTAGGCTAGGTTAGGTTAAGTTAGAGATATTAGGATTAGTAGTTAGGTTAGGTTAGGTTAGGTTAGGCTAGGTTAGCTTAGCTTAGGTTAGGTGAGGCTAGGTTAGGTTGGAGATATTAGGATTAGTAGTTAGGTTAGGTTAGGTTAGGATATTACACCATGTGGAGAAATTGGACGATTTGACTTTGGCAGATTTGTGATGAAAGAGAGAGAGAGGGAGAGGGTTAGGAAAAATATGATGAAAGAGAGAGATACAGAGAGAGAGAGAGAGAGAGAGAAAGGGTTAGGCTAGGTTAGGTTAGGTTAGGTTAGGTGGTTGGAAAAATATGATGAAAGAGAAAGAGAGAGAGAGGTTAGGTAAGTGTGTTTGTGCAGCTACCCTTTACCTATATTATTTGGAGAAGGAAAGGATTTTTTTATCTTGCCACACCTGGTATTCTATTGTTGATGTTGTTGTTTTTTGTTGTTCTCCGGCATCTCTATTGTTTACCCTTCTCCGTAGTAAGCGATATTACACCATGTGGAGAAATTGGAAGAAGGGTCACTAGATCTGTTGTTGCTTGATTTCCTTTGTACTCCTTTGTACTCCTTTGTAGGGAGCTTTTTCAATAAAGTCTATGGATGTAAACACGAAAATGGCAGGGTACAGAAATACTAAATATTCCTTGTAACTCCAAAAACGGAAATGGCATTTTAACTCCTACTGGAGGTGAGTCAAGTGTGGGGTTTTGAAGTTTTTTAAGGGTCTGAATTGTGTGGGGGTGGAAGGGAGCTACTGACGGAAAGCTGTCACAAGGGAATTTTTGTTGGTGGGGGAATAGCTGAGCATTTCTGGGGGCATGGGGAAAACATTGTTGCATGAGGGGGGGGGGAATCACTTTGGTGGGGGTCACGCGTGAGGGGGGGATTAACAGCGCGTGTGGGAGAATCAGAGTGGTGAGGTGTGAGTGATTTAGAAAACGGAATTTGTTGGTGGGACTGTGGAGGATTGGTGGGGGAAGAGTTAGGCATAGAACATGGGTTATTGGTGGAGGACTGATGTACTGATTTGTGGTTGTTAAAAGGACGAATTTGGGGAGTTTTGTCGGTGGCAGTGATGGTTTGTTTAGAGGTTATATGGGATTGGTGGGTTTGTCTGTCATGAGGGGGTGAGTCAAGTGTGGGGTTTTGAAGTTTTTTAGGGGTGTGAATTGTGTGGGGGTGGAAGGGAGCTACTGACGGAAAGCTGTCACAAGGGAGATTTTGTTGGTGGGGGAATAGCTGAGTATTTCTGGGGGCATGGGGAAAACATTGTTGGATACATAGGTCGGCATTTTCCCTGGAAACATGTGTACATAAATATTTGGTAGAATGGTTTTTACATACATAACAGTCTGTCCTGGAAACATGGGAGGATTGATCCTGGACAGAGTTAGGAGAAATGGGGGGGTTTACATCATTGAGTTGCTTGGACTTGTCTTCTTTCGTTTGCTGAGGCATTTTTTTAACGGAATGAGTGATATTTTGAGAGAACTCGGGGCAAGGGGGGGGTTTAGGAGTTACCTTAGTGCTAGCTGCAACTTGGTAATCTTGACTCAGAGTTTGTTGAGGGTGGAGGTGTTTTTTCTTTTTGTGAACTGGTTTCTGCGTGATGGGTTTGTCAGAGGCTTTGGGTTGGATTTTTTTTTGTTCTGGTTGGGTGTGAATGGGATCTGCCTCGTTTGGGATGGTCGGTTCTATGCAGATTTCCGAGTTCTTATTTTCTTATGTTTATCCGTATTTTTCTATATCTATCTTCATTTATCTGTCTATCTATATATGTTTATCTCTTTAACTATCTAAACTGTAAACATATTATCTATATATACCTTTGCAAATGTGAAATGACACATTGACATACTGCGATATAATGGAGCCGATAAAGCTTCCACACTAATGAATGAATTATTCAGTGCTGCAGTGTCTTCATATGCTTCCTTTCATTTAATTTACACTAACTTTGGCTCAGTGAATTCATCTTATTAGGAATATCCCTCACAGTCAAGATATTAAAAACAATTATCTCTCATATTTATGATATCCTTTAATATTGTTAGTATTTAGTAGTTAAGATTAACGAGATAATGATATGTGGTGAGGCGCGTGATTACTAAGATATAATATTTCACGCCTGTGATTTTACAAACATATTGATATATGACATTGTATTTTCCTTTACACAATCGTTACAGGAATACTTGTACATTGTTTGAAGCGAGGTGAATGAAATGTGAGGTACCGGTAGTATAAATTATGCATAGTAACTTTCTATTATGAATAGCTAACATTTTACCATCAGTCTGGAAAAAATGTGTCTGTGGGCGAACAGACTTCAAGGTGTGGGTGTGGCCGAACGCACTTTATTGTTTGGGAGAAAACACCATTATTTGGGCGAAGGGACTTCCTTGTTTGGGCGAACGAACCTCCTCGTTTGGGCGAACGGACTGGAAAGTGTGGGCGAACAGACTTTGGGCGAAAAAACTCGTGGGCGAAAAGACTGTAAACCCAGGGGACTATAGTCACAGATGGCTTTTTAATCCCTTCTGTACCGGCGATGTCTTTTGCATTTTATTCTAGTTATATTAAGACGATTTTGTGCAGTTTAACCCGTAAACGGCGGCAAAGCTCTTAAGAGGTTTTACTGGGCGACGGCGGCAAAGCTCTTAAGAGGGAGGCCTAAAAAACCAGCCCCAGTATCACTAAACAATTTTTTTTTTTATTTCTTATTTTTTTTTTTCCCTATACCTCATATCACTCCTCCACATCCCCTCCTTCCTCCCTTTCCCCTCCCCCTTCAATTATCACCTATTTTCCCTGTTATTCCCTAATTCGTTGGTATATTTTTGTGCTAACATTAGCAAACTGTGTGGAGGATGTGCTTACGTGCCTAGAGGGTGTGTTACATAACCGAGTGTGTGTATGAGTAGGCTCAGTGTGGCTTGAGGCCTCGTGGAGGGAGGGGTTGCCTCAATTTTCTCCATAATTCATGAATGGGCTGGTCCATCTATATTCGCGATTTTGACCAGAAAAATTATATTTTCACTTGTTTTATTGTTGTTCCAGGTTACTATCTTTATAGTGAAGGTAAAATAGGCTCATATGAATAAGTAATAACTATATTTATCGTAACATGATGATTATAGGCCTGAATGGAGCCTATATGCTCGCCCATGGGGACCGGGTTCAATACCCCCCCCCCTCGCCGTTACCGGGTTAAGAAGGATCTGTGGTAGTAAAAAGGGTTAAGTGAGATAGTTCGAAGTCTGTTAATTGCTGGAGGCCCTTTCTAAGCTGAATATAATCGTGTAATAGCCAGAATAAAGTTAAAAGTACATCACCGGTACAGAAGGGGTTAAACCCATGGAATGAGTTGAACTTCATAACAATTACTAACATTTCGCACCTATCCTATAATGGACCTTGGATGATCTGGCTCAGGGGATAATCTCCTTTCATCCTATCCGACGACACCGTATTTTTGTCAACATTTCTGACACTTAATTATTGTTGACATTAACAATATAAATCACCAGTACACCTACACTGTAAACAAATCTCCATAAAATATACACTAGAAAACCGTAAAATACCGCTACCGAAAACAGTAGGCCTATTAAATATTTCGTAATATGTTTAGCTGTGGTCTACCTTCAGAATACAACACTGAGACCGTAAATTATAGGTTTGACTCCTGTAAGGAGATAAAGAAAACCTAATATTTAGTAGTGGCCCCGTAATCATTGACGAACATGCCTATTACATAAGGCATCCTCTTCAAACACTAATCCGCCGTAGTTTGAATCTACCGCGCAGAGCATTTAAAAACTAAGGAGCCTTCATCATGAGCGCACGCGACCTCACTCATGGCTTGTCATTATGAATTGGGTTCTCACTACGAAAAAACTTCGTAAAAAATAAAAACAAAAAGAAAATAAGAATAACTATCTAATAAGCTTTCCATCATATCGTGGATGTACTTGTGTGGATTTCTAACCAGACGCTGATTCAGGCGTCATTCCTCCTTCACTGACATATCAAGTAAACCAAAATCCTTAATACATCAACGAATGGGAAGGGGACGGTCGGGAGGGCCCCAGTCGTCAATGATTACGGGGCCACTACTAAATATTAGGTTTTCTTTATCTCCTTACAGGAGTCAAACCTATAATTTATTAGTGGCCCCTCCATCATTGACGAACATGCCTGATTTCTAAGACTGGAGGGGGACATTCGTAATCATATCATAACTCTATAAAAGCAGATAATAAAAACAACCACATAGTATTCTTACTTTTGAAAAATATATTTAAAAATGGCGTAGACCAAAAATATACAAGAAAAAGGGGGTTCAGGCAGGTGCGTGCTTCAAAGAAGCCTGCCTGACAAAAAATGGGTAACCCTGAAGATTCTGAACACAGATCTGTAGTTACAAAGGCACCCCACTCAACGAGTGGTGACAAAAATAACAAGTTATAAGTTTATATGTGCACATAATAAACCCCAAAATAATCGTGGAGAGAAATTGCAAAGGATCTCCACTGTTCTAATATTAGACTGCTTTCGCAGCTAAAACTACTATAACAACTCCGTTGTTTTGTACTAACATTGTACTAGCACAATTTCTCACTGAGAAATTTTCATATCACATTAACCTTAAATTATATCACAGCTCTCATACTCCGGCGGGGTCTAGGGTGTCCTATGTCAACTGACTGCACCCCCCCCCCCCTTCTCGTGAAAATAAACAAAAGTGACTGCAGGGCCACCTAGACCCTCTGCCTTAAAGCTATACATGGTAAGGAAGGTTTGTCTAGAGCAACTGATAAGTATCTAGACAAAAACGTATGATTAGACGCCCACAACTGAGTGGACGCGATATCTTCTACTGAATTTTTTTTTCAGGAAACGTAAAGAGGCTGCCCATTTGCGTAAATCGTGGGCCCTACCCACAACGCCGGGATTACTCTCCTTAATGACTTCGACCAGAAGAGAGGCTAATCGTCGTTTAAGTAAGCGTTTACCCGTACTTGCTACCCATAAAGCACCTTGGGGGTTAAGAGGAGCTACTCTCAAATATTTGGTTAGAGCTTGCACTGGACATAGATTATGATGCACCTTTCCCCTTTTTAACGCCGGCACCGTGAACTCAGAAAACACGTGTGCACTGTGCTCATTCTTGGCTACAAAACCTGGGGAAGGTGCAATGTAAATACATTCATTAAGTCTGCCAAACCTAAGGCAATTAGGTGTGTTGCTCATCGCCGCCAGCTCAGACACTCTGTTCCCGGTGGCCAAAGCCATAAGGAAAACCGCCTTTTTTAAGAGTAATGCAAAGTCTGCAGTATTTTGGTACAGATGAGAGTGAAGTAAAGACAAAGCTTTGTCGAGAGACCAAGTAGGCATGAGCTGACAGGGAGGTGGGCGAAGTTTAAAACAAGCTCTCATAAAACCTGTTTCCTCTGCCACCGGTATGGAGAGACCTATAAGGTCTAAAAAGGGCACTCTAATCGCAGTTAAGTGATTTTTTAATGTTACCACAGATAAATGTTTCTGCTCAAACAGATAATTTAAATAATTGAAAACTAAAGCCACTGACGGTACATTCTGTTCCGTTCTGATGATCCAGGAAGTAAAGGCTTGCCAATGTGAGTGATACTGTCGTTTCGTAGACTGAGTATATTGATTGATTAATTTATTGGTCACATCTCTACCGTATGGTGCTAGCCACTTGGCCTCCTGAATGTCCATAATGCAAAAGTCAGCGAGGTCGCTAGGTTGCCAATCGTGTCTAAGTGGAAATACCCGACCGGGAGCAATACCGGGTCCGGGCACCACGTTTTCAATTGCTGGTACCACAACTGCGCCGGCCACAGGGGCGCGATTAGCGAGACTAAGCCTCGATAATCTCGTAGTTTGTTCACTACGTGGCACATTAGTGACACATCTGGTGGCGGAAACAGATAGATGGAGCTCCATCTGTTCCAGTCTGTCACTAGGGCGTCTGGCCACCCTGCCGGCGTTTTCGCCCGGCGGGTGAGGTATAGAGGGAGTTTGTGAGTCTCCTCGGACGCAAATAGATCCACTTGTGGATGGGAGAGCTCTGCAATCATTAGGTTGAAAATGGGTTGCTTGAGCTCCCATTCTACTGTCGTGCTCTATCTCCGGGACAGAGCGTCTGCCCAGACGTTCGCTACGCCTGGGAGATAAGATGCGTGAAGGTAAATGTCTAGTCTGTTGGCGAGAGTAAAAATCTCTTCCGACACGTTTAGCAACCCCCTTGACCTCGTTGATCCTTGTTTCTGAATACAGTGAACTGCATTCAGATTGTCCATTCTGAAGGCCACCGACTTGCCCCGTAGCGCCGGGCCGTGAGCCTGAAGGAAATACAAGGGGACTAGTAATTCTTTGACATTGATGTGAGAGATTTCTAAGTGGGACCAAAGCCCCTGACCCTGGTGCCCCTGATTTGACTGAAATCCCCACCCTATTGTGCCTGACGCATCCGTGTCTACCCATACCGTTGGTGGAGGAGAGGTCCATGACATTATTGAGTGCAACGTTTCCCTCCTTGCCCAGACCGCTAGCAAGGTGTGGATTAATTTCGGGATGGGCCATAAATTTCCCGCCGGTAAGAGCGGGAAATATTTGTTGCCTTCCAATATTAATCGTTTTACTTTCAACCGGCCCAACTTGACAGTTAGTTGAATCCAGTTGAGAGAGCCTACCAGAGACTCCCAGACCCTCCGCGTCGTAGTCAGACTGTGAAGAAACATGAACAGTTTCCTGCGAAACCTGTTGCGATTGTCCACACTCTGACTCAGAGTGAGAGCGGCCGTGTGGGACACGACCAGCCCTATCCACTGAATTACTCGTGAGGGAACAAGGTTTGACTTTACCAGATTTACCTTTAAGCCTAGAGTTTTGACATGATTTAAAATAATATTGACATGTTTGACGCATAATTGTTGTGTCTCTGCCACCACCAGCCAGTCGTCTAGGTACCACAACACTCTGATCCCCTGTTTTAACAATGGCATCAGGGCTTGCCTGACTAATTTCGTGAATAATCGAGGTGCTAGGTTCAAGCCGAACGGCATCCTTTGAAAAACAAAATTCTGGTGCCTGATCCGTAAGGCAAAAAACCTTTGAAATCTTTTGTTGACCAAGACGTGCCAATAGGCGTCTGTCAGGTCTAGTGAACACATCCAACCTCCCGGCGGAAGTGTTAGCCTGATTTGGTGTACTGTTAACATTCTGAAAGATTCGTTGTGAATGTGAAGGTTCAGATAAGACAGGTCTACGATCGGCCTCATCTGAACACTGTCCCTTTTTGGAACCAAAAATAGTTTGGACGTGAATACAGGGTAATTTGGGGGGACCGGGATGATGACATTCTTGGCAATCATTTCCTGGACCAGTGACTCCACCTCTAAAAGACTTTAGTTTTTTTATGGTGGGGTTGGACGCTTTGCCGGCTGGCTGGTGTTGGCCGAAGACTGGCCTTGACCTGGCTTATGCTGGCCGCGTCCTCTCTGACCTGAAAACCTACCCTGTCTATGCCTGTACTGACCTTGGGGGGAGTGGGAGGACTTAGGCAGAAGAAAGGGTTTAGATCCCCCTGGCTGAGCTTTAGCGGTTGGCCTGGGTTTGGGGAAGTTAAATGCAGGTTTCTTAGAAGGGGTGGAACTGTGCTTAACGGCCTGTGCCATATTGAACACCGTTCGCCACACTTCAGGGGACATTAAAGAGGGAGTAAGCACTGGTGACATGATCACCTGATTCGCAATGCGATCAGGTAGCTTGCGAACTAAAGACATTCTGAGATCTTGTCTTGCTCGTACCGCCTCAAGCAAGGCGGTGCGTATGTCACCCAAGGATTGGATTGACGACTGGAGGAGCAGTCGCCGGGATAATTCAACCGATCTTCTGGCATCCGCGTCTGCGATTGCCTGAGTGGACCGCAGTAAAGACTTAGCCACCTGTTGAGACACTATGTACTGCGAGAACAGGCGAAAAGCTTTCCCCCTTAGCCTAAATTCTCTGTCTAGGTGAGTAGGGGTAGGGGTAGTGAAAGGGTCTTTTAGCTCACAAAGATTAATCTTAGGGGCAGCTAGGAAAGAAAACAAAGCTGACGGGACTCCGCCGGCAGAACCTACCGGCATGGAGAACCATGAATGAGTATCCTGAGGGATCTGGTGGGAAGATTTAGAAGTAAATGTCGTTGCAAAGTTTTGAGCCTCTATCTCCCAATCTACCCAAGGTCCTGGACCCAACTGCCCCACCTTCAAAACTGGATTAGCTGCTTCGTCTGTGATGGTCTGTAAATCAAGTTCAGGAGTGAGAGCTGACAGAGTCTTAATATCATTAAACCCATCCAGCTTAGACCAGTCTGAAAATAGTTTCGAAGCTGAGGCAGGGGGTAAAGCTGGCTTAGTAGCATACACAAAATAGTCTTGGTGATAATAACTAGGTATAGCCTTGATGTTTACGTCCAGTACATTTCCCAAATTATCCAGGGCCCTTAATTTCTTTGATTTATTGCCCTGGATGACCCACTCACGCTGTACCGGGAGTTCCCCTGACAAGGTAGGTTGGGCGAGCTCTGGGTTAGTGGGGGTCAAAAGGACCCATGACTCGTCTGGTCCATAAAGCAAGGGCATAGCCACCTTTCTGAGAGGCGCCTTGTCTAGAGGGGGTGGATTGACATCCGTGATGACCCTGACATTTGAAGTTGTCAATGCCGCCGTAGCAGGCTTAGTAACCACTGATGGTGACAGAGTGGGTGGGTTAGGGATCTTAGATAAAGCAATCGAAGTCATCAGAGGCCGTACCGTAGAACTTGTCGTGGGAGCCCCCAAGTCCATTGTGGGGTTTTCCTGTTGTTGGCCAAAAAATTTAGATAAAGCATCAGTAAGTAGCCCATTAATTTCTTGCGCAGTAACAAATTGGTTAGATGATGAACTTACAGGTGAATCATTAATATCCTGCGCGGCGTCTAAGCCTGAGCCTGACTCTTGCCCTTCCATCTCCGAAATTATTGAAACCTCGTCTTTCTCCTCCTGATCCTCCTGAGAAGACCCCGCCGAAGCTGGGGTACCTTGTTGCCAAGATAAATCAGGAATAGAGGATGGGATCGCCGCGTCCCTGTGGACATCAGCTACTGCGTGACTCGTTTGAGTCGGACGTGGGTGGTCAGACCCTGGCTGAGCAAATCGCCAAACACCGAGGCCCTGGCCTACACTCTCTTGGGAGTCTGAAACATTCTCAATTATTGAACCCCCTGAACTTTCCAATTCCAGGGTTAAAATATTCATAGGTAAATCCTCTTTAGGGACAGGCACCGCACTGGACCCTTGAGACCTAACACAAACTTTGTCTGGGGTAGAGGTACGATGAGAGGCACTAGAAGCTGGTGAATGTAGGGAGGACTTTCGTTTCTGGGAATCCTTTTTGGAGGATTTATGGCTACGGTGTGACCGAGAACTACTCCTAGATTTGGAGGATTCATCGCCGTGACCACTGGTGGAACTTTCCGTCCTACTCTTCTTACTCGCTGGTGAAGAGGCAAGACTAGAAGACTGGCGTCTGAGAGGTGACCTAGACCGAGATCTCGCCCGAGACGAGGAGGCGGACGCCGGGGGTGTAGGCTCTCTTGGACGTTTTGGTGTAGTAGCAGAAGATACAGAACCCTGACCAGTCTCCGCCGGCTTATGACTCGTGACTCTAGAGGAACGTTTAGGGGGAGGGTGTTCAAATAGCAATCTATCCCAAAGAGGGACGTCGTCACATTGAAGTGATTTATGCGCAACAATCGTAGTGTAGGCTGCGATCTGTTGCCGTACTTCTCTTAACCCTTATTTAGCGGGGTCGGACTTAAGTCCGATACGAGAAAATTGGACTAAATGGCGGGGTCGGACTTAAGTCCGTGGGCGTATTCCCGCCCTAATTTTGGTGGAAAGCGAAACTTGGTGGTCAGGCGGTGTACTACAAGGGCCCACCCACACATCCCCACTGCGTGACCGTGACTAAGTGACCCTCAAGCAGCCATAATGGAAGGTCAAGATTTGCCCGTGTTCGATTCGGTGGCCGCCAATCCCTAGTGCGTCGCGCCACCCTACTAACCACGCCCGGCTCACCACCCAGAAACTAGATATCATGCTGAACTCTTCAGAACTTTCTAATAAGCTGTTGGATGAAACCGTCGAAGGTCTGGGTGAGAGTTTTGGTAGTGTGGATGACTCGGAAGACGAAAATAACCCGATCATAGGCTTTCACCCCAAGCATAATTTGCGTGGGGTGGATGTTGTGGTTGATATTGGACAGACCCTTGAGCAAATTGGAGACATTCCTGACAAAGAACATACTGGTGTGGGTGTTGGTAAGTACAATTTATATTTTATAATTGCTTGAAAATGTGATTGCAAGCATTTTATCACCTTACGAGCGGCTGGTGGAGTATATTTCACTGTGCCGCCCAGCGGGTTTTTTTTTAACCCTAAATGGGGTTGTTCCGTGCTCTTTTTCATGCATAAACAAGACCCAGAGCGTAATACAAGTATGTATCCTGAAAGTGCGTAAATTGAGCTTTCCAATGACACCCGAACCATCCTTTTACGATCACTGGTTGTCTTTCAACGATCGTAAAACACGAGTGCAAAAACCCTAAAATACGGTAATTTCCTGTGTGGCGAGCGGTCTTGAGGTAATTTATGCTCCTAATCACCGCTCCGCTCTCTCTCAGAGCACATTACGTCCTCAAAATTGCACTCTACAAGAAATTTCCTTTGCATTTATAGCGTATTATTTGCAGGCGTTCGGTAAATTTCTTACGGTAATACAAACAACCAAAGATTGAATATTTGTGCTTGGCATTATATGATTGTGGAGAACAGATGTAGGCCTACCGTATATATTATGTTTTCATATATTATATGATACATGTGTAACATTTTTATATTATCACTACTCTCTCTCTCTCTCTCTCTCTGTCTCACTCTCTTTGTTTGTACTCCTTTGTACTCTCTTTGTCTGATATAGGCCAGGGCACGCCCCTAACTAATCTCTTCCCTCCCAGGGGAAATCACACCTAGCTGATGTTTTTGACCTCCCCTCTCTCTCTGTCTGTCTTCCTCTCTGGGTCTACCTATACTGCATGTGACATTGAAATTGCTTGAGTTTGATTGCAAGCATTTTATAGCGTATTATTTGCAGGCGTTCGGTAAATTTCTCACGATAACCAGGGTGTATGGTACATTTCTCACGATAATACAAGCAACAACGAAGCTTGGCGAAGATTGTGGTCTACAATATACCTTTTTATAATTGCATGTGACCTTGTAATTGCTTGAAAGTTTGATTGCAAGCATTTTATAGCGTATTATTTTCAGGCGTTCAATAAATTTGATAAATATATCAAAATAAGTCCTGTGGGACTATGAAATAGCTATTATTGGACAAGGACAATATTTTGTTCATCCCTCCACTGGAACATCAACAACAATGTCAACAACGTATCGCCGTCGGCAATCGTAAGATTCAGAGTCGTAAAGATTCCAGGACGAGCTCAATAGAAAATGAATGAATGAAATGAATGAGTGTGCAGTACTGCCAATACGTATAGCGACTTCCGCTAGATCTAGAGACCTTTACTTCGATCTAGCAGCAATGACTTACACTAGCGATTTTGTTTTGAAATTTCAGAACAATTTCGAAGTGATATTATATGGATTTTGCCAATTCATATTTCTAGTGGTATTTATCATGTCTTACATCTAACATATATGCTAGCGGATTTAATTTCAATTGGTAACCCTCCCGCTCTAGTCGGCTCCAAGAAAATCGATAATGGTGGCACTTTAGTAAACAGGTGATAAACAAAACCGCATGCGGATCGGTTTGGTGTATCGGTATTATGGTAAGTTGGCTACCTACTATTGTTTATACGATATAGTAATGATAAGTAAATTATTATATATAAAACAAAAACAAAATTCCTGCAAAGCAAGCGAAACAGAGAGATAGAGAGAGAGAGAGAATGCAGAAACTGAACTGAAGAAAGAGTGAAAAAGATATAATAATACAGAAATATTACAAGCAAATAAATGAAATAGAGGGATTAGTTAGAGAAAATAATAATGAGAATGGTTGGGTAGTAGAGGGAATGAAGATTCCGAGAGACAGAAACGAGCGAGGTACGTGGAGAGTAAGAGGGTGGTGAAGAGAGTAGTGAAGGAAAGTAAGAGAAGAGTAGATGAGGAATTTGGAAGGAATCTGAGTGTAAAATGGAGGGAGAGTAAGAAACTGTTCTGGAAAGAAGTCAAGAAAGTTAGGGAAGGTAGCAAGGGAAACAGTAAGGGTGTGAAAGATAAGAATGGGAGAATGGTAGCCGAGAAGCAAGACAGAGTCGAAAGATGGAGGGAGTACTTCAGTGAGTTGCTAAATGAAAGGAATGAAGAGCCAGCAAACATAGCTGGATATGGTATGGGAGGGAGAAGAAGAGAAGTAGTGGAGGAGGAGGTGGGGATCAGGAGGTCAGAAGTGTGGGAAGCCATGAAAAGAGTGAACTTGGGGAAAGCACCAGGAACAGATGGAGTGTGTGGGGAAATGTTGAGGTATGGTGGTGAGATAGTGATAGAATGGGTATGGAAAATGTGCAAACTAGCATGGGAGAAGGGGAGTGCACCCGATGACTGGAAGACTGGCATAATAGTCCCCCTATATAAGGGCAAAGGGGAAAGAGGAGTGTGTGGTAACCACCGAGGAATATGTCTTCTAAGCGTAGTAGGGAAGGTATACAGTAGGGTAGTGATTGAGAGAGTGAGAGTGAGAACGGAGAAATGGATAGGCGACGAGCAGGGAGGTTTTAGGAAGGGAAGAGGATGTGTAGATCAGATTTTTACCCTGAATTGTGTTGTGGAGAAGTATCTGGAGAAGAAACAAAAGGTGTATGTTGCCTTTATGGACTTGGAGAAGGCCTATGACAGAGTGGATAGAGAAGGTTTGTGGAAAGTACTTAGAATATACGGAGTAGAGGGCAAGTTGCTGAAAGCAGTGAAGAGCATGTATGAGGGTGCAAAGGCGGCAGTACGTGTGGAGAGTGAGCAGAGCGAGTTCTTTGACCTAAATGTTGGTTTGAAACAGGGGTGTGTGATGTCCCCGTGGTTGTTTACTGTATATATGGATGGAGTTATGAAAGAAATACTATCAAGAGCAGTGGATGTTGGTGTATCGCTGAAAAGGGAGGGAATTGAGTGGAAGCTACCTATACTGCTGTTTGCGGATGATACAGTTCTGATAAGTGATAATGAATGGGAGTTGCAGGGTCTGGTAAATGAGTTTGGAACAGTGTGCGAAAAACGGAATTTGAAGGTAAATACGGGGAAGAGCAAGGTTATGGTCTTCGAAAGGGGTGAAGTCACAGAGTGTGAGGTGAAGCTGAACGGTCAGGCTATGGAGATCGTCAACTCTTTTAAGTATCTGGGCAGTGTGTTGAGTAAAGATGGGACTATGGATGAAGAGGTGCGGGAGAGGGTACAACAGGGGAAGAGGGTTGTAGGAACGCTAAAAGCAGTAACAAGAAATAGGGTGGTCAGTATGGAAGTGAAGAAGTCCTTGCATGACAGTGTGGTAATCCCGACACTGACTTACGGAAGCGAAGCATGGACGTTGGTTGAGAGACTCAGACCAAGAGTGAGAGCAGTGGAAATGAATTACTTAAGGAGTGCGTGCGGAGTTACATGGAGGGATAGACAGACTAATGAGGAAGTAAGAAGGAGGTGTGGTGTGGAGGTAGATGTGCTGGAAAGTGTGAAAAGGAACAACTTGAGATGGTTCGGCCATATGGAACGTATGGAAAGCGAGAGAATGACTAAGAGGGTGTACGAGAGCGAGGTGGAGGGACAGAGGGGGAGAGGTAGACCGAATATGAGGTGGAAGGATGGAGTGAGGAAGTACATGAACGAAGGCGGTGCTGGTTGGGGGGAGGGGCGTCGACTGACTGGGGACAGAGGTGCATGGGGGCGGTTCGTTCGTGGCCACCCCTTCGGGGATCACGGCGTCAGGCAATAGATAGATAGATAGATAATGAGAAATACATAATACGGATGAGGAAGAGGGAAAGCGAGCGAGCCAGAGAGAGAGAGAGAGAGAGACAGGAAGAGTGAGAGAGATTAGAGAAAATAGAGAGATTGCAAGCATTTTACAGCGTATTATTTGCAGGCGTTCAGTAAATTTCTTACGGTAATACAAACAATGAAAGATTGAATATTTGTGCTTGGCATTATATGATTGTGGGGAACAGATGTAGGCCTACCGTATATATTATTTTTTCATATATATATATATGATACATATGTAACATTGTTATATTATCACGACACTCTCTCTCTCTCTTGTCTCTTCCTCTCTGGGTCGGTTACCTATAGCCTACATTTATAATTGCATGTGACCTTGAAATTGCTTGAGAGTTTGATTGCAAGCATTTTATAGCGTATTATTTGCAGGCGTTCAGTAAATTTCTTACGGTAATACAAACAACCAAACAACGAAAGATTGAATATTTGTGTTGCACATCCCTCATACGAAATACCATTCCCACCGTATAGAGAGAATACAGAAACTGAACTGAAGACAGAGTGAAAAGATATAATAATACAGAAATATTACAAGCAAATAAATGAAATAGAGGGATTAGTTAGAGAAAATAATAATGAGAAATACATAATACGGATGAGGAAGAGAGAAAGGGGGCACAAGAGAGGGAAAGCGAGCGAGCCAGATAGACAGACAGACAGGAGGAGTGAGAGAGATTAGAGAAAATAATAATGAGAATTACATATACGGATGAGGAAGAGAGAGAGAGACAGAGCGCGCGAGAGAGGGAAAGCGAGCAAGCCAGAGAGAGAGAGAAAGAGAAACAGACAGACAGACAGGAGAGAGAGAGAGAGAGAATACAGAAATAAGGAGAAATAAGAGAAAAATAAGACCGATTACCGAAGGAATACTAGACGCGCTAGAGGCCGAAGTCAGGCCAAAGCGAACGCAACCGAACGCGCCTGGGAAATAGACCAAAAAGTACCTCCTCTTCCTCACCTCTTCCCACCCTCCACACTCATTCATAACATCCATTCATAGACTTATATGGGGAGACGAAGAGTTGCTCTTTCCAAAAATGATCGTTTCGTTCGCATTGGAGCCATAGTAACGGCGCTTGGGCGAGTGAAATTGAGCGAATATTTCGGGATTATGCCCGCTGAGCGGTACAGTGTAAAATACCTGACCACCCGCTAAATAAGGGTTAAAGCTACTGCCGCGGTCTTATCATTGTCGCAAAGGACCTTGACAGCTAATTGGGAGCAAAAAGAACAATTACGCATTACCCAGAGACCCCTTGAACGGTCTAGACATTTAACACACCTTATGCAAAGGGTATGCACAAAAATAGGGATACCGGCACAAGCAGGGGTAGTGCATAAAGCAAAGACTGGGGCTGAGGTAGCAATGACAGAGACTGGTGGGAAAAACTACCGCCGGGTCTGTATTGGTCCGCCGGAGCCCAGCTCTGGAAAAAAAAGAAAATTTCCAGGAATTAATGCTCATAAGGTTAACCCAACATGTTCGCATACAAGTGTTAATAACCCACCGGATAACGAGATGTAATGACACAACGATCACAGCTCGCTACGCGGCGGGGTTCAGAATATCTAAACAAATCTTTTTGACGAAAGTGAAGAATACCCTCTGACATAATATAATTGTCCAGCATGGCGATTATAGTCTTTCTGGTGGTGACTGTCTTAAGATTCAATTTTTGGAACAAAAACAACCCCCCATAAAGACGCCGGCCCTTGAAATATTTTAGTAGAATAACACAGGGCAGGCTGACACGAGATCTGATTTCTAACGAATTGTCACAAAAAGATCGCCGTAAGGTTGAAGGCGGCGATACCTAATTGTATCACTAAATTAAGTGGTTAAATCGAAATTGAATTTGTAAATTCCTTATTTCCTCCACCTAGGAGCACCCCCCGGGTGTGAAAAAACGATGTTAACCCTAATTGAACCTTCAATCGCCGTAAGTATAAAGGCGGCGATACATATAGCATCACTTAAAATGGATTGGTTAATGAACTAAATGACTTAGTTGTTCATCCCACCCTACCAAGGTACACCCGCCGGGTGAGATGTCAAAAAGTTAACCCCATAAGTTCCTGTCCCCACTTCTTTGTAAAAGATCGCCGGGGAGGAAAGCCCTTAACAACAGCTAGGTTTTTCATGTGGTTTTGTAAAACCTGGTAGAAAAACTACATAACGTATGTTCGCATGAACAACGTTTTATAGATGGGTACAGCCATTTCCGCCGGGAATCAAAGGGTGCCTGAAACCAGGTACCAACAGAGACGCAGTCCTGGAGAGCCACAGACACCTCATCGCCGGGGACACCAGCCTGTGTTAAAACCACGTGTGGCCCAACACGGCTCTCGGCCGGGTTTTTTTCATAGTGAAACCGAGAAAAAACCCGCCGGAAGGAAACCCACCCCGATCAGACACCATCTGAACGTACAACGGACACGAAGGAAGCCACGCACGACTAACCTAAGTCCACACAATAATCCGTGGAATTAGCCAATACACAACTAAACCAGGAAACAAACATAGTCCGAGGAATTAGCCAATACACAACTAAAACCTGGATACACATGACACAGTAGGGCATATTTATAAATAATAAACAATAACACTTGTACATGTGGCAAAGCTACGAGCGGCTGGCTAGGCCTAAGTAGACGGCATAATAAAAGTTGAAATATACACCAAACACTGGAAATATCACAACAGGAACCACCGCCAACACACCACTGTAGCAAATACTTCCGGCAAGGGAAGACTGACACGGGACCCAGAAAAAACTTCACTAAGTGAAGAAAAATACAAAGGGAACGTCAGTAAGCAAAGCATACCTCATCAGAAAGATAAAAGGCAGCAATAACTAACGCGTAATGAAAGCCGCCTGCAACACAAGCTAACTAACTGTGAAAAAGTTCACATGTCCACAACAGGACCACGAGGGAACATCCGAAATAGATGCCCCAAACACATGACCCAAAATACACTGCACTGCGGGCAACCAGCCCAGGACACTCCTGCTACACATATCCTAACTTTACTCGATACATCCCGGAGTAAACAAATGAGAAAAAACTCACTAGGGACGCAGCAAATGCGGAATCAGCGGAGCGTGGGGAGACACGTCCAGGCAGGCTGAGCGCAGAGCAGAGAAGGAGGAATGACGCCTGAATCAGCGTCTGGTCAGAAATCCACACAAGTACATCCACGATATGATGGAAAGCTTATTAGATAGTTATTCTTATTTTCTTTTTCTTTTTATTTTTTACGAAGTTTTTTCGTAGTGAGAACCCAATTCATAATGACTGAAGCCATGAGTGAGGTCGCGTGCGCTCATGTTGAAGGCTCCTCAGTTTTTAAATGCTCTGCGCGGTAGATTCAAACTACGGCGGATTAGTGTTTGAAGAGGATGCCTTATGTAATAGGCATGTTCGTCAATGATGTTCAATGATGTCAATGGCATGTTCGTCAATACACTAATAAATTGTATAACTATAGTCTGTTGTATTTCAGCTGAAGGTAAATTACATGTCTTCATTTTGATTACTCAGCTACCGTGAAGATTCTGTAGCCAAATCCGTTGTTGATTATTATAATAATTTCGTATAAGCTAGATAATTATAAAATACTTTTGATAAATATAAGCTATAGTTTAAATGTGATAAGTAGTTTCAATTAAGTGTGCTATTTTAACTTAGCTTATAATCTCTGTAGGCTATATAGGCCTCCCGTAGCTTAATTACATATTTTGTCCTTATCATCTGAAGAAAGGTAGTTTGTAAATGACGATAAGATGTCGTTAGAATTAATTAGACTATATGAGTCTGATAAAAATAGGCTAGACAAATTATTTACTATAGGTTATTTTGCTAATTAACTGACATGCCTGAATTAGAAAACTCAGACTGTGAGAAAGATCTAGGTGTGTTTGTTAGCAATGATTTGAAACCTAGAAAACAGTATATAAGCGTTCGTAACAAGGCAAACAGTAGGCTATTTTCGGGTTCATCTCTAGGAGTGTGAGTAACAGAACTGCAGATGTTATCTTAAAACTTTACTGGTCATTAGTGAGACCCCATATGGATTATGCTGTTCAATTTTGGTGTCCTTATTACAGAATGGACATATATTCCTTATAGAGAGTACAACGTAGAATTAAACAAAATATCCATAATATTAGAAATCTCCCATATGAAGGAAGGTTGAAGAAATTAGGCTTACATTCGTTAGAGATGTCTTATTTTAATCGTTCGTCACCCTTACACACAAAGTTCTATACAATCACAAATCACAAGGCTATAACCATATATTTATTGTGACACAGAGTTTTATACAATCACAAATCACAAGGCTATAACCATATATTTATTGTGCATTTACGTAAGACTCGATTCAGGCTCCAATCTGCAAGGCAGGTTGCGTATTTTAATATACGCAACCTGCCTTGCAGAATATGGCAAACTCAAGTATAATTAAGGCTATTCCACATCATATCCTCATTTACAAACCACCTTTATTCAGTTAAAAAGGATAAAATACTCAATTAAGGGGACCAACCGGTTTTTAGGCTTAAAAAGCTCGAAATCCTGAAAATACCATTAGGTGTTCATTCAATATCCCTTCATAAGCCAGTGAAATGTTATAAGTGAAACCCCATTGGATTTTTTTTTTTTTATGTTTTCCAAACTTTTCCTGTATATCTAAAAACGTTATATAGTGAACTTTGAAATTGACAGGCTCAGTAATTACTGGTCGTACTAGGATCGTACATATATAAGTGGAAAGAGCGTAAAATACTCTAAAACTTCCCATACGCTTTATATTCTACTCTGCCGTGTTCCTGCGTAAAATATTGTAACAATATATATATTTTTTTTTACCTAATTATCTTAGACTTTCACATGTTTTTCCCAAAACCTGTTTTGTCGCACTTTGGGATCTTATATCAATTTATTATTGGACCTATAGGAATGGTGCATATTATATACCATTGTCGAAGGGAATTAAAAGCACTACATTATTTATAACGCTAATTTACTCTAGCCAACATTCTTTGTTTGCAGCATGTTGTCACAGTCGTAAAATTCTAGAAAATAATTTCACCTTATGTCGGGAATAGGGTAATGATCCCGACAGTTTTAGGTCCAATAGGACATTTGAATTTGGCGGTATCGTATCGCATATACGATTTCGGCTGGTTCTTTGTGTATTGTAGTTTATTCTTAAGTATAGGTTAAATATTAACTGTAATGTATAAATATCTACATCAGCTCTAGATTTATCATGAAACCAAGTTATGGGTTATAATTATTATGAGCCGGCAGCCATAATATTATGTAATTTCGCAAAGCGATCGTACGCCGGCCCTTTAGTCTCTCAATCAGGGTTACCAAATCAAGTCCGCTAGATAGTAAATATAAGCCGAAAATCGCTAGAATAATGCCACAATCTCTAGAACATCACTCTAAAATGGCTCAAATCTCCAGAATACCGCTAGAATTCATGTCGCTAGATTTTTTTTTTTTTTTTTTTAAGAGACAATGAACGGAGGAAGGAAAAACACAGATAAAACAAAAAGGTCCATGTGCCTAAAGGCATCCTCCATTCATAAAATGTTTGTAACAACTGGATTTAAACATTTGTAGATTGTAAGTTTGTGGAAAGCAATTCGAGGGAAGTGAATTCCAAAGAGTAGTAGCTCTGGGGATAAATGAGTTCTGATAAGCAGAAGTTCTGCATTGTGGAGGAGAAAGTGTAAATTCATGGGCGCTCTCAGCTGCCCTAGTTCTACGGGGAAAGATGTGGAGAGGCGGCACAATTGAAGCAAGTTCCTCGGAACAATTGCTGTGAAAATATCTGTAGAATAATGCAAGGGATGCAACGTTTCTTCGTATGGATAATGTAGGAAGGTCCTGTGTAATTGCAGGGTTATTGATTAATATTACTAATAGCTTTATTTTGAATTTTGTCCAACTGCCTCAATGCAACCACTCCACTTCCACCCCACAGAGGTGAACAGTAATCCATCTGAGAACGCACATGACTTTTATATATTACGGCCAACTGCTCGTCAGTGAAGAACTCTCGAACTCTGTACAGGAGTCCCAGTTTTTTAGAGGCATTCTTAGCAATGCTTCTAACATAATGTGTCCAGCTCAAGTTAGTAGTTAACGTTAATGATGTCAAAATTTGCCTCTAGGTCAAAGTAAATACCTCTAGATCTAGCGGGAAAGTAGCTAAATTGGCAACAATGCTCTCAATCAACACCATACAACCCCCCCCCCCCACCCCCGGCTCTGACTCAACCCACAGTTCACCATGTGCTACAAATACTAATCTATAACAACAGTCCTACATCACCAGTCCTCTAAGCTAAGTTCATTGTATCGATATTGTAATGCCCTCGAAAATATCCCGCAACCCCAATAATGTACTACCCGAGTTGACGTCAGGTATAGTGTAAAATAGTCGTTGATGGGAAGTCCAATAAACTCATCACGTGAAACACCACGAGACTATCACCTGGTTCTTACAAATCGGACTAAGGTTACTATACTTTTGTACGTCCGTGGTAGTACAGTGGGATAGCGCGCAGGCCTGGTTGACCTGTGATGGCCATGGTCACTAACAAACCAGGGTTCGAACCCCACCCAAGGCATCTCAAAACCTGTGGGTTTTTAGGAGGGTTAAACTCCCTTCAGAGGTTCGAGCCCCGCGCCAGGCCCCAGGAAAGGTTGACCCTAAGTGGGCCTGGGGAGTTGTCAGGACAGAAAAATTCCCTTCACACCCAGCATTGTATTATGTGAACATTCCTACATGTCATGCAATTGAATTAGCCGTGTGTGGGGGACTGGATTACACCCATCGTCGTTGGTAATTATATTATAACTATTTGTTGGGATATTTCATGTACCAGTGATATGCAATTTAACCTCTTTATCTAAATTCCCGACACCTTAATTCATAATCACTTAAATCCAAAAATACACAAAGTATATACAATTTAATTTATAGAAACTACAGACACACCTTTTGTGAGTGGCTTGATCACATACAGCAGGTGCTATAGGGATTTCTGTAGGAGTTATATGCGTTTTAGTAGTGCTATAGTTTTCAACCTTTTACCTAAATTGAAAGAAAAAACAATATATATATATACTGTATATATATATATATATATAATAGTAATATATATATATATATATATATATATATATATACTGTATACTGTATATTTAGTATATATATATTATATATATATATATATATATATATATATATATATATATATATATATATATATATACAGGGTTTTAAAACAACAATGCCAGAGTATGACGACTACATTGATCGAAATATATAATACACATATTTCTATTCTATTTTTACCAAAATATATTGTAACGGAGATAAATGGTTATTTAGAAATGTAGCAAAACAGGGTTCTGAGCTCAGCACAAAACATATGATACATAATATGAATGATTACCAAGTAAAAAAAGGTAAAGAGGAGATATCTAATGACCTAATCACATATGAATAATTACAAAATCAAAGTAACATAAAATTGGTAATGATATTTTGCAATTAGAAGAAAACTGCTAAGTATTATAGTCCAAGTAGCGTAAAAAGATATGCACCATTTGTAACGATGACCAAGAGGTAAAATAATGAATCTCAAGTCTGGGTCAGGTATCCGAACACTCCTATAGGTAATTTAATCGTTCGTGAAACTGTTTGAATGGGAAAAAATTGTTCCTGCGCAATTTACTGTTTCAATACATATACCTCATTACGTTACTATTATCATAGAGTACTAACGAAATATGTCTATCAGTTTTATGGTTGAAGTTTGACGATTTTACGTAGCTGTAGACATACAAGTATACGGTGTTCACTAATGAATATTTAAAATCATCTAATGGTACCCAAAACAAACAATTTACGTCACTTGGACTGAACGAGTATAAAATAACAAAGGCAGAGACACACCTAAATAACGACAATCCATATTTATGTGATATTATAAGGTACTTAAAATCACTATAACAGAAGAAGATAGCACCATGGCCGAGCAGATGATTAAACACATGAGAAGATTCGTTATGACTCCAAAGCTTCGAAGAAAAACTCGAACTGGGATGGGAGGCAAGAGGTAGGCTATTTGGGGGGGGGGGGGGGGGGACACTAGCCCGTGTTCGGATTATAGCTCATACCTGGGTGTCACTAATTATTTTATTCTATGTGGTTTAAATCATTAATGGTATATTATTTTGCATTTTGTCCTTAGATAATCTTCTTCGTTATTGTATTTACTAATTAGCAGATGAGGTCTGGCAGTGTTGTTTTAAAACACCCTGTATATACTGTATATATGTATATATATATATGTATATATATATATATATATATATATATATATATATATATATATATATATATATATATATATATATATATAATTGAGTTGGATCAATTATGTTAATTAACTTAACCTTTATAAACACACGCACACTATCAAGCACTTAATACCTTATCTCACCCACCCACTCTCAACCAACTAATAGTTATTGCTTATACGCAAAGTGTTCACACACACGTCACACACATCTTAAGAAAATACAAACATGAGAAAATGGGAGTCTGCAGAAAGCCGATTGGCCCACACAAGGCAGATTCCTCTCACACCCAAACCTAATTATAAGGCCTAATTATAGGCCCAGCTCACTAACACCATTAGAACTGACCTTACCAAAACGGTCAGAGGTCAGAAAGTGTTTTATTAATTTGTTAGGTATAGTCACCGTATAGAACAATATGTTGCTAAGGTATTTAATTTACTGTCAGATGAAATGAAACCGAGTATAGTGGATATTAGAGCCGCAAACTAACCTTGCCTTTAGTGTCCCCAAGATGGCGCTAGGGTCAAGGCTTGTCCTCCTTAATTACTATCTATAAATGTTGTCTGTCCCTCCCTAATCCACCGCCTCCTTAGCCTACCCCCGGCCCATTAAAGGTCGAGGCAGGTCATCTCGCTGCTTAACCACCTCGCATTTCATATAATGTGACTATCCTCTGTTTTGTTTTCCCAACTAGCGGTAAATTGCTAAAAGAACATAAAAACATAAGACAATGTGAATTTGCAGAAAGCCGATCGGCACACCCAACCCCAATTACAAGTCCTAATTAAGACCCAACTCAACCTCACCAAAACGGTCAGAGATCAATACAAGATTACGGGGGTCTGCAGAGCGCCGATCGGCCCATACCCGGCAGATCCCCTTCATACCCAACCCTTCTCGTCTATATGCCTATATATATTTGCCTATATAATTTGTCTTGAAGCTTCCTACCAATATTTGCCTATATTTGTTTCTAAAACGAAATATATATAATGTGAAACAATTGTTTCGAGTTCTTTAAAAACAATTGTTTCGAGTTCTTTCGCTATCACTGAGCTTCAGTACATCTGCCATGCCTCCTTAACCCTTTCACGCACATATGACGCAGAGGTTGCCAGATTAGCAATAAGAAATAGAGTTCTCTCACTCTTATAATTACCTCTCCAAAATTAGTTTTCTGCCCACAGCTAACTCAAAGACAACTGCAGAGGTTGAAGTAACTAAACTAAAGGTTTCTAAATACCCCTGATGGTAACAAAGGCATTAAAGTATCCCTAATAGGCTCAACCCATCTCAATGTCATGAAATTATTATTATTATTATTATTAGTAGTAGTAGTAGTAGTAGTATTTAGTATTAAAACATACAAAATAGTTGTACATGTGAGTAAATGTATCATATCTTAATAATGATGCAAGGTATTGTTGCATAATTTAGTTTTTGCAAGGTCAATTATTGTGACTATTCTTAAATTAGATATAAATAAAAATCAAGTATTTTTAACTTTACGTTTCTCGTATAATCTCTGCTTACTGTTTGTCTGTATTTAAAGATTGGTTATCTACTTATATTGTTATTATTCATTTGAGGCTTATCCCTAAATACCTTCACCTGACCTGACATATCAAGGATTATTATTAACCGTGGTTTCATAAACATATATTCTAAAAAAAAAAAAATCAAAAGATAACACATTAGTATTAGAATGTATTGTGTTTAGTATGAGTAATAAGATCAAAGTAATTCAGTAATTCAAAATCATATAAATGTAGGCCTATTTTTAAAGGTATCGCATTATTCTGCCACAAGTGGAACATTCAGTCTTTTCCAGAATGCTACATTTTCATATTACAATCATAGTACACCCGAAAAATCTATAGGTCAGGTGAAGGTATTGGGCCTTTGCAACGGCACCTCGCATCTACTTACCGAAGAGTATTGAGAGATTGAGTGATGGAGAGAGGAAGCTGTCTAGTGGCGAGTGGCTTTGTTGTGTGTTATAATAGTCGATTTTATTTCAGCTGATGATCAAATTAATCTCTTATCAACTGATTTCTCGATATTTAATGAAAAATATGAATGTAATGCATCTGCGTTGTATTAATGCCAAGTTTTCATAGTTAACACATTTTGGTACAAAATTGAAGTAATAGCTGAGTAACTCGTCTTGCAACACAATCCCACCCACCCCTACTCTGTGCAACTCTCCAACCAAAGAGTGAAACGTTACTCTGTCTTTCTTCTATTCAACAGCTGAGCTCTGGAACTCTCTCCCAGAATCAGTCTTTCCCTTCTCCTATGGCTTAAATTGCTTCAAACTCTGTGTGGCCAGGCATTTTGACTCGAACGTCCCTTGGTTTTGGCCCAGTTACTCTTTCAACTATGGGGGAGGCACTCGCTACAGGCCTTTTATCTCCCTCACTCACATAGAACAAAAAATAGTAATATTGGAAATTACCCCACTCGATCGCTGGGGATCTATATTGTTGAGTGATTTAATATGTAGTATCACTACGGATATAGTATGTACATATTAAACAATAATACATAGGCTACACAATTATAACAAACAAATTCTTTTGGATCCCATTGTTCAGTCAGTTTAGTTAACATTAACTGATGGTAGTCTTGGCCAAATATCGACTAGACTAACTTACTAAATAAGAAAATAAAATTGGATGCACATCTTAATTAGAATCATTTTTAACTTACATAAATAAAACAATTCTAGAATTTAGCATATTAAGTTATAAACTGGTAATTAGGGCGAGAGAACGGATATATCTATAGTGTTGTAATTTGTTAGCTGTGGTTTTATAAATGGTATATTGTTATTGGGAAGGATCTTTCTACCCCTTTCCCCATATAAACTACAAAAGGTAATTATGAACCCATTGCACAATTTTAAGAACACGATCACAAGTCCGACAACTGATCATTCAAATCCAGAAAGTACCGGTCTAGAAATGGCTAACAACAAATGATTCGGTAGGTCAATAATATTAATGAGAATACTAATAGATGACTTAGAGGATAAATGTTTCCTAGAATGAATAAATAAAAAAAGGGACATATACTGTAGGTAGGATCAGGAATGAAAATATATGATTGTCTTCTATCATCATCATGTTAACCCCTTGAGGATCATGACGCACTTTACAGTGTATTTTGTCTATTATGAGGTAATTTTATTTAGATTAGTAAGGTTATATGGAAGACAGACGGTTATTCTAGACAGTCTTCAGCATTTCAACACTTACAGATCCTTCCTAAGCTGTATGAGATCGTCTAATGACAGCCGGAATTAATAAAAAAGGCTACATAAATGTTATGCCCTGTTTTTCTACAGAATTAACTTGGGTAATGTGAGTTCTAACTGACTGGGTATATAAGGCTGCATGCACAATACAAGGTATGAGGAATAGAGAACACAAAATAAACACACGGTAACAAGACACACGATCACGTTTATTTAAGAAGGTTAATAAGGAGCATAAGAAAGTAGGAATACTCGTACAAGACAAATGATAGAAATGAACCGCTAGCATTAGTGGATCTGGATGGAGCCTAGTCTCCCACTTCCAACGTTCAGGTATACTCTTCTGATCACTGGTTTGGTTCGCAAGTTTATATACTGGAAGACCTCAAGGTTATTTATGGATTCAATTTCAATAATTAGATTTATTACTGGCAGGTCTGGTGCACAAGTAGTAGTTCACAGACTAGAATTAGACACACGTATGTTTTAGAACACGGGAATTCTAGTAACCTCAGGGGGGTACTGATCTAAGTTTTATATTCTTATGGCAGAAATATGTAGAACACAAATAAGTGGGCGAACGTTAGATATCACTAGGCTTTTACTTCTAGGCAATAATATCTGGACAAAGGTAATTACGAGAGTTAATGTCGCCTGTTAATTAATAAACACTGATACGCTTAGCACTTCCCAAATGGAATGGTTATATATGAATTACACTGGGCAAAGATATAGCCACTTCATAGAAAGATTAATAAGTGAATTTCTAATTAGTACTATAACACGTTAGTACTAATAAAGTGAATCTTGGGTAGTATTTGGTTGGTCTGGTCCTGGTTATCTTGCGTCCGTGATGTTGGGGGCTAACGACTGGTTCCGCGGCCGTCCAGGTGGTCCATATGTAGGAAGTTCTCAAGTCGGATCTCTTGGCGATCGTTGCTGGCTACACGCTTATATACCCACTGGTGTGTGTGAAGGTTATAAGGTGCACGTAGATTTCTTGTACGTGGACAGATGCTTCTATCTCATATCTGCCACGGAGTCTGCCGGCTCTAGAATCTCAAATCTCAGGAACAACACAAGGGCAGAGCTAGAGGTCAACTTAAGGGGGCCAGCCACTGGTTGGTGTCTATCTTTCAACTGATTTTACTGCGGGCGGGGGCTGGGTTTATAGGCTCGGTTTTGGACCCTGTAGGCCATAGGGATCTCGAGTCTTATGGACTTATTTGAGCTCTCAATAGATACGGGGACTCGGTAAGGTGGTGAGTACTGGGGTGGCACATGGCTATAGGGAGCCTTCATAATGTGATATAACTGAGCCTTAGTAAGAGGTACTATTTTGGCTATATTGGAAGTATTTAGGGGAGGGAGACTGGATCTACTTTGCGAGGAGGACTGGGCCAGCTGTGATAGGGGCGGCTCTCTTATATTACTCAGTCTTCATTCTATGGTATAGCTGAGGTGCTAATTTGATTATCCGAGTATGCAAAAAAGGTGAATGGGTTATTGTGGGTTTATAGAGGTTAGTAACGGGGTTAGTCATGCATGGTTAGTTCATTGATAGGAAGAATTCCTGTGCTACCTGGCAATGACCCGGAAGTCAAAACAGGGGTCAGGTATACCCTCCGCAGGGGTGGGGGTCTCCCTCCTCGGGTGGGTAAAAAGGGGTAGCTGGGCGCCCTCTCTCTGGGATGGTCGTCCGGCGGCTGTGGCTAGGGGCTTGCCATATCACAAGTGTTTGTAATAACCCTCTGTTTATGAGACAGATGTGGGTGTTCTTAATACCAAAACCGAAGGTGCCTTGGCTAGCTGGTTTTAATCGGTTGGTTGTTAATTGTATGGTTTATTGGATGTGGTGGAGACTGGGTTGCTAACTCTGCCACATTTATCTGGAAGTATGGCAATAGAAGTTAGTCACTGGCGAGGCGGCTAGCCTCGCACGGACGATCATTGGGTACAGGGTTGTGAATCGGTTGTGAGGGAATAGATGGCATGCAAGGGGTTAGTAAAGTTCTAATGTTGTTCCGGCCTACTAAGGGAAGGTAGGCTGGATAGGAGTATATATATAAAAAGTTGGAGAACGTTAGCAACGGAAAAATCAAGGATCTTCAAGAGGTATGAGGGAGAGGCTAGGTCGGAAAAGAGTCGAGGAGTGCAGGGTGTTAATGAGAGGGAGAGAGTTCAGGGGGCTACGTGGAAGTTTGACCCTAAGGTCTCCGGGCGTGGGGGTGGCATTAGGCTACAGTTGATATTGGAGGTTGGGGGGAAATGACAGTGAAAGTACGTTAGCCAAATGCTACCGGGGGATGCAAATACGGGGTGGTATATGAGTCTGGAAAAGATAGAATCATGTGGACTGTGGGGCTGTGGGGGAAAAGGAGGTTAACTGTAGGTGTGTGCTTGACTGTGGATATAGTAGGGAAAAACATGGTGTATTATTACTCGTCAATACGAGGGGTTATGGACACTATTATTTGACACGATTTCTTGTACGTCTAGTTGTCCCTGGGAACTGCGTTTTCTATGAAATATAGACCAAAGAAAAACGGCAGTTCGTAGGGGTACTTCGTTATTGTTTCGAGGTACTATGTTAGATAATGGTAACAAAGGTTATCTATGCAATCTCTGGTTGGGGTAAGAATTGGAGTTACTGCATGGTGGCTAACATCTTCAGTCATTATCTCTGTCTAGGTCTTACAGGAACAATGGTTATATATACAATGGTGTACCCATGGGTATCATAGTTTCTTATCAATTAGAACATGGGGTTTTAACATACTACTTCTCGGATGGAAGAACATACATAGATTTATGGCTGTCTGACTGGTTGGCATTGGCTCAACCTAGGGACAGGGCATGGGTGTTTTAATATGAATGTGTATTCCTGTTCATCATCATGTAGGTAGAGTCTGGCGGGTAAGAGGTGTAGGACACGAAGCAAAATGGAGTAGTGTGGACTGTGGATACGAAGGAGGTGATTGGAAGACGTATAACAATTGTGGAAAAGTAAATGGAAAAGATGAACACAATGGCGGATAAAGATAACTAACCTAAGGATTGAATACATAGATTTATGGGGGCGGTTGGTCTTCAGAAACTTAGTCTGGCAAGACAAGGTATTTTAAGGGGTGAACATATTATTTCTCGGATGGAAGAACATACATAGATTTATGGCTGTCTGACTGGTTGGCATTGGCTCAACCTAGGGACAGGGCAAGGGTGTTTTAATATGAATGCGTATTTATGTTCATTTTCATGTAGGTAGATGTGTAGGACACGAGGGTAGTGTATACGTGAGGTGTGGGAAAGGTCAGTGTTTAGAAGGGGTAGGCAGGTGTGGTTTGGAGCTGCTTAGCCCTGCGGGCTTGGGCCTGTCTGAACTGGTTGGCCCGGTCACCTGGTCCTTTCGTTCTGTGGGCCTTTCTTTCGGGTGTTTCTGTGTGGTGTTCGCTCGTGGCTTCTGTGGTGGGCCTCTCGTTCTGGGGCATTTTACTTCCCTCTCCTTCATTGTAGGCTCGTCCTCGAGCCTCAAGGGTGAAGTAAAAAGAAGCATAGTCATGGTGGGTCATTTTGAGGGTATTGAGAAGGTCCCACCAAGCAAGAGAGCGAGGGTCAGGTTTCTTTTGCAGGTCTATGTAGACCTGTAGGAATGTGTCCTCAGTGTTGTGGAGGGCGGTTGCCCGGGCTTGATGTGGGCGTTGTAGACGGGCTAAGCGTCCTGTGGACGTTTTTACTTTAACCTTTCGTATGAATGGTTTGTAGTTTTCCCCCGTGGGGGTAGGGACGGGGGCGACGAAGGGTGTGGATTTGTTCATGGTGGAGGTCATGTATCGAGTGAGGTGTGTGGGACTGACAGGAGGCCTCTTCAGGGTGGTGAATGGGTTACTAACTGAAGGGGAGGGATTAACGCTTGAAAACAGAGCTGGGGATGAAGGGGGAATATGAGTCTGGGGTTTTGGGGGTTTTCTTGGGTGGTGTTGTAGGCTGGGGAAATATAGTGAGGCAATGCGCAATATCGGTTTAGGTAAGGTGCGTGAAGGAGGTGTGTGAGAAGGAGGGGGTGTGTGTTGTGTGGCTTGGGTCTTTAGTGTCAGAACGGGGTGTTGTTTTTGTATAACTGTCTTTAAACCTTAGCGGCCTATGCGGTTTATTTATGTGTACCGCCCAGCGGGGTGTTTTTAGCCAAAATAGGGCTGTTTACGTGATCATTTTCATGCCTAAATAAGACCCAGAACGTAAAACAAGTATCTATCCCTGAAAGGGCATAAACAGAGCTTTCGAATGACACCATAACGATCCTTGTATGATGGATAGTTTTCTTGCAATAACCGTGCAACGCGAGTGCAAAAAGCAGGTAATTCGGTACTTTCGGTACATAATTGAGTATGTAGCGAGTGAGAGAGGGAGGAGGGAGCTGAGATTTGTGTCAGTAGGTTCGCCGCGGTGGTTGGGAGCAGTACGGCTAGTTTTCCTGCAGATACGTGCTGGTGGTTTATGTCGAGGTTAGTACGACTTAGGGGGGGTTAAATCTGATGGGTCTGTTGATTATTCTACCTTTGGAGGTCCTGGTGGGAAGGTAGATGTTTGTCGTGGGACTTGAGTCGCTCGACGATGTTTTATATTGAGGGGAAGAACGTTTTACAGGTGGAGGGCATTTATTGGGGGCGTGGTCGGGGGTTATTTGAGAGGTAGCTGCATGTGGAGGATTTTGTTGGGTGAGGGTGGTAGGCGGAATGGAAGAGGATGTGGTGGGGGTATGTATGGGGGTTCTCCCAGGGGCGACTTTGGGGGGGGGTTGGTTGGGGGTTCGATGAGATGAGGAGGTTGGTTGATGTGTGGGTGGGGTTGCGGGGATAGTGGAGGGGAAAGGGGTGGGGCTAGACGGGTGGGTAGGGAGTGGAGATTTAAGTTGGAGGGTTGGGGGTAGGGACGGGTGTGGGGTGTATTCTTTGGTGAGGTCGGTGATTTGCTGGTGGTGGAAGTAGGCGGTTTTATGGGAGTTTGGTGGGGGGGTAGATGTAGCAGGTCATTCGGGGTAATGAGGTGGGGGTTGAGAGGGGATGAGGTTGAAGAGGAAGGTATGTGTTTTCGTGGGGGGATGGAGGTTGTTACTTCTGGAATATAGTTAGAGGGTTTATGGTGTTTACTGGTGATTATTCGTCTTCTTTCCCTTTGTGGAGGAGAATACGACGAAGAAGAAGAACAAGAGGAGGAGGAGGGTAGTGGTCTGGCAGCCCTACGGAACTTGGTTAGCAGGGTGTGTTTTCTGGAGGTCTTAAAAGATTTTTGTCGTGGGCGTAAGTTGTAGCGTGAGGTTACTGAGGTAGATTGTGTGGTGCGTTTGGGTGTGTACTTGGTTTTGGGTGGGGGGTGATTTTCTTACTGTGGTGCCTGGGGGAGGTATCTCAGGGCTAGACGGGAGGGTTTCTGTAGTGGTCGGGGTTGTGGGTGGAGGTTTTCGTACTTGGATAAGTTGGGGAGGTATTTGACTATCAGAAGTGAAAGAAGGTGTCATGGTGGAGGAGGGTGTGATAGTGGGGGCTTGGGGTTTGTGGAGGTTAGTTTGGGGGGTATGTTGAGGAATGCTTTGTCGGTTCGGTGTCGGAGGGCTTAGGCCCTTAGGGGTTTGTATGGGAATATTTATAGCCTGAGTGGAAGGGTTAGCAGGGTTGTTTAATTCCGGGTCGGACGTGTGGGGTGGGGTATTGTCTTGTGGTTTTAGAGGTTTAAACGCTCGGACGAATCTAGTTCGGAACGTGCGAGTCATGCCGTGATAATCGATGGTGACTTGATAGGCGTTTGGGACTTGTATGATGGTGTAGGGCCCAACATAGCGACGGCCTAATTTGTTGGTGACAGCGAGGTTGGCTACCATTACGGTGTCATGGATGGCGAAAGGGTTTTTATCATCGGGGTTATCAGTTTTGGTGTCTTGACAGGTTTGGGCGGTATGGAGGGTGTTTTGCAGATGTTGCAATGGGTCAATTTTGGAGGTGGTGGAGGGGAGGTGAGCGTGATGGTGGAACGGCAGTAACAGGGGGGGTACGCCGTAAATACGTTCATGAGGGGAAATACCGTCTTCTCGGGGACAGGTGTTCATGCCCCATTGTATCATCTTTAGTTGTGATGGCCAGTCTGAGGTGTTAAGGGCAATCATTTTTGTCCGTAACTGATTGTTGATGGTGCGATGGCTGCGTTCGCATATAGCATTTCCTTGAGGCCAGTACGGGGATGAGTGTTTAATCTTAATACCACATTGTTGGGTGAACTGTTGCCAAACGTGTCCACTAAACTCGGGGGCATTGTCGGATAGAAGAGCAAGGGGAAGGCCGAATATAGGGAACACTTCTGTGGCAAGCAGTATGGCGACTGTGGTGGCTGTGTGGTCTTTAACTGGGCAGGCTATTAAAAAATTTGAATATACGTCAACAAATGTGACGATATAGCGGTTGCCAGCGTAAGAAGGAAACGGGCCCATGATGTCGAGGGATAGGACTTGGAACGGTTTGTTAGCAGACATGGTACCAGCTGGGCCTGGGGTGCGTGATCTATCCTTCCCCAATAAACAAGGTTTGCAGGATTCTGTCACTCGTTGTGCAATTTTTGAGGGGTTGGGGGTCCAGTATTGATCTGTGAAGATTTTTAACATCTTCTTTTGTCCAAGGTGTATGCCGTTTCCCTCGTGGATGGCAATCATGTAGTCGTGGGCAATAGTGGGGTCTAAGATTACGTGACCAGAGTCTGTGGCAAGTTGATCTCCCCAGCGAGTCAGT
Source organism: Paralithodes platypus (assembly GCA_032716605.1). NCBI lineage: Eukaryota > Metazoa > Arthropoda > Malacostraca > Decapoda > Lithodidae > Paralithodes > Paralithodes platypus. The sequence goes on from CM064528.1 coordinate 41,521,928, forward strand.
TTCCTGAAGACATTTAACGGTATCCAGGGTGGTATGATTCTTGTTTCCCAAGATTGAATTAGGGAGGGGGCTGAGGGGGAGTTATGGTGGGGGATGGGGGTAGATAAAAGCTCCGTGTTTTGTAAGGCGGCTAGGTTGGTGGGGGGGTCTTTTGGTACGGGCAAATGTGACAGGGCGTCTGCATTGGTGTGAAGTTTTCCTGGACGATACTGTATGGTAAAATCGTAGTCCTCTAGTGTCTCCCTCCAACGTACCAAAATGGCTGAGTTGGTTTCGCATTTACGCAACCATTGCAAAGATTGATGGTCGGTGATTATATCGAGTTTTGCGCCCAACACAAATGACCGGAAGTGGCTGAGTGCCCAAATGATCCCTAGGCACTCTCTCTTGGTGGCTGCATAATTCTGTTGTGCTTGGTTGAGGGTGGAGCTGGCATACGCTATCGCATGTTCCTCTCCGTCTCAGACTTGAGCTAAAACTGAACCAATGGCGTACAGAGATACATCGGTATAAAGACGGAAAGGTTTATGGTAATCAGGGAAAGCGACAATAGGGGCTTGGATTAGCTTTTGTTTCAAAGTGTTAAACACGAGGTCTCTTTCAGGTGTCCAGGTGAATGGGGTGTCTTTGTGGGTGAGTTGGTGGAGGGGTCTGGCTATGGTGGCAAAGTGGGGGACGAAACGTCTATAGTATGTGGCTAAACCTAGAAACGAACGTACTCCTTTAACGGTGGTGGGTGGGGCTTGGTTTTGTATGGCTTGAAGTTTCTTTGGGTCTGGTGCACTACCATGTTCAGATATTACGTGGCCGAGGAAATCTACCTTATTTCGGGCAATTTCGCACTTTGAGGGTTTTAATTTCAACCCGGCGGCTCGGATTCTTTGAAGGACTTGTCTCAACCTGAGGAGGTGTTCTTCCCAGGTTGGTGAGTACACAATAATATCGTCTAGATACGCTAGGCAGGTTTCCCAGGTTAGGCCATGTAATACCGCTTCCATCAAACGGGAGAAAGTGGCGGGTCCGTTACAGAGGCCAAAAGGTAGGACGTTAAATTCGTAGTGGTGGCCACCACTAGTGGAAAATGCTGTTTTCTCTTGGTCCTCGGCCTTGATAGGCACTTGCCAATACCCTGCTTGCATGTCGAGGGTAGTGAACCATCTGGATCTGTATAGGGAGTCAAGGGAATCGTCTATCCGGGGTAATGGCATAGCGTCTTTAATGGTTACGTCATTTAACCTCCTGTAATCGACGCAAAAACGGGTTGATCCATCTTTCTTTTTTACTAGGACAACAGGGGAAGACCAGGGACTAATGGACGGGGTGGCAATACCGGCCTCTAACATCTCTTGGACTTGGCGTTCCTCTTCCTGACGTTGTATGGGATTTTTTCTACGGGATTGTTGTCGTATGGGGGGGCCTGTGGTGTTAATGATGTGTTGTTCTACATCGGTCTGTCCGATTTCGGTGGGTTGTTGGGCAAACACCTCACTGAACTCTAGCAATAGGTCGTACATGCCGTGTTTTTGGTGGTCGGATAATGTGTCAGGGAGAGGGGGCAATTGGAGGCTGGTAGGGGTGTCATTAAAATCTATGGGGAGGTCATCAAAAGTTTCGAGGTCTCCTATAATGAGACCTTTTGGCAATGTCAGGGATTCCTCGGAGATATTTGCCACGAGAATGTGGTTGATGCGAGCGGAAATTATGGCGGGTTGTAAGAGGCAACGATTGGGGTTGGTGGATGTGGTAGTGGGGGAAAATATCATGTGAGTTTGGGGTATGGGTCGAAGGTTCACCCATTTTTGATGGCGGGGGGGAATTTGGCATTTTTCCTGAACTACAGCTGGGCTAATGATGGTGGGGGGTCGACTGGCGAGCAGGTGCTGGGTACTCATAAGGGGGGAAAGGTCACTTTGGTGGGGGTCACGCGTGAGGGGGGGATTAACGGCGCGTGTGGGAGGATCAGTGGGGCGCGGTGTGAGTGATTTAGAAAACGGAATTTGTTGGAGGGACTGTGGAGGGTTGGTGGGGGAAGAGTGAGGTATAGAAGATGGGTTATTGGTGGAGGACTGATGTATGGATTGGGGGTGGTTAGGAGGACGAATTTGGGGTGTTTTGTCGGTGGCAGTGACGGTTTGTTTGGAGTTTATGTGGATTTGGTGGTTTTGTTTGTCATGAGAGGGCGAGTTACATGTGGGATTTTGAAGTTTTCTAGGGGTGTGAATTGTGTGGGGGTGGAAGGGAGCTACTGACGGAAAACTGTCACAAGGGGGATTGGGGTGGGTGTGGAATAGCTGGACATTTCTGGGGGCATGGTGGGAACATAGTTGTGTTCCTTGGTCGGCACGCGTGAGGGGAGGATTAACGGCGCGTGCGGACGGGTCAGGGTGGTGAGAGGTGAGCGAGTTAGAAAACGGGATTTGTTGGTGGGACTGCGGAGGGTTGGTGGGAGAAGAGTCAGGTGTAGAACATGGGTTATTGGTGGAGTACTGGTGTATTGATTTGGGGTGGTTAACAGGACGAATGTGGGGAATTTTCTTGGTGGCAGTAACGGTCTGGTTAGAGGTGATCTGGGACTGGTGAGTTTGTTTGTCATGAGAGGGCGGGTCAAGTGTGGGGTTGTGAAGTTTTCTAGGGGTGTGAATTGTGTGGGGGGGGAAGGGAGCTACTGACGGAAAACTGTCACAAGGGAAATTGTGTTGGTTGTGGGATAGCTGAACATTTCTGGGGGCATTGGGGAAACATTGTTGGGTACATAGGTCGGCATTTTTCCTGGAAACATGTGTACATAAACATTTGATAGAATTATGGTTACATATATCAGAGTCTGTCCTGAAAACATGGTAGGATTTATCCTGGACAGAGTTACGAGAATTGAGGGGATTACCGAGAGGGAGTTGCTTGGACTTGTCTTCTTTCGTTTGTTGAGGCATTTTTTCACTGAATTGGGTGATATTTTGAGAGAACTCGGGGCAAGGGGAGGGTTTAGGAGTCACCTTAGTGCTAGCTGCAACATGGTAACCCTGACTCAGGGTTTGTTGAGGGGGAAGGTGTTTTTTCTTTTTGTGAATGGGTTTCTGCGTGATTGGTTTGTCAGAGGCTTTGGGTTGGAATTTTTTCTTGAATGAGATCAGCCTTTGGCCGCAGTCAACCTGGGCCTGGAGTTTTTGAAGGAGGTCAAGTCCAAGGAAACCATCGTAATGTTTACAGTGGGAGGAAAATACTGTGAACGTGTGATAACAACGAGCATGGGGGGCAGGAGTAGTTACTGACAGGGGCAAAGTGTCTCCTAGGAGATTTAAGTAAGTATCAGCAGCTGAGATTAGTTCTGCTTTGGTGGTTAACAAGGGGCCAAATAGTCGGTGGTGTTGATCATAATAAGACTTGAACAAACATGACTTGGCAGCTCCCGTGTCAATTAACAAGCGGACAGGAATGTCCTTGATTTTGGCCATGTAATAAATGGGGGCAGTGCGGTCAGTTATGGCGTCCCCCGCCGAGGCCATCTTGGGTGGGGGGTACTTTAAAAATCCTGGGGGTCGGTATCTACCTCCTCCAGGGTTTCCTCGGTATCCTCTGAGGTCATGATAGGGGCTATTTCTCCAGTGTGCCTTTCTTCCATTTCTTCCTCTTGTCCCAACTCCTCTTCATTTACAGAAATGCGAGGAGTAAAAGGGCGAGGTTTGGCAGAGTTACAAATTTGATGGAGGGCACACTGAGCATTACAGGCAGGGAAATCATAGGGGTTGATAATTACTAAGGTAGGGTTTTTACTTTGGTAGGTGTTGTAGGTTTTGTTCCGGTTGAAGATTATAGGTTTGACTCCTGTAAGGACATAAAGAAAACCTAATATTTAGTAGTGGCCCTGTAATCATTGACGAACATGCCTATTACATAAGGCATCCTCTTCAAACACTAATCCGCCGTAGTTTGAAAATCTGAGGAGCCTTCATCATGAGCGCACGCGACCTCACTCATGGCTTCAGTCATTATGAATTGGGTTCTCACTACAAAAAAAAATTCGTAAAAAAAAAAAAAAAAAAAAAAAATAAGAATAACTATCCAACTACAGCCTAAATCTTCAAAAAGGGGTACAAGCAGGAGTGTGCTTCAAAGAAGCCTGCTTGAAAAAGGGTTAACTCTGAGACTCTGTGCACAGATCTGCTAGTTAAGAAGGCACCCCACTTAAAGTAAGTGGTGAAAACTAAAAACTTATAAGTTTACATGTGCACATATAAACCCCATTAACTAGTGGATATATTCCTAAAAATATAACCAAACATAAATGAATTCTTGTACATTCGTAGAAGTACTGAACTCGTGTACTTATGCAGAAGTAATTACTTCAAAAGTAAAAGTCGTAGTCGCCACTACCGAGATTTTTAAAAAATCTATTGCTTCACAGCCAAAGCTACTTACAACAATAATTGTCGTAACACTACTATTGGCCTTTAGCACAATTTCCTGAAATGAATACTACAGAGAAATTTTATAATACAATGCCTACAACCAGTATCACAGCTCGTATGTTCCGAACACATACTCCGGAGGGGTCTAGGGTGTCCTATGTCACACTGACTGCACCCCCCCCCCCCCCCTTTTCTTGAAATTAAACAAAACGTGACTAAAAGGGCCACCTAGACCCTCTGCCGCAAAGCTATACATGGCAAGGAAGGTTTGTCCAGAGCTACCAAAAGGTATCGAGGCAAAAACTCCTGATTAGAGGCCCACAACTGTGTGGACGTAATAACTTCCACCGAAAGATTATTAAGGAAACGTAAAGGGGCTGTCCCCTTGCGTAAATCGTGGGTCTTACCCACAACGCCGGGATTCTTCTCTTTAAAGTCCTCGACCAAGAGAGAAGCCAGTGTACGCTCCATCAAGCGTTCACCCGGACTTGCGACCCATAAAGCACCCTGGTGATTTAGAGGTGCCACTCTTAAATATTTGGTTAGAGCTTGCACTGGGCAAAAAAGATGGTGCACCTTTCCCCTGTTTAACGCCGGCACCGTGAACTCTGAAAACACGTGTTCACTGTGCTCAATCTCGGCTATGAATCCTGGAGAAGGTGCAATGTGAATACACGCATGAAGCCTATCAAACCTGAGGCAATTAGGTGTGTTGCTCATCGCCGCCAGCTCAGATACTCTGTTCCCGGTAGCCAAAGCCATAAGGAAGACTGCCCTTTTGTAAAATCTGCAGTCTTTGGTACATACGGGAACGAGAATAACGACTATGCTTTGTCCAGAGACCATGTAGGCCTGAGCCGACGGGGAGGTGGGCGGAGTTTAAAACCCGCCCACATAAATCACTTTCAGATAAATGTTTCTGCATGAACAGATAAATTAAATAACAAACAACCAACGCCACCGAGGGCAGAGTTTGTTTTGTTCAAAGAATCCGAGACGTAAAAGCTTGCCAATGCGATTGAAACTGTCGCTTTGTAGACTGGGTATATTGATTCGTGAATATCTTGGTCACGTCGCTACCATATGGTGCCAGCCACTTGGCCTCCTGAATGTCCAAAATGAACAAGTCCGCGAGGTATCTAGGTTGCCAATTGTGTTCTAAGTGGAACAACCCGACCAGGAGTGACACTGGGTGCGGGCACCACGTGTTCAAATGCTGGTACCACACCGCGCCGGCCACAGGGGCGCGATTAGCGAGACTACGCCTCGCTAATCCTGTAGTTTGTTGACTATGTGGCACAGTAGAGGCGCGTCTAGCGGCGGAAAATAGATAAATGGAACTCAACCTGTTCTCGTCCGTCATCAGAGCGTCAGGTCCGCCCGCCGGCGTTATCGCCCGGCGGGTGAGGTACGACTGTGAGTATCGCCATACACCTTGGCTGTGGCTGTCCCTTGCTTGCGAGCTCGGTATACTCCCTGAATGGGAGCCCTCGTCCGAGTCCCGTAAAGGTTTATGATAATTAAAAGCTCCCATAGCTCATGAACACATTGAAAGCAAAGCTGGTGAGCAAAATCATAAAGTATACTAAGTAATTTAATTTATATTTTAATTGTATTAAAATAAATTACTATAAATAAACACAATATTATCATAATATAATCATAGAAAATATATATGTTTATTATGATTCAGCTATTAAATTATTTCATTAACAAATAAAAATAAGATAATAAATAATAACTCAGGAAGCCTGATCCCAGGCTCGACCATAGAAAACGCAGTTTCTGATGAGCCCTCAAGCGACCAAACTCGTCGGGGTAACTTACCTATTTTAGCCATCCTGACTAAAACTCGGTAAACAAAAACGGTGTTCTCGGAGCAACGAGAAAAACGCCGGAAAGGTAACCCACACTAAACTATACATTACAGGAGGGCGTAATGCATAAAGCAATGAATAACACAGGAAGCCTGATCCCAGGCTCGACCACAAAAAACGCAGTTTCTTATGAGCCCTCAAGCGACCAAACTCGTCGGGGTAACTTACCTATTGTGAGCCATCCTGACTAAAACTCGGTAAACAAAAACGTGTTCTCGGAGCAACGAGAAAAAACGCCGGAGAGGTAACCTACACCCAACGAGACATTTTAACACATTTTATACAAAGGGTGTGCGCAAAAATAGGGATACCTGAACAGGAGGGCGTAATGCATAAAGCAAAAACCGGGGCAAAGGTAGCCATGACAGAGACTGGTGGGATAATTACTCCAGGTTCTGCATAGACCCGCCGGGACCCAGCTCTGGAAAAAAGAAAATATCCATGAATTAATGCTCATAAGGTTAACCCAAACATGTTCGCACACAAGTGTTAAATAACCCGCCGGGTAACGAGACGTAATACTCAACGATGACAGCTCGCTACGCGGTGGGGTTTCCTGAGTAAAAGATTTCAGAATATCTTAATTTGTCCAAAAGATTTATGAATACCCTCTGACATAATATATTATGACCAGCATGGCGTTTATAACTGATGAAGTCTTTCCGGTGGTGTTTGTTTCAAGATTCAATTTTGGAAAAAAATAAAAAATAAAAAAGACGCCGGCCCCCGAATTATCTCGTAGATCAAAAACTGGGAAGCCTGACAAATATACGAGATCTAACTTCTCCCGAAGTATCTTTTTAGATCGCCGTATGTTGAAGGCGGCGATACAAAACGTATCCCTCAATTGTCTGGTTAACTAACTGAATCGTAAATTCGTTATTCCCATCCCTCCAAGGAGAACCCGCCGGGTGTGAATATTAGTTTTAAAAAACGTTAACCCCAATTGTGCCCTAAAGCGCCGTATGTTGAAGGAGGCGATACACAATGCATCCCTCAATTGTCTGGTCAACTAAACTGAATTTTGCAAATTCGGGCATCCCACCCTTCCAGGTTGCACCCGCCGGGTGATTTAAAGTTGAAAAGTTAACCCCAAATGTTCCTAACCCCACTTCTTTGTAAAAGATCGCCGGGGAGGAAATACAAAGATCGCGAATTGCAAATCAGTCAATATAACCACCCAAAGGTACAACCGCCGGGTTTTATATGCAATGTCAAACCAATTGTACCTGCCCCAGACCTCTTTGTAAAAAGGTCGCCGGGAGGGAAAGACTAAACAAACAAACGGCATTGTTTCAATGGCTTATTAAAGATTTCAGCATATCTTTCACCTGTCCAAAAGAATTAAGAATAACTTCTTAATCCTCATAAAGATGAAGCATATCTTTATTAAAGATGAAGTCTTTCAAGTATCCCTTTACACTTGAAACACTAGGAAGATTCAGGCATCTTTTTATCCCATAAAAAGTCTAAGACTATCTTAATCTCTAATCCGGCTTCTCCCAGAAGCCCTCATAGATCGCCGTCTTGAAGGCCGTGATACCCTATTGTATCAATCAATTGTTTGGCAAATTATCTCGAATCGCAAATCCGTTAATATAGCCACCCGAAGGTACAACCGCCGGGTTTTATATGCAATGTCAAACCAATTATACCTGCCCCAGACCTCTTTGTAAGAAGGTCGCCGGGAGGTAAAGACCAAACCAACAGACAGCATTGTTTCAATGGCTTTGAAAAGCAGAGAAAACCAAGTCCAACAGGTGTCAGCCTGATCACCTAGAAAACTGTGTGGAGCCCCCCTCGACGGGAATAAACCAGGAAGCCTGATCCCAGGCTCGACCATAGAAAACGCAGTTTCTGATGAGCCCTCAAGCGACCAAACTCGTCGGGGTAACTTACCTATTTTAGCCATCCTGACTAAAACTCGGTAAACAAAAACGGTGTTCTCGGAGCAACGAGAAAAACGCCGGAAAGGTAACCCACACTAAACTATACATTACAGGAGGGCGTAATGCATAAAGCAATGAATAACACAGGAAGCCTGATCTCAGGCTCGACCACAGAAAACGCAGTTTCTTATGAGCCCTCAAGCGATCAAACTCGTCGGGGTAACTTACCTATTGTGAGCCATCCTGACTAAAACTCGGTAAACAAAAACAGTGTTCTCGGAGCAACGAGAAAAAACGCCGGAAAGGTAACCTACACCAAACGAGACATTTTAACACATTTTATACAAAGGGTGTGCGCAAAAATAGGGATACCTGAACAGGAGGGTGTAATGCATAATGCAAAAACCGGGGCAAAGGTAGCCATGACAGAGACTGGTGGGATAATTACTCCAGGTTCTGCATAGACCCGCCGGGACCCAGCTCTGGAAAAAAAGAAAATTTCCAGGAATTAATGCTCATAAGGTTAACCCAAACATGTTCGCACACAAGTGTTAAATAACCCGCCGGGTAACGAGACGTAATACTCAACGATGACAGCTCGCTACGCGGTGGGGTTTCCTAAGTAAAAGATTTCAGAATATCTTAATTTGTCCAAAAGATTTATGAATACCCTCTGACATAATATATAAAGACCAGCATGGCGTTTATAACTGATGAAGTCTTTCCGGTGGTGTTTGTTTCAAGATTCAATTTTGGAAAAAAAAAAAAATAAAAAAGACGCCGGCCCCCGAATTATCTCGTAGATCAAAACTGGGAAGCCTGACAAATATACGAGATCTAACTTCTCCCGAAGTATCTTTCTAGATCGCCGTATGTTGAAGGCGGCGATACAAAACGTATCCCTCAATTGTCTGGTTAACTAACTGAATCGTAAATTCGTTATTCCCATCCCTCCAAGGAGCACCCGCCGGGTGTGAATATTAGTTTTAAAAAACGTTAACCCCAATTGTGCCCTAAAGCGCCGTATGTTGAAGGAGGCGATACACAATGCATCCCTCAATTGTCTGGTCAACTAAACTGAATTTTGCAAATTCGGGCATCCCACCCTTCCAGGTTGCACCCGCCGGGTGATTTAAAGTTGAAAAGTTAACCCCAAATGTTCCTAACCCCACTTCTTTGTAAAAGATCGCCGGGGAGGAAATACAAAGATCGCGAATTGCAAATCAGTCAATATAACCACCCAAAGGTACAACCGCCGGGTTTTATATGCAATGTCAAACCAATTGTACCTGCCCCAGACCTCTTTGTAAAAAGGTCGCCGGGAGGGAAAGACTAAACAAACAAACGGCATTGTTTCAATGGCTTATTAAAGATTTCAGCATATCTTTCACCTGTCCAAAAGAATTAAGAATAACTTCTTAATCCTCATAAAGATGAAGCATATCTTTATTAAAGATGAAGTCTTTCAAGTATCCCTTTACACTTGAAACACTAGGAAGATTCAGGCATCTTTTTATCCCATAAAAAGTCTAAGCCTATCTTAATCTCTAATCCGGCTTCTCCCAGAAGCCCTCATAGATCGCCGTCTTGAAGGCCGTGATACCCTATTGTATCAATCAATTGTTTGGCAAATTATCTCGAATTGCAAATCCGTTAATATAACCACCCGAAGGTACAACCGCCGGGTTTTATATGCAATGTCAAACCAATTATACCTGCCCCAGACCTCTTTGTAAAAAGGTCGCCGGGAGGTAAAGACCAAACCAACAGACAGCATTGTTTCAATGGCTTTGAAAAGCAGAGAAAACCAAGTCCATCAGGTGTCAGCCTGATCACCTAGAAAACTGTGTGGAGCCCCCCTCGACGGGAATAAACCAGGAAGCCTGATCCCAGGCTCGACCATAGAAAACGCAGTTTCTGATGAGCCCTCAAGCGACCAAACTCGTCGGGGTAACTTACCTATTTTAGCCATCCTGACTAAAACTTGGTAAACAAAAACGGTGTTCTCGGAGCAACGAGAAAAATGCCGGAAAGGTAACCCACACTAAACTATACATTACAGGAGGGCGTAATGCATAAAGCAATGAATAACACAGGAAGCCTGATCCGAGGCTCGACCACAGAAAACGCAGTTTCTTATGAGCCCTCAAGCGACCAAACTCGTCGTGGTAACTTACCTATTTTGAGCCATCCTGACTAAAACTCGGTAAACAAAAACGGTGTTCTCGGAGCAACGAGAAAAAACACCGGGAAGGTAACCCACACCAAACGAGACATTTTAACACATTTTATACAAAGGGTGTGCGCAAAAATAGGGATACCTGAACAGGAGGGCGTAATGCATAAAGCAAAAACCGGGGCAAAGGTAGCCATGACAGAGACTGGTGGGATACTTACTCCAGGTTCTGCATAGACCCGCCGGGACCCAGCTCTGGAAAAAAAGAAAATTTCCAGGAATTAATGCTCATAAGGTTAACCCAAACATGTTCGCACACAAGTGTTAAATAACCCGCCGGGTAACGAGACGTAATACTCAACGACTACAGCTCGCTACGCGGTGGGGTTTCCTAAGTAAAAGATTTCAGAATATCTTAATTTGTCCAAAAGATTTATGAATACCCTCTGACATAATATATAAAGACCAGCATGGCGTTATAACTGATTAAGTCTTTCCGGTGGTGTTTGTTTCAAGATTCAATTCTGGAAAAAAAAAAACTAAAAAAGACGTCGGCCCCCGAATTATCTCGTAGATCAAAAACTGGGAAGCCTGACAAATATACGAGATCTAACTTCTCCCGAAGTATCTTTTTAGATCGCCGTATGTTGAAGGCGGCGATACAAAACGTATCCCTCAATTGTCTGGTTAACTAACTGAATTGTAAATTCGTTATTCCCATCCCTCCAAGGAGCACCCGCCGGGTGTGAATATTAGTTTAAAAAAAGTTAACCCCAATTGTGCCCTAAAGCGCCGTATGTTGAAGGAGGCGATACACAATGCATCCCTCAATTGGCTGGTCAACTAAACTGAATTTTGCAAATTCGGGCATCCCACCCTTCCAGGTTGCACCCGCCGGGTGATTTAAACTTTAAAAGTTAACCCCAATTGTTCCTAACCCCACATCTTTGTAAAAGATCGCCGGGGAGGAAATACAACAACAGCATAGTATTATATTGGCTTTGCAAAACCGAAAAAACTACAAACAACACGTGTCCGTATGAACACTGTTAGATGGGTACAGCCAACCCGCCGGGAATCAGGAGCCTGAAACAGGCACCCCAGAGACGCAGTCCTGGGGAGCCACAGACACCCACTCGCCGGGGAAACAAGCCTGTTTTTAAACCACGCGTGGCCTAAACTCGGCAACCAGCCGGGGTTATCAAGGTGAAACCGAGAAAAACCCGCCGGAAAAAACCCACCCCATCCAGATACCATCTGAACGCACCACCGGACCGAGGCGTAGCCAAAACACAACTAACTCCGGGCCCAACATAATCCGTGGAATTAGCCAATACACAACTAACCCAGGACACATAAATAGTCCGTGGAATTAGCCAATACACAACTAAACCAGGACACACATCACACAGTGTACCTATTTAGAAAATAAATCAATAACACTTGTATATGTGGTAAAGCTACGAGAGGCTGGCTAGGCCTAGGCAGACGGATAACATTAACATGTCGGAATATAAACAAAAAGCACTGAATTATATCACAACAGGAACCACCGCCAACACACCACTGTAGCAAATACTTCCGGCAAAGGAAAGAACTGACTCGGGACCCAGAAAAAACTTCACTAAGTGAAGAAAAATACGCTGGGAACGTCAGCAAAAATACGCTACCTCATCAGAAAGATAAAAGGAAGCAATAACGCGTAATGAAAGCCGCCTGCATCACAAAGCTAGCTAACTGTGAAAAAGTTCACCTGTCCACAAACGGACCACGAGGGTACATCCGAAATAGATGCCCCAAACACACGACCCAAAATACACTGCACTGCGGGCAACCAGCCCAGGGCACTCCTGCTACGCATATCCTAACCTTACTCGATACATCCCGGAGTAAACAAATGAGAAAAAACTCACTAGGGACGCAGCAAATGCGGAACCAGCGGAGTGTGGAGAGATACGTCAGGGCCGGCTGACCGCAGAGCAGAGAAGGAAGAATGACGCCTGAATCAGCGTCTGGTCAAAGATCCACACAAGTACATCCACGATATGATGGAAAGCTTATTGGATAGTTATTCTTATTTTCTTTTTGTTTTTTATTTTTTACGAAGTTTTTTCGTAGTGAGAACCCAATTCATAATGACTGAAGCCATGAGTGAGGTCGCGTGCGCTCATGATGAAGGCTCCTCAGATTTTAACCCATAACTAGCGGCGCGCAACATAAGTCGAGTATAATAAATCTGGACTATCTGGCGGCGCTCGACATAGGTCGTGTGGCAATTTCAGCACGTAATGTTGCTGAGAGAGAGAGAGACAAGAGGTGGCAGGAGAGTAGCGAGCGTATGACTGCTCCAGACCACCGCGGCGAACCTACTGACACGAATCCCACCTCCTCCCTCCCTCTCTCACTCGCTACATACGGAATTGTATGGGGAAAGTGCCGAATTACATGCTTTTTGCACTCGCGTTGCACGGTTGTTGCAAGAAAACTAGCCATCATAAAAGGATCGTTATGGTGTCATTGGAAAGCTCTGTTTATGCCCTTTCAGGGATAGATACTCGTTTTACGCTCTGGTTTTTATTTAGGCATGAAAATGATGACGTAAACAGCCCTATTTTGGGTAAAAACACCCCGCTGGTGGCTACATATTATATACCGCCTAGGCCGCTCGTAAGGTGTTAAATGCTCTGCGCGGTAGATTCAAACTACGGCGGATTAGTGTTTGAAGAGGATGCCTTATGTAATAGGCATGTTCTTCAATGATGGAGGGGCCACTAATAAATTCTGCGTGGCTGGGTAGGTTGGAACCGGGGTCTACTGGGTTGGGGCTTGCCGGAAGGGTAGGTGGGTCTGTTGTGGAAGGATGAGGATGGGTAGGCATTCTTGGAGTTTTGGTGGTCGGGGTGCTGCGGGTGCGTGGGAAACCTCTTGATTACAGCGATTTGGGTGGGTGCTTCTGTGCACACGGCCAAAATACATCGGATCGTTATGAGATCTTTTTGGTATCCGACGAAATCGTGCACACGGAAATGGTCTTTTACTGCTGAGGGCAATATTGAGACAAGGTTGACCAGAATCTGCTGCTCTTGTTGGATTCTGGTCAATGTGGGGAAAGAAACTTTTATGTGTTGGGCGATCTTATTCACTGTGGCATCTAGATCGCCTTCGAATTTAGTGTCTTGGATACGGGTGTGGGCCACGAAAACGCCCAACGAAGGTTTAATGGCTTCTATTACTATTGGGCGAAATTCGTCCCATTTGAGAGCAGGGTGCACTTGGTAGGCAACCAGGGAAACGGCTTTTCCCAGGTGCGTTAATGTCACGGCTATTTTTTCTGCATCCATGGTATAAACTAGGTCAAATACGGGTTTCACTATGTCCATGAACGTTTCGATCTCGTAAGTTTCTCCATCATAATGTGGGATGGGAATGTGAGAACGGTGCGCCATGATGTTATCGTGTTCTGGCTGTTCCAAACTTGCAATGTAATGCAACCTTTTATCCTAATCAAGAACCACCGCTGCCGCCAATGTTATGCCCTGTTTTTCTACAGGATTAACTTGGGTAATGTGAATTCTAACTGACTGGGTATATAAGGCTGCATGCACAATACAAGGTATGAGGAATAGAGAACACAAAATAAACACACGGTAACAAGACACACGATCACGTTTATTTAAGAAGGTTAATAAGGAGCATAAGAAAGTAGGAATACTCGTACAAGACAAATGATAGAAATGAACCGCTAGCATTAGTGGATCTGGATGGAGCCTAGTCCCCCACTTCCAACGTTCAGGTATACTCTTCTGATCACTGGTTTGGTTCGCAAGTTTATATACTGGAAGACCTTAACACCTTACGAGCGGCCTATGCGGTTTATTTATGTGTACCGCACAGCGGGGGGTTTTTAGCCAAAATAGGGCTGTTTACGTGATCATTTTCATGCCTAAATAAGACCCAGAACGTAAAACAAGTACCTATCCCTGAAAGGGCATAAACAGAGCTTTCGAATGACACCATAACGATCCTTGTATGATGGATAGTTTTCTTGCAATAACCGTGCAACGCGAGTGCAAAAAGCAGGTAATTCGGTACTTTCAGTACATAATTGAGTATGTAGCGAGTGAGAGAGGGAGGAGGGAGCTGAGATTTGTGTCAGTAGGTTCGCCGCGGTGGTCTGGAGCAGTCATACGCTCGCTAGTCTCCTGCCACCACTTGTCTCTCTCTCTCAGCCACATTACGTGCTGAAATTGCCACTCGACCTATGTCGAGCGCCGCCACATAGTCCAGCTTTATTTAACTCGACTTATGTTGCTCGCCGCTAAATAAGGGTTAAAGTTATTTATGGATTCAATTTCACTAATTAGATTTATTACTGGCAGGTCTGGTGCACAAGTAGTAGTTCACAGACTAGAATTAGACACGCGTATGTTTTAGAACACGGGAATTCTAGTAACCTCAGGGGGGTACTGATCTAATTTTTATATTCTTATGGCAGACTTACGTAGAACACAAATCAGTGGGCGAATGTTAGATATCACTAGGGTTTTACTTCTAGGCAATAATATCTGGACAAAGGTAATTACGAGAGTTAATGTCGCCTGTTAATTAATAAACACTGATACGCTTAGCACTTCCCAAATGGAATGGTTATATATGAATTACACTGGGCAAAGATATAGCCACTTCATAGAAAGATTAATAAGTGAATTTCTAATTAGTACTATAACACGTTAATACTAATAAAGTGAATCTTGGGTAGTATTTGGTTGGTCTGGTCCTGGTTATCTTGCGTCCGTGATGTTGGGGGCTAACGACTGGTTCCGCGGCCGTCCAGGTGGTCCATATGTAGGAAGTTCTCAAGTCGGATATCTTGGCGATCGTTGCTGGCTACACGCTTATATACCCACTGGTGTGTGTGAAGGTTATAAGGTGCACGTAGATTTCTTGTACATGGACAGATGCTTCTATCTCAAATCTGCCACGGAGTCTGCCGGCTCTAGAATCTCAAATCTCAGAAACAACACAAGGGCAGAGCTAGAGGTCAACTTAAGGGGGCCAGCCACTGGTTGGTGTCTATCTTTCAACTGATTTTACTGGGGGCGGGGGCTGGATTTATAGGCTCGGTTTTGGACCCTGTAGGCCATAGGAATCTCGAGTCTTATGGACTTATTTGAGCTCTCAATAGATACGGGGACTCGGTAAGGTGGTGAGTACTGGGGTGGCACATGGCTATAGGGAGCCTTCATAATTTGATATAACTGAGCCTTAGTAAGAGGTACTATTTTGGCTATATTGGAAGTATTTAGGGGAGGGAGACTGGATCTACTTTGCGAGGAGGACTGGGCCAGCTGTGATAGGGGCGGCTCTCTTATATTACTCAGTCTTCATTCTATGGTATAGCTGAGGTGCTAATTTGATTATCCGAGTATGCAAAAAAGGTGAATGGGTTATTGTGGGTTAATAGAGGTTAGTAACGGGGTTAGTCATGCATGGTTAGTTCATTGATAGGAAGAATTCCTGTGCTACCTGGCAATGACCCGGAAGTCAAAACAGGGGTCAGGTATACCTCCGCAGGGGTGGGGGTCTCCCTCCTCGGGTGGGTAAAAAGGGGTAGCTGGGCGCCCTCTCTCTGGGATGGTCGTCCGGCGGCTGTGGCTAGGGGCTTGCCATATCACAAGTGTTTGTAATAACCCTCTGTTTATGAGACAGATGTGGGTGTTCTTGATACCAAAACCGAAGGTGCCTTGGCTAGCTGGTTTTAATCGGTTGGTTGTTAATTGTATGGTTTGTTGGATGTGGTGGAGACTGGGTTGCTAACTCTGCCACATTTATCTGGAAGTATGGCAATAGAAGTTAGTCACTGGCGAGGAAGCTAGCCTCGCACGGACGATCATTGGGTGCAGGGTTGTGAAGGAATAGATGGCATGCAAGGGGTTAGTAAAGTTCTAATGTTGTTCCGGCCTACTAAGGGAAGGTAGGCTGGATAGGAATATATATATAAAAGGTTAGAGAACATTAGCAACGGAAAAATCAAGGATCTTCAAGAGGTATGAGGGAGAGGCTAGGTCGGAAAAGAGTCGAGGAGCGCGGGATGTTAATGAGAGGGAGAGAGTTCAGGGGGCTACGTGGAAGTTTGACCCTAAGGTCTCCGGGCGTGGGGGTGGCATTAGGCTACAGTTGATAGTGGAGGTTGGGGGGAAATGACAGTGAAAGTACGTTAGCCAAATGCTACCGGGGGATGTCAATTCGAGGGGTTATGGACACTATTATTTGACACGATTTCTTGTACGTCTAGTTGTCCCTGGGAACTGCGTTTTCTATGAAATATAGACCAAACAAAAACGGCAGTTCGTAGGGGTACTTCGTTATTGTTTCGAGGTACTATGATAGATAATGGTAACAAAGGTTATCTATACAATCTCTGGTTGGGGTAAGAATTGGAGTTACTGCATGGTGGCTAACATCTTCAGTCATTATCTCTGTCTAGGTCTTACAGGAACAATGGTTATATATACAATGGTGTACCCGTGGGAAGCAAAATGGAGTAGTGTGGACTGTGGATACGAAGGAGGTGATTGGAAGACGTATAACAATTGTGGAAAAGTAAATGGAAAAGATGAACACAATGGCGGATAAAGATAACTAACCTAAGGATTGAATACATAGATTTATGGGGGCAGTTGATCTTCAGAAACTTAGTCTGGCAAGACAAGGTATTTTAAGGGGTGAACATATTATTTCTTGGATGGAAGAACATACATAGATTTATGGCTGTCTGACTGGTTGGCATTGGCTCAACCTAGGGACAGGGCATGGGTATTTTAATATGAATGTGTATTTATGTTAATTTCATGTAGGTAGATGTGTAGGACACGAAGGTAGTGTATACGTGAGGTGTGGGAAAGGTCAGTGTTTAGAAGGGGTAGGCAGGTGTGGTTTGGAGCTGCTTAGACCTGCGGGCTTGGGCCTGTCTGAACTGGTTGGCCCGGTCACCTGGTCCTTTCGTTCTGTGGGCCTTTCTTTCGGGTGTTTCTGTGTGGTGTTCGCTCGTGGCTTCTGTGGTGGGCCTCTCGTTCTGGGGCATTTTAATAAACCTCAAGGGGTACCGTAATGTCACGTTTTCATGATCACTCCATATTTCGCTACTCTATTTGCAAAGTAACTGATTTCTATAAAAATGGGAAATATGCTATTCACCATCGGCTCAAAATGAAAATGGTGATTTTTCCTATTAATGGGCGTGTTTTAGTCTGATCGTCATTATATACTGTATATATATATATATATATATATATATATATATATATATATATATATATATATATATATATATATATATATACACACACAGTCACACACACACACACACACACACAAGGTTAGATACAATCACGAATGTCAAGGCTACTGGCTTTTTCACGGCTATATTAAAAAAATTGCCCCATAGCATAACATGGGGCCGTGCTGTCTTGCCGTCGTGGCCGAGCTGTCTTGCCGTCGTGGCCGAGCTGTCTCAAATAATGGGCCGAGCTGTCTCGCCATCGTGGCCGAGTTGTCCAAAAGTGGGCCGAACTGTCCGAGCCGAGTTGTCCCATGGGCCGAGTCGTCCAGTCACCGTATAGCTAGGCTACATTTCATAGGTGACTGGACGACTCGGCACATGGGAGAACTCGGCTCGGACAGCTCGGCCCACTTTTGGACAACTCGGCCATGACGGCGAGACAACTCGGCCCATTATTTGAGACAGCTCGGCCCCATGTTTTGCTATGGGGCAATTTGACGAGACCAGTCAGGATTAGGATGGGGAGAGCTAAGTGGAGGGTTTATGGGTGAGGCCATGTATGCAGCACCAAATCCTGTCCTCTGCGTATGCGCGGCCTTTTCCCTAATATTTTTATTATGTTATTTAGGCTCAACTGTTAGGTTAATTTAAGTTAGGTTAGGTTAGGTTAAGATAATATAATAGCATAAAGGAAAAAAAAATCGTGCCAAGGGACCTAAGATTCTCACGCATGCGCAGAGGACAGAATTTGCAGGATTTGGTGCTGCATACATGGCCTCCCGTTTATGGCGTGTGTGTAATGTGGGCGAAATGTTCGTTTATTGTATAATTATGTCATAGGCTAGTTCTCTCGATTCATAATGTGTAGGTTAGGTTAGGTTAATTAAGAGTTGTCTCGTAATTAACACGGGGCCGAGCTGTCTCGTTTTTACTGGACCGAGCTGTCTCGCCGTGGGCCGAGCTGTCCCGTGGGCCGAGTAGTCTAGCATTCCATTTCATACAAACGTTCATCATGGCTTTCTGTTGGTTGTACTATACATGTATGGTAGCCTATGTGGTGGTGACTGAATAGCCTAATTAAGTGATTGTTTGTGAGGGGGGATTGGGACATTGATGCAGATTTGATGAGTGCATGATTGTGATAATAATGTATGTGGTATTTCATTAATATTTAAATGATGTGACACGTAGGCCACTACTCATACAGTAGGCTATATGGGACTAGGCCTAGTTATATTTGGGGAACTCATATGCCGCATTTTCCTTTACCATCATTATCTCCGATAGACTGGAAATTTCACACCCAAATGCCCTGAGGGGTGTCCAATGTCAAGCCAACTCAACCCTGCTCTTCCACAGGGTCGAAACTCAACCCGATTCAGACTTTCGGGACTTGATAACAGTTTTAAGACTTTTTGTATATATCCATATATAAATAATCGATTTGGATGTCATAATTATAAATGTACCTAGCTATATCCTCAGAATGTCCAAAAGAAGCGTCATAATCCTATAGAAGACCGATAACCTACCGGAGTTATTATATATAATACCTCAAAGTAAGCGATTATATTATAGGAATAGTCATCACAATTTTTTACAAATTCAACTAGATCAAAATAATATCGAAATGATGGATCATTAATTATTGATCTTGATATGATGGAGGCCTAAAGCGTGTTGTTTATAAACATTGGAGCACATGGCCGCAGCCGCGGTGCCACTCCATTCGCGCCTAATCACGATTATATTTCGGTGTATTCTTACTTAAATGTATATCATTCGGGTTGATTAGGTTACACAATACAATATTACTAAGTTGCAGGTGTTTTTCGAGGTGGTGTAGAAGCTGTCAGTCATACGAAACGTGGCAGGATATATTTGCCTCTTCCGACACCTGCTACACCTTCCACACATAAGATGGGCCTTGGAGGGGACCTGGTGGCACTGTGGGAGGTTCCGCTAAGTGATGGGGTACACAAGGTGGGGTTCGAACACGGAACCACCACCGGACGCAGAGTACTATGGCTGGATGGAAAGGAGAAAGTTCGACACGAGTGGATGTTCAAGTTGGTGGGATCGGAAGTGTTTGAGATCGGTGGGGCCAAATGTGTCATCAAGATTGAACCCATCGGAGGCTTCTCTTATGAATACTCTCTTGAGGTGAACGGCAAGAGCTACAAGAAGTTTGCGGAGAACCAGAGCAAGACCCTAAAGACGTGGTTGTTCCCTATTGACGGGGCATACACGAGGGTGGTGCTGGAGAAGGATACACTTGATGTTTGGGTCAACGGACAGAAACTAGACACTGCGGGCGAGTTTGTGGATGATGGTACGGAGACACACTTTGATCTAGGTGGCCACCCAGCGTACATCAAGGCCATCAGCAGTGGCAACCGGCGGGAAGGCATCATACACGCAATGGTAGTTGATAATATAGAAATTGCCGAGTCTGCCGAGTGATGTATGAATGTGTGGCTGTGAAAGGGAGGGAACGGGATGAAAGGGCTAGAACGAGGACATATGTGGTGATGGGCTGGCCTATCAGAAGTGAGAACTGAGCGATCTCTGCCATACCCATAGCTTACTCTGACTGTTCCTTTTACTTATATATTTTCTAGATCTCAAGTGACGGCGTCTCTTCCGTGGATTGACCTCCCAATCTACCAAGATTGGAAGCCAAAGCGTCATATTTTTCCTTTGCCCCTCAACTTTCTCTTCATAATTGCTGAGGGGCACAGGGCCCTGTGTGGAGCTTTGGTTTCCCGGGCGTTTCTGCACCCTCCTCAGCTCCCCGCCATGAGTGGCTTCGGTCACCCAGGCTTTATTGTGGTCGGCGGGGAGGGTTCTGTGGGGGCGCTCGGTTATGGCCTTGACCTTGCTCGGGGCCTTGGGGCTGTTCGGCCAGGCAGCTTGGGGAACAACAACAACAACAACAACTAAGTAACAGTACACGCATATATATAAATATCATAACATTTGTGAAATATAGGTTCGACCGCGCTAAGCACCACGGCTGCGTGAGGGCCAGTAGGAACGTAGATATATCGAGGGGTGGGTGGGGCATCTAGCCTCGTGACCTTGACCAAGAGTCAAGTTCAGAAAATCAGTGTTCGTCACGGTAATTAATCTATCACTCCTCAGAATTATTGAAATGTCTATGTATGCGAATATTTCTTGCTCTACTATTAAACAAATAAATATGTTTTATAATTTCACCTAATATGTAATGTATATATTTAAAAGTCTGGATCGCCCCTTGTCATTTTTTGCCACCACACTTTAACCCTTAATTAGCGGCGAGCAACATAAGTCGAGTTAAATAAAGCTGGACTATGTGGCGGTGCTCGACATAGGTCGAGTGGCAATTTCAGCACGTAATGTTGCTGAGAGAGAGAGACAAGTGGTGGCAGGAGAGTAGCGAGCGTATGACTGCTCCAGACCACCGCGGCGAACCTACTGACACGAATCCCACCTCCCTCCTCCCTCTCTCACTCGCTATATACGGAATTGTATGGGGAAAGTGCCTAATTACATGCTTTTTGCACTCGCGTTGCACGGTTATTGCAAGAAAACTAGCCATCATAAAAGGATCGTTATGGTGTCATTCGAAAGCTCTGTTTATGCCCTTTCAGGGATAGATACTTGTTTTACGTTCTGGGTCTTATTTAGGCATGAAAATGATCACGTAAACAGCCCTATTTTGGCTAAAAACACCCCGCTGGGCGGTACATATAAATAAACCGCATAGGCCGCTCTTAAGGTGTTAATGAGAGTGGGTTATCAGACTTTGGGGTGACACAAAATGCAGCTATAGTATCATGCATGCATGGCTGTTAAAGATAAACATATCAGAAAATGTGTGTGATAGGATTAAAATAGCTGAAATTGTCTGTTGTGCGGTATTAAGTGATTGGGCTACTTTTGGGCGAGTTTGGAGATGTGAAGTGCGCTGGCAACCTTGGAATACACACACACACACGCACGACACAATCTATAACTGAACATTTTACCTTTATTAAGGCTATAATCCACATTATATTAAGATTTCCATCTGTGAGAAACAAATATCTACCACCATTACTGCTAATGTGCACATAGATGCACAACTAATGTCAAATTTAACAAAGTAAGTCAAGTGAGGAAGAGATGTTTACTGTCTGAGAAGCTTCGTTTAATGACTATTATGGGTAGCGAACACTGGCATCAATTTATTATGCGCTTGCCAGATCTGAAACTAGTTTATAATTGTATAATCTAATAGCGCATTTTTCAAAGACACTGTGGACCATAGAGCTTTTATGTTTTGAAAAACTGGCAAGTTGCTCATGGCAGACCTATAATTATTGTGAAATATATATAATAAAAAAGCATAATTCATAGAAAAATTTGTTAATTAAACAATAATATTACTTCCCAACTCTATAGGAATGCAAAGGACTCTAATTTATTAGTGGCCCCTCCATCATTGACGAACATGCCTATTACATAAGGCATCCTCTTCAAACACTAATCCGCCGTAGTTTCAATCTACCGCGCAGAGCATTTAAAAACTGAGGAGCCTTCATCATGAGCGCACGCGACCTCACTCATGGCTTCAGTCATTATGAATTGGGTTCTCACTACGAAAAAACTTTGTAAAAAATAAAAACAAAAAGAAAATAAGAATAACTATCCAATAAGCTTTCCATCATATCGTGGATGTACTTGTGTGGATCTTTGACCAGACGCTGATTCAGGCGTCATTCTTCCTTCTCTGCTCTGCGCTCAGCCTGCCCGGACGTGTCTCCCCACGCTCCGCTGGTTCCGCATTTGTTGCGTCACTAGTGAGTTTTTTCTCATTTGTTTACTCCGGGATGTGTCGAGTAAGGTTAGGATATGCGTAGCAGGAGTGTCCTGGGCTGGTTGCCCGCAGTGCAGTGTATTTTGGGTCGTGTGTTTGGGGCATCTATTTCGGATGTACCCTCGTGGTCCTGTTGTGGACATGTGAACTTTTTCACAGTTGAGTTAGCTTGTGATGCAGGCGGCTTTCATTACGCGTTATTTTTGCTGCCTTTTATCTTTCTGATGAGGTAGCGTTGCTTTGCTGACGTTCCCAGCGTATTTTTCTTCACTTAGTGAAGTTTTTTCTGGGTCCCGAGTCAGTCTTCCCTTTGTCGGAAGTATTTGCTACAGTGGTGTGTTGGCGGTAGTTCCTGTTGTGATATTTCCAGTGCTTTTGTTTATATTTCAACATTTTTTGTGCCGTCTGCCTAGGCCTAGCCAGCCGCTCGTAGCTTTGCCACATGTACAAGTGTTATTGATTTATTTTATAAATATGTCCTACTGTGTCATGTGTATCCTGGTTTAGTTGTGTATTGGCTAATTCCACGGACTATGTATGTTTCCTGGATTAGTTGTGTATTGGCTAATTCCACGGATTATATTTGTGGACCCTAGGTTAGTTGTGCTTTGGCTATCTCTCGGGTCCTATGTGCGTTCAGATGGTTTCTGATCGGGGTGGGTTACTTTCCGGCGGGTTTTTCTCGGTTACACCATGAAAACCCCGGCCGAGAGCCGTGTTTGGCCACGCGTGGTTTCAAAACAGGCTTGTGTCCCCGGCGAGTAGGTGTCTGTGGCTCTCCAGGACTGCGTCTCTGTGGTGGTGCCTATTTCAGGCTCCCTATGATTCCCGGCGGAATGGCTGTACCCATCTAACATTGTTCATGCGGACATATATTATGAAGTTTTTCTAACCGGTTTTACAAACCAAAGGAAAAACCCTAGCTGTTGTTGTGGGCTTTCCTCCCCGGCGATCTTTTACAAAGAAGTGGGGATAGGAACTTATGGGGTTAACGTTTAAAACATCAGATCTCACCCGGCGGGTGCACCTTGGTAGGGTGGGATGAACGAATTGGTTGTTGTTGTTGTTGTTGTTCCCCAACCTGCCTGGCCGAACAGCCCCAAGGCCCCGAGTAAGGCCAAGGCCATAAACGAGCGCCCCCACAGAACCCTCCCTGCCGACCACAATAAAGCCTGGGTGACCGAAGCCACTCTATGGCGGGGAGCTGAGAGGGTGCGTAAACGCCCGGGAAACCAAAGCCCCACCCAGGGCCCTGTGCCCCTCAGCAATTATGAAGAGAAAGTTGAGGGGCAAAGGAATAATGTGACGCTTTAGCTTCCAATCTTGGTAGATTGGGAGGTCAATCCACGGAAAAGACGCCGTCACTTGAGATTTAGAAAATATATAAGTAAAAGGAACAGTCAGAGTAAGCTATGGGTATGGCAGAGATCGCTCAGGTCTCACTCTGATAGACCAGCCCATCGCCATTTGAATTGGTAATTCAGTTTAGTTAACCGGTCCATTTTAGTGATACTATATGTATCGCCGCCCTCACACATACGGCGATCGAAGGCTCAATTAGGGTTAACATCTTATATTTTCATAAGTTTTTCACACCCGGCGGGTGCTCCTGGGAGGAGGAAATACGGAATTTACAATTCAAGTTAGTTAACCAATTAATTGAGAGATACGTTTATGTATCGCCGCCTTCAACATACGGCGATCTATGTGACAATTCGTTAGAAGTCAGATCTCGTATCAGCCTGCCCTGTGTTAATCTGCTAAATAATTCAGGGGCCGGCGTCTTTGTGGGGGGTTGTTTTCCAAAATTGAATCTTGAAACAGTCACCACCAGAAAGACTATGTTTATAAACGCCATACTGGTCTTTTATATTATGTCAGAGGGTATTCTTAACTTTCTTAAGACATGTCTAGATATTCGGAAATCTTTATAGAACCCCGCCGCGTAACGAGCTGTGATCATTGTGACATTACGTCTCGTTATCCGGCGGGTTATTAACACTTGTGTGCGAACATTTTGGGTTAACCTTATGAGCATTAATTCCTGGAAATTTTCTTTTTTTCCAGGGCTGGGCTCCGGCCGACCAATACAGAACCTGCAGTAGTTTCCCACCAGTCTCTGTCATGGCTACCTTTGCCCCAGTTTTTGCTTTATGCATTACTCCAACCTGTGCCAGTATCCCTCTTTTTGCGCACACTCTTTGTATCAAGTGTGTTAAATGTCTAGACCGTTCAAGGGGTCTGTGGGTGATGCGCAACTGTTCCTTTTGCTCCCAACTAAGTGTCAAAGTCCTCCAAGATAATGATAAGACTGCAGCGGTCGCCTTACGAGAAGTTAGGCAACAAATGTCAGCTTATACTACGATTGTGGCTCATAAGTCACTTCAATGTGACAACGTCCCTCTTTGGGATAGGCTTCTTCTTGAGCACCCTCCCCCTAAACGTTCCTCTTGAGTAACTAGTCGTAAGCCGGCGGAGACTGGACAGGGTTCTGTGTCATCTCCTGCCCCTGCTACTTCGAAACGTCAACGTGAGCCTACACCCCCGGCGGCAGCCTCCTCGTCTCGGGAGAGATCTCGGTCTAGGTCACCTCTCAGACACCAGCCACCCAGTCTTGCCTCTTCACCATCGAGTAAGAAGAGTAAGACGGAGAGTTCCACCAGTGGTCACGGCGATAAATCCTCCAAATCGAAGAGTAGTTCACGGTCACACCGCAGCCATAAATCTTCGAAAAAGGATTCCCATGATAGAAAGGCCTCCCGACATTCGCCAGTTTCTAGTACTTCTCGTCATACCTCTACCCCAGACAGAGTTTGTGTTCGGTCTCAAGGGTCCAGTGTAGTGCCTGTACCTAAAGATGATTTACCCATTAACATTTTAACCCTGGATTTGGAGAGTTCAGGGAGCTCAGTGGTTGGGAGTGTTTCGGACTCCCAAGGGAGTGTAGGCCAAGGCCTAGGTGTTTGGCGATATTCTCGACCAGGGCCTGACCACCCACTTCCGGCTCAAACTATTCACACAGTGGCTGACGTCCACCGGGACGCGGCGATCCCATCCTCTATTCCCGACTTATCTTGGCAACAAGATGGTACCCTAGCTTTGGCAGGATCTTCTCAGGAGGAACAGGATGATAAAGTCGAGGTTTCGATTATATCGGATATGGAAGGGCAAGAGTCAGGTTCAGGCTTAGATGCCGCACAAGATCTTAATGATTCACCAGTGAGTACATCATCAAATCAATTTGTCACTGCACAGGAAATTGATGGGCTACTAGTTAATGCTTTATCTAAATTTGTTGGCCAACAGCAGGAAACTCCCATAGTGGACTTGGGAGCTCCCACGACAAGCTCTACGGTACGGCCTCTGATGACTTCTATTGCTTTGACTCAGATCCTTCACCCTCCCTCTATGTCACCATCGGTGGTTACTAGGCCTGCTACGGCGGCATTGACCACTTCGAATGTAAGGGTTATAACGGATGTCAATCCGCCCCCTTTAGACAGAGCGCCTCTCAGAAAGGTAGCTATGCCCTTGCTTTACGGGCCAGACGAGTCATGGGTCCTTTTGACCCCCACTAAACCAGAGCTCGCCCAACCTACCTTGTCAGGGGAACTCCCAGTGCCGCGTGAGTGGGTCATCCAGGGCAATAAATCTAAGAAATTAAGGGCCTTGGATACTTTGGGGAATGTACTAGATGTCAATATCAAGGCTATACCTAGTTATTATCACCAGGACTATTTTGTTTATACTTCTAAGCCTGCTTTACCCTCTGCCTCAGCTTCAAAATTGTTTTCTGACTGGTCTAAGCATGATAGGTTTAATGACATTAAGACACTGTCAGCTCTCACTCCAGAACTCGATTTGCAAACCGTCACAGACGCAGCAGCTAATCCAGTCTTGAAGGTGGGGCAGTTGGGTCCAGGACCTTGGGTGGAATGGGAGCCTGATCGCATTGCGAATCAGGTGGTCATGTCACCAGTGCTCACTCCCTCTTTAATGTCCCCTGAAGTGTGGCGAACGGTTTTTAATATGGCTCAGGCCTTTAAACACAGTCCCACCCCTTCTAAGAAACCTGCCTTTAACTTCCCCAAACCCAGGCCAGTCGCTAAGGCTCAGCCGGGGGGATCTAAGCCCTTTCTTCCACCTAAGTCCTCCTCCCCTCAAGGTCAGTACAGGCATAGACAGGGTAGGTTTTCAGGTCAAACAGGACGCGGCTATAATAAGCCAGGTCAGGGCCCGTCTTCTGCCAACGCCAGCCAGCCGGCGAAGCGTCCACCACCTCCAACTCCACCACCATCAAAAAACTAAAGTCTCTCTCACTCCCGGTGCCAGTCTTAAGGCCGTTGGATCCGAGGGTAGTACAGCCGGCGAACCCTTGTCTGCTAACTGGGTCGTTCCGAACGTGTCACCAAGCATGGCCGTTAAACACTTGGGCACGGATGGTGGCACGCAAAGGCATCACTTGGCAGTGGCTCTGGCGACCTCGCTTACGTCAGCCGACAACGGCGAATTTTGTTTCTTTAGAGGTGGAGTCACTGGTCCAGGAAATGATTGCCAAGAATGTCATCATCCCGGTCCCCCCAAATTACCCAGTATTCACGTCCAAGCTATTTTTGGTTCCCAAAAGGGACAGTGTTCAGATGAGACCGGTCATAGACCTGTCTTATCTGAACCTTCACATTCACAATGAGTCATTCCGAATGTTAACAGTACACCAAATCAGGCTAACACTTCCGCCGGGAGGTTGGATGTGTTCCCTAGACCTGACAGACGCTTATTGGCACGCATCGGTAAACAAAAGATTTCAAAGGTTTCTGGCCTTACGGATCAGGCATCAAAATTTTGTTTTTCAGAGGATGCCATTCGGTTTGAACCTGGCACCTCGATTATTCACGAAATTAGTCCGGCAAGCCCTGATGCCGTTGTTAACCCGGGAACTGCGGGGAGACTCTTAAGAGTTCCCCCGGCGGACTGCGGGGAGACTCTTAAGAGTCAGAGAAAAAAAAAAGTCAACTTTTGACATTGAAAAAAATAAATAAAAATATTTTGTTTTGGCCCCTGGGTCATGCAAAATCTCAGTCCTCTACCTCCCCTCCTTCCCCACTTTCCTCCTCTCCTTCAGTTATCACCTATTTTCCCTGTTATTCCCTTATTCTGAGGTATATTTTCGTGCTAGCATTAGAAATCCGGTTGCAGGGTGTGGTCATCACTGATAGCAAGCGAATGCAAGAGAGAGAGAGAGAGTATCGATCGACTGTGTCTCAGTGGCCTTGGGGGAAATTGGCGGGAAAGCAGCTTGCCTCACCCATACATTATACAACTCGCGGGCTATATCTCCGATTTTGACCATCCAAACGCTGTTTTCACTCGTTTTATTGTTGTTTCAGGTTAATACCTTTATAATCAACCCATAATAGGCGCATATGGATAAGTATTAATGCTATTAACACCTTACGAGCGGCCTATGCGGTTTATTTATGTGTACCGCCCAGCGGGGTGTTTTTAGCCAAAATAGGGCTGTTTACGTGATCATTTTCATGCCTAAATAAGACCCAGAACGTAAAACAAGTATCTATCCCTGAAAGGGCATAAACAGAGCTTTCGAATGACACCATAACGATCCTTGTATGATGGATAGTTTTCTTGCAATAACCATGCAACGCGAGTGCAAAAAGCAGGTAATTCGGTACTTTCGGTACATAATTGAGTATGTAGCGAGTGAGAGAGGGAGGAGGGAGCTGAGATTTGTGTCAGTAGGTTCGCCGCGGTGGTCTGGAGCAGTCATACGCTCGCTAGTCTCCTGCCACCACTTGTCTCTCTCTCTCAGCCACATTACGTGCTGAAATTGCCACTCGAGTTATGTCGAGCGCCGCCACATAGTCCAGCTTTATTTAACTCGACTTAAGTGGTGGGCCGCTTTTTAAGGGTTAATGGTACAATGAATATTTTAGTGACGGAAACACCTCAAATACATGCGCACAGGGAGAGGTGTCTAATTACCCCCATGCGCACTTGTTAGGTTAAAGCAAGGAATCAGAGTTTTGTGGTACCTAGACGACTGGCTGGTGGTGGCAGAGACAGAGCAATTATGCATCAAACATGTCAACATAATTTTAAATCATGTCAAAACTCTAGGGTTCAAGGTAAATCTGGTAAAGTCAAACCTTGTTCCCTCATGAGTAGTTCAGTGGATAGGGCTGGTTTGGGACACAGCTGCTCTCACTCTAAGTCAGAGTGTGGACAATCGAAACAGGTTTCGCAGGAAACTGTTCATGTTTCTTCACAGTCTGGCTACGACACGGAGGATCTGGGAGTCTCTGGTCGGCTCTCTCAACTGGATTCAACTAACCGTAATGTTGGGCCGGTTGAAAGTAAAACGTTTAATATTGGAGGGCAACAAATATTTCCCACTCTTACCGGCGGGAAAATTATGGCCCATCCCAAAATTAATCCACACCTTACTAGCGGTCTGGGCGAAGAGGGAAATGTTGCACTCAGTAATGTCATGGACCTCTCCTCCGCCAACGGTATGGGTAGACACGGATGCGTCAGGCACAATAGGTTGGGGATTTCAGTCAAACCAGGGGCACCAGGGTCAGGGGCTTTGGTCCCACTTAGAAATCTCCCACATCAATGTCAAAGAATTACTAGTCCCCTTGTATTTCCTTCAGGCTCACGGCTCTACTTTACGGGGCAAGTCGGTGGCCTTCAGAATGGACAATCTGAATGCAGTTCACTGTATTCAGAAACAGGGGTCAACGAGATCAAGGAAGTTGCTAAACGTGTCGGAAGAGATTTTTACTCTAGCCAACAGGCTAGACATTTATCTTCACGCATCTTATCTCCCAGGCGTAGCAGACGCTCTGTCCCGGAGACAGAGCACGACAGTATAATGGGAGCTCAAGCAACCCATTTTCAACCTAATGATTGCAGAGCTCTACCATCCACAAGTGGATCTGTTTGCGTCCGAGGAGACTCACAAACTCCCTCTATACCTCACCCGCCGGACGAAAACGCCGGCAGGGGGGCCAGACGCCCTAGTGACAGACTGGAACAGATGGAGCTCCATCTATCTGTTTCCACCGCCAGATGCGTCACTAATGTACCACGTAGTGAACAAACTACGAGATTATCGAGGCTTAGTCTCGCTAATCGCGCCCCTGTGGCCGGCGCAGTTATGGTACCAGCAATTGAAGACGTGGTACTCGCACCCGGTGTCGCTCCCGGTTGAGTATTTCCACTTAGACACGATTGGCAACCTAGCGACCTCGCTGACTTTTGCATTATGGACATTCAAGAGGCCAAGTGGCTAGCACCATATGGTAGAGATGTGACCAATAAATTAATCAATCAATATACTCAGTCTACGAAACGACAGTACCAATCACATTGGCAAGCCTTTACTTCTTGGATCATTAGAACAGAACAGACTGTGCCCTCAGTGGCATTAGTTTTTAATTATTTGAATTATCTGTTTGAGCAGAAACGTTTATCCGTGGTAACGATAAAAAATCACTTAACTGCGATTAGAGTGCCCTTTTTCGACCTTACAGGTCTCTCCATACTGGTAGCGGAGAAAACAGGTTTTATGAGAGCATGTTTTAAACTCCGCCCACCTCCCCGTCAGCTCATGCCTACTTGGTCTCTGGACAAGGCATTGTCTTTACTTCACTCTCGTCTGTACCAAAATACTGCAGATTTTGCATTACTCTTAAAAAAGGTTGTATTCCTTTTGGCTTTGGCCACCGGGAACAGAGTGTCTGAGCTGGCGGCGATGAGCAACACACCTAATTGCTTTAGGTTTGGTAGACTTAATGAATGTATTCACATTGCACCTTCCCCAGGATTTGTAGCCAAGAATGAGCACAGTGCACACGTGTTTTCTGAGTTCACTGTGCCGGCGTTAAAGAGGGGAAAGGTGCACCATAATCTATGTCCAGTGCAAGCTCTAACCAAATATTTGAGAGTAGCTCCTCTAAACCCCCAAGGTGCTTTGTGGGTAGCGAGTACGGGTAAACGCTTACTGAAACGGAGATTAGCTTCTCTTCTGGTCGAAGTCATGTGCGCCGGGGGAACTCTTAAGAGTCTCCCCGCAGCTCCCGGGTTAAAGAGAGTAATCCCGGCGTTGTGGGTAGGGCCCACGATTTACGCAAATGGGCAGCCTCTTTACGTTTCCTGAAGAACTTTTCAGTAGAAGATATTTCGTCCACACAGTTGTGGGCGTCTAATCAAACGTTTTTGACTAGATACTTGTCAGTTGCTCTAGACAAACCTTCCTTACCATGTATAGCTTTAAGGCAGAGGGTCTAGGTGGCCCTTCAGTCACTTTTGTTTACTTTCAAGGAAAAGGGGGGGGGGGTGCAGTCAGTGTAACATAGGACACCCTAGACCCCGCCGGAATGTAAGATCTGTGATACAAATTATGGATAATGTGATATGAAAATTTCTCTGTTCTATTCAGGGCGAGAAATTGTGCTAGTACAATGTTAGTACAAACAACAGGGTTGTTATAGTAGTTTTAGCTGTGAAAGCAATTTAGTATTAAACAGTGGAGATCTTTTTGCAAAATATTTCCACGAATATTATGGGGTTTATTATGTGCACATGTAAACTTATAACTTGTTATTTTTGTCACCACTCGTTGAGTGGGGTGCCTTTGTAACTACAGATCTGTTCACAGAATCTCCAGAGTTACCCTTTTTTGTCAAGCAGGCTTCTTTGAAGCACGCACCTGCTTGAACCCCTTTTTGTATATATATATGGGCTGCGCCATGGTTAAATATATTTTTTCAAAAGTAAGAATACTATGTGGTTGTTTGATTATCTGCTTTTCTAGAGTTATGATATGATTACGAATGCCCCCCTCCAGTCTTAGATATCAGGCATTTTCGTCAATGATGGAGGGGCCACTAATAAATTATAGGTTTGACTCCTGTAAGGAGATAAAGAAAAACTAATATTTAGTAGTGGCCCCGTAATCATTGACGACTGGGGCCCTCCCGACCTTCCCCTTCCCATTCGTTGATGTATTAAGGATTTTGGTTTACTTGATATGTCAGTGAAGGAAGAATGACGCCTGAATCAGCGTCTGGTCAAAGATCCACACAAGTACATCCACGATATGATGGAAAGCTTATTGGATAGTTATTCTTATTTTATTTTTATTTTTATTGTTTACGAAGTTTTTTCGTAGTGAGAACCCAATTCATAATGGCTGAAGCCATGAGTGAGGTCGCGTGCGCTCATGATGAAGGCTCCTCAGTTTTTAAATGCTCTGCGCGGTAGATTCAAACTACGGCGGATTAGTGTTTGAAGAGGATGCCTTATGTAATAGGCATGTTCGTCAATGATTACGGGGCCACTACTAAATATTAGGTTTTCTTTATCTCCTTACAGGAGTCAAACCTATAATTCATTCGAAATAATAATTTTAAGTAGGCTATATGAAGGATAAAATATTTACAACACTCACCCCTGTCAGTTGTCTAACATTTGAATCATGCCTTGTAACGAAGGCTGTGAGTGGCTGAAACTGTCACCAGAGTCCTGCCTCCCAGCTGATGGCCACACCCCCAGAGTCCGTTAATCTTTGGTCTTGGCCGAGTTGACCAGACACTACCAAAGAATCTCGGGTGGCTGTCTGCTTCTGTCTGGTAATATCACCAAACATTACCATAGATTACCAGACATTCGCCTCTTTGTGCCTTTGAAAAACGTGCTATAATATCCAGTAAAGTGGCTATAATGACAATTATTTTTTAAGTTCATCTCGAGTTTTTATACATATAATTTTAATTTTAGGACATGTATACCTATCTATTAAAATATTAACAGGACTACTTTTCGAATGACTGCCATGTGTTTTTGTGGGCCTAATCAAATATGTTTTATTAATCATTAAAATGCCCCAGAACGAGAAGCCCACCACGGAAGCCACGAGCGAGCACCACCAGGAAACGGGAACAGAAACACCTGAAGGAAAGGCCCACAGAACGAAAGGACCAGGTGACCAAGCCAACCAGTTAAGACAGGCCGAAGCCCGCAGGGCTAAGCAGCTCCAAACCACACCTGCCTATCACTTCTAACCACTGACCCTTCCCCCACCTCGCGTATACACTACCCCTCATGTCCTACACCTCTACCTACATGATGATGAACATGAATACACCTTAATTTAATACACCCATGCCCTGTCCCTAGGTTGAGCCAATGCCAACCAGTTCAGACAGGCCTAAATCTATGTATGTTTTTCCATCCAAGAAGTAATATGTTAACCCCCTGTCTTGCCAGACTAAGTTTCTGAAGACCAACCGCCCCCATAAATCTATGTATGTTCTTCCATCCGAGAAGTAATATGTTAACCCCCTAAAATACCTTGTCTTGCCAGACTAAGTTTCTGAAGACCAACCGCCCCCATAAATCTATGTATGTTCTTCCATCCGAGAAGTAATCTGTTAAAACCCCATGTCATAATTGATAAGAAACTATGATACCCATGGGTACACCAGTGTATATATAACCATTATTCCTGTAAGACCTAGACAGAAATTACTGCAGATGTTAGCCACCATGCAGTACCTCTAATTCTTACCCCAACCAGAGATTGTATACACCACCCTCTGTTACCATTGTCTCGACGCCTTTCCACCACGAAACAATACCGAAGCTACCCCTACGAACTGCCGCTTTCTTTGATATATATGTCATAGAAAACGCAGTTCCCAAGAACAACTAGTGTCAGAGTAACAGTGTCCATAACCATCGTATTGACGAGTAATAATACACCATGTTTTTCTCTACTTTTATCCACAGTCAAGCACACACCTACAGTTAACCTCCTCTTCCCCACAGCCCACAGTCCACATGATTCTATCATTTCCAAACTCATATACCACCACTTTTTGCTCATCCCCCGGTAGCGTTTGGCTAACGTACCTTCCCTGTCATTAACCCCCAGGCTACAAAGGAGTACAAAGGAGTACAAAGGAAATCAAGCAACAACAGATCTAGTGACCCTTCTAGGTTGCTTGTCCTCCAAAACACTGAGGATCAAGTGTCCAAACAGTGGTTTAGAGTGGGTAAGGGAACATTGGAAAGGGAACTACTGCCCTGCCACTAACGTGGCAGGACTAGGAAGTTAGTAGGGAACATATGGGTTAGTAACTGAGGGGAGGATAAAGTTATTCATTTACAAACTCAGTCAGTCGCGGGTTTGATGCGAGATATTTGTCTAGGCGGAATTTAAATGAATCAACGGTGCTGCAGTCTATAACGTCTCGGGGAAGCCCATTCCACAAGTTGACAACTCGATTGAAGAAGAAATTCTTAGATTCGTGCGAGTTAAAAGATTTACCAATAATTTTGCAACCGTTTCCCCGCGTGTAATTAGATTGGTCGATAGTGAAGTACTTACTACAGTTCATATTGTCGATGCCTTTGATGATTTTGAACACTTGAATTAAGTCGCCTCTTAATCTGCGCTGGGTTAAAGGAAATAGATTTAATTCTCTAAGACGCTCTTCGTATGGTTTGTTCTTTAGGCTAGGTATCATTTTGGTAACTCTACGTTGAACTCGTTCTAGCTTGTTTATATCTTTTTGGTAATAAGGGCACCAGGATTGAACGCAGTATTCCAGAAGAGGGCGGACTAAGGAATTGTAAAGGGTTAGGATAACTTCTTTGGATTTATGCTCAAATGACCTGCCTATAAAGCCAATTATTTTGTTTGCCTTCTTAACAACTTCTGAACATTGTTGACTCGGTTTTAGGTTACTCGATATTGTTACTCCCAGATCAGTTTCTCTGTTTACATTCTTAAGCTGAGTGCCATTCATCGAATAGTTTGCTTTCTCATTTAGGTATCCGACATGTAGTACTTTACATTTATCCGCATTGAAACTCATTTGCCAAATTTGGGCCCAACATGACAATTTATCTAGATTGTGTTGCATATCGTCAACTTGTTCTTTTGAGAGTACGCTATTTGCAATTTTGTATCGTCAGCAAATTTTGAGATTGTGCAGGTGAGACCCTCATCTATGTCGTTGATGTAAATTAGAAAGAGAATTGGTCCTAGTACCGATCCCTGGGGTACCCCGCTACTTACATTGGTCCATTTAGATGCCTTACCGTTTATGACTACCCTTTGCTTTCTGTTGCTGAGCCAATTTTCTATCCATTTCAACACACCGTCTTGTATTCCATGCGCTTTTAGTTTTAGCAGTAAACGTTTGTGGGGAACTATACCAACTGTAGCCTAATGCCACCCCTACGCCCAGAGACCTTAGGGTCAAACTTCCACGTAACCCCCCTTAACCCGGGAACTGCAGGGAGACTCTTAAGAGTTCCCCCGGCGGACTGCGGGAAGACTCTTAACAGTCAGAGAAAAAAAAAATCAACTTTTGACATCGAAAAAAAAAATATATATATTTTTATTTTTTTATTTTTTTATTTTTTTTGGGCCCCTGGGCCATGCAAAAAACCAGTCCTCTACCTCCCCTCCTTCCCCACTTTCCTCCCCTCCTTCAGTTATCACCTATTTTCCCTGTTATTCCCTTATTCAGAGGTATATTTTCGTGTTAACATTAGAAAGCCGGTTGCAGGGTGTGGTCATCACTGATAGAAACCGAGTGCAAGAGAGAGAGAGAGAGAGAGAGTATCGATCGACTGTGTCTCAGTGGCCTTGGGGGAAATTGGCGGGAAAGCAGCTTGCCTCATTATACAACTCGCGGGCTATATCTCCGATTTTGACCATCCAAACGCTGTTTTCACTCGTTTTATTGTTGTTTCAGGTTAATACCTTTATAATCAACCCATAATAGGCGCGTATGGATAAGTATTAATGCTATTTATGGTAAAATTAATATTTTAGTGACGGAAACACCTCAAATACATGCGCACAGGCAGAGGTGTCTAATTACCCCCATGCGCACTTGTTAGGTTAACCCTCTCCCTCTCGTTAACCCCCCACGCTCCTCAACTCCCTTCCGACCTAGCCTCTCCAGCATACCCCCTGAATATCCTTAACTTTTCCGTTACTAACATTCTCAAACCTTTTGTATATATACTCCTATCCAGCCTATCTTCCCCCAGTAGGAAGGAACACCATTAGAACTTTACTAACCCTTTGCATGCCATCTATTCCCTCACAACCCATTCACAACCCTGTACCAAATGATCGTCCGTGCGAGGCTAGCCGCCTCACCAGTGACTTACTTCTATTGCCATACTTCCAGATCAATGTGGCAGAGTTAGCACAAGTCTCCACCACATCCAACCACCCATGCAATTAACAACCTAACCAAGTAAACCAGCTGATCAAGGCACCTTCGGTTTTGGTATTACGAACACCCACATCTGTCTCATAAACAGAGGGTTATTACAAACCCTTGTGATATGGCAAGCCCCCAGCCACAGCCGCCCCGACGACCATCACAGAGAAGGGACACACCCCTACCCCTTTCACCCACCCGAGGAGGGAGACCCCGACTCCTGCGGAGGTATACCTGACCCCTGTTTTGACTTCCGGGTCATTGCCAGGTAGCACAGGAATTCTTCCTATCAATGAACTAACCATGTATGACTAACACCATTACTAACCTCTATTTACCCACAATAAACCATTAACCTTTCTTGCATACTCCGATAACCAAATTAGCACCTCAGCTATACCCTAGAATGAAGACTGAGCAATTTAAGAGAGACGCTCCTAGCACAGCTGTCCCAACCCTCCTCGCAAAGTAGATCCAGTCTTTCTCCCCTAAATACTTCCAGTATAGCCAAATAGTACCTCTTACTAAGGCTCAGTTATATTACAGTATGAAGGCTCCATACAGCCATGTGCCACAACAGTAATCACCCGCTGACCTAGTTCCCGTATCAATTGAGAGCTCAAATAAGTCCATCAAAACTCGAGATCCCTATGGCCGACAGGGTCCAAAACCACACCTATAAATCACGCTCCAGCCCCCAGTAAAATCAGTTGAAAGATAGACACCAACCAGAGGCTGGTCCCTTAAGTTGACCTCTAGCTCTGCCCTTGTTTTGTTCCTGAGAATTGAGTTCCAGAGCCGGCAGACTCCGTGGCAGATTGAGATAGAAGAATCTGTCCACGTAAAAGAAATCTATGTGCACCTTATAACCTTCACACAAACCAGTGGGGATATAAGAGTGTAGCCAGCAACGATCGCCAAGAGATCCGTCTTGAGAACTTCTACATATGGACCATCTGGACGGCCGCGGAACCAGTCGCTAGCCCCCAACCTCACGGACGCAAGATAACCAGGACCAGACCAATCAAATACGACCCAAGATTCACTCTATCAGTACTACAGTGTTACAGTGCTATGTAGAGACTCACTTATTAATATTTCTACGAAGTGGCTAGATCTTTGTCCCAGTATAATTCATATATGACCATTCCATTAGGAAGTGCTAAGTGTATCAGTGTTTATTAATTAACAGGCGATATTAACTCTCGTAATTACTCATATATCCAGATATTAATACATACCCGTGAAACCCTAGTGATATCTGATGTTCGCCCACTGATTTGCGTTCTATGTGTTTCTGATACAAGAATATAAAACTTAGATCAGTACCCCCCTGAGGTTACTAGAATTCCCGTGCTCTAAAATACGCGTGTCTAATCTAGTCTATGAATTACTCCTTGTGCACCAGAGCTACTAGTGATAAATATAACATTGAATATGAATCTAGAAGTAATATTTATAATAATAATAATAATATTTATTTAGTTAGCAATTTACAGAGTTGGTACCACATAGTTTGTTACAAATATGACATGTACCAGCCTTGCATAATTCCAACTAAGGATAGCCCAATAAGGCCGTTAGGCCTATTTCCATTGGGGTCCTTGTGGGATTAGGTTAGCTGGGGAAAATGGGGAGGATAAAGAAATAGATACTTTAGAGAAAGTATTTCTAGGGGGTTATTTTAAGATATCTTACATCCTATAGTAAATATCAGTAATCCGTAATCAGTAATCATTTCAGTTTGGTTTGTCTATCTCTTATGTCGCATTTAGTAGTAGACATAAGCTTGGTGCTCCCTTCTCGCAGCTGTCCGGTTCAGGTGTTCCTTCAGGCTACGTCTGAAGGAATACAGTGTTCTCTTTTCACGGACTGACTGGGGTAGGTCGTTCCAGTCTTTGATGGCGGTGAAGAAGAATGTTTGCTTACCCTGTCCTTGGATTCTCGGGACCTTAAAATTAAACATCCTGTTTCTTGTATTATGTCCACTCCTCTCATTTGCTTTAACAAAATCATTCTTTAGGTACTCTGGAGCTCTGTCATAGAAAATTTTGAAGGCATTAGTGAGCCTGATTTGTTTGGCCCTGTCAGCGACATTGAGCATACCTAGTGACTGAAGTTGTTCCTGGCCAACATGTGATCTGGGTCCTAGGTTCAGCATGAACCTAACCATTTTATTTTGAGTGACCTGAAGTTTGTGCTGTGCTGATTTAGATGATGCAGAGTACCAGGATGACACAGAATAGTCAAAATGACATTGAACAAGTGCTTGGCAGAGGGTCTTTTTGGTCGCCGCGGGCAAGCATCCCACCTGTCTATACAGGTATTTTATGTGCTCTACACTTACTCAGGATAGATTCCAAAATTGTTTCACCTGACAAACTCGCGTCCAGTTTTAGTCCGAGATATTTAACTTGTGACACTGTTGTTATAGGATATCATTACAGTTGACCGAGAAGCCCACAATGTCTTTCAGTTTGCGTTTTGTTCCACATAAGATGGCTTCCGTCTTGCCCAGGTGAAGAGATAGTCTATTGTCCACTAGCCATTCACTGCATGATTCTAGTTCTTTGGAAAGTGAAGCGGCAATACTTATTGGGTCTTTTCCTGAAACCAGGAGCACGCTGTCGTCTGCATACAGTAATAATTTACATGAGACGCTCAGTTCCATGTCGTTCACATAACAGAGAAAGAGTAAGGGACCAAAGATGCTTCCATGCGGGACCCCACAGTTAATTGGCATAGGATCAGATATATTATCGTCAATTTTGACTCTTTGGGTTCTACCACTAAGATAAGATTTAAACCAGTTCACAGATCCTATGCCCATTGCTTGTAGTTTATTACATAGGATATCATGGTCTACTGTGTCAAACGCTTTTTGTAGATCAAGAAGAACCATACCGGTGTAGTTACCTTTAGACATTTCTTTACGAATGTGATCCGTTAAGTGGATGAGACAGGAGTCTGTCGAGTACATGCATCTGAAACCTGATTGAAACTTATAGAATAGATAATTTTGTTTGAGGTAGTGTTCAATTTGGGTGTATACCGCTCTTTCAAGGATTTTAGATACAATACATAATATGCTAACTGGTCTGTAGTTACCAACTTCTAGTTTATGTCCTTTCTTGAATAGAGGGGTTACAATAGCTTCCTTCAGTTCAGCAGGTACAGTGTTGGTGTTAATTGACAAGTTGATGATGTGGGTTAGGGGGCCTGCTATACCAATGGCTCCATCTCGTAGAAATTTGGCAGGAATTTTGTCTGGTCCTGTGCTTTTATGTACATTTAGGTTAGACAGCTCGTCAAAAGTGTATTTTGGTGTAACATTTTGCAATCCAAATGTGTTTGGGTGTATGTTTTATCTCTGTAGAAATTTCGAAAGGTGGCCGTTGTTGTCGTGTATTTATTGAGAGGTTGAGGTAGGTTCTGTGCAAGTGTGTTTGCTATGGAGGTGAAGAAGGAGTTGAAGTAGGTTGAAATTTGTCGTTTATCGTGGCAAATCTGATCATTAATGGTGAGAGCAATATTAGTGTTAGACGAATCCCTTGTCTTGTTGCTGTAGCCTGTTGTTTTTAGGTGCCTCCATAGTTTCTTTGGGTTATTCTGATATTCCTCTGCCTTATTGTGAAAATAATTAGTTTTCGCTGATTTGATTTTCCTACTTAGTTTATTCCTGGCCCTGTTGAACTCATGTTTCAGACCTTGATCCTGTCTATGTTTCGCTAGCCTTTTTAACAGATTGTCTCTGTGTTCCAGATGGTGTAGTATGTCATTGTTGATCCATGGGTCTGACCTTGCTTTAATTCGTATGTCTTTCAGAGGAGCTATTTCGTCTAGAATGTTTGTGATGATGGTTCTGAAGCCAACCCATG
Source organism: Paralithodes platypus (assembly GCA_032716605.1). Classification (NCBI taxonomy): domain Eukaryota; kingdom Metazoa; phylum Arthropoda; class Malacostraca; order Decapoda; family Lithodidae; genus Paralithodes; species Paralithodes platypus. The sequence goes on from CM064528.1 coordinate 41,561,550, forward strand.
CGTCATTAACGTTTGTACTTCCAAACATTGGAGACCAGTCTGTATTCCATAAAATGTCCAGAAATGTTTCTTTATTGTAGTTTCTGAGTGACCTTGTTTTGATAATCTTGTGATTCTCTAGGGTAATGTTTGTGGTTTTTCGTGTGCAATATGTGACGAAGTGATCACTTATCCCAGTCTGTATAACCCCTGATTGGGATATTTTGTCCTCTCTGTTACAGTTCATGTGGTCTATTATTGTGGCAGTGTTCTCAGAGATACGTGTGGGGGTTGTGATGAGTTGTTTGTGATTGTGCATTGTCAGTATATGCCTATATTCTCGTACAAGCCTATCATTTCGTTGTTTGTAACACAGGTTAATTATCCCCTAGTATGATGGATTCATTCCGAGGGTCTAGTGATGACAACGTTCGTTCAAATTTGGTCAAGAATTGTGTGTCGTCTGGTGGCCTATAGCATACCCCAATTGTGATGGGTCTTGTCCTCGGCAGGTGTAGATCGATCCACAGAGCTTCGTGATTTTCTACATGGAGGTCGGTCCTGGTTGTGGGTGTGAGGTTGTTTTTTACATACAGAAATACTCCTCCCCCATGCCTATTGCGATCATTCCTAACCATATTGAAACCTTGAATGTTTATTTCACCATCGTTTATACTTGAATCCAGCCAGGTTTCTGTGATTGCAATTATTGAAGCTTTGGCCTTATTAGCTAACAAGTTTAATTCTGACAATTTATGGTACATTGATCTGGCGTTAATGTGGATAAGATGGAGCCCTTTGTTGGTGAACACTCTGTATTCATCTTTGATTTTGAATGTGTCCTGGCTGGATTCTGAGTTGTTAATACTAATTGGTTCATTTACATTAATATTCGGTAATGAATGCAAGGCACATATGTTGCATAGGAATTCCCGTTCTTCACTGTTGGTCTTCTTAGAGATGCACTTCATGTGAGCTACAGTTTTACACTTAACACAGTTTAGGATCCTTTGTTTTCTTGTTATGAGTGATTCACATATTTCACAAATGATTTTAGGACCCTCAATAGCTACTTTCCTACATTTATCGCATTCCACTTCTTTTCTGCTAGTAACGTAAGTACATCGATCGTGTACTGTTTCATTACAACTACTACATTGTGACGTTGTACTCCTTTTGTTGAATCCAATATCACACACTATACATATTTTCCTGTTACTGTTCATCGTACGTCTGGCGGTGTGGTGATCAGCTGTGCGCCGTGAGCGGCTGATGGTGTGTGAGCGCGTGAGATGAGGACAGGTTGTGGCTCCCCCTTGCCCCCCTCCCACCCCTACCTGTATTTGTTGTATTATGTCCTTGTTCTTGGCCGTTGTTACTGCTTTATTGTTGATGTTGTTGCGACTGATCCCTTCTTTTTTTGCTGTTCTGGTTGCATGTTGAGCTACCTGGGTCGCCGATAGTGTTGGGTTGTGTTGTAGTAGGTTTGGTTGATTTGTTGTACAGCGGCGTCGTGTTGTGGGGGATGGGTGGTTTCTCTTGTTGTCTATCTTGTTTGTTGCTGTTACTTCATTGTCGATGTGTTTGCTAGAGCTTCCTGCTTGTTTGGGTGTTCTGGTTGCATGTTGTGTTACTTGGGTCACCGATATCTGTGGTAGTGATGATACAGTTGAGGGTAATGTTGAGTAGGTAGAATGTTGGCACTGTGCTGGCGGTTGCCCTGCGGTCTTGGTTGTGAGTTGGAGTGTGACGGGAGACTTGGGTGCCTGCTGGCCCAGTTGGTTATAACGAATTTTACTGCTAGGGACTGTTGAAATGTCGGTGTCTGCCTTACTTGTTTGGTGGTGAGGTTTCTTCAACGTTGAACTAGGGCCGGGGTTGGTCTCTACATCTCCGCAGCTAATTAGAGTGTAGCACAATAGGTGTTGTAGCGAGGTTGTGCCAGAGTATTTGCCCAGCCGTGGCGTCTTCCCGATATATGAAATAGACCAGGCAGGAATGGTGACAGAAATTTCACTTGTGTGTGATTTCTGTGTGACGAGGTCCCTCAATACTTGTTTAGTGTTGACCTGGTACACTACCGGTCCCCTCTGCACCTGTATATCAGCACAGTGAACAGAAGATTAATACCTGAACGTTGGAAGAGGAATTAATGCTAGTTTGTTAAATTCTATCAATTGTCTTGTACGAATATTCATATCTTCTTATGCGTCAGATTAATCATCATCAAACAACATACAGAAGTCTATCTATCTATCTATTGCCTGACGCCGTGATCCCCGAAGGGGTGGCCACGAACGAACCGCCCCCATGCACCTCTGTCCCCAGTCAGTCGACGCCCTCCCCAACCAGCACCGCCCTCGTTCATGTACTCCCTCACTCCATCCTTCCACCTCATATTCGGTCTACCTCTCCCCCTCTGTCCCTCCACCTCGCTCTCGTACACCCTCTTAGTCATTCTCTCGCTTTCCATACGTTCCATATGGCCGAACCATCTCAAGTTGTTCCTTTTCACACTTTCCAGCACATCTACCTCCACACCACACCTCCTTCTTACTTCCTCATTAGTCTGTCTATCCCTCCATGTAACTCCGCACGCACTCCTTAAGTAATTCATTTCCACTGCTCTCACTCTTGGTCGGAGTCTCTCAACCAACGTCCATGCTTCGCTTCCGTAAGCCAGTGTCGGGATTACCACACTGTCGTGCAAGGGCTTCTTCACTTCCATACTGACCCTATTTCTTGTTACTGCTTTCAGCGTTCCTACAACCCTCTTCCCCTGTTGTACCCTCTCCCGCACCTCTTCATCCATAGTCCCATCTTTACTCAACACACTGCCCAGATACTTAAAAGAGTTGACGATCTCCATAGCCTGACCGTTCAGCTTCACCTCACACTCTGTGACTTCACCCCTTTCGAAGACCATAACCTTGCTCTTCCCCGTATTTACCTTCAAATTCCGTTTTTCGCACACTGTTCCAAACTCATTTACCAGACCCTGCAACTCCCATTCATTATCACTCATCAGAACTGTATCATCCGCAAACAGCAGTATAGGTAGCTTCCACTCAATTTCAGCGATACACCAACATCCACTGCTCTTGATAGTATTTCTTTCATAACTCCATCCATATATACAGTAAACAACCACGGGGACATCACACACCCCTGTTTCAAACCAACATTCAGGACAAAGAACTCGCTCTGCTCACTCTCCACACGTACTGCCGACTTTGCACCCTCATACATGCTCTTCACTGCTTTCAGCAACTTGCCCTCTACTCCGTATATTCTAAGTACTTTCCACAAACCTTCTCTATCCACTCTGTCATAGGCCTTCTCCAAGTCCATAAAGGCAATATACACCTTTTGTTTCTTCTCCAGATACTTCTCCACAACACAATTCAGGGTAAAAATCTGATCTACACATCCTCTTCCCTTCCTAAACCTCCCTGCTCGTCGCCTATCCATTTCTCCGTTCTCACTCTCACTCTCTCAATCACTACCCTACTGTATACCTTCCCTACTACGCTTAGAAGACATATTCCTCGGTGGTTACCACACACTCCTCTTTCCCCTTTGCCCTTATATAGGGGGACTATTATGCCAGTCTTCCAGTCATCGGGTGCACTCCCCTTCTCCCATGCTAGTTTGCACATTTTCCATACCCATTCTATCACTATCTCACCACCATACCTCAACATTTCCCCACACACTCCATCTGTTCCTGGTGCTTTCCCCAACTTCACTTTTCATGGCTTCCACACTTCTGACCTCCTGATCCCCACCTCCTCCACTACTTCTCTTCTTCTCCTCCCATACCATATCCAGCTATGTTTGCTGGCTCTTCATTCCTTTCATTTAGCAACTCACTGAAGTACTCCCTCCATTTCGACTCTCTTGCTTCTCGGCTAGCATTCTCCCATTTTTATCTTTCACACCCTTACTGTTTCCCTTGCTACCTTCCCTAACTTTCTTGACTTCTTTCCAGAACAGTTTCTTACTCTCCCTCCATTTTACACTCAGATTCCTTCCAAATTCCTCATCTACTCTTCTCTTACTTTCCTTCACTACTCTCTTCACCACCCTCTTACTCTCCACGTACCTCGCTCGTTCTGTCTCTCGGAATCTTCATTCCCTCTACTACCCAACCACTCTCTATATGCTTTCTTCTTTTCTTCCACAGCTATTCTTACCTCTTCTGTCCACCATGCTGTACCTTTCACTCCCCTCCCTCTTCTCCTCACTCCACACACCTCCTCACATGCTGCACAGATCTCATCCTTAAACACCTTGCTCATCTCCACTTCCTCCATAACTTCCAGGTCGAACCCACCTAGTCGTCTTTCCACTGCTCTCCTGTACTCCTCCCTGATTTCCTCCTCCTGCAACCTCTCCACCCTCCTCACCATTCCACCCTCCTCTCGCCTCCCTCCCGCCTCCTCACCCACTTCTTTTGTATCCTAACCTTAGCTACCACTACATAATGATCAGACAGACCCCCTCCAATACCCCTATACACCCTAGCATCCATCACAGATTTCTTCATTCGTTCCACACATACATAATCAATCAATGACTTTCGTTCCACCACTGTCTTATCCTTCATCGTCAACATCCGTTTCCACGTGTACATGTGGATCATTCTGTGTCGGAAGAAGGTGTTGGCTATCCACAGCCTCCTCCCCACACATACGTCCACAAGTGCACTACCATTCCCATTCACCTCTGATGGTACCCCCACCCTCCCACCACTCCCTCAACTTTCCTATCACCCACCTTACCATTCATATCCCCAATCAGAAATATTCTTTCGTTCTTGTCAAACTTCTCCAGGCACGCCTCCACATTCATCCAGAACTCCTCTTTCTTTCTTTCAAGTATATCCTCTGTCGGGGCATACACGCATACAATCACCCACGTTTGTATTCCTACTTTCATTCTCACCCACACAATCCTTGAACCCACAGACCCATACTCTCTTACACATTCCTTCCATTTGCTACTTACAAACAAACATGCACCTTCTCTCGCTGTTCCTTCACTCACTCCAGCACACACACCCATTCCACATTCCCACTCTCTCACATCTGAACCTTTCCATTTGGTCTCTGTCATTCCACATACATCCAGCCTGGCATTCACTAACACTTCCAGAACTCTCTCTCTTTTGTGCCATCATTCATGCCACTAACATTCCACGTAGCCATTCTCAGAATGTCCGAAGGCATGTCCTTAGTCGGTCGTGGTTCGTCAACGTTGGTTCCGTCCGCATCCGAGGCTGTTCGTTCGTTTTTCCTTGCTTCGATATTTTTTCCGGGTGGGGGTCGCAAGCCCACCGACCCAACCTCTTTAGTCGCCTCTTACGACACGCAGAAGGCACGTGGGGCATATTCTATTCCCTAACCCCCAGGGGGGGAAGTGTGTCCCTCAATAAAAGTGATCGTGTGTCGTGTTACCGTGTGTTTATTTTGTGTTCTCTATTCCTCATACCTTGTTTTGTGCATGCAGCCTTCTATACCCAGTCAGTTAGAACTCACATTACTCAAGTTAATCCTGTAGAAAAACAGGGCATAACATTGGCGGCAGCGGTGGTTCTTGATTCGGATAAAAGGTTGCATTGCATTGCAAGTTTGGAACAGCCAGAACACGATAACATCATGGCGCACCGTTCTCACATTCCCATCCCACATTATGATGGAGAAACTTACGAGATCGAAACGTTCATGGACATAGTGAAACCCGTACTTGACCTAGTTTATACCACGGACGCAGAAAAGATAGCCGTGACATTAACGCACCTGGGTAAAGCCGTTTCCCTGGTTGCCTACCAAGTGCACCCTGCTCTCACATGGGACGAATTTCGCCCAATAGTGATAGAAGCCATTAAGCCTTCGTTGGGCGTTTTCGTGGCCCACACCCGTATCCAAGACACTAAATTCGAAGGCGATCTAGATGCCACAGTGAATAAGATCGCCCAACATATAAAAGTGTCTTTCCCCACATTGACCAGAATCCAGCAAGAGCAGCAGATTCTGGTCAACCTTGTATCAATATTGCCCTCAGCAGTAAAAGATAATTTCCGTGTGCACGATTTCGTCGGATATCAAAAAGATTTCATCACGATCCGACGTATTTTGGCCGTGCGCACAGAAACACCCACCCAAATCGCTGTAATAAAGAGGTTTCCCACGCACCCGCAGCACCTCGACCACCAAAACCCCAAGGCTCAAACCTTCAACTCCAAGAATGCCTATCCATCCTCATCCTTCCACAACAGACCGACCTACCCTTCCGGCAAGCCCCAACCCAGTAGGCCCCGGTTCCAACCTACCCAGCCACGCAGAATCTTCAACCGGAACAAAACCTACAACACCTACCAAAGTAAAAACCCTACATTAGTAATTATCAACCCCTATGATTTCCCTGCCTGTAGTGCTCAGTGTGCCCTCCATCAAATTTGTGACAATGCCAAACCTCGCCCCTTTACTCCTCGCATTTCTGTAAATGAAGAGGAGCTGGGACAAGAGGAAGAAATGGAGGAAATGCACACCGGAGAAATAGCCCCTATCATGACCTCAGACGATACCGAGGAAACCCTGGAGGAGGTAGATACCGACTCCCAGGATTTTTAAAGTACCCCCCGCCCAAGATGGCCTCGGCGGGGGACGCCATAACTGACCGCACTGCCCCAATTTACTATATGGCCAAAATCAAGGACATTCCTGTCCGCTTGTTAATCGACACGGGAGCTGCCAAGTCATGTTTGTTCAAGTCTTATTATGATCAACACCACCGGCCCCTTGTTACCTACCAAATCAGAACTAATCTCAGCTGCTGATACCTACTTAAATCTCCTAGGAGACACTTTGCCCCTGTCAGTAACTACTCCTGCCCCCCATGCTCGTTGTTATCACCCGTTCACAGTATTTTCCTCCCACTGTTAACATTACGATGGTTTCCTTGGACTTGACCTCCTTCAAAAACTCCAGGCCCAGGTTGACTGCGGCCAGAGGCTGATCTCATTCAAAAAAAAACATTCAACCCAAAGCCTCTGACAAACCAATCACGCAGAAACCTATTCACAAAAAGAAAAAACACCTCCACCCTCAACAAACTCTGAGTCAGGATTACCAAGTTGCGGCTAGCACTAAGGTAACTCCTAACCCCTCCCCTTGCCCCGAGTTCTCTCAAAATATCACTCATTTCGTTGAAAAAATGCCTCAACAAACGAAAGAAGACAAGTCCAAGCAACTCCCTCTCGGTAATCCCCCCATTTCTCCTAACTCTGTCCAGGATCAATCCTCCCATGTTTCCAGGGCAGACTCTGATGTATGTAAAAACCATTCTACCAAATATTTATGTACACATGTTTCCAGGGAAAATGCCGACCTATGTACCCAACAATGTTTTCCTCATGCCCCCAGAAATGCTCAGCTATTCCACAACCAACAAAATTCCCCTTGTGTCCGTCAGTAGCTCCCTTCCACCCCCACACAATCCACACCCCTAGAAAACTTCAAAACCCCACACTTGACTCGCCCTCTCATGACAGACAAACCCACCAATCCCATATAAACTCTAAACAAACCGTGACTGCCACCGACAAAACTCCCCAAATTCGTCCTGTTAACAACCACAAATCAGTACATCAGTCCTCCACCAATAACCCATGTTCTATACCTAACTCTTCCCCCACCAACCCTCCGCAGTCCCACCAACAAATTCCGTTTTCTAAATCGCTCACCCCTCACCACTCTGATCCTCCCACACGCGCCGTTAATCCCCCCCTCACGCGTGACGACCTATGTACCCAACAATGTTTTCCCCATGCCCCCAGAAATGCTCAGCTATTCCACAACCAACAAAATTTCCCTTGTGATAGCTTTCCATCAGTAGCTCCCTTCCACCCCCACACAATTCACACCCCTAGAAAACTTCAAAACCCCACACTTGACTCGCCCTCTCATGACAGACAAACCCACCAATCCCATATAAACTCTAACCAAACCGTCACTGCCACCGACAAAACTCCCCAAATTCGTCCTTTTAACAACCACAAATCAGTACATCAGTCCTCCACCAATAACCCATGTTCTATACCTCACTCTTCCCCCACCAACCCTCCGCAGTCCCACCAACAAATTCCGTTTTCTAAATCACTCACACCTCACCACGCTGATCCTCCCACACACGCCGTTAATCCCCCCTCACACGTGACCCCCACCAAAGTGTTTCCCCGCCTTATGCGTACCGAGCACCTGCTCACCAGTCGATCCCCCACCATCATTAGCCCAGCTGTAGTTCAAGATAAATGTCAAATTCCCCCTCGCCATCAAAAATGGGTTAACCTTCGACCCATATCCCAAACTCACATGATATTTTCCCCCACTACCACGTCCACCAACCCCAATCGTTGCCTCTTACAACCCGCCATCATTTCTGCTCGCATCAACCACATTCTAGTGGCAAATATCTCTGAAGAATCCCTGACATTATCAAAAGGCCTCATCATAGGAGACCTCGAAACTTTTGATGACCTCCCCATAGATTCCAATGACACCCCTACCAGCCTCAAATTGCCCCCTCTCCCTGACACATTATCCGACCACCAAAAACACAGCATGTACGAACTATTGCTAGAGTTCAGTGACGTATTTGCCCAACAACCCACTGAAATCGGACAGACCGATGTGGAACAACACATCATTAACACCACAGGCCCCCCCATCAGACAACCATCCCGTAGAAAAAATCCCATACAACGCCAGGAAGAGGAACGCCAAGTCCAAGAGATGTTAGAGGCCGGAATTGCTACCCCGTCCATCAGCCCCTGGTCTTCCCCTGTTGTCCTAGTAAAAAAGAAAGATGGGTCAACCCGTTTTTGCGTAGATTACAGGAGATTGAATGACGTAACCATTAAGGACGCTACGCCATTACCCAGGATAGACGATTCCCTCCTTGACTCCCTATACGGATCCAGATGGTTCACTACCCTCGACTTGCAAGCAGGGTATTGGCAAGTGCCTATCAAGGCAGAGGACCAAGAGAAAACAGCATTTTCCACTAGTGATGGCCACCACTACGAATTTAACGTCCTACCTTTTGGCCTCTGTAACGGACCCGCCACTTTCTCCCGTTTGATGAAAGCGGTATTACATGGCCTGACCTGGGAAACCTGCCTAGCGTATCTAGACGATATTATTGTGTACTCACAAACCTGGGAAGAACACCTCCTCAGGTTGAAACAAGTTCTTCAAAGAATCCGAGCCGCCGGGTTGAAATTAAAACCCTCAAAGTGCGAGATTGCACGAAATAAGGTAGATTTCCTCGGCCACGTAATATCTGAACATGGTATTGCACCAGACCCAAAGAAACTTCAAGCCATACAAAACCAACCCCCACCCACCACCGTTAAAGGAGTACGTTCTTTTCTAGGTTTAGCCACATACTACAGACGTTTCGTCCCACACTTTGCCGCAATAGCCAGACCCCTCCACCAACTCACCCACAAGGACACCACATTCACCTGGACACCTGAAAGAGACCTCGCTTTTAACACTTTGAAACAAAAGCTAATCCAAGCCCCTATTGTCGCTTTCCCTGATTACCATAAACCTTTCCGTCTTTATACCGACGTATCTCTGTACGCCATTGGTGCAGTTTTAGCTCAAGTAAGAGACGGAGAGGAACATGTGATAGCGTATGCCAGCTCCACACTCAACCAAGCCCAACAGAATTATGCAGCCACCAAGAGAGAGTGCCTAGGGATCATTTGGGCACTCAACCACTTCAGGTCATTTGTGTTGGGCGCAAAACTCGATATAATAACCGACCATCAATCTTTGCAATGGTTGCGTAGGTGCGAAACCAACTCAGCCATCTTGGTATGCTGGAGGGAGACACTAGAGGACTACGATTTTACAATACAGTATCGTCCAGGTAAACTTCACACCAATGCAGACGCCCTGTCACGTTTGCCAGTACCGAAAGACCCCCCCACCAACCTAGCCGCCTTACAAAACACTGAGCTCTTATCTACCCCCACCCACCAACATAATTCCCCCCCAGCACCCTCACTAATTCAATCTTGGGAAACAAGAATCAGACCACCCTGGATACCGTTAAATGTCTTCAGGAAACTGACTCGCTGGGGGGATCAACTTGCCACAGACTACGGTCACATAGTCCTAGACCCCACCATTGCCCACGACTACATGATTGCCATCCACGAGGGAAACGGCATACACCTTGGACAAAAGAAAATTTTAAAAATCTTCGTGGATCAGTACTGGACCCCCAACCCCTCCAAGATTGCACAACGCGTGACAGAATCCTGCAAACCTTGTTTATTGGGCAAAGATAGATCATGCACCCCAGGCCCAGCTGGTACCATTTCTGCCAACAAACCGTTCCAGGTCCTATCCCTCGACATCATGGGCCCGTTTCCTTCTTACGCTGGCAACCGCTATATCGTCACATTTGTTGACGTATATTCAAAGTTCTTAATAGCCTGCCCAGTTAAAGACCACACAGCCACCACCGTCGCCGCACGGCTTGCCACAGAAGTGTTCCCTATATTCGGCCTTCCCCTTGCTCTTCTATCCGACAATGCCCCCGAATTTAGTGGACACGTTTGGCACCAGTTCACCCAACAATGCGGTATTAAGATCAAGCACTCATCCCCGTACTGGCCTCAAGGAAATTCTATATGCGAACGCAGCCATCGCACCATCAACAACCAGTTACATACCAATATGATTGCTCTGAACACCTCAGACTGGCCATCACAGATAAAGATGATACAAATGGGCATGAACACCTGTCCCCGCGAAGACGGTATTTCACCTCATGAACGTGTTTACGGCGTACCCCCCCTGTTACTGCCGTTCCACCATCACGCTTATCTCCCCTCCAACACCTCCACAATTGACCCATTGCAACATCTGCAAAACACCCTCCATACCGCCCAAACCTGTCAAGACACCAAAAATGATAACCCCGATGATACAAACCCTTTCGCCATCCATGACACCGTAATGGTAGCCAACCTCCCTGTAACCAACAAATTAGGCCCTCGCTATGTCGGACCCTACACCATTATCAAAGTCCCAAATGCCTATCAAGTCATCATTGATTATCACGGCGTGACTCGCACGTTCAGAAATAGATTCGTCCGAGCATTTAAACCTCTAAAACCACAAGACATTACCCCACCCCACAGGTCCGACCCTGAATTGAACACCCCTACAACCCCTCCCACTCAGGCTATAAATGTTCCCCTACAAACCCCTAAAGGCCAAAAACCCTCCAGCACAGAACCGGCCGATCATTCCTCAACATACCCCCATAACTAACCTCCACAAACCCCAAGCCCCCACTATCACACCTTCCTCAACCATGACCCATTCCTTCACTTCTGATAGTCAAGTACCTCCCCAACTTATCCAAGTACGAAAACCTCCACCCACAACCCCGACCACAACGGAAACCCCCCCGTCTAGCCCTGACGTACCTCCACCAGGCACCACAGTAAGAAAACCACCACACCCACCTAAAACCAAGTACACACCCAACCGCACCACACAATCTACCTCAGTAACCTCACGCTACAACTTACGCCCACGACTAAAATCTTTTAAAACCTCCAGAAAACACACCCTGCTAACCAAGTTCCGTAGGGCTGCCAGACCACTATCCTCCTCCTCCTCTTCTTCTTCGTCGAATTCTCCTCCACAAAGGGAAAGAAGACGAATAATCACAAGTAAACACCATAACCCCTCTAACTATATTCCAAAAATAACCACCCCCACCCTCCCACGAAAGAACATACCTTCCCCTTCAACCTCATCCCCTCTCAACCCCCACCTCATCACCCCGAATGACCTACTAGATCTACTCCCCACCAAACTCCCACAAAACCAAGTATTTCCACCACCATCAAATCACCAACCCCACCAAAGAACACACCCAACACACTTTCCTACCCCCAACCCTCCCAATTAAACCTCCATTCCCTACCCACCTGTCTAGCCCCCCCCCCCGCATCCACCCCTTTCCCCTCCACTATCCCTGCGACCCCACCCACGCATCAACCAACCTCATCATCTCATCAAACCCCCAACCAACCAACCCCTAAAAAATACCCTATGCCAACGACCAACCCCTCCTCACACACCACGTCTAACACACAACTAACTCCTAACCAAAGCCCCTCCAAAATGACGTACCCGACCTCCACACCCCCACTTGAATCCCCCCACAAAGTCGCCCCTGAGAGAACCCCCATACATACCCCCACCCAATCCTCTCCCATTCCGCCTACCACCCTCACTCGACAAAAACCTCCACACGCATCTACCTCTCAAATAACCCCCTACCTCACCCCACTAAATGCCCTCCACCTGTAAAGCGTTCTTCCCCTCAATATAAAACATCGTCGAGCGACTCAAGTCCCACTACAAACATCTACCTTCCCACCAGAACCTCCAAAGGTAGAATCATCAACAGACCCATCAGATTTGAAGACAGTTATGTAAAAACAACACCCCGTTCTTACACTAAAGACCCAAGCCACACAACACACACACCCCCTCTTTCTCACACACCTCCATCACGCACCTTACCTAAACCAATATTGCACATTGCCTCCATATATTTTCCCAGCCTGCAACACCACCCAAGAAAACCCCAAAAACCCCAGACTCATATCCCCCCTTCACCCCAGCTCCGTTTTCACGCGTTAGTCCCTCCCCTTCAGTTATTAACCCCTTCACCACACTGAAGAGGCCTCCTGTCAGTCCCACACACCTCACTCGATACATGACCTCGACCATGAACAAATCCACACCATTCGTCGCCCCCGTCCCTACCCCCACGGAGGAAGAATACACACCGTTCATAAGAAAGGTTAAAGTAAAAACGTCCACAGGACGCTTAGCCCGTCTACAGCGCCCACATCAAGCCCGGGCAACCGCCCTCCACAACACCGAGGACACATTCCTACAGGTCTACATAGACCTGCAAAAGAAACCTGACCCTCGCTCTCTTGTTTGGTGGGACCTTCTAAATACCCTCAAAATGACCCACCATGACTATGCTTCTTTTTACTTCACCCTTGAGGCTCGAGGACGAGCCTACAACGAAGGAGAGGGAAGTAAAATGCCCCAGAACGAGAAGCCCACCACGGAAGCCACGAGCGAGCACCACCAGGAAACGGGAACAGAAACACCCGAAGGAAAGGCCCACAGAACGAAAGGACCAGGTGACCAAGCCAACCAGTTAAGACAGTCCGAAGCCCGCAGGGCTAAGCAGCTCCAAACCGGTGCGGTGTGGTATCACTTCTAACCACTGACCCTTCCCCCACCTCGCGTATACACTACCCCTCGTGTCCTACACCTCTACCTACATGATGATGAACATGAATACACCTTAATTTAATACACCCATGCCCTGTCCCTAGGTTGAGCCAATGCCAACCAGTTCAGACAGGCCTATATCTATGTATGTTTTTCCATCCAAGAAGTAATATGTTAACCCCCTGTCTTGCCAGACTAAGTTTCTGAAGACCAACCGCCCCCATAAATCTATGTATGTTCTTCCATCCGAGAAGTAATATGTTAACCCCCTAAAATACCTTGTCTTGCCAGACTAAGTTTCTGAAGACCAACCGCCCCCATAAATCTATGGATGTTCTTCCATCCGAGAAGTAATCTGTTAAAACCCCATGTCATAATTGATAAGAAACTATGATACCCATGGGTACACCAGTGTATATATAACCATTATTCCTGTAAGACCTAGACAGAAATGACTGCAGATGTTAGCCACCATGCAGTACCTCTAATTCTTACCCCAACCAGAGATTGTATACACCACCCTCTGTTACCATTGTCTCGATGCCTTTCCACCACGAAACAATACCGAAGCTACCCCTACGAACTGCCGCTTTCTTTGATATACATTAAAATGCCCCAGAACGAGAGGCCCACCACAGAAGCCACGAGCGAACACCACACAGAAACACCCGAAAGAAAGGCCCACAGAACGAAAGGACCAGGTGACCGGGCCAACCAGTTCAGACAGGCCCAAGCCCGCAGAGCTAAGCAGCTCCAAACCACACCTGCCTACCCCTTCTAAAAACACTGACCTTTCCCACACCTCACGTATACAGTACCCTCGTGTCCTACACATCTACCTACATGAAAATGAACATTAATACACCTTAAGTTAATACACCCATGCTCTGTCCCTAAGTTTAGGATATTAACTCCTTAAGAGCGGCCTATGCGGTTGATTTATATGTACTGCCCAGCGGGGTGTTTTTAGCCAAAATAGGGCTGTTTACGTGATCATTTTCATGCCTAAATAAGACCCAGAACGTAAAACAAGTATCTATCCCTGAAAGGGCATAAACAGAGCTTTCGAATGACACCATAACGATCCTTTTATGATGTCTAGTTTTCTTGCAATAACCGTGCAACGCGAGTGCAAAAAGCATGTAATTAGGCACTTTCCCCATACAATTCCTTATATAGCGAGTGAGAGAGGTAGGAGGGAGGTGAGATTCGTGTCAGTAGGTTCGCCGCGGTGGTCTGGAGCAGTCATACGCTCGCTACTCTCCTGCCACCACTTGTCTCTCTCTCTCAGCAACATTACGTGCTGAAATTGCCACTCGACCTATGTCGAGCACCGCCACATAGTCCAGCTTTATTTAACTCGACTTATGTTGCTCGCCGCTAATTAAGGGTTAACCCGGGAACTGCAGGGAGACTCTTAAGAGTTCCCCCGGCGGACTGCAGGAAGACTCTTAAGAGTCAGAGAAAAAAAAAATCAACTTTAAAACCCTTAAAGAGCGGCGCGCAACATAAGTCGAGTTGAAAAAACTGGCAAAAAACGGGTGAAAAAAGAGTGGAAATCGAGTGAAAATGGGTGGGATAGTAATGATCCATACGTCCGACATCTGTGGCCTCCCGGCCCACACTAACTCCAGTTCCCCCACCGCACGGGAGGATGACAGTGTAACCAATAGTTCGCTAAAAGTGAGCAATGTAGCAAAATCAGCTAAACTTCCATCTTCGAGGTAACACTGTCAGTGCTCCACGAGTGCTACGTACCTGTATGTGGCGTCATTGTGTAGCGATTTCCACCTAGTTTTCGGCGCAATACAGTTCCTTTCATACTGATGGTTGATATAGCAGTCAGAATGGCCTAAAAAGGCCCAAAACGGCCACAGAGCACCCGCTAGACAAGGGTTAAACATCGAAAAAAAAAAAAAAAAAAAAAAAATGGGCCCCTGGGCCATGCAAAATATCACTCCTCTACCTCCCCTCCTTCCCCACTTTCCTCCCCTCCTTCAGTTATCACCTATTTTCCCTGTTATTCCCTTATTCTGAGGTATATTTTTGTGCTAACATTAGCGAGTTACAAGCAGGGCATTGTCATCAGTGTTAGCAAACGAGTGCAAGAGAGAGAGAGAGAATATCGATCGACTGTGTCTCAGTGGCCTTGGGGGAAATTGGCGGGAAAGCAGGTTGCCTCACCCATACATTATATAACTCGCGGCCTATATCTCCGAATTTGACCATCCAAACGCTGTTTTCACTCGTTTTATTGTTGTTTCAGGTTAATACCTTTATAATCAACCCATAATAGGCGCGTATGGATAAGTATTAATGCTATTTATGGTAAAATGAATATTTTAGTGATGGAAACAGCTAAAATACGTCAGCACAGGGGGACGTTTCTAATTACCCCCATGCGCACTTCTTAGGTTAATATCAACATACCCTAAAATACCTTGTCTTGCCAGACTAAGTTTCTGAAGACCAATCGCCCCCATAAATCTATGTATTCAATCCTTAGGTTAGTTATCTTTATCCGCCATTGTGTTCATCTTTCCCATTTACTTTTCCACAATTGTTATACGTCTTCCAATCACCTCCTTCGTATCCACAGTCCACTCTACTCCATTTTGCTTCGTGTCCTACACCTCTTACCCGCCAGACTCTACCTACATGGTGATGAACAGGAATACACATTCATATTAAAACACCCATGCCCTGTCCCTAGGTTGAGCCAATGCCAACCAGTCAGACAGGGGGGTGCAGTCAGTGTAATATAGGACACCCTAGACCCTGCCGGAATGTAAGAGCTGTGAGACAAATTATGGATAATGTGATATGAAAATTTATCTGTTCTATTCAGGGCGAGATATTGTGCTAGTACATTGTTAGTACAAACAACAGTGTTGTTATAGTAGTTTTAGCTGTGAAAGCAATTTAGTTTAAACAGTGGAGATCGTTTATAAAACATTTCCACGAATATTATGGGGTCTATTATGTGCACATGTAAACTTATAACTTGTTATTTTTGTCACCACTCGTTGAGTGGGGTGCCTTTGTAACTACAGATCTGTTCACAGAATCTCCAGAGTTACCCTTTTTTGTCAAGCAGGCTTCTTTGAAGCACGCACCTGCTTGAACCCCTTTTTTGTATATATGGGCTGCGCCATGTTTAAATATATTTTCGAAGTAAGAATACTATGTGGTTGTTTGATTATCTGCTTTTCTAGAGTTATGATATGATTACGAATGTCCCCCTCCAGTCTTAGAAATCAGGCATGTTCGTCAATGATGGAGGGGCCACTAATAAATTATAGGTTTGACTCCTGTAAGGAGATAAAGAAAACCTAATATTTAGTAGTGGACTCGTAATCATTGACGACTGGGGCCCTCCCGACCATCCCCTTCCCATTCGTTGATGTATTAAGGATTTTGGTTTACTTGATATGTCAGTGAAGGAAGAATGACGCCTGAATCAGCGTCTGGTCAAAGATCCACACAAGTACATCCACGATATGATGGAAAGCTTATTGGATAGTTATTCTTATTTTCTTTTTCTTTTTATTGTTTACGAAGTTTTTTCGTAGTGAGAACCCAATTCATAATGACTGAAGCCATGAGTGAGGTTGCGTGCGCTCATGATGAAGGCTCCTCAGATTTTAAATGCTCTGCGCGGTAGATTCAAACTACAGCGAATTAGTGTTTGAAGAGGATGCCTTATGTAATAGGCATGTTCGTCAATGATTACGGGGCCACTAATAAATATTAGGTTTTCTTTATCTCCTTACAGGAGTCAAACCTATAGTATGTTCTTCCATCCGAGAAATAATATGTTCACCCCTTAAAATACCTTGTCTTGCCAGACTAAGTTTCTGAAGACCAACCGCCCCCATAAATCTATGTATTCAATCCTTAGGTTAGTTATCTTTATCCGCCATTGTGTTCATCTTTTCCATTTACTTTTCCACAATTGTTATACGTCTTCCAATCACCTCCTTCGTATCCACAGTCCACACTACTCCATTTTGCTTCGTGTCCTACACCTCTTACCCACCAGACTCTACCTACATGATGATGAACAGGAATACACATTCATATTAAAACACCCATGCCCTGTCCCTAGGTTGAGCCAATGCCAACCAGTCAGACAGCCATAAATCTATGTATGTTCTTCCATCCGAGAAGTAGTATGTTAAAACCCCATGTCCTAATTGATAAGAAACTATGATACCCACGGGTACACCATTGTATATATAACCATTGTTCCTGTAAGACCTAGACAGAGATAATGACTGAAGATGTTAGCCACCATGCAGTAACTCTAATTCTTACCCCAACCAGAGATTGTATAGATAACCTTTTTTACCATTGTCTATCATAGTACCTCGAAAGAATAACGAAGTACCCCTACGAACTGCCGCTTTTCTTTGGTCTATATTTCATAGAAATCGCAGTTCCCAGGGACAACTAGATGTACAAGAAATCGTGTCAAATAATAGTGTCCATAACCCCTCGTATTGACGAGTAATAGTACACCATGTTTTTCTCTACTTTATCCACAGTCAAGCACACACCTACAGTTAACCTCCTTTTCCCCCACAGCCCCATAGTCCACATGATTCTATCTTTTCCAGACTCATATACCACCCCGTATTTGCATCCCCCGGTAGCATTTGGCTAACGTACTTTCACTGTCATTTCCCCCCAAACTCCAATATCAACTGTAGCCTAATGCCACCCCCACGCCCGGAGACCTTAGGGTCAAACTTCCACGTAGCCCCCTGAACTCTCTCCCTCTCATTAACACCCCGCGCTCCTCGACTCTTTTCCGACCTAGCCTGTCCCTCATACCTCTTGAAGATCCTTGATTTTTCCGTTGCTAATGCTCTCCAACCTTTTATATATATATACTCCTATCCAGCCTACCTTCCCTTAGTAGGCCGGAACAACATTAGAACTTTACTAACCCCTTGCATGCCATCTATTCCCTCACAACCCATTCACAACCCTGCACCCAATGATCGTCGGTGCGAGGCTAGCCGCCTCGGCAGTGACTAACTTCCATTGCCATACTTCCAGATAAATGTGGCAGAGTTAGCAACCCAGTCTCCACCACCTGCAACAAACCATACAATTAACAACCAACCGATTGAAACCAGCTAGCCAAGGCACCTTCGGTTTTGGTATTAAGAACACCCACATCTGTCTCATAAACAGAGGGTTATTACAAACACTTGTGATATGGCAAGCCCCTAGCCACAGCCGCCGGACGACCATCCCAGAGAGAGGGCGCCCAGCTACCCCTTTTTACCCACCCGAGGAGGGAGACCCCCACCCCTGCGGAGGTATACCTGACCCCTGTTTTGACTTCCGGGTCATTGCCAGGTAGCACAGGAATTCTTCCTATCAATGAACTAACCATGCATGACTAACCCCTTTACTAACCTCTATTAACCCACAATAACCCATTCACCTTTTTTTGCATACTCCGATAATCAAATTAGCACCTCAGCTATACCATAGAATGAAGACTGAGTAATATAAGAGAGCCGCCTCTATCACAGCTGGCCCAGTCCTCCTCGCAAAGTAGATCCAGTCTCCCTCCCCTAAATACATCCAGTATAGCTAAAATAGTACCTCTTACTAAGGCTCAGTTATATCACATTATGAAGGCTCCCTATAGCCATGTGCCACACCAGTACTCACCACCTTACCGAGTCCCCGTATCTATTGAGAGCTCAAATAAGTCCATAAGACTCGAGATCCCTATGGCCTACAGGGTCCAAAACCGAGCCTATAAACCC
This sequence comes from Paralithodes platypus, assembly GCA_032716605.1. Taxonomy (NCBI): domain Eukaryota; kingdom Metazoa; phylum Arthropoda; class Malacostraca; order Decapoda; family Lithodidae; genus Paralithodes; species Paralithodes platypus. The sequence continues at coordinate 41,580,676 of CM064528.1, forward strand.
AGCCCCCGCCCCCAGTAAAATCAGTTGAAAGATAGACACCAACCAGTGGCTGGCCCCTTTTAGTTGACCTCTAGCTCTGCCCTTGTGTTGTTCCTGAGATTTGAGATTCTAGAGCCGGCTGACTCTGTGGAAGATTTGAGATAGAAGCATCTGTCCACGTACAAGAAATCTACGTGCACCTTATAACCTTCACACACACCAGTGGGTATATAAGCGTGTAGCCAGCAACGATCGCCAAGAGATCCGACTTGAGAACTTCCTACATATGGACCACCTGGACGGCCGCAGAACCAGTCGTTAGCCCCCAACATCACGGACGCACGATAACCAGGACCAGACCAACCAAATACTACCCAAGATTCACTTTATTAGTACTAACGTGTTACAGTACTAATTAGAAATTCACTTATTAATCTTTCTATGAAGTGGCTATATCTTTGCCCAGTGTAATTCATATATGACCATTCCATTTGGGAAGTGCTAAGCATATCAGCGTTTATTAATTAACAGGCGACATTAACTCTCGTAATTACCTTTGTCCAGATATTATTGCCTAGAAGTAAAACCCTAGTGATATCTAACGTTCGCCCACTGATTTGTGTTCTACGTATTTCTGCCATAAGAATATAAAACTTAGATCAGTACCCCCCTGAGGTTACTAGAATTCCCGTGCTCTAAAACATACGCGTGTCTAATTCTAGTCTGTGAACTACTACTTGTGCACCAGACCTGCCAGTAATAAATCTAATTAGTGAAATTGAATCTATAAGTAACTTTGAGGCCTTCCAGTATATAAACTTGCGAACCAAACCAGTGATCAGAAGAGTATACCTGAACGTTGGAAGTGGGAGACTAGGCTCCATCCAGATCCAGTAATGCTAGCGGTTCATTTCTATTATTTGTCTTGTACGAGTATTTCTACTTTCTTATGCTCCTTATTAACCTTCTTAAATAAACGTGATCGTGTGTCTTGTTACCGTGTGTTTATTTTGTGTTCTCTATTCCTCATACCTTGTATTGTGCATGCAGCCTTATATACCCAGTCAGTTAGAACTCACATTACCCAAGTTAATCCTGTAGAAAAACAGGGCATAACATATATGTCATAGAAAACGCAGTTCCCAGGAACAACTAGAATCAGCAAGAAATAGTGTCAGAGTAACAGTGTCCATAACCATCGTATTGACGAGTAATAATACACCATGTTCTTCTCTACTTTTATCCACAGTCAAGCACACACCTACAGTTAACCTCCTCTTCCCCACAGCCCACAGTCCACATGATTCTATCATTTCCAAACTCATATACCACCACTTATTGCTCATCCCCCGGTAGCGTTTGGCTAACGTACCTTCCCTGTCATTAACCCCCAGGCTACGATACCAACTGTAGCCAAATGCCACCCCTACGCCCAGAGACCTTAGGGTCAAACTTCCACGTAACCCCCCTTAACCCTCTCCCTCTCGTTAACCCCCCACGCTCCTCAACTCCCTTCCGACCTAGCCTCTCCAGCATACCCCCTGAATATCCTTAACTTTTCCGTTACTAACATTCTCAAACCTTTTGTATATATACTCCTATCCAGCCTACCTTCCCCCAGTAGGAAGGAACACCATTAGAACTTTACTAACCCTTTGCATGCCATCTATTCCCTCACAACCCATTCACAACCCTGTACCAAATGATCGTCCGTGCGAGGCTAGCCGCCTCACCAGTGAATAACTTCTATTGCCATACTTCCAGATCAATGTGGCAGAGTTAGCACCAGTCTCCACCACATCCAACCACCCATGCAATTAACAACCTAACCAAGTAAACCAGCTGATCAAGGCACCTTCGGTTTTGGTATTACGAACACCCACATCTGTCTCATAAACAGAGGGTTATTACAAACCCTTGTGATATGGCAAGCCCCCAGCCACAGCCGCCCCGATGACCATCACAGAGAAGGGACGCGCCCCTACCCCTTTCACCCACCCAAGGAGGGAGACCCCGACCCCTGCGGAGGTATACCTGACCCCTGTTTTGACTTCCGGGTCATTGCCAGGTAGCACAGGAATTCTTCCCATCAATGAACTAACCATGTATGACTAACACCCTTACTAACCTCTATTAACCCACAATAAACCATTAACCTTTCTTGCATACTCCGATAACCAAATTAGCACCTCAGCTATACCCTAGAATGAAGACTGAGCAATTTAAGAGAGACGCTCCTAGCACAGCTGTCCCAACCCTCCTCGCAAAGTAGATCCAGTCTTTCTCCCCTAAATACTTGCAGTATAGCCAAAATAGTACCTCTTACTAAGGCTCAGTTATATTACAGTATGAAGGCTCCATACAGCCATGTGTCACAACAGTAATCACCCCCTGACCTAGTTCCCGTATCAATTGAGAGCTCAAATAAGTCCATCAAAACTCGAGATCCCTATGGCCGACAGGGTCCAAAACCACACCTATAAATCAAGCTCCAGCCCCCAGTAAAATCAGTTGAAAGATAGACACCAACCAGAGGCTGGTCCCTTAAGTTGACCTCTAGCTCTGCCCTTGTTTTGTTCCTGAGAATTGAGTTCCAGAGCCGGCAGACTCCGTGGCAGATTGAGATAGAAGAATCTGTCTACGTAAAAGAAATCTATGTGCACCTTATAACCTTCACACAAACCAGTGGGGATATAAGGGTGTAGCCAGCAACGATCGCCAAGAGATCCGTCTTGAGAACTTCTACATATGGACCATCTGGACGGCCGCGGAACCAGTCGCTAGCCCCCAACCTCACGGACGCAAGATAACCAGGACCAGACCAATCAAATACGACCCAAGATTCACTCTATCAGTACTAGTGTTACGTACAGTGCTATGTAGAGACTCACTTATTAATATTTCTACGAAGTGGCTAGATCTTTGTCCCAGTATAATTCATATATGACCATTCCATTAGGAAGTGCTAAGTGTATCAGTGTTTATTAATTAACAGGTGATATTAATTCTCGTAATTACTCATATATCCAGATATTAATACATACCCGTGAAACCCTAGTGATATCTGATGTTCGCCCACTGATTTGCGTTCTATGTGTTTCTGATACAAGAATATAAAACTTAGATCAGTACCCCCCTGAGGTTACTAGAATTCCCGTGCTCTAAAATACGCGTGTCTAATCTAGTCTATGAATTACTCCTTGTGCACCAGAGCTACTAGTGATAAATATAACATTGAATATGAATCTAGAAGTAATATTTATGGTCTCCAATATATAAACTTGTGAATAAAGCCAGTGATCAGAAGATTAATACCTGAACGTTGGAAGAGGGAGACTAGGCTCCATCCAGATCCACTTAATGCTAGTTTGTTAAATTCTATCAATTGTCTTGTACGAATATTCATATCTTCTTATGCATCAGATTAATCATCATCAAACAACATACAGAAGTGTGTCCCTCAATAAAAGTGATCGTGTGTCATGTTACCGTGTGTTTATTTTGTGTTCTCTATTCCTCATACCTTGTTTTGTGCATGCAGCCTTCTATACCCAGTCAGTTAGAACTCACATTACCCAAGTTAATCCTGTAGAAAAACAGGGCATAACAATCATAAATACTTTGTTTATTGGACAATGTGCTGAATAGAATGTTAGAGTAATCTGTCTGTAACATTCATGACTATAGAAATCCAGTGATATTTTGATGACTGCGATTTAAAAATTTGAATTCACTCGATGGCAACAGATTTGGGTTCGGTGCGAACCTAAGGCGGGGAAAATAGCAGACAATTTTTTTATTTTCCCCCATTAGTGTAGTATAAGTAATCTAGTCGTCGGTAGGGGTGTTGGCTGTGGTGGTGGTGGTGAGAAGTTAGGTGGTGATCTTGGTATGTTGGCTGTGGTGGTGGTGTGGCAACATTGTTAGTGGAGATGGTGGTGGAGGTGGTGGTGGTGGTGAAGGTAAAGGTAAAGGTGGAGGTCTCGGTATATGGTGGCTGTGGTTGTGAGCATGCTTTTCTGTTAATTCACCTCTAATTATGTCTCACAAGATTTCTTTGGTTTAGTTTCAATTATGCGAATTAGCTTCTAATTTCCAAAATGTCTGTCCACAAATAGGCCTATACAGTACAAGTGTTTAATAAAGCTCTGAGAGGATTGTGTTGTGTGTTTACAGTATTTATATACCAAATTGGTTATGTAAATTGAGTTAGTGTTAGTTGAGTATAATACAATATATGCAGCTAATGATTAACCATATAGACAAAGCTAAAGATAAAATCAAAGAGGAGTTCCTTAGAATCATTATAGTTTGAATACGTGCTATTTATAAAAAAAAATATGGCTTCAGATTGAGTCTATTAACCTAAGAAGTGCGCATGGGGGTAATTAGACACCTCTCCCTGTGCTGACGTATTTGAGCTGTTTCTGTTATGCCCTGTTTTTCTACAGGTTTAACTTGGGTAATGTGAGTTCTAAATGACTGGGTATATAAGGCTGCATGCACAATACAAGGTATGAGGAATAGAGAACACAAAATAAACACACGGTAACACGACACAAGTTCAAGTTTATTGAAGTAAGTAAATAAAGAGCATGGAAAGATAGTAATTCTCGTACAAAACAAATAATAGAAGGGAACTGCTAGCATTAGCGGATCTGGATGGAGCCTAGTCTCCCACTTCCAACGTTCAGGTATACTCTTCTGATCACGGGTTTAATTAGCAAGTTTTATTTTACTGGAAGACCTCAATATATTCATGTAATTCAATTTCACTGATTTGATCTCTTACTGGCTCGTCGCGTGCCCAAGTAGCAGCTCACAGTTAGGATTAGACATGCGTATATTGTAGAACACGGAATCTCTAGTAACCTCATGGGGGTACTGATCTAAGTTTTATATTCTTATGGCAGAAATACGTAGAACACAAATCAGTGGGCGAACGTTAGATATCACTAGAGTTTTAATATCTGAATAAGGTAATTACGAGAGTCAATGTCGCCTGTTAATTAATGAGCACTGATACGCTTAGTACGTCCCAAATGGAATGGTTAAATATGAGTTACACTGGGCAAGGTTATAGCCACTTTATAGAAAGTTAATAAGTGAGTGTCAAACTGGTACTATAACACTTAGTACTAGCAACATGAATCTTGAATAGTATTTGTAGATCTGGTCCTGGTTATCTTGCTTCCGGTGATGTTGGGGGCTAACGACTGGTTCCTCGGCCGTCCAGGTGGTCCAAAATGTAGGAAGTTCTCAAGTCGGATCTCTTGACGATCGTTGCTGGCTACACACTTATATACCCACGAATTTGTGTGAAGGTTATAAGGTGCACGTTAGGACTTGTACATGGACAGATCTTCTATTTAACTTCTGCCATGGAGTCTGCCGGCTCGGGAATCTCTCAACTCAGGAACAACACAAGGGCAGAGCTAGAGGTTAACTTCAGGATAGTGACCACTGGTTGGTGTCTAACTTTCAACTGATTTGACTGGGGGCGGGAGCTAGGTTTATAGGTTCGGTTCTGGACCCTGTAAACAATAGGGATCTCGAGTCTTATGGACTTATTTGAGCTCTCAATAGATATGGGGACGGGGTAAGATGGTAATTACTGTTGTGGCACATGGCTATAGGAAGCCTTCAATTTGTGATATAACTGAGCCTTAGTAAAAGGTACTATTTTGGCTATACTGGAAGTATTTATGGAAGGGAGACTAGATCTACTTTGCGGGGAGGACTGGGACAGCTGTGATAGGGGCGTCTCTCTTATATTGCTCAGTCTTTGTTCTATTGCATAGCTGAGGTGCTAATTTGACTATCCGAGTATGCAAAACAGGTGGATGGGTTATTGTGGGTATAGAGAAGTGAGTAAGGGGGTTAGACATGCATGGTTAGTTCATTGATAGGAAGAATTCCTAGGCTACCTGGCAATGACCCGGAAGTCAAAACAGGGGTCAGGTATACCTCCGCAGGGGTCGGGGTCTCCCTCCTTGGGTGGGTGAAAGGGGTAGGGGCGCGTCCCTTCTCTGTGATGGTCATCGGGGCGGCTGTGGCTGGGGGCTTGCCATATCACAAGGGTTTGTAATAACCCTCTGTGTATGAGACAGATGTGGGTGTCCTTAATATCAAAACCGAAGGTGCCTTGGCTAGCTGGGTGTACTCGGTTGGCTGTTAATTGCATGGCTTGCTGGATGTGGTGGAGACTGGTTGTTAACTCTGCCACATTTATCTGGAAGTATGGCAATAGAAATTAGTTACTGGCTAGGCGGCGAGCCTCGCACCGACGACCATGGGGTGCAGGGTTGTGAATGGGTTGTAAGAGAATAGATGGCATGCAAGGGGTTAGTAAAGTGCTAATGTTGTTCTGGCCTACTAAGTGAAGGTAGGCTGGATAGGAGTATATATATAAAAGGTTGGAGAGCATTAGCAACGGAAAATTCAAGGATCTTCAAGAGGTATGAAAGAGAGGCTAGGTTGGACAAGAGTCGAGAAGCGCGGGTGTCTTAATGAGAGGGGGGAAAGCTCAGGGGCTACAGGGAAGTTTGCCCCTAAGGTCCCTGGGCGTGGGGGTGGCATTAGGCTACAATTGATATTGGAGTTTGAAAAGACAGTGAAAGTACGTTAGTCAAATGCTACCGGGGGATGCAAATACGGGGTGGTATATGAGTCTGGAAAAGATAGAATCATGTGGACTGTGGGGCGGTGGGGGAAAAGGAGGTTAACTGTAGGTGTGTGCGTGACGTGTGGATAAAGTAAGGAAAAACATGGTGTATTATTTCTCGTACATACGAGGGGTTATGGACCTATTATTTGACACGCTTTTGTGTACGTCTATGTGTCCCTGGGAACTGCGTTTTCTATGAAATATAGACCCAAGGAAAGCGGCAGTTCGTAGGGGTACTGCGTTATTGTTTCGAGGTACTATGATAGATACTGGTAACAAAGGTTATCTATACAATCTCTGGTTGGGGTAAGGATTACGTTACAGCATGGGTGTATTAACTTCTAAGGTATATAACATCTACTTCTCGGATGCAAGAACATACATAGATATAATTATGGCTGTCTGATGTGTTGGCATTGGCTCAACGTAGGGACAGGGCATGGGTGTTTTTAATATGAATGTATATTCTTGTTCATCATCGTATAGGTAGAATCGGGCGGGTAAGGGGTGTAGGACACGAAGTAATATGGCGTAGTGTGGACTGTGGATACGAAGGAGGTAAGCTGAAGACGTATGACAATTATGGAAAAATAAATGGAAAACGGTGAACACAATGGCGGATAAAGATACTTAACCTAAGGATTGAATACATAGATTTTATGGGTGATGAGTCTTCAGAAACTTAGTCTGGCAAGACAAGATATGTTAGGGGATGTTAACATTAATACTTAAACTAAGGATTAAATACATAGATTTTATGGGGGGGATGGGTCTTCAGAAACTTAGTCTGGCAAGACAAGATATGTTAGGGGATGTGAACATTGATACTTAAACTAAGGATTAAATACATAGATTTTATGGGGGGATGGGTCTTCAGAAACTTAGTCTGGCAAGACAAGATATGTTAGGGTATGTTAATATGAATATCTTAAACCTAGGGACAGCATGGGTGTATTAACTTCTAAGGTATATAACATCTACTTCTCGGATGTAAGAACATACATAGATATAATTATGGCTGTCTGATGTGTTGGCATTGGCTCAACGTAGGGACAGGGCATGGGTGTTTTTAATATGAATGTATATTCCTGTTCATCATCTTTGTAGCTAGAAGTGTAGGGCACGAGGGGGTAGTGTACGTGAGGTGTGGAAAATGGTCAGTTTAGAAGGGGTATGTGGGTGCGGCCTGGAGCTGCTTAGCCCTGCGGGCTTGGGCCTGTCTGAATTGGCTGGCTCGGTCAGCTGGTCCTTTCGTTCTGTGGACCTTTCTTTCGGGTGTTTCTGTGTGGTGTTCGCTCGTGGCTTCTGTGGTGGGCTTCTTGTTCTGGGGCATTTTAGTTTCCATCACTAAAATATTCATTTTACCATAAATAGCATTAATACTTATCCTAACGCGCCTATTATGGGTTGATTATAAAGGTATTAACCTGTTACAACAATAAAACGAGTGAAAACAGCGTTTGGATGGTCAAAATCGGAGATACAGGCCGGGAGTTGCATAATGTATGGGTGAGGCAACCTGCTTTTCCGCCAATTTCCCCCAAGGCCACTGAGACACTGTCGATTGATACTCTCTCTCTCTCTCTTGCACTCGCTTGCTAACAGTGATGTCAATGCCCTGCTACCAACTCGCTAATGTTAGCACGAAAATATACCTCAGAATAAGGGAATAACAGGGAAAATAGGTAATAACTGAAGGAGGGGAGGAAAGTGGGGAACGAGGGGAGGTAGAGGAGTGATATTTTGCATGGCCCAGGGGCAAAAAAAAAAAAAAAAAAATTCGATGTTTAAAGTTTATTTATTTTTTCTCTGACTCTTAAGAGTCTTCCCGCAGTCCGCCGGGGGAACTCTTAAGAGTCTTCCCGCAGTTCCCGGGTTAACCCGTAAATGGCGGCAAAGCTCATAAGAGGTTTTACTGGGCGACGGCGGCAAAGCCCTTAACCTAAGAAGTGCGCATGGGGGTAATTAGAAACGTCCGCCTGTGCTGACGTATTTGAGCTGTTTCCATCACTAAAATATTAATTTTACCATATATAGCATTAATACTTATCCATATGCGCCTATTATGGGTTGATTATAAAGGTATTAACCTGAAACAACAATAAAACGAGTGAAAACAGCGTTTGGATGGTCAAAATCGGAGATATAGGCCGCGAGTTATATAATGTATGGGTGTCAGGTGAGGCAACCTGCTTTCCCGCCAATTTCCCGCAAGGCCACTGAGACACAGTCGATCGATACTCTCTCTCTCTCTCTTGCACTCGCTTGCTATCAGTGATAACGATGCCCTGCTTGCAACTCGCTAATGTTAGCACGAAAATATACCTCAGAATAAGGGAATAACAGGGAAAATAGGTGATAACTGAAGGAGGTGGGGAAAGTGGGGAAGGAGGGGAGGTAGAGGACTGATATTTTGCATGGCCCAAGGGCCAAAAAAAAATAAAAAAATAAAAAAATAAAAATAAAAAATAAATGTTTTTTTCGATGTTTAAAAGTATTGGAAGAAAGGAGAGTATAGACAGTAGTGCGAAGAATAGGGTAAAAAATGGGAGTGGAGGAGAAGTAAAGGAAACAAATAAGGAGCCAGGGGGAATAGAAGAGGAAAGGAAGGGGGGGAGACAGGAATGTAGGAGGAAGAAGAAAAAGAAACAAGAATTCCATGAAAAGGATATGGGGGAAATAGTAATTGGGTGTGTGAATGTTAATGGATGGAGGCCGGGAATGATGGAGGAAATAGAGAGAGAAGCAGAGGAAGGAAGGTTGAATATTTGTGGAATAGTAGAAACAAAATTGAAGGGGAAGATAGAATGGGGAGGGGAGAAGTATGAAGTAATAGGGAAAGGAAGAGAGAAAACAAAGAAAAAGGGTGGAGGAGTCGCAGTGGTGATAGAAAAAGGAAAATGGGAAGTTGAACAAGTGAATTTGGGGGAAGGGGAAGATCAGGAGGACATACTAGTAGTGAGGGTGGAAGGGAAAGGGGAAATGAAAAGAGCTAAATTTATGCTGATTATATGCTATATGACGGTAGAGGGAGGGCTGAGAGAGAGGGAGGAAAATCGGAGAAAATACGAAGTAATAAGGGCTGTGATGAGAGGAAACGAAGATGAAATTATAATAATGGGGGATATGAATGCGCACACAGGAATCTTAGGGGAACAAATCAATAGGAATGGGAAGTTATTGTTAGACCTATGTGAGGATGAGCAGCTAGAAAATTTGAATATGGTAGAGGCGGAGGGGAAAGTAACATGGAGAGGAAGAGAAGGGAGGAGGTCAGCTATTTATTATATATTAGTGAACAGGAAAGCAGGAGAGAGAGTGATAGAAATGATAGTAGATGAAGAAAGAAACTTTGAAATAAACAGTGACCATAACCTACTGAAACTAAGATATAGCATAAAGTTTCACAAGGAGAAGATAGAGAAGTGTAGAGAGGCTAGTAAACCAGAAAGATGGAAAATGAAGGAGGCAGAGTGGGGGAGGTTTAGGGAGGAAATAGGGAATATGGATATAGATGAAGTGGGGGGAGGGAGTGCAATACAAATTGATAAGTGGATAGAGAGGGAAATAAATAAGGTAGCAGAGAGAGTGTTAGAGAAGGAGAAAATAGGGAGGAAAGGTAGAGGAATGAAAGGGTGGTGGAATAAAGACATTAAGGAGGCGAGGAAGAAGAGGAAAGAGAGGAATAGGATTAGGAAAGAGTTGGAGAAGGGGAAAATATAAGTGAGGAGGAAATTCGAATAGCAAGGGAAGAATACGAGAGGGAAAGGAAAAACACAAAAAACTTAATAAGAGGAGCAATAGAGAAGCATGAACAGATAGAAATTGACAGGATAAAAGAGAAGGGGGACAAAGGAAAGGCTGAGTGGTATAGATGGCTAAAAAGAGAAAAAAGGAGGGAAAAGGTAGTAGTGGAGTTGAACGTAGGTGGGGAAAAAGTTAGGGATGAAACTAAAATTGGAGAGGAAATAAAAAGATACTGGGAGGAGGTGGGAGGGGTAAATGACCAAATAAGAGCAGGGCAATGGAATATTGAACTAAATGAGGAAGAAGTAGATGAAAATATGAATGAGATGGTGAGTGAGGAGGAGATTAGGAGGAGTGTGAAGAAGCTGAAGAGAAACAAAGCGGCAGGACCGGATGGGATAACAGCAGAGATGTATATTGAAGGAGGGGAGATGATAGTTAGAATGTTAAAGAAGCTATTTGGTAAAATATGGGAGGAGGAAGAAATACCAGCAAGATGGAAAGAAGAAAGGGTCACATTGATTTACAAAGGAGGAGCAAAAAATGTGCACGAAATGGGGAGTTATAGACCAATAACGGTAATAAACATAATAAATAAGATATTTTATGGGATACTAAAGGAGAGGGTAGGAGAGTATGTAGAAGAAAGGATCCTACTTAGTGAAGAGCAAAATGGGTTTAGAAAGGGGAGAAGAGGAACAGACAATATATTTATATTAGATGAGATTATAGAGAAAAAGGCAAAGCAAGGGAAATGTGTGTTTGGATGTGGAAAAGGCATATGATAAGATTAGTAGGGGAGTTGCAGAAGCAGTGATGGAGAAACTAGGAGTGAGTAGGAAGATAAGGAACATGATAATGAATATGTATGAAGGGGCGGAGACAGAGATTGTGTGGAAAAATATTGCAGTGAAAGGAATCAGGAGACGGAAAGGGTTGAGACAGGGATGTAACCTGTCACCTTTAATTTTTGCAATGTGCATGGAGGAGTTGGTGAGGAGAATTAAGAGTAAGGGACAAGGAGTGAAAATAGGGCAACACAGGCTAGCAATTCTGACGTTTGCTGATGATGTAGTGTTGATAGCAGAGACAGAGGAAGATATGGGGGAAATGTTACAGGAGGCGGAAAGGTTTGGTAGAGACCTAGAAATGAAGTTCAGTGTAGAGAAAAGCAGTATGATAGTAGTAAATGGACCAGAGGCAGTAGAAATGAGGATAGGAGGGGAAAGAATAGAAACAAGGGAGGAAGTGAAGTATTTAGGGGTATGGATAGGGAGGGAAGGGCGACAAAGGACAATGAATGAGAAAATCATGAAGGTGGAACAGTGTAGTGGGAAACTGTGGAATGTGACAAAAAGCAGAGTGAATAAATATAAAATAGTAAGAGAGGTGTGGAAGGACTTTGAAGTGCCGAGAATAATGTATGGGATGGATGTGAGAGGGAGTACAGGGGGAGAAATAAATAGACTAGAGACGGGACAAAATAAAATAGGAAGAATGGGGTTGGGAGCAAGAAGGTGGACAGCAAATGAAGCAGTGAGAGGGGAGATGGGATGGAGTACGTTTGAGGAAAGAGTGGCGAAGGCAAAGTTGAGGTACAAGAGCAGGTTGGAGGATAATAGGTGGCCAAGGAGAGTGAATGAATGGGGGGGGGAGGGGAAGAGTAGATGGGCAAAAGAGTGTAAGAGAAAACTGAAACAAAAATAGGAGTGAAACAAAGAAGGGTGGGAGAGGAGTGGAGAGATGTAGGGAGTAATTCAGGACTAGGTCAGGGAAGGAGACTAGAGAAAGAGATAGGAACGAGAGTGAAGGAAGTAGGAAGACAGGAATGGAAGAGAAATATGGAGAAGAAAAGTACACTGATAAGATATAGAAGCAAGGGGAGACCGAGAAAAGAGGAGTTCTATGACGGAAGTTGGGGAGCAGAACTACTGTTTAAGGCTAGGGCAGGAGCATTAGAGACAAATAGGAGAACATGGAGGTGGAATGGGGGGGTGAAAGAGTGTCTGCAGTGTGAGGTGGGAGGGAGGAGAGTGGAGGAGACAATAGAACATATAGTGACAGAGTGCCAGGGGTATGCAGAGGAGAGAGATGGGTTGGAAAATTAGTTGAAACGGGTGGTAGGGGAGAGGGAATGGGAAGAACAGAAAGAGGAGGAGGATGAGGGTGTAAAATTTGTGTTAGGTCTCGGGACAGAAGAGAGGGTAGATGGGGAAATGGGGAAAAGAATGAAGGTAGTGAAAAGATTCCTGGAGCAGGTGTGGCAAAAGAGAAAACGGAATAGAATAGTATAGGGTGAGGGGGGGAGAAGGTGACCAGAGTGGGGGAGGAAGAAACATGAGATTAAATAGGAGAGGGGGGAAAAGTTAAATTAAGGTAAGGAGAGAACAAGATATTGGGGGGTGGAGGAGGGGGTAAATAGGGAGAGGAGAGTTCTGCTTAAGCTATATACTTCAATTCTTTTTCTTTAACTATCTTTTCTACGACTACAATTTTCTAAACTAATTCTTAATCTAGCTCTAGCTGTTTCTGGAGAAGTCAACGGTACATAGGTGAGCTGGCTTGGAAAGGGACAGCAACTCCACAAAAAGAAGAAGAAGAAGTCGATTTTGTTTTTCTCTGACTCTTAAGAGTCTTCCCGCAGTCCGCCGGGGGAACTCTTAACCCATTGAGACCCAGCGTCGCACGTGATGCGTCGGCAGTTTGTTATCACCAACTCCCAGCGACGCATCACGTGCGTCCGGCATATTAAAATCATTTACGTGGCTCGTAAGGTAGGAAATGGCGGGAGAATAGGAGGGGGAGGTACCGTAGTGTGTGTGGGAGCCGGGCCGGTAGGTGTGAGCGGGCCAAGACAGCCGCGCGGCCGGTGGTGGTGGGCTTAGTGGGGATACTTGACACCCTTAGTTCACCGCCACTTTGAACCTTCATTACTCCGGTCGTATGGGAGCTAGAGGCTTGAGATTTATGTGAGACACTCCTTAGGATGTATGCCGTACAATGCCATACTCAGTTTTCACCCTAGTGCTCCCGGGCGGGTGGTCATGCGGGGGAGACGAACTTTCGACCCCCCCCCCCGGCCCCCCAAATGACCGAGGTGAGTTTTTTTTTAGTTTTTTCTTCATTTCTCACCATTCTCTTCCATTTTGGCTCAACAAATTTTTTTGAGGCTCCCCCCCCCCCCCCAAAAAAAATATCCGAGGTGATATATTTTTTTTTTTTTTCATTTCTCATCCTTGTCTTCCATTTTAGCAAACAAAAAAAAGAAGTGAAAATGACTTGGGACTGAGGTGAACAAAATATTATAACTAGCCGGGGCTCAACGGGTTAAGAGTCTCCCTGCAGTTCCCGGGTTAAGAGGGAGGCCTTAAAAAAAACATTTAAACAGCCCCAGTAGCACTAAAAAAAAAAAAAAAAAAATTGTTTTCCCTATACCTCATATCACTCCTCCACATCCCCTCCTTCCTCCCTTTCACCTCCCCCTTCAATTATCACCTATTTTCCCTGTTATTCCCTAATTCGTTGGTATATTTTGGTGCTAACATTAGCAAACTGTGTGGAAGATGTGCTTACGTGCCTAGCGGGTGTGTTACATAACCGAGTGTGTGTAGGCTCAGTGTGGCTTGAGGCCTCGTGGAGTGAGGGGTTGCCTCAATTTTCTCCATAATTCATGAATGGGCTGGTCCATCTATATTCGCGATTTTGACCAGAAAATAATATTTTCACTTGTTTTATTGTTGTTACAGGTTACTATCTTCATAGTGAAGGTAAAATAGGCTCATATGAATAAGTAATAACGATATTTATCGTAAAATGACGATTATAGGCCTGAATGGAGCCAATATGCTCGCCCATGGGCAGCTAGTTCAATAGGTGTAGGTCCAACTCGGCCCTTTTCCAACTCGGCCCATCTAAGATTACCAACTCGGCTCACTTACTACCAACTCGGCCCGTCTTTCATTACCAACTCGGCCCATTTATTTGAAAATCTTTAATCAGTGTTTTGAACAATGCATTCAAACTTGAGTGGTTTGAATTAACATAATTAGGTCCGCCAAATACAATGTAGGCCCACCAATGATAAAGAAAGGGTTCAAACAAAAACGACACCTTTTCCAGTCTATCGGAGATAGTGGGGGTGCTTGAAAACGCGGCTCACTGATTTGAAAGAGATTTAACTATCAAAACACGCAACGTTGACACCTTTAATAATCAGTGCTTCGAACAATGTATTACTTTAGTGGTTTGAGTCAATAGCCTATAAGTAGGCGCACCACTGATAAAGAAAGGATTCAAAGAAAATTAATGATACAATGAGTTGAGTCAACTACATAAGATATAATTATGTAATTAAAATGCCCCAGAACGAGAAGCCCACCACAGAAGCCACGAACGAACACCACACAGAAACACCAAAGGAAAGGTCCACAGAACGAAAGGACCAGCTGACCGAGCCAGCCATTTCAGACAGGCCCAAGCCCGCAGGGCTAAACAGCTCCAGGACGCACCCATTTACCTTTTCTAAACTGACCATTTTCCACACCTCACGTTCACTAACCCTCTCGTGTCCTACACTCCTAACTACAAAGATGATGAACAGGAATATACATTCATATTAAAAACACCCATGCCCTGTCCCAACGTTGAGCCAATGCCAACATATCAGACAGCCATAATTATATCTATGTATGTTCTTACATCCGAGAAGTAGATGTTATATATCTTAGAAGTTAAAACACCCACGCTTGTCCCTAGACCTCGTATATCATTTTCCATGACGAGTATAGATATATGTAACCCGTGCTCAGTCGCCCCTTGCATTGTTCCTCTAGTAACTAAGTCTATAATATTAACTGCCACCAGCATTGATACGACATAGCGGCACTGTCCTTGCTACAAAGATGATGAACAGGAATATACATTCATATTAAAAACACCCATGCCCTGTCCCGACGTTGAGCCAATGCCAACACATCAGACAGCCATAATTATATCTATGTATGTTCTTACATCCGAGAAGTAGATGTTATATATCTTAGAAGTTAAAACACCCATGCTTGTCCCTAGACCTCGTATATCATTTTCCATGACGAGTATAGATATATGTAACCCGTGCTCAGTCGCCCCTTGCATTTGTTCCTCTAGTAACTAAGTCTATAATATTAACTGCCACCAGCATTGATGTGACATAGCGGCACTGTCCTTGTGTCGTATTGTGCCAAGTACAGATCAACCAGGTTTCATCACCTTATTAGGACGACGACTATAATGTCATCGTTCATCGATGTATGCAATCCTTAGGTTAAGTATTTTTATCCGCCATTGTGTTCACCTTTTTCCATTTACTTTCCACAATTGTCATACGTCTTCCCCTTGCCTCCTTCGTATCCACAGTCCACACTATGCCAATTTACTTCGTGTCTTACACCTCTTACCCCAACCAGAGATTGTATAAGATAACCTGGTTACCAGTATCTGTCATAAGTACCCCGAAACAATAACTAAGTACCCCTACGAACTGCCGCTATTGTTGGTATATTTATATTTAATAGAAAACGCAGTTCCCAGGGCCAACTAATAGTATCCATAACCCTCGGACTGATCACATAACTCTATCTTTTCCAGACTCATATACCACCCCATAGTTGCATTCCCCGGTAGCATTTGGCTAACGTATTCTACTGCCTTTTCAAACTTCCATATCAATTGTAGCCTAATGCCACCCCCACGCCCAGGGACCTTAGGGGCAAAATTTCCCTGTAGCCCTTGAACTCTCCCCCCCCCTCTCATTAAGACACCCACGCTTCTCAACTCTTGTCCGACCTAGCCTCTCTCTCATACCTCTTGAAGATCCTTGAATTGTCCGTTGCTAACGCTCTCCAACCTTTTATATATATACTCCTATCCAGCCTACCTTCACTTAGTAGGCCAGAACAACATTAGAACTTTACTAGCCCCTTGCATGCCATCTATTCTCTTACAACCCATTCACAACCCTGCACCCAATGGTCGTCGGTGCGAGGCTAGCCGCCCCGCCAGTAACTAACTTCTATTGCCATACTTCCAGATAAATGTGGCAGAGTTAGCAACCCAGCCTCCACCACATCCAGCAAACCCTACAATTAACAACCAGCCGAGTAAAACCAGCTAGCTAAGTCACCTTCGGTTTTGGTATTAAGGACACCCACATCTGTCTCATACACAGAGGGTTATTACAAACACTGGTGATATGGCAAGCCCCTAGCCACAGCCGCCGGACGACTATCACAGAGAGAGGGCGCCCAGCTCCCCCTTTTTGCCCACCCGAGGAGGGAGACCCCCACCCCCGCGGAGGTATACCTGACTCCTGTTTTGACTTTCGAGTCATTGCCAGGTAGCACAGGAATTCTTCCTATCAATGAACTAACCATGCATGACTAACACCTTTACTAACCTCTATTTACTCACAATAAACCATTTACCTTTCTTGCATGCTCTGGTCACTAAATTAGCACCTCAGCTATACCATAGAATGAAGATTGCACAATCTAAGAGAGACGCTCCTATCACAGCTGTCCCCATCCTCCTCGCAAAGTAGATCCAGTCTCCCTCCCCTAAATACTTCCAGTATAGCCAAAATAGTACCTCTTACTAAGGCTCAGTTATATGAAAATATAAAGGCTTCCTATAGCCCTGTGCCACAACAGTAAATACCATCTTACCTAGTCCCCATATCTATTGAGAGCTCAATTAAGTCCATAAGACTCGAGATCCCTACTGTCTACAGGGTCCAGAACCGAGCCTATAAATCTAACTCCCGCCCCCAGTCAAATCAGTTGAAAGCTAAACACCAACCAGGGGTCACTACCCTGCAGTTAACTTCTAGCTCTGCCCTTGTGTTGTTCCGGAGTGAGATCCCAGAGCCGGCAGACTCCGTGGCAGATTTGGATAGAAGGACCTTCCCACGTATTTAAGAACTTCACACATATGGGCCCCCTGGACGGCCGCGGAACCAGTCGTTAGCCCCCAAATCATGGACGCAAGATAACCAGGACCAGACCCATCAGATGCTACCTAAGATTCCCTTTAGCAGTACTACATATTACTGTGCTGTTTAGAGATTCACTAATTAATATTTCTTCGAAGTGGCTATCTCTTTGCCCCAGTATAATTCATATAACCATTTAATTAGGAAGTGCTAAGCATATCAGTGTTCATTATTTAACAGGCGATACTAACTCTCGTAATCAACCATATGCCCAGATATTATTACCTAGAAGGAAACCCTAGTAATATCTGAAGGTTCGCCCACTGATTTGCGTTCTATGTATTTCTGAGACAAGAATAGAAAACTTAGATCAGTACCCCCTGAGGTTACTAGAATTCCCGTGCTCTAAAATACGCGTGTCTAATCTAGTCCGTGAACTACTACTTGTGCACCAGAGCTACCAGTAAGAAATCTAACAGTGAATATGATTCTATAAGTAACATTGATGGTCTTCGGTATATAAACCTGTTAAATCAAAGCCAGTGATCAGAAGATTAATACCTGAACGTTGGAAGTGGGAGACTAGGCTCCATCCAGATCCACTTATGCTAGTGTTGTTCGATTCTATTATATTGTCTTACACAAGTATTCTGCAGTGGTATATCAATAAACGTGATCGTGTAACTTGCTACCATGTGTTTCTTTGTGTTCTCTATTCCTCATATCTTGTATTGTGCATGCAGCCTTATATACCCAGTCAATTAGAACTCACATTACCCAAGTTAAACCTGTAGAAAAACAGGGCATAACATTGGCGGCAGCGGTGGTTCTAGATTCGGATAAAAGGTTGCATTACACTGCAAGTTTGGAACAGTAGAAGCATGGCAACATCGCGAAATCTTCAGCCACTCGCACACATTCCCAAGTATGATGTAAACACGTATGATATCACCAGTTACTTAGACATAATAAAGCCAGTGTACGATGTGGTACTTCATAATGACCGCGAAAAAATCGCCGTTGCAATTTCGCATATTATACAGTTGAGAGAAGCCGTTTCCCAACTTGTTGATAAGCCTACCTTTAAAGAATTTATTCGCCAAACTGTGACACAGAATACGCCAGAGTTTACCTGGAACCAGTTTCGATCCTTCGTGATCCGGACCTTAGATCCACTTTTGGGTTCCCCCGTCGCCCCCAAAATAATAAAAGTCGACGAGATCAAGTATGAAGGGGATATAAATGTGACCCTCATACAACTCTACAGATACGTGAGGACCACGTATAGCTATGAAGATTACGACCAACAAAATGAACTCTTATTCACCGCATTGTTAAACATCCTCCCACCCCACATCACCGCCCATCTCGACCCGTATGGCTTATTCGAAGAACATATGCTCTCCATCAGAGAAGAATGCCTACGCAGTTCGATGAATCCCCTATCCAACCCTTCAGCCCCTATCCAAGACTCCGTGCACCCTTCCAAAATGACTTCCGGTGAAAGTCCAACCCCAGTGCACTCTTCCTTGCCTCTATCCTCTCTGACCATCCCTAAATTTTCCCCTGCCCAGCCATCCACCAACGATCATCTTCCATCAATTGTGTTACCCCATAAACCCCATCCTTTTTCTAGGCATGTCAAACAAACCCACTAACCCCAGATAACCGCTAACCAGACCGTGACTGCCACCAAGAAGATTCCCAAAATTCGTCCTGTTAACAACCCCAAATCAATACATCAGTCCTCTACCAATAACCCCTGTTCTACACCTAACTCTTCCCCCACCAACCCTCCGCAACCCCCCCAACAAGCCCCGTATTCGAGCTATGCCTACCTATGTAGGCCTACCACAACATATTTTCCCCATGACCCCAGAAATGTTCAGCTATCCCCCCACCAACAAAATTTCCCTTGTGACAGTTTTCCGTCGGTAGCTTGTGACAGTTTTCAGTCAGTAGCCCCCTTCCACCCCCACACAATTCACACCCCTAGAAAACTTCGAAACCCCACACTTGACTCGCCCTCTCATGTCAAACAAACTCACCAGTCCCAGATAACCTCTAACCAGACCGAGACTGCCACCAAGAAAATTCCCCAAACTCGTCCTGTTAACAACCCCAAATCAGTACATCACTCCTCCCTCAATAACCCATGTCCTATGCCTAACTCTGCCCCCACTAATCCTCCCAAGTCCCACATAACCTTTAACCAGACCGAGACTGACACCAAGAAAATTCCCCAAATTCGTCCTGTTAACAACCCCAAATCAATACATCAGTCCTCTACCAATAACCCCTGTTCTACACCTAACTCTTCCCCCACCAACCCGCCGCAGTCCCACCAACAAATCCTGTTTCCTAACTCGCTCACCTCTCACCACCCTGACCCTCCCACACGCACCGTTAATCCTCCCCTCACGCGTGACGACCTAGGGACCCAACTATGTTCCCCCCCTTCCCCCAGAAATACTCAGCTATTCCCCCACCAACAAAATCTCCCTTGTGACAGTTTTCCGTCAGTAGCTCCCTTCCACCCCCCACAATTCACACCCCTAATAAACTTCAAAACCCCACACTTGACTCACCCCCTCATGACAGACAAACCCACCAACCCCAGATAACCTCTAAACAAACCGTCACTGCCACCGACACACCCCACCACTCTGATCCTCCCACACGCGCCGTTAATCCTCCCCTCACGCGTGACGACCTAGGGACCCAACCATGTTCCCCCCCTTCCCCCAGAAATACTCAGCTATTCCCCCACCAACAAAATCTCCCTTGTGACAGTTTTCCGTCAGTAGCTCCCTTCCACCCCCCCACAATTCACACCCCTAATAAACTTCAAAACCCCACACTTGACTCACCCCCTCATGACAGACAAACCCACCAACCCCAGATAACCTCTAAGCAAACCGTCACTGCACCCATTTCATCTTTAAAACCCCCCTATCACTACCCCCGACCAAAACCACTTAGACCCCCCCTCCAAAACTGGCCCCGGGCCAGCTCGCCCCCAGACCCACATTCCTAACGACAAGAACTAACGGTAGATCCACCCCAATATTCACTTAAAATCAGGATTGGTAGAGGAGGTGGGTCATGCCGGCTCGTCCACAGTCCAGCCTCCCTACCACTCTTGACCTAGCTTCACTTCCCATTAAAATGTATAATTTTTTCATTCATTCATTCATTCATGATGAGGATATTATTGTACTTGATTTTTTTTTATTGTTTTCAATTCCTAATTCCAATTCGAAAGGGGTGAAGTAACAGAGTGTGAGGTGAAGCTGAACGGTCAGGCTATGGAGATCGTCAACTCTTTTAAGTATCTGGGCAGTGTGTTGAGTAAAGATGGGACTATGGATGAAGAGGTGCGGGAGAGGGTACAACAGGGGAAGAGGGTTGTAGGAACGCTAAAAGCAGTAACAAGAAATAGGGTGGTCAGTATGGAAGTGAAGAAGTCCTTGCATGACAGTGTGGTAATCCCGACACTGACTTACGGAAGCGAAGCATGGACGTTGGTTGAGAGACTCAGACCAAGAGTGAGAGCAGTGGAAATGAATTACTTAAGTGAGTTACTGAGGGATAGACAGACTAATGAGGAAGTAAGAAGGAGGTGTGGTGTGGAGGTAGATGTGCTGGAAAGTGTGAAAAGGAACAACTTGAGATGGTTCGGCCATATGGAACGTATGGAAAGCGAGAGAATGACTAAGAGGGTGTACGAGAGCGAGGTGGAGGGACAGACGGGGAGAGGTAGACCGAATATGAGGTGGAAGGATGGAGTGAGGAAGTACATGAACGAAGGCGGTGCTGGTTGGGGGGAGGGGCGTCGACTGACTGGGGACAGAGGTGCATGGGGGCGGTTCGTTCGTGGCCACCCCTTCGGGGATCACGGCGTCAGGCAATAGATAGATAGATAGAATTCCTAAGCGATTGGGCATGATTCTATAAATTTACATGTTTTCCATATACTGTATATATTATTTTTTTCCCTTAGTCATACTACTTTTCTTGTTAACCTACACTTTTCTGACTATGCTTCTTTTTACTTCACCCTTGAGGCTCGAGGACGAGCCTATAATGAAGGAGAGGGAAGTAAAATGCCCCAGAACGAGAAGCCCACCACAGAAGCCACGAACGAACACCACACAGAAACACCCAAAGGAAAGGTCCACAGAACGAAAGGACCAGCTGACCGAGCCAGCCATTCAGACAGGCCCAAGCCCGCAGGGCTAAGCAGCTCCAGGCCGCACCTAGATACCCCTTCTAAACTGACCATTTTTTCCACACCTCACGTACACTACCCCCTCGTGTCCTACACTCTTAACTACAAAGATGATGAACAGGAATATACATTCATATTAAAAACACCCATGCCCTGTCCCGACGTTGAGCCAATGCCAACACATCAGACAGCCATAATTATATCTATGTATGTTCTTACATCCGAGAAGTAGATGTTATATATCTTAGAAGTTAAAACACCCACGCTTGTCCCTAGACCTCGTATATCATTTTCCATGACGAGTATAGGTATATGTAACCCGTGCTCAGTCGCCCCTTGCATTGTTCCTCTAGTAACTAAGTCTATAATATTAACTGCCACCAGCATTGATACGACATAGCGGCACTGTCCTTGCTACAAAGATGATGAACAGGAATATACATTCATATTAAAAACACCCATGCCCTGTCCCGACGTTGAGCCAATGCCAACACATCAGACAGCCAAAATTATATCTATGTATGTTCTTACATCCGAGAAGTAGATGTTATATATCTTAGAAGTTAAAACACCCACGCTTGTCCCTAGACCTCGTATATCATTTTCCATGACGAGTATAGATATATGTAACCCGTGCTCAGTCGCCCCTTGCATTTGTTCCTCTAGTAACTAAGTCTATAATATTAACTGCCACCAGCATTGATGCGACATAGCGGCACTGTCCTTGTGTCGTATTGTGCCAAGTACAGATCAACCAGGCTTCATCACCTTATTAGGACGACGACTATAATGTCATCGTTCATCGATGTATGCAATCCTTAGGTTAAGTATTTTTATCCGCCATTGTGTTCACCTTTTTCCATTTACTTTCCACAATTGTCATACGTCTTCCCCTTGCCTCCTTCGTATCCACAGTCCACACTACGCCAATTTACTTCGTGTCTTACACCTCTTACCCCAACCAGAGATTGTATAAGATAACCTGGTTACCAGTATCTGTCATAAGTACCCCAAAACAATAACTAGGTACCCTAGGAACTGCCGCTGTTGTTGGTATATTTATATTTGATAGAAAACGCAGTTCCCAGGGCCAACTAATAGTATCCATAACCCTCGGACTGATCACATAACTCTATCTTTTTCAGACTCATATACCACCCCATAGTTGCATTCCCCGGTAGCATTTGGCTAACGTATTCTACTGCCTTTTCAAACTTCCATATCAATTGTAGCCTAATGCCACCCCCACGCCCAGGGACCTTAGGGGCAAAATTTCCCTGTAGCCCTTGAACTCTCCCCCCCCCCCTCTCATTAAGACACCCGCGCTTCTCGACTCTTGTCCGACCTAGCCTCTCTCTCATACCTCTTGAAGATCCTTGAATTGTCCGTTGCTAACGCTCTCCAACCTTTTATATATATACTCCTATCCAGCCTACCTTCACTTAGTAGGCCAGAACAACATTAGAACTTTACTAGCCCCTTGTATGCCATCTGTTCTCTTACAACCCATTCACAACCCTGCACCCAATGGTCGTCGGTGCGAGGCTAGCCGCCCTGCCAGTAACTAACTTCTATTGCCATACTTCCAGATAAATGTGGCAGAGTTAGCAACCCAGCCTCCACCACATCCAGCAAACCCTACAATTAACAACCAGCCGAGTAAAACCAGCTAGCTGGTTTTACTCGGCTGGTTGTTAATTGTAGGGTACAAAGATGATGAACAGGAATATACATTCATATTAAAAACACCCATGCCCTGTCCCTATGTTGAGCCAATGCCAACACATCAGACAGCCATAATTATATCTATGTATGTTCTTACATCCGAGAAGTAGATGTTATATATCTTAGAAGTTAAAACACCCACGCCTGTCCCTAGACCTCGTATATCATTTCCCATGACGAGTATAGATATATGTAACCCGTGCTCAGTCGCCCCCTTGCATTGTTCCTCTAGTAACTAAGTGTCTCTATAATATTAACTGCCACCAGTATTGATACGACATAGCGGCACTGTCCTTGTATCGTATTGTGCCAATCAGATCAACCAGGTTTCATCTCCTTATTAGGACGACGACTATAATGTCATCGTTCATCGATGTATGCAATCCTTAGTTTAAGTATTAATATTAACATTCCCTAACATCTTGTCTTGCCAGACTAAGCTTCTGAAGACCCATCGCCCCATAAATCTATGTATTCAATCCTTAGGTTAAGTATCTTTATCCGCCATTGTGTTCACCTTTTTCCATTTACTTTTCCACAATTGTCATACGTCTTCCACTTGCCTCCTTCGTATCCACAGTCCACACTACGCCAATTTTCTTCGTGTCATACACCTCTTACCCCAACCAGAGATTGTCCAGCAAACCCTACAATTAACAACCAGCCGAGTAAAACCAGCTAGCCAATGCACCTTCGGTTTTGGTATTAAGGACACCCACATCTGTCTCATACACAGAGGGTTATTACAAACCCTGGTGATATGGCAAGCCCCTAGCCACAGCCGCCGGACGACTATCCCAGAGACCCCTTTTTACCCACCCGAGGAGGGAGACCCCCACCCCCGCGGAGGTATACCTGGCCCCTGTTTTGACTTCTGAGTCATTGCCAGGTAGCACAGGAATTCTTCCTATCAATGAACTTACCATGCATGACTAACACCTTTACTAACCTCTATTAACTCACAATAAACCATTTACCTTTCTTGCACACTCTGATCACTAAATTAGCACCTCAGCTATACCATAGAATGAAGATTGAACAATCTAAGAGAGACGCTCCTATCACAGCTGTCCCCATCCTCCTCGCAAAGTAGATCCAGTCTCTCTCCCCTAAATACTTCCAGTATAGCCAAAATAGTACCTCTTACTAAGGCTCAGTTATATTCAAATATGAAGGCTTCCTATAGCCATGTGCCACAACAGTAATCACCATCTTACCTAGTCCCCATATATATTGAGAGCTCAAATAAGTCCATAAGACTCGAGATCCCTACTGTCTACAGGGTCCAGAACCGAGCCTATAAACCTAGCTCCCGCCCCAGTCAAATCAGTTGAAAGCTAGACACCAACCAGTGGTCACTACCCTGCAGTTAACCTCTAGCTCTGCCCTTGTGTTGTTCCGGAGTTGAGAGATTCCAGATCCGGCAGACTCCGTGGCAGAGAAGACTAATAGAAGCATCTGTCCATGTACAAGTCCTAACGTGCACCTTATAACCTTCACACAAATTCGTGGGTATATAAGTGTGTAGCCAGCAACGATCGTCAAGAGATCCGACTTGAGAACTTCCTACATATTGGACCACCTGGACGGCCGAGGAACCAGTTGTTAGCCCCCAACATCACCGGAAGCAAGATAACCAGGACCAGATCTACAAATACTATTCAAGATTCATGTTGCTAGTACTAAGTGTTATAGTACTAGTTTGACACTCACTTATTAACTTACTATAAAGTGGCTAAAACCTTGCCCAGTGTAACTCATATTTAACCATTCCATTTGGGACGTACTAAGCGATCAGTGCTCATTAATTAACAGGCGACATTGACTCTCGTAATTACCTTATTCAGATATTTAAACTCTAGTGATATCTAACGTTCGCCCACTGATTTGTGTTCTACGTATTTCTGCCATAAGAATATAAAACTTAGATCAGTACCCCCATGAGGTTACTAGAGATTTCCGTGTTCTACAATATACGCGTGTCTAATCCTAACTGTGAGCTGCTACTTGGGCACGCGACGAGCCAGTAAGAGATCAAATCAGTGAAATTGAATTACATGAATATATTGAGGTCTTCCAGTAAAATAAAACTTGCTAATTAAGCCAGTGATCAGAAGATTAATACCTGAACGTTGGAAGTGGGAGACTAGGCTCCATCCAGATCCACTTATGCTAGTGTTGTTCGATTCTATTATTTTGTCTTGCACGAGTATTCTGCAGTGGTATATAAATAAACGTGATCGTGTAACTTGTTACCATGTGTTTCTTTGTGTTCTCTATTCCTCATATCTTGTATTGTGCATGCAGCCTTATATACCCAGTCATTTAGAACTCACATTACCCAAGTTAATCCTGTAGAAAAACAGAGCATAACATTGGCGGCAGCGGTGGTTCTTGATTCGGATAAAAGGTTGCATTACACTGCAAGTTTGGAACAGTAGAAGCATGGGAACATCGCAAAATTGGCAGCTACTCACACACATTCCCAAGTATGATGTAAACACGTATGATATCGCCACTTACTTAGACATAATAAAGCCAGTGTACGATGTGGTATTTCAAAATGACCGCGACAAAATCGCCGTTGCAGTTTCGCACATTATACAGTTGGGAGAAGCCGTTTCCCAAATTGTTGATAAGCTTACCTGGAAAGAATTTCTTCGCCAAACTGTGAAACAGTGTACGCCAGAGCTTACCTGGAACCAGTTTCGATCCCTCGTGATCCGGACCTTAGATCCACTTTTGGGTTCCCCCGTCGCCCCCAAAATAATAAAAGTCGACGAGATCAAGTATGAAGGGGATATAAATGTGACCCTCATACAACTCTACAGATACGTGAGGACCACGTATAGCTATGAAGATTACGATCAACAAAATGAACTCTTATTCACCGCATTATTAAACATCCTCCCACCCAACATCACCGCCCATCTCGACCCGTATGGCTTATTCGAAGAACATATGCTCTCCATCAGAGAAGAATGCCTACTCAGTTCGATGAATCCCCTATCCAACCCTTCAGCCCCTATCCAAGACTCCGTGCACCCTTCCAAAATGACCCCATCTTTTTTCTATGCCTGCCAACAAACCACAGCACGTAGAAATGATCACCCCCACAGTAACCAATTATTTTCAAATTCACCCCTAAAAAATGCTGCTCAACAACCTGTCACACCTCTCACTTCCTCATATTCATCACCTGTCCCCCCCTCAAAATTTTCAACCTCTACCAATAACCCCTGTTCTACACCTAACTCTTCCCCCACCAACCCTCCGCAGTCCCCCCAACAAGCCCCGTTTTCTAGCTATGCCTACCTATGTAGGCCTACCAAAACATGTTTTCCCCATGCCCCCAGAAATGTTCAGCTATTCCACAAACAACAAAATTCCCCTGGTGACAGTTTTCCGTCAGTAGCTCCCTTCCACCCCCACACAATTCACACCCCTAGAAAACTTCAAAACCCCCACTTGACTCGCCCTCTCATGTCAAACAAACTCACCAGTCCCAGATAACCTCTAACCAGACCGAGACTGCCACCAAGAAAATTCCCCAAACTCGTCCTGTTAACAACCCCAAATCAGTACATCACTCCTCCCTCAATAACCCATGTCCTATGCCTAACTCTGCCCCCACTAATCCTCCCCAGTCCCACATAACCTTTAACCAGACCGAGACTGACACCAAGAAAATTCCCCAAATTCGTCCTGTTAACAACCCCAAATCAATACATCAGTCCTCTACCAATAACCCCTGTTCTACACCTAGCTCTTCCCCCACCAACCCTCCGCAGTCCCCCCAACAAATCCCGTTTTCTAACTCGCTCACCTCTCACCACCCTGACCCTCCCACACACGCCGTTAATCCTCCCCTCACGCGTGACGACCTAGGGACCCAACCATGTTCCCCCCCTTCCCCCAGAAATGCTCAGCTATTCCCCCACCAACAAAATTTCCCTTGTGACAGTTTTCCGTCAGTAGCTCCCTTCCACCCCTCCACAATTCACACCCCTAATAAACTTCAAAACCCCACACTTGACTCACCCCCTCATGACAGACAAACCCACCAATCCCATATAACCTCTAAACAAACCGTCACTGCCACCGACACACCCCACCACTCTGATCCTCCCACACGCGCCGTTAATCCCCCCCTCACGCGTGACCCCCACCAAAGTGATTTCCCCCCCCTCATGCGTACCGAACACCTGCTCACCAGTCGGTCCCCCACCATCATGAGCCCAGCTAAACTTTCAACCTCCACCAATTCCCACCCTGCCAGCCTAACCTCTCACGACCACATTCAGAACGAACAATCACCCCCGTACATAACCCCTACCTCCTTTTTCCCCCCTATCTTATCCCCCTCTTCACCGTTACCCCACCCGCCCCAAATTCCACCCCAAAGATCCCGCTCGACAAAATACCACTCCCATCCCAATCCAACCACAAAACTTTTTCCACCTTGGCTAAACCCCAAAATATTCTCTCTCTCGCCCCAAACAACATAATCAACCCCTCAACTTCAACCACTCCTCGAAATCCCATCCATGTCTCTCCCGAAAATAAAATCAGTCCAAAGTCAACCCCTCTCAAACCACAACCCTGCCTGCCCAGACCCCCCCCCACCATCTCCCTATCAAATCCCCACACCCCAAACCTCCAAACCACCCGATCATAGTAAACTCTCAACCTTCAGCCTTACTCACCCTTCCCCAAACCCCACTCACGACCACAACTCTCTACACAATTCAACCCCTCCCCAGCACCAACCTCTTCCGCAACAACAACCCCGACTCGACCTGCCCGTTTCATCTTTAAAACCCCCCTATCACTACCCCCGACCGAAACCACTTAGACCCCCCTCCAAAAACTGGCCCCGGGCCAGCTCGCCCCCAGACCCACATTCCTAACGACAGACCTAACGGTATATCCACCCCTCCCTTCCAAAGTGAAAGTGAACCACCAAGGTCAAAGCCACAACCACCACAACCACCCCTATTACCAGACCGTCACCCAGACTAACGGCGACCCTAAATAACCCCCCCTGATGATGATGAGGATATTCTGTACTTAATTTTTTTGTGTTGATTGTTTTCAATTCCTAAGCGATTGGGCATGATTCTATAAATTTACATATTTTCCATATACTGTATATTATATTTTTCTTCCCTTAGTCATACTACTTTTCTTGTTAACCTACACTTTTCTGACTATCTTTTAAATTTGTTTTATACATTGTTAAAAACTTTACCTCTTCTTAATTTTCCTGTGTTCTTAATTATCTGTTCTTTCTTAAATTTACGTTTTCCATATACTGTATATTATATTTTTCTTCCCTTAGTCATACTACTTTTCTTGTTAACCTACACTTTTCTGACTATCTTTTAAATTTGTTTTATACATTGTTAAACACTTTACCTCTTCTTAATTTTCCTGTGTTCTTAATTATCTGTTCTTTCTTAAATTTACATGTTTTCCATATACTGTATAATTATATTATATTTTTTTTCCCTTAGTCATACTACTTTTCAGCCACACAACACACACCCCCTCCTTCCCACACACCTCACTCCGACCCCCACGGGGGAAAACTACAAACCATTCATACGAAAGGTTAAAGTAAAAAACCCCACTGGACACTTACGTCTACAACGCCCACCTCAAGCCCGGGCAACCGCCCGTCACAACACAGATGACACATTCTTACAGGTATACATTGACTTACAAAAGAAACCTGACCGTCGCTCTCTTGCTTGGTGGAACCTTCTAAATACCCTCAAAATGACCCACCAAGACTATGCTTCTTTTTTACTTCACCCTTGAGGCTCGAGGACGAGCCTATAATGAAGGAGAGGGAAGTAAAATGCCCCAGAACGAGAAGCCCACCACAGAAGCCACGAACGAACACCACACAGAAACACCCAAAGGAAAGGTCCACAGAACGAAAGGACCAGCTGACCGAGCCAGCCAATTCAGACAGGCCCAAGCCCGCAGGGCTAAGCAGCTCCAGGCCGCACCTAGATACCCCTTCTAAACTGACCATTTTTCCACACCTCACGTACACTACCCCCTCGTGTCCTACACTCTTAACTACAAAGATGATGAACAGGAATATACATTCATATTAAAAACACCCATGCCCTGTCCCTATGTTGAGCCAATGCCAACACATCAGACAGCCATAATTATATCTATGTATGTTCTTACATCCGAGAAGTAGATGTTATATATCTTAGAAGTTAAAACACCCACGCCTGTCCCTAGACCTCGTATATCATTTCCCATGACGAGTATAGATATATGTAACCCGTGCTCAGTCGCCCCCTTGCATTGTTCCTCTAGTAACTAAGTGTCTCTATAATATTAACTGCCACCAGTATTGATACGACATAGCGGCACTGTCCTTGTGTCGTATTGTGCCAAGTACAGATCAACCAGGTTTCATCACCTTATTAGGACGACGACTATAATGTCGTCGTTCATCGATGTATGCAATCCTTAGTTTAAGTATTAATATTAACATTCCCTAACATCTTGTCTTGCCAGACTAAGCTTCTGAAGACCCATCGCCCCATAAATCTATGTATTCAATCCTTAGGTTAAGTATCTTTATCCGCCATTGTGTTCACCTTTTTCCATTTACTTTTCCACAATTGTCATACGTCTTCCACTTGCCTCCTTCGTATCCACAGTCCACACTACGCCAATTTGCTTCGTGTCATACACCTCTTACCCCAACCAGAGATTGTATAGATAACCTTAATTGTTACCAATATCTGTCATAAGTACCTCGAAACCATAACTAAGTACCCCTACGAACTGCCGCTTTAGTTTGGTATAGATATTTCATAGAAAACGCAGTTCCCAGGGCCAACTAATAGTATTCATAACCCCTCGGACTGAACACATAATTCTATCTTTTCCAGACTCATATACCACCCTATAGTTGCATTCCCCGGTAGCATTTGGCTAACGTGCTCCACTGCCTTTTCAAATTCCAATATCAACTGCAGCCTAATGCCACCCCCACGCCCAGAGACCTTAGGGTCAAATTCCCCTATAGCCCCCCTGAACTCCTCCCCTCTCATTATAAGACCCCGCGCTTCTCTACTCTTGTCCGACCTAGCCTCTCTCGCATACCTCTTGAAGATCCTTGAATTTTCCGTTGCTAACGCTCTCCAACCTTTTATATATATACTCCTATCCAGCCTACCTTCACTTAGTAGGCCAGAACAACATTAGAACTTTACTAACCCCTTGCATGCCATCTATTCTCTTACAACCCATTCACAACCCTGCACCCAATGGTCGTCGGTGCGAGGCTAGCCGCCTCACCAGTAACTAACTTCTATTGCCATACTTCCAGATAAATGTGGCAGAGTTAGCAACCCAGTCTCCACCACATCCAGCAAACCCTACAATTAACAACCAGCCGAGTAAAACCAGCTAGCCAAGGCACCTTCGGTTTTGGTATTAAGGACACCCACATCTGTCTCATACACAGAGGGTTATTACAAACCCTGGTGATATGGCAAGCCCCTAGCCACAGCCGCCGGACGACTATCCCAGAGACCCCTTTTTACCCACCCGAGGAGGGAGACCCCCACCCCCGCAGAGGTATACCTGACCCCTGTTTTGACTTCTGAGTCATTGCCAGGTAGCATAGGAATTCTTACTATCAATGAACTAACCATGCATGACTAACACCTTTACTAACCTCTATTAACTCACAATAAACCATTTACCTTTCTTGCACACTCTGATCACTAAATTAGCACCTCAGCTATACCATAGAATGAAGATTGAACAATCTAAGAGAGACGCTCCTATCACAGCTGTCCCCATCCTCCTCGCAAAGTAGATCCAGTCTCTCTCCCCTAAATACTTCCAGTATAGCCAAAATAGTACCTCTTACTAAGGCTCAGTTATATTAAAATATGAAGGCTTCCTATAGCCATGTGCCACAACAGTAATCACCATCTTACCTAGTCCCCATATATATTGAGAGCTCAAATAAGTCCATAAGACTCGAGATCCCTACTGTCTACAGGGTCCAGAACCGAGCCTATAAACCTAGCTCCCGCCCCCAGTCAAATCAGTTGAAAGCTAGACACCAACCAGTGGTCACTACCCTGCAGTTAACCTCTAGCTCTGCCCTTGTGTTGTTCCGGAGTTGAGAGATTCCAGATCTGGCAGACTCTGTGGCAGAGAAGACTAATAGAAGCATCTGTCCATGTACAAGTCCTAACGTGCACCTTATAACCTTCGCACAAATTCGTGGGTATATAAGTGTGTAGCCAGCAACGATCGTCAAGAGATCCGACTTGAGAACTTCCTACATATTGGACCACCTGGACGGCCGAGGAACCAGTCGTTAGCCCCCAACATCACCGGAAGCAAGATAACCAGGACCAGATCTACAAATACTATTCAAGATTCATGTTGCTAGTACTAAGTGTTATAGTACTAGTTTGACACTCACTTATTAACTTACTATAAAGTGGCTAAAACCTTGCCCAGTGTAACTCATATTTAACCATTCCATTTGGGACGTACTAAGCGATCAGTGCTCATTAATTAACAGGCGACATTGACTCTCGTAATTACCTTATTCAGATATTAAAACTCTAGTGATATCTAACGTTCGCCCACTGATTTGTGTTCTACGTATTTCTGCCATAAGAATATAAAACTTAGATCAGTACCCCCATGAGGTTACTAGAGATTTCCGTGTTCTACAATATACGCGTGTCTAATCCTAACTGAGCTGCTACTTGGGCACGCAACCAGCCAGTAAGAGATCAAATCAGTGAAATTGAATTACATGAATATATTGAGGTCTTCCAGTAAACTAAAACTTGATAATTAAGCCAGTGATCAGAAGATTAATACCTGAACGTTGGAAGTGGGAGACTATAGTAGGCTCCATCCAGATCCACTTATGCTAGTGTTGTTCGATTCTATTATATTGTCTTGCACGAGTATTCTGCAGTGGTATATAAATAAACGTGATCGTGTAACTTGTTACCATGTGTTTCTTTGTGTTCTCTATTCCTCATATCTTGTATTGTGAATGCAGCCTTATATACCCAGTCATTTAGAACTCACATTACCCAAGTTAATCCTGTAGAAAAACAGGGCATAACATATGGTTCTACGATTGACATGGAGTGAAAGTGACACGGTGGTGAATTTTAATATTGCCTATAAAGTAATTTCATTGTGACCTAGCATAGGACTTTCGCGACTACGGTAGGGCCGGAGCGGGCGAGTATTCGCCTGAGGTTGCCCTTAACCCCCCCAAGACAAGACAAGCCAAGACAAGAGCCAATTGGGTATATGAGAGTATACAGTTCCTTGGGTAGAGCGCTCGGTTTCTAACCGGGAGAACCGAGTTCGATTCTCGGCTGGTGGAGATCATTTGGGCAATCTCTTCACACCCCTTGCCTCTGTTTCACCTGACAGTAAAATAGGTTACGCGGCAGGGTGAAAAGCCGGGTCTTCGGATCGTCACACCGGGCCGGCCCTTCAACCCATAAATAAAACAAATTTATAAAACAAGCTTTGAGGCAAATTATGAGGTCCCCTTAAAATATAAAACTCACCTTTAATACCTCTCCGTTACCTTATTATACTAACACCATTTTTCTTTTCACCCCTCCTAAATCGCCTCTGCAGTTGTTGTTGTTGTTGTTCCCTAAGCTGCCTGGCCGAACAGCCCCGAGTCCCTGAGAAAGGCCATGGCCACGATCGGGCTTTCCCACAGAGCTCTCATTGAGTGTAGATTATAGGTTTGACTCCTGTAAGGAGATAAAGAAAACCTAATATTTAGTAGTGGCCCTGTAATCATTGACGAACATGCCTATTACATAAGGCATCCTCTTCAAACACTAATCCGCCGTAGTTTGAATCTACCGCGCAGAGCATTTAAAAACTGAGGAGCCTTCATCATGAGCGCACGCGACCTCACTCATGGCTTCAGTCATTATGAATTGGGTTCTCACTACGAAAAAACTTCGTAAAAAATAAAAACAAGAAGAAAAATAAGAATAACTATCTAATAAGCTTTCCATCATATCGTGGATGTACTTGTGTGGATCTTTGACCAGACGCTACTGCAGGCGTCATTCTTCCTTCACTGACATATCAAGTAAACCAAAATCCTGAATACATCAACGAATGGGAAGGGGATGGTCGGGAGGGCCCCAGTCGTCAATGATTACGGGGCCACTACTAAATATTAGGTTTTCTTTATCTCCTTACAGGAGTCAAACCTATAATTTATTAGTGGCCCCTCCATCATTGACGAACATGCCTGATTTCTAAGACTGGAGGGGGACATTCGTAATCATATCATAACTCTAGAACAGCAGATAATCAAACAACCACATAGTATTCTTACTCTTGTAAAAAAAAGATATTCGGGTGCATAAACTTTATACAGCCTAAATCTTCAAAAAGGGGTACAAGCAGGAGCGTGCTTCAAAGAAGCCTGCTTGAAAAAAGGGTTAACTCTGAGACTCTGTACACAGATCTGCTAGTTAAGAAGGCACCCCACTTAAAGTAAGTGGTGAAAACTAAAAACTTAGAAGTTTACATGTGCACATATAAACCCCATTAACTAGTGGATATATTCCTAAAAATATAACCAAACATAAATGAATTCTTGTACATTCATAGACGTACTGAACTCGTGTACTTATGGAGAAGTAATTACTTCAAAAGTAAAAGTCGTAGTTGCAACTACCGAGATTTCTCAAAAATCTATTGCTTCACAGCCAAAGCTACTTACAACAAGAATTGTTGTAACACTACTATTGGCCTTTAGCACAATTTCCTGAAATAAATACTACAGAGAAATTTTATAAAACAATGCCTACAAACAGTATCCCAGCTCGTATGTTCCGAACACATACTCCGGAGGGGTCTAGGGTGTCCTATGTCACACTGACTGCACCCTCCCCCCCCTTTTTCTTGAAATTAAACAAAACGTGACTAAAAGGGCCACCTAGACCCTCTGCCGTAAAGCTATACATGGCAAGGAAGGTTTGTCCAGAGCTACTGAAAGGCATCGCGTCAAAAAACTCCTGATTAGAGGCCCACAACTGTGTGGACTTAATAACTTCCACCGAAAGATTATTAAGGAAACGTAAAGAGGCTGTCCCCTTGCGTAAATCGTGGGTCTTACCCACAACACCGGGATTCTTCTCTTTAAAGTCCTTGACCAAGAGAGAAGCCAGTGTACGCTCCATCAAGCGTTCACCCGGACTTGCGACCCATAAAGCACCCTGGTGATTTAGAGGTGCCACTCTTAAATATTTGGTTAGAGCTTGCACTGGGCAAAAAAGATGGTGCACCTTTCCCCCTTTTTTTTTTTTAACGCCGGCACCGTGAACTCTGAAAACACGTGTTCACTGTGCTCATTCTTGGCTAAGAATCCTGGGGAAGGTGCAATGTGAATACACTCATGAAGCCTATCAAACCTGAGGCAAATAGGTGTGTTGCTCATCGCCGCCAGCTCAGATACTCTGTTCCCGGTAGCCAAAGCCATAAGGAATACTGCCCTTTTGTAAAATCTGCAGTCTTTGGTACATACGGGAACGAGAATAACTACGATGCTTTGTCCAGAGACCATGTAGGCCTGAGCTGACGGGGAGGTGGGCGGAGTTTAAAACCTGCCCTCATAAATCAATTTCAGATAAATGTTTCTGCATGAACAGATACATTAAATAATTAACAACCAACGCCACCGAGGGCACAGTTTGGTTTGTTCTAAGAATCCAAGACATAAAAGCTTGCCAATGCGATTGAAACTGTCGCTTTGTAGACTGGGTATATTGATTTGTGAATATCTTGGTCACGTCGCTACCATATGGTGCTAGCCACTTGGCCTCCTGAATGTCCATAATGAACAAGTCCGCGAGGTTTCTAGGTTGCCAATTGTGTTCTAAGTGGAACAACCCGACCGGGAGTGACACTGGGTGCGGGCACCACGTGTACAAATGCTGGTACCAAACTGCACGGGCCACAGGGGCGCGATTAGCGAGACTACGCCTCGCTAATCCTGTAGTTTGTTGACTACGTGGCACATTAGAGACGCGTCTGGCGGCGGAAAATAGATAAAAGGAACTCAACCTGTTCTCGTCCGTCATCAGAGCGTCAGGTCCGCCCGCCGGCGTTATCGTCCGGCGGGTGAGGTACAGTGGGAGTTTGAAAGTCTTCTCAGACGCAAACAAATCCACTTGTGGATGGTCATGCTCCGCACACGCAAGAGCGCCCATTCCACTGAAGTGCTTTGTCTCTGAGACAGAGCGTCTGCCCAGACGTTTGCAACGCCTGGGAGATAAGATACGTGAAGATGAATGTTCAGCCTGTTGGCTAGTATAAAAATCTTTTCTGACACGTTTAGCCACTTCCGAGATCTTATTGACCCTTGTTTCTGAATACAGTGAACCACATTCAGATTGTCCATTCTGAAGGCCACCGACTAGCCCCGTAAAGCAGAGCCGTGAGCCTGAAGGACAGATAAGGGGACTAGAAAGTCTTTGACATTGATGTGGAAGATTTCTAAATGGGACCAAAACCTTTGACCCTGATGCCCGAGGTTTGACTACAAGCCCCAACCTATCGTGCCTGACGCATCCATGTCCACCCAAACCGACGGCGGAGGAGAGGTTCATGACATGACTGCGTGCAACCTTTCTCTCGTCGCCCAAACCGCTAGTAAGTTGTGTAATAACGTTGGGATAGGCCATACTATCCCCGCCGGTAATAGTGGGAAAAATGTGTTGCCCTCCAAGATTAAACGTTAGACTTTCAACCGGCCCAACTTCACAGTTAGCTGAACCCCGTTGAGAGAACCGACTAGAGATTCCCAAAGTTTCTGTGTCGTATTCAGACTGTGGAGAAACATAAACAGTTTTTGCGAAATCTGTTTCGAGTGTCCACACTCTGACTCAGAGTGAGAGAAGCTGTGTCCTCGACCAGCCCTATCCCCTGAAATACTCATGGGGAAACAAGGGTTTGACTTTTACTAAGTTGACCTTGAATCCTAGAGATATGAGATGGTTTAACGTAACGTAGACATGACTGATGCGTAACTTTTCTGTTTCTGCCACCACCAGTTAGTCGCCCAGATACCACCAGACCCTGATCCCTTGTTCTAACAAGGGCATCAGGGCTTGCGGGGACCTTGCTTGAATGCTTGTGCCAAATTGAAAACAGTCTTCCAAACTGCTGGTGAAATCAAAGAAGGAATTAGAACTGGAGACAGAACTACTTGGCTTGCAATACGGTCAAGAAGTTTCTTCACTAAGAACATCCTCAGATCCTGCCTTGCTCGAACTGCCTCTAATAAGGCCGTCCGAATATCTCCTAAAGACTTGGATGGAAGTCTGGAGAAGCAAGCGCCATGAAAGTTCAATGGCTTTCCTGACTTCCGCGGCTTCTATTGCCTGAGAAGAGCGTAACAGAGACTTTGTTACTTGCTGGGAACCATATATTGCGAAAACAGTTTAAACGCTTTTCCTCTTAACCTAAACTCGCGGTCTAGGTAAGCTGGGGAAGGCGTGCTAATGGCAGCCAAGCAGAGGGGACTCCGCCGGCACCAAAAACCGGAAGAGAGAACCAAGAATGGCGTTCTGGAGGGATTTTGGTGGTAAGAATAAGTCATGGTTATAATAACTTGGAATGTCCGTAATATGAACATCCAAAACATTTCCGTAACATTGCTACCCCTGACTCATCAGGCCCGTAAAAAGAGGCATAGCTCCTGTTTTTTGACTGGCGCCTTGTCTAAAGGAGGGGGAGATATGTCTGATATGACTCGCACAGTGGAAGTAGTGAGAGCTGTTGTGCCTGGCACATTGGAAATTGGGCCTGACACAAGCGGATGGCTAGGTATTTTCGCTAAAGCAAAGGATGTAGCCAGAGGTCGCACATTCGTCGACATCGCGGGATCTCCCGTATCAGAAGGAGTTTCCGGCGTAGGGCCAAAGAACCTATTAAGTGCATTCAATAGTAGTCCATCAATCTCTTCCGCCGGTACATACCTAGCCGATGACGAACTCCGTGGAGATTCGACAGTACCCTGAGAGTCGCCTAGAAGGTGACTGGACTCTTCAACCTCCATCTCTGAGACCAGAGATCGTTGTTCTTCATCCGTTAAGTCTGGCTTATCATGGGAAGATCCCGCCGAAGCCGGGACCTCCACATGTTGCCATGTTAAAACTGGGGTAGAAGATGGTACATCGGCATCCCGTGGACGTCAGCACTAGTTGAGTCACAAAGGGATGTGTTCTGTCCTGCCAGGACTGTGAGTATCGCCATACACCTTGGCTGTGGCTGTCCCTCGCTTGCGAGCTCGGTATACTCTCTAAAAGAGAGCCCTGTAAAGGTTTATGATAATTAAAAGCTCCCATAGCTCATTAACACATTGAAAGCAGAGCTGGTGAGCAAAATCATAAAGTATACTAATTAATTTAATTTATATTTAATTGTATTAAAATAAATTACTATAAATAAACAATATTATCCTAATATAATCATAGAAAATATATATGGTTATTATTATTCAGTGATTAAATTATTTCATTAACAAATAAAATAATATATAGGGATACCTGATCTTAACGGCGTTGAACATACAGCAATGAGAGGTTCAAGTGCCGACATGGCAGAGACTGGGGGAAAACTACCCCGCCCCCGGGAACTACCTGGTCACCTGGTGCAACACCGGTACTCCGCCCTGGAAAGAGAATTTTCCGGGGATTAATGCTCATAGGGTTACACCCAAAAAATGGTACAAAATATGTGTCACAAGACCGCCGGTCAACGAACCGTAGCACTCCACCACTACTTTTCGTTTTCCTTTAGTTTCATATTAAAGATTTCAGGATATATTTACCTGTCCAGAAGATTTTAAGCATATCTTTTGAATCCTCATAAAGATGAAGTATATCTTTATTAAAGATGAAGTCTTTCAAGTATCCTTTACACTTGAAACATTAGTAAGATTCCGGCATCTTTTTATCCCATAAAAAGTCTAAGCCTATCCTAATCTCTAATCCGGCTTCTCCCAGAAGCCCTCATAGATCGCCGACTTGAAGGCCGTGATACCCTATTGTATCAATCAATTGTTTGGCAAATGATCGCGAATTGCTAATCAGTTAATATAACCACCCGAAGGTATAACCGCCGGGTTTTATATGCAATGTCAAACCAATTGTACCTGCCCCAGACCTTTTTTGTAAAAAGGTCGCCGGGAGAGGAAAGACTAAACAAACAAACAACATTGTTCCAATTGTTTATTAAGGATTTCAGCATATCTTTTACCTGTTCAAAAGAATTAAGCATAACTTCTGAATCCTCATAAAGATGAAACATATCTTTATTAAAGATGAAGTCCTTCAAGTATCCCTTTACACTTGAAACACTAGTAAGATTCAGGCATCTTTTTATCCCATAAAAAGTCTAAGCCTATCTTAATCTCTAATCCGGCTTCTGCCAGAAGCCCTCATAGATCGCCGTCTTGACGGCCGTGATACCCTATTGTATCAATCAACTTGTTTGGCAAATTATCGCGAATCGCAAATTCGTTAATATAACCACCCGAAGGTACAACCGCCGGGTTTTATATGCAATGTCAAACCACTTATACCTGCCCCAGACCTCTTTGTAAAAAAGGTCGCCGGGAGGGAAAGACCAAACAAAATAACTGTGTGGAGCCCCCCTCACCGGGAATAACACAGGAAGCCTGATCCCAGGCTTGACCACAGAAAACGCAGTTTCTGATGAGCCCTCAAGCGACCAAGCTCGTCGGGGTAACTTACCTATTTTAGCCATCCTGACTAAAACTCGGTAACCAAAAACGGTGTTCTCGGAGCAACGAGAAAAAACGCCGGAAAGGTAACCCACACCAAACGAGACATAACAGGAGGGCGTAATGCATAAAGCAATGAATAACACAGGAAGCCTGATCCCAGGCTCGACCACAGAAAACGCAGTTTCTGATGAGCCCTCAAGCGACCAAACTCGTCGGGGTAACTTACCTATTTTAGCCATCCTGACTAAAACTCGGTAAACAAAAACGGTGTTCTCGGAGCAACGAGAAAAACGCCGGAAAGGTAACCCCCACCAAACGAGACATTTTAACACATTTTATACAAAGGGTGTGCGCAAAAATAGGGATACCTGAACAGGAGGGCGTAATGCATACAGCAAAAACCGGGGCAAAGGTAGCCATGACAGAGACTGGAGAGAAACTACTCCAGGTTCTGCATAGACCCGCCGGGACCCAGCTCTGGAAAATTTAAAATTTCCAGGAATTAATGCTCATAAGGTTAACCCACTCATGTTCGCACACAGGTGTTAAATAACCCGCCGGGTAACGAGACGTAATACTCAACGACCACAGCTCGCTACGCGGTGGGGTTTCCTAAGTAAAAGATTTCAGAATATCTTAATTTGTCCAAAAGATTTATGAATACCCTCTGACATAATATATAAAGACCATCATGGCGTTTATAAGTGATTAAGTCTTTCCGGTGGTGTTTGTTTCCATATTAAATATTGGAAAAAAAAACCTAAAAAAGACGCCGGCCCCCGAATTATCTCGTAGATAAAAAACTGGGAAGCCTGACAAATATACGAGATCTAACTTCTGCCGAAGTATCTTTTTAGATCGCCGTATGTTGAAGGCGGCGATACAAAACGTATCCCTCAAATGTCTGGTTAACTAACTGAATTGTAAATTCGTTATTCTCATCCGTGCAAGAAACACCCGCCGGGTGTGAATAATAGTTTAAAAAACGTTAACCCCAATTGTGCCCTAAAGCGCCGTCTGTTGAAGGAGGCGATACACAAAGCATCCCTCAATTGACTGGTCAACTAAACTGAATTTTGCAAATTCGGTCATCCCACCCTTCCAGGTTGCACCCACCGGGTGAATTAAAGTTTAAAAGTTAACCTCAATTGTTCCTATCCCCACTTCTTTGAAACAGATCGCCGGGGAGGAAATACAACTACAGCATAGTTTTATATTGGCTTTGCAAAACCGAAAAAACTACAAACAACACGTGTCCGTATGAACACTGTTAGATGGGTACAGCCAACCCGCCGGGAATCAGAAGGAGCCTGAAACAGGCACCCCAGAGACGCAGTCCTGGGGAGCCACAGACACCCACTCGCCGGGGAAACAAGCCTGTTTTAAACCACGCGTGGCCAAAACTTGGCATCCAGCCGGGGTTTTCAAGGTGAAACCGAGAAAAACCCGCCGGAAAAAACCCACCCCGTCCAGATACCATCTGAACGCAACACCGGACCGAGGCGTAGCTAAAACACAACTAACGCCGGGCCCAACATAGTCCGTGGAATTAGCCAAAACACAACTAACCCAGGACACATAAATAGTCCGTGGAATTAGCCAATACACAACTAAACCAGGATACACATGACACAGTAGTACATATTTAGAAAATAAATCAATAACACTTGTATATGTGATAAAGCTACGAGAGGCTGGCTAGGCCTAGGCAGACGGATAACAGTAACATGTCGGAATATAAACAAAAAGCACTGAATTATATCACAACAGGAACCACCGCCAACACACCACTGTAGCAAACACTTCCGGCAAAGGGAAGAACTGACTCGGGACCCAGAAAAAACTTCACTAAGTGAAGAAAAATACGCTGGGAACGACAGCAAAAATACGCTACCTCATCAGAAAGATAAAAGGAAGCAATAACGCGTAATGAAAGCCGCCTGCATCACAAAGCTAGCTTAACTGTGAAAAAATTCACCTGTCCACAACAGGACCACGAGGGTACATCCGAAATAGATGCCCCAAACATACGACCCAAAATACACTGCACTGCGGGCAACCAGCCCAGGACACTCCTGCTACGCATATCCTAACCTTACTCGATACATCCCGGAGTAAACAAATGAGAAAAAACTCACTAGGGACGCAACAAATGCGGAACCCGCTGAGCGTGGGGAGACAGGTCCGGGCAGGCTGAGCGCAGAGCAGAGAAGGAAGAATGACGCCTGCAGTAGCGTCTGGTCAAAGATCCACACAAGTACATCCACGATATGATGGAAAGCTTATTAGATAGTTATTCTTATTTTTCTTTTTCTTTTTATTTTTTACGAAGTTTTTTCGTAGTGAGAACCCAATTCATAATGACTGAAGCCATGAGTGAGGTCGCGTGCGCTCATGATGAAGGCTCCTGTTTTTAAATGCTCTGCGCGGTAGATTCAAACTACGGCGGATTAGTGTTTGAAGAGGATGCCTTATGTAATAGGCATGTTCGTCAATGATGGAGGGGCCACTAATAAATTGTGTTGTTGGCGTAAGTGGTTGTGTGAAATGCAGTCTTCTATGATGTGTTTAATGGTATGGGGTGCTGTGTTACATCCCGGGCAGGCGTCGACAACGGAGTCATCTAGTCTCTTCTGATAGCTCAGGAGAGCTGGATGGTGTCCGCATCTCAGCCTGGCCAGGTGGACTCTGTCCTCGCGAGGAAGGGAGGATTCGGAAGGATGGATTTCGGGAGGTCGTGCATGCAGCTGCGTGTTGTCTGTGAGTGAGTGGATGGATCGGTGAGAGATATGAGTATGGATGTGCTTCTGGAAGTTGGTTCGGGGTGGGCAGGGATCTGCCTCTGCAGTAATCTAGAGACATCGCAACCCTCCAAGCAAACTGCACATTGAACAATAAGAAGAAGAGGTGCCGTTGTACAGGCCTATCCCTCAATACCTTCACCTGGTAGGCGATCCTTGCCTGATTGTTTTAGAGGTTTTCTCAACTTTTCTGACTTAGCATAGGCTAGTTGTGATCAGTTAGTTATCTGGAGAAAGCTAGTTAAGCTACCCTTAGTACACTGTGCAGTGTGCACCAACGGTGAAGAGGTAGGCTAACACTTAAGATCAGTTCAATTCAGTTGTGCCGCTGTGCTGTCTTATTTAGGCTAGGCCTAGGCTACTAAGATTTGTATTTCATTTTTTCAAGCAATAGCCTAGCCTATAGCCTAGGTTCGGGTAACGTAATTGTTTAATCGAAGTCCTCTTTTTCTAGTTATTAAAAGCGTATTCTATGGTGTATTATATGATATGTAGAAGCAAATTAGCAATAGAACTGTTCAAATGACCTGGGAAGTGTATATTAAACCAAATACAAAACTTTGAATAGCCTAGCCTAATGAGGTAAGAGATAGCCTATGTGTTTTTTATCACTTTTCAACCCAAGACCAGCGGCGGCAGCGGGGGTCTGGGGGCAGCAGCCCCCAGGATGCCCAGATTACCTTAGGTTAGGTTAGGTTAATGACCAGCTATGTAAATACAGTAGTGAACATTTGGTTCAGTCTGTGCTCAAAAATCCATATTCTTTAGGCGGAGGCCATAGCCTACACTAAACAATTACCAAAAGGCTGTCTGGGGTCTCTTCAATTTTTACCCTAGGTAATTGTTTAGTGTAGGCCTATGGCCTCCTAAAGAAAATGGACCGTCGCATTTTAGTATTTTCAACATTAGCCTAACCTAGCCTAACCTAACCTAACCGAAAACTAACCGACGGAGTAAACCCAGCTCACGTTCCCTGTTTATGGGTACGCGACGCCGAGTCGCCGACGGTCTAAACCCAGCTCATGTTCCCTGTTTAGTTTTCGGTTAGGTTAGGTTAGGCTAGCCTAATTTTGAAATTACTAAAATGCGACGGTCCTCGGTATTAAACAACACTGTAGCTTAGCCTAGCCTAGCCTAGCCTATATCAAAGAAAAATAAACAAAAAAGTAGAATTAGGCCTAGCCTAACTAGTAAAAAAGCTGTCCGGGGTCTCTTCAATTTTTACCTAGGCTAGTGCTTGTGTTAGGCCTATAAAAGATTCGTTACTGGAATGCTTGAAAAAATTCAGAGTAGGCCTAGGGCCCTAGGCTACATCCTAACATGATTAGGCCTATTGATTAATATCATTGGAGAAATCTACAAGATGACAAAACAATAATAGGCTAGCCTAGGATATACTTTAACAGAGAAATTCAGACAGAAATGGGAGTAACAAGAGGGGCATTAGACAAGGATGTAATGGATCAACTGCACTTTTCTTAATGGTCACATATATAATACTCATCCACCTGAACAACTAATATTGGA
Organism: Paralithodes platypus; assembly: GCA_032716605.1. NCBI lineage: Eukaryota > Metazoa > Arthropoda > Malacostraca > Decapoda > Lithodidae > Paralithodes > Paralithodes platypus. The sequence continues at coordinate 41,624,143 of CM064528.1, forward strand.
TTTAGAAATCATATGTGCTTCATACCTGCCCTTTTCTATGCGGATGACGGAATATTGCTTACGTAAAGTAGGCTATAGGCCTAGATGAAGCACGCCAATTCCTCGGCTGCAGGGTGTCAAAGAAAGGCGGAGTTCATTCTTTATAGTCTCTAGCCTATTACACAACATGTACAGTGTCAGTATAGGCTAGCTATAATTATGCTTTATTGTTCAAATTATGTCTTTGGGTATAGGCCTAGGCCTATATTAAGCAAACCACCCACCAATTTTCATGACAATTTTGAAATGCATGTTGGAATCCCTATAGGCCTAAACTGTACTTCATTTTTATGTAAGTTTGATAATTTGGAAAAATCGATTAGGCTAAGGGAGAAAATTAACATTGAAAATTATGTGTAAAAAGTCTCCCATAAACGGCGGCCCGCTATGTTATTGTAATTTGCGGCCTAATTTCGTCTGTGCACCCATCAATTTCAATTTCTATGACTTCATTTCTATATATGTCAGTAGCAGCGGAAATGCATTAAAGCAATTATAGCTACTGTAACAAAACATATTTACCTCCCCATAGACGGCACACAACACGACTCGGCGGACCTCTTTCTCCCTGCCTTTCAGTCTAATTAACACTAGGAATTTACCTAATTTTCTATCCAATGTACTATCCAACCAGCGGGGGTGTGGGGGCGGCAGCCCCCACCCATAATACTAGGTTAGGTTAGGTAATAATAAATTATTATTTATTATTAGGTAAGGTTGGTACATAAGAACATAAGAAAATGGGAGTCTGCAAAAAGCCGATCGGTCCATACAAGGCAGATCCCTGTCACACCCGACCCCAATTACAAGGCCCAATTATAGACCCATCTCACTAATACCTTGAGTACTGACCCCACCAAAACGGTCAGAGATTAACACAAAATTACGGGGGTCTGCTGAGCGCCGATTGGCCCACACCTGGTAAATCCCCCTCACACCCAACCCATCTCGTCCATATGCCTATCTAATTTTATCTTAAAACTCCCTATCGTTCTTGATCCCACTATATCACTTGGTAGCCTATTCCACCCATCTACAACTCTGTTACCAAACCAATATTTGCCTATATCTTTTCTGAAACAAAATTTATCTAATTTGAAACCATTTGTACAAGTTATTTCGCTATCACTGAGCTTTAGTACATTTTTCATGTATACCGGTTGTTGTAGTTGTTGCCGTTCCCCAAGCTGCCTGGCCGAACAGCCCCAAGGCCACAACCGAGCGCCCCCACAGAACCCTCCCTGCCGACCACAATAAAGCCTGGGTGACCGAAGCCACTCCATGGCGGGGAGCTGAGGAGGGTGAGGAAACGCCCGGGAAACCAAAGCCCCACCCAGGGCCCTGTGCCCCTCAGCAATTATGAAGAGAAAGTTGAGAGGCAAAGGAAAAATGTGACGCTTTGGCTTCCAATCTTGGTAGATTGGGAGGTCAATCCACGGAAGAGACGCCGTCACTTGAGATCTAGAAAATATATAAGTAAAAGGAACAGTCAGAGTAAGCTATGGGTATGGCAGAGATCGCTCAGTTCTCACTCTGATAGACCAGCCCATCACCACAATGTAGTATACCGGTATATGATGATGACAATATGTGATGGGGGGGGTGAGGGCCCTCAACTTATTATTGTATCCAATGGCATTCAAAATAGACGGGAACATGATTGCAAAGGTCCGACGCCTCCCCCGCCGCCGCCTCCGTCATGTTGACATTTGTCGATCGCCGTGGTTAAGTTCGCGTCTATTTTGACGGCGATTTTTTTCGGTAATTTGCCCCTTGCTGGCAATATTATAGGTTTGACTCCTGTAAGGAGATAAAGAAAACCTAATATTTAGTAGTGGCCCCGTAATCATTGACGAACATGCCTATTACATAAGGCATCCTCTTCAAACACTAATCCGCCGTAGTTTGAATCTACCGCGCAGAGCATTTAAAAACTGAGGAGCCTTCATCATGAGCGCACGCGACCTCACTCATGGCTTCAGTCATTATGAATTGGGTTCTCACTACGAAAAAACTTCGTAAAAAATAAAAACAAAAACAAAATAAGAATAACTATCCAATAAGCTTTCCATCATATCGTGGATGTACTTGTGTGGATTTCTGACCAGACGCTGATTCAGGCGTCATTCCTCCTTCACTGACATATCAAGTAAACTAAAATCCTTAATACATCAACGAATGGGAAGGGGACGGTCGGGAGGGCCCCAGTCGTCAATGATTACGGGGCCACTACTAAATATTAGGTTTTCTTTATCTCCTTACAGGAGTCAAACCTATAATTTATTAGTGGCCCCTCCATCATTGACGAACATGCCTGATATCTAAGACTGGAGGGGGACATTCGTAATCATATCATAACTCTAGAAAAGCAGATAATAAAAACAACCACATAGTATTCTTACTTTTGAAAAATGTATTTAATACGGCGTAGGCCGGAAATATACAAGAAAAAGGGGTTCAGGCAGGTGCGTGCTTCAAAGAAGCCTGCCCGACAAAAATGGGTAACCCTGAAGATTCTGAACACAGATCTGTAGTTACAAAAGGCACCCCACTCAACGAGTGGTGACAAAAATAATAAGTTATAAGTTTATATGTGCACATCATAAACCCCAAAATACATGTGGAGATCAATTGCAAATGAACTCCATTGAACTAATATTACATTGCTTTCGCAGCTAAAACTACTATAACAACACCGTTGTTTTGTACTAAACCTTGTACTAGCACAATTTCTCGCAGAGAAATTTTCATATCACATTTTAACCTTAAATTGTATCACAGCTCTCATACTCCGGCGGGGTCTAGGGTGTCCTATGTCAACTGACTGCACCCCCCCCCCCCTTCCGTGAAAGTAAACATAAGTGACTGCAGGGCCACCTAGACCCTCTGCCTTAAAGCTATACATGGTAAGGAAGGTTTGTCTAGAGCAACTGACAAGTATCTAGAGAGAAACGTATGATTAGACGCCCACAACTGTGTGGACGCAATATCTTCAACTGAAAAGTTTTTCAGGAAACGTAAAGAGGCCGCCCACTTGCGTAAATCGTGGGCCCTACCCACAACGCCGGGATTACTCTCTTTAATGACTTCTACCAGAAGAGAGGCTAATCGCCGTTTAAGTAAGCGTTTACCCGTACTCGCTACCCATAAAGCACCTTGGGGGTTTTGAGGAGCTATTCTCAAATATTTGGTTAGAGCTTGCACTGGACATAAATTATGATGCACTTTTCCCCTTTTTAACGCCGGCACCGTGAACTCAGAAAACACGTGTGCACTATGCTCATTCTTGGCTACAAACGCCGGGGAGGGTGCAATGGAAATTGAATCATTAAGTCTACCAAACCTAAGACAATTAGGTGTGTTGCTCATCGCCGCCAGCTCAGACACTCTGTTTCCGGTGGCCAAAGCCAAAAGGAAAACTGCCTTCTTTAAGATTAAAGCAAAGTCTGCAGTATTTTGATACAGACGAGAATGAAGTAAAGACAAAGCTTTGTCCAGAGACCAAGTAGGCATGAGCTGACGGGGAGGTGGGCGGAGTTTAAAACACGCTCTCATAAATCCTGTTTCCTCCGCCACCGGTATGGATAGACCTGTAAGGTCGAAAAGGGCACTCTAATCGCAGTTAAGTGATTCTTCAAAGTTACCACAGATAAACGTTTCTGCTCAAACAGATAGTTCAAGTAATTAAAAACCAATGCCACTGAGGGTACAGTTTGTTCCGTTCTAACAATCCAAGAAGTAAAAGCTTTCCAATGTGATTGATATTGTCGCTTAGTAGACTGAGTATATTGATTGAGCAATTTATTGGTCACATCCCTACCGTATGGTGCTAGCCACTTGGCCTCCTGAATGTCCATAATGCAAAAGTCAGCGAGGTCGCTAGGTTGCCAATCGTGTCTAAGTGGAAGTACCCGACCGGGAGCGATACCGGGTCCGGGCACCACATTATTAATTGCTGGTACCACACCTGCGCCGGCCACAGGGGCGCGATTAGCGAGACTAAGCCTCGATAAACTCGTAGTTTGTTCACTACGTGGCACATTAGTGACGCATCTGGCGGCGGAAACAGATAGATGGAGCTCCATCTGTTCCAGTCTGTCACTAGGGCGTCTGGCCCCCCTGCCGGCGTTATCGCCCGGCGGGTGAGGTATAGAGGGAGCTTGTGAGTCTCCTCGGACGCAAAAAGATCCACTTGTGGATGGGAGAGCTCCGCAATCATTAGGTCGAAAATGGGTTGCTTGAGCTCCCATTCTACTGTCGTGCTCTGTCTCCGGGACAGAGCGTCTGCCCAGACGTTCGCTACGCCTGGGAGATAAGATGCGTGAAGATAAATATCTAGACTGCTGGCTAGAACAAAAATCTCTTCCGACACGAGTAGCAACTTCCTTGACCTCGTTGACCCTTGTTTCTGAATACAGTGAACTGCATTCAGTGGAAGTAGTGAGAGCTGTTGTGCCTGGCACATTGGAAATTGGGCCTGACACAAGCGGATGGCTAGGTATTTTCGCTAAAGCAAAGGATGTAGCCAGAGGTCGCACATTCGTCGACATCGCGGGATCTCCCGTATCAGGAGGAGTTTCCGGCGTAGGGCCCAAGAACCTATTAAGTGCATTCAATAGTAGTCCATCAATCTCTTCCGCCGGTACATACCTAGCCGATGACGAACTCCGTGGAGATTCGACAGTACCCTGAGAGTCGCCTAAAAGGTGACTGGACTCTTCAACCTCCATCTCTGAGACCAGAGATCGTTGTTCTTCATCCGTTAAGTCTGGCTTATCATGGGAAGATCCCGCCGAAGCCGGGACCTCCACATGTTGCCATGTTAAAACTGGGGTAGAAGATGGTACATCGGCATCCCGTGGACGTCAGCACTAGTTGAGTCACAAAGGGATGTGTTCTGTCCTGCCAGGACTGTGAGTATCGCCATACACCTTGGCTGTGGCTGTCCCTCGCTTGCGAGCTCGGTATACTCTCTAAAAGAGCCCTGTAAAGGTTTATGATAATTAAAAGCTCCCATAGCTCATTAACACATTGAAAGCAGAGCTGGTGAGCAAAATCATAAAGTATACTAATTAATTTAATTTATATTTAATTGTATTAAAATAAATTACTATAAATAAACACAATATTATCCTAATATAATCATAGAAAATATATATGGTTATTATTATTCAGTGATTAAATTATTTCATTAACAAATGAAATAATATATAGGGATACCTGATCTTAACGGCGTTGAACATACAGCAATGAGAGGTTCAAGTGCCGACATGGCAGAGACTGGGGGAAAACTACCCCGCCCCCGGGAACTACCTGGTCACCTGGTGCAACACCGGTACTCCGCCCTGGAAAGAGAATTTTCCGGGAATTAATGCTCATAGGGTTACACCCAAAAAATGGTACAAAATATGTGTCACAAGACCGCCGGTCAACGAACCGTAGCACTCCACCACTACTTTTCGTTTTCCTTTAGTTTCATATTAAAGATTTCAGGATATATTTACCTGTCCAGAAGATTTTTAAGCATATCTTTTGAATCCTCATAAAGATGAAGTATATCTTTATTAAAGATGAAGTCTTTCAAGTATCCTTTACACTTGAAACATTAGTAAGATTCCGGCATCTTTTTATCCCATAAAAAGTCTAAGCCTATCCTAATCTCTAATCCGGCTTCTCCCAGAAGCCCTCATAGATCGCCGTCTTGAAGGCCGTGATACCCTATTGTATCAATCAATTGTTTGGCAAATTATCGCGAATTGCTAATCAGTTAATATAACCACCCGAAGGTATAACCGCCGGGTTTTATATGCAATGTCAAACCAATTGTACCTGCCCCAGACCTTTTTTGTAAAAAGGTCGCCGGGAGAGAAAGACTAAACAAACAAACAACATTGTTCCAATTGTTTATTAAGGATTTCAGCATATCTTTTACCTGTTCGAAAGAATTAAGCATAACTTCTGAATCCTCATAAAGATGAAACATATCTTTATTAAAGATGAAGTCCTTCAAGTATCCCTTTACACTTGAAACACTAGTAAGATTCAGGCATCTTTTTATCCCATAAAAAGTCTAAGCCTATCTTAATCTCTAATCCGGCTTCTGCCAGAAGCCCTCATAGATCGCCGTCTTGACGGCCGTGATACCCTATTGTATCAATCAATTGTTTGGCAAATTATCGCGAATCGCAAATTCGTTAATATAACCACCCGAAGGTACAACCGCCGGGTTTTATATGCAATGTCAAACCACTTATACCTGCCCCAGACCTCTTTGTAAAAAAGGTCGCCGGGAGGGAAAGACCAAACAAAATAACTGTGTGGAGCCCCCCTCACCGGGAATAACACAGGAAGCCTGATCCCAGGCTTGACCACAGAAAACGCAGTTTCTGATGAGCCCTCAAGCGACCAAACTCGTCGGGGTAACTTACCTATTTTAGCCATCCTGACTAAAACTCGGTAACCAAAAACGGTGTTCTCGGAGCAACGAGAAAAAACGCCGGAAAGGTAACCCACACCAAACGAGACATAACAGGAGGTCGTAATGCATAAAGCAATGAATAACACAGGAAGCCTGATCCCAGGCTCGACCACAGAAAAACGCAGTTTCTGATGAGCCCTCAAGCGACCAAACTCGTCGGGGTAACTTACCTATTTTTAGCCATCCTGACTAAAACTCGGTAAACCAAAACGGTGTTCTCGGAGCAACGAGAAAAACGCCGGAAAGGTAGCCCCCACCAAACGAGACATTTTAACACATTTTATACAAAGTGTGTGCGCAAAAATAGGGATACCTGAACAGGAGGGCGTAATGCATACAGCAAAAACCGGGGCAAAGGTAGCCATGACAGAGACTGGAGGGAAACTACTCCAGGTTCTGCATAGACCCGCCGGGACCCAGCTCTGGAAAATTTAAAATTTCCAGGAATTAATGCTCATAAGGTTAACCCACTCATGTTCGCACACAGGTGTTAAATAACCCGCCGGGTAACGAGACGTAATACTCAACGACCACAGCTCGCCACGCGGTGGGGTTTCCTAAGTAAAAGATTTCAGAATATCTTAATTTGTCCAAAAGATTTATGAATACCCTCTGACATAATATATAAAGACCATCATGGCGTTTATAAGTGATTAAGTCTTTCCGGTGGTGTTTGTTTCCATATTAAATATTGGAAAAAAAAAACCTAAAAAAGACGCCGGCCCCCGAATTATCTCGTAGATAAAAACTGGGAAGCCTGACAAATATACGAGATCTAACTTCTGCCGAAGTATCTTTTAGATCGCCGTATGTTGAAGGCGGCGATACAAAACGTATCCCTCAAATGTCTGGTTAACTAACTGAATTGTAAATTCGTTATTCTCATCCGTGCAAGAAACACCCGCCGGGTGTGAATAATAGTTTAAAAAACGTTAACCCCAAATGTGCCCTAAAGCGCCGTATGTTGAAGGAGGCGATACACAAAGCATCCCTCAATTGACTGGTCAACTAAACTGAATTTTGCAAATTCGGTCATCCCAACCTTCCAGGTTGCACCCACCGGGTGAATTAAAGTTTAAAAGTTAACCCCAATTGTTCCTATCCCCACTTCTTTGAAACAGATCGCCGGGGAGGAAATACAACTACAGCATAGTTTTATATTGGCTTTGCAAAACCGAAAAAACTACAAACAACACGTGTCCGTATGAACACTGTTAGATGGGTACAGCCAACCCGCCGGGATGAAACAGGCACCCCAGAGACGCAGACCTGGGGAGCCACAGACACCCACTCGCCGGGGAAACAAGCCTGTTTTAAACCACGCGTGGCCAAAACTAGGCAACCAGCCGGGGTTATCAAGGTGAAACCGAGAAAAACCCGCCGGAAAAAACCCACCCCGTCCAGATACCATCTGAACGCAACACCGGACCGAGGCGTAGCTAAAACACAACTAACGCCGGGCCCAACATAGTCCGTGGAATTAGCCAAAACACAACTAACCCAGGACACATAAATAGTCCGTGGAATTAGCCAATACACAACTAAACCAGGATACACATGACACAGTAGTACATATTTAGAAAATAAATCAATAACACTTGTATATGTGATAAAGCTACGAGAGGCTGGCTAGGCCTAGCAGACGGATAACAGTAACATGTCGGAATATAAACAAAAAGCACTGAATTATATCACAACAGGAACCACCGCCAACACACCACTGTAGCAAACACTTCCGGCAAAGGGAAGAACTGACTCGGGACCCAGAAAAAACTTCACTAAGTGAAGAAAAATACGCTGGGAACGACAGCAAAAATACGCTACCTCATCAGAAAGATAAAAGGAAGCAATAACGCGTAATGAAAGCCGCCTGCATCACAAAGCTAGCTTAACTGTGAAAAAATTCACCTGTCCACAACAGGACCACGAGGGTACATCCGAAATAGATGCCCCAAACATACGACCCAAAATACACTGCACTGCGGGCAACCAGCCCAGGACACTCCTGCTACGCATATCCTAACCTTACTCGATACATCCCGGAGTAAACCAATGAGAAAAAACTCACTAGGGACGCAACAAATGCGGAACCCGCGGAGCGTGGGGAGACAGGTCCGGGCAGGCTGAGCGCAGAGCAGAGAAGGAGGAATGACGCCTGAATCAGCGTCTGGTCAGAAATCCACACAAGTACTGTACATCCACGATATGATGGAAAGCTTATTGGATAGTTATTCTTATTTTCTTTTTGTTTTTATTTTTTACGAAGTTTTTTCGTAGTGAGAACCCAATTCATAATGACTGAAGCCATGAGTGAGGTCGCGTGCGCTCATGATGAAGGCTCCTCAGTTTTTAAATGCTCTGCGCGGTAGATTCAAACTACGGCGGATTAGTGTTTGAAGAGGATGCCTTATGTAATAGGCATGTTCGTCAATGATGGAGGGGCCACTAATAAATATATGATGATGACAATAAATCATGGGGGGAAGAGGGGGGGCTCAACATATTAAAGTATCCTAAGGCAGTCAAAATAGACGGGAACATGATGGCAAAGGTCCAACGCCACTACGCGTAGTGTAAACAAGGCTGGCGGTACGCCTGAACTCTACATTCTAACCTGGTAATGTTAACCCCATTCTTACCAGGTTTTCTCAAGGCTGTCCGGGGTTTCTTCAATTTTTACCAAGAATTTCAGTAAGTCCTTGTGGGGGTGAGGGGGGCTCAAGGAATCTTGTATACCATGGCAAACTGTTATTGTCATATACTGTATAGCTTATTTTTGTCATTGTATTGTACTTACACTAGTTGTATGTGGTGATGGGCTGGTCTATCAGTGGTGATGGGCTGGTCTATCAGAGTGAGAACTGAGCGATCTCTGCCATACCCATAGCTTACTCTGACTGTTCCTTTTACTTATATATTTTCTAGATCTCAAGTGACGGCGTCTCTTCCGTGGATTGACCTCCCAATCTACCAAGATTGGAAGCCAAAGCGTCACATTTTTCCTTTGCCCCTCAACTTTCTCTTCATAATTGGTGAGGGGCACAGGGCCCTGGGTGGGGCTTTGGTTTCCCGGGCATTTCCGCACCCTCCTCAGCTCCCAGCCATGGAGTGGCTTCGGTTGCCCAGGCTTTATTGTGGTCGGCAGGGAGGGTTCTTTGGGGGCGCTCTGTTATGGCCTTGGCCTTGCTCGACCAGGCAGCTTGGGGAACAACAACAACAACACTAGTTGTATTTGCGGGAGTGAGCATGCTCGTTAATTCCCGCCTCCTAAGATATGTTTGTCATATCGTGCTTTGAAACTATGCACTGATGGTGCAGACACTACTTCGGCTGGCAATTTGTTCCACCCACTAATCGAGTTGGTAGGAAATCTTTTACTTTTCAGATCAGATTCACTATTAGGCACTTTCAGTTTGTAGCTGTGACCTCTTGTTCTCTCACCTCCATCCCTCTCTATGAAGTTTTCTTGGTCGATTTTGTCAATACCTCTAACACATTTGTATATCTGAATTTGCTGTCCTCGTTTCCTTCTCTGTTCCAGTGTAGGTAGATTCAATCTCTCGAGCCTCTCTTGGTACTCCAAAGTTTCCAAACCTGGGATCATCCTCGTAGCTGCTCTCTGTACCCTCTCAATTTTGTGGATATGTTTCTTCATGTGAGGGGACCACACTACAGATGCATATTCCATCCTGGGTCTTATTATTGCCGTTATTATTTGTTTCATGGTGTTTTCATTAAGATAATTGAAAGACATCCTGATATTTGCCAATAGTGCTAGTGATTCTCTCACTATCTTATTTATGTGGCTTTCTGGAGACATGTTATCCTTAAATTCTATCCCCAAGTCTTTTTCTTTTTCTGCTTTGGGAATCACTTCGTTTCCTAGTTTATAATCTTTTCTAGGTCTGTACTTGCTTTTACCCATTTCTAGAGTCTTACATTTCCCTGCATTGAACTCCATATTCCATTTGATGCTCCATTCATGGATCTTTTGCATATCTGCTTGGAGTTCAAGGCAATCCTCCTGGGTTCTGATCGTTTTAAGCAGCTTAGCATCGTCCGTAAACATGCTCATGTAGCTTGTTAGTCCCTCAGGTAAGTCATTTACAAATATTAGAAACATGATTGGGGCTAGGACTGATCCTTGTGGTACTCCACTCGTAATTTGAGTCCAGTTTGACGATTTCCCCCTTACTGTTGTTCTCATCTGTCTTCCGCTAAGGTAGCTCTCCATCCATTTCAGCAGTTTGTCTCCTACTTTTCCCTCATGTTTTAATTTCCACAGCAATCTCTTGTGTGGAACTTTGTCAAATGCCTTTTTAAAGTCTAAGTAGGCACAGTCTACCCATCCTTCCCTCTGGTCCACTGTGTCTATTACTCTAGAGTAAAAACTCAACAAGTTGCTTACACATGATCTGCCTCCTCTGAATCCAAATTGTTGGTCAGTAATTAATCTTTTGGATTCCAGGTAGTTCACCCATTTGTCCCTTATTAATCCTTCCAGAATCTTCATGAGGATGCTCAATAGTGATACAGGTCTATAGTTCAGTGGTTTATCTCTGCTTCCTCCCTTAAATATAGGAATAATGTTTGCTCTTTTCCATTCTGTAGGTACTATCCCTGTGTCCAATGATTTGGTCATTATATCATATAATGGTATACTCAGTTCCTTGGCATTTTCTTTAATAATCCAGCCTGATACTCCGTCCGGTCCGGCGGCTTTGTTTGGATCCACCTTACTCATTATGTCTATGAGCTCTGCTCTGTTAAATGTGACTTCCGGCATTTCCTCTGTACCTATCTCATTGGTTTCTGGTGCAATGAATTCTCCTTCTTTTGTAAATACTGATGCAAAATTTCTATTTAGTTCTTCCGCAATTTCTGTATCCTCTTCTATGATTCTGTTTCCACTTTTAATCTTTAGGATTGTGGCTTTTATCTTCCTTTTGCCGTTTACAAACTTGAAAAACATTTTTGGATTCTTTTCATAGTTCTCCACTATCCCTTTCTCATGGTTTGCCTCTGACCTCCTCCTCATTTCTGTGTATTTGTTTCTCTCCTCTTTATACTTTTGCCTGTTATCTTCCGAATCCCAGTTTCTCATCTTTTTCCAGGCTTTGTTTTTTGCTTCCTGTGCTTGCCTACATTCGCGGTTAAACCATTCTTTGCGATTTCCTTTTTTTCTGTTATTAATGTACTTTGGGACAAAAGTTTTTATACCAGTATCATAGATCTCCATGAATGCCTTGAGTTTTTTGTCTACCTCACTTTCACTCACTTTTCAGAGTTGTAGGAACGCTAAAAGCAGTAACAAGAAATAGGGTGGTCAGTATGGAAGTGAAGAAGTCCTTGCATGACAGTGTGGTTATCCCGACACTGACTTACGGAAGCGAAGCATAGACGTTGGTTGAGAGACTCAGACCAAGAGTGAGAGCAGTGGAAATGAATTACTTAAGGAGTGCGTGCGGAGTTACATGGAGGGATAGACAGACTAATGAGGAAGTAAGAAGGAGGTGTGGTGTGGAGGTAGATGTGCTGGAAAGTGTGAAAAGGAACAACTTGAGATGGTTCGGCTATATGGAACATATGGAAAGCGAGAGAATGACTAAGAGGGTGTACGAGAGCGAGGTGGAGGGACAGAGAGGGAGAGGTAGACCGAATGAGAGGTGGAAGGATGGAGTGAGGAAGTACATGAACGAAGGCGGTGCTGGTTGGGGGGAGGGGCGTCGACTGACTGGGGACAGAGGTGCATGGGGGCGGTTCGTTCGTGGCCACCCCTTCGGGGATCACGGCGTCAGGCAATAGATAGATAGATAGACTTTCAGATAACACCTGATCCCAATTTTGTGACTTGAAAAAATCCCGTAGTCCTGCGAAATCGGTTCTGGAATACATCCAGTGATTTTCCTTGTGCTTTTCCCTTCCTTGGGTAGATTATGCTTCAATAGTAGGTCTATGTCGAGAACTGCATGGTCGCTTTTTTCCTAGTGGGCATAGGTACTGAATACTTTGAACCTCCTCCTCCCTTCTTGTGAAGAGAAGGTCCAATCTAGCTGGTTGATCACTTCCCCTTACTCTTGTTGACTCTTTTACATGTTGGTATATAGAATTTTCCATGGCCATACTTAAAAATTCATAGCCCCAACTTTCCTCTCCTGTTCCGGGTTCAAGTTCTTCCCAATTCACTTCCTTGCAGTTAAAGTCCCCACACATGACTATTTCATCCTTTGAAGCTAAGATATTTTCTAGCACACTAATTGTTTCCTTACGCATTAGGCTATGCTCCTCCTTACTCCATGTCTTCGTCTTGGGAGGTACATACGCTACTATCACCACTATTTTTTCGTTTCCACCAATTTCTAGTGCTAAAACTTCTGCTGTTGAAGTTTCTAGTTTTATCTCAGACACAATCAAATCTTTCCTAGTAAGGATGCACACTCCACCTCCATGTCGAAATTTTCTGTCCCTCCTCCAAATCCTGTATTCAGACCATCCTAGCAGATTTATATCAAGTTCCTCTCTTAGTTTTGTCTCAGTGAGACATACTATTTCTGGTTTCTTAGTATTGAGTAAGTCTGTTAGTTCTAATTTCTTAGAGATTAGCCCATCGACATTGCTATATAGAATCCTTATACTTTCTAGTCCCCCATTACCTGCTCCAAGTGCCTTATCTGCGGCGGTCTGTTCCCTACCCTCTTTTTCTTTTAGTTTCTCTGTACCGAAAGTTTCATAATCTTCCCCTTTCTTACTCCGTAAAAAAAAATTATTCATTTCTTGTTCTGTCCTCTTGCTATTTTCCTCTTTGGCGGTTTTCCTTAGTTCAGCCTCCTTCTTTCTCTCTTCTTCTGTTATGTCCCGCCTGATGTAGATTTTGTCCCTACCCTCTAACCCTTTTAGCCTAGCTTCTACTGCCATGATTTCATCACATATCCTTCTTGACTTAAATTCGATTTTTACCAGTCTATTGTATTCCTTTGTATATTTTCCCAGCCTAAACATGTCTGATATTTCCTCCTTCCAGGTGTCCTCCTCATCCTTAATAGATTCCAGAATCTTGTTGATGCGACCTTCATCCTTCTCTCTTCGTTTTGTCCAGTCTAGTTCCTCCTTTTCTTCCACCCCTGATATTATGAGGCAGTTAGCCCTACGACTTTCTTCCTGAATGGCCTGAGAGTTTTCGTGGATGCCTTGCTTAACCATACTTTTTACCTGGTCCTTTATCCTAACATCCTGTCTTTAACCCTTCCAGCCCGGGTGTCCTTTTAAAAGGACACCGCGGCAGATGGGCCGGTACCCGGGTGTCCTTTTAAAATCTGTAAGCTTGAAAGCCTATTCAGCTTGGTCTGAACGCCGTGCGTCCGACGTATGTAAACAAAGCCGGTCAGTGCGTCACCGCACCTCCGAAAACAAGAAGGAGACGTCGGATCAATGTTGTTGTTGTGACGTCAGACGAAATTAGTGTCTGAAAAGCTCCGATATTGTCAACATCGCGGCAACATTTGCTCCACGGAAATCGTCATCACAACTGAACTAGCAGTTAAAATAACAAAGATACGGTAGCCTAGGCCTAGACGTTTTTCGGCCAGATCGCCCGGATACGACCTCCGTCCTTTTGTAAGGCAGCCCGGGTCGGAAGGGTTAACCCAACATTTTCCTTGATCATCATAGCTCTCCCCACTAATGGGGGCTGTGTTTTTAGATAGTTGGAAAATGGGTAAATACTCATTTCTGCTCCAAATTTTGGGATGGATGTAGTTTCCGGGTGTACGGTCGTCATGTTTACATAGGGCGATCGCCGCGGTTAACTTCGCGTCTATTTTGACGGCGATTATTTTCAGTTATTTGCCCCCTGCTGGCAATACGTATATATGATGATGACAATATGTCATGGGGGGGGGGGGGGGGAGGTTTGAGGGACAACATATTATTGTATCTAATGGCATTCAAAATTGATGGGAACTTGACTACAAGTGTCTGATGCCTCCCCCGCCGCCGTCATGTTTACATTTGTCGATCGCCATGGTTAAGTTTGCGTCTATTTTGACGGCGATTTTTTTTCAGTTATTTGCCCCCTGCTGGCAATATATATGATGATGACAATATGTCATGGAGGGGTGAGGGGGGACTACATATTATTGTATCCAAAGGCAGTCTAAATAGACGGGAACAAGATGGCAAGCGTCCGACGCCACTCCGTGTAGTGTAAACAAGGCTGGCGATACACCCGGGAACTACATCCTACCCCAAATTTTTATAATAGGCCTACAACACTATATCTGAAGGACAAAAACACACACAACCAAAAATACTTACTAAAATCGCTGTTGGTGCTAAAAGTCAGATTTACCCTTATTCGAATAAGTAACAGTCTTGAAAACAGTTACCGTAAACTGGAGTAATTTCAGACTGCTGTCATAACTTCGGACATCGGCGATAATAAGTAATTAGACCAAATGGAAGGGTACAGATGTGAGAGAGTGGGAGTGTGGAATGGGTGTGTGTGCTGGAGTGAGTGAGGGAACATCAAGAGAAGGTGTGTGTATGTTTGTAAGTAACAAATGGAAGGAGTGTGCAAGAGAATATGGGTCTGTGGGTTCAAGGATTTTGTGGGTGAGAATTAAAGTAGGAATACAAACGTGGGTATATATGTGTATATATATATATACGTGTATATATGGATGGAGTTATGACAGAAATACTATCAAGAGCAGTGGATGTTGGTGTATCGCTGAAAAGGGAGGGAATTGAGTGGAAGCTACCTATACTGCTGTTTGCGGATGATACAGTTCTGATGAGTGATAATGAATGGGAGTTGCAGGGTCTGGTAAATGAGTTTGGAACAGTGTGCGAAAAACGGAATTTGAAGGTAAATACGGGGAAGAGCAAGGTTATGGTCTTCGAAAGGGGTGAAGTCACAGAGTGTGAGGTGAAGCTGAACGGTCAGGCTATGGAGATCGTCAACTCTTTTAAGTATCTGGGCAGTGTGTTGAGTAAAGATGGGACAATGGATGAAGAGGTGCGGGAGAGGGTACAACAGGGGAAGAGGGTTGTAGGAACGCTAAAAGCAGTAACAAGAAATAGGGTGGTCAGTATGGAAGTGAAGAAGTCCTTGCATGACAGTGTGGTTATCCCGACACTGACTTACGGAAGCGAAGCATAGACGTTGGTTGAGAGACTCAGACCAAGAGTGAGAGCAGTGGAAATGAATTACTTAAGGAGTGCGTGCGGAGTTACATGGAGGGATAGACAGACTAATGAGGAAGTAAGAAGGAGGTGTGGTGTGGAGGTAGATGTGCTGGAAAGTGTGAAAAGGAACAACTTGAGATGGTTCGGCCATATGGAACATATGGAAAGCGAGAGAATGACTAAGAGGGTGTACGAGAGCGAGGTGGAGGGACAGAGAGGGAGAGGTAGACCGAATGAGAGGTGGAAGGATGGAGTGAGGAAGTACATGAACGAAGGCGGTGCTGGTTGGGGGGAGGGGCGTCGACTGACTGGGGACAGAGGTGCATGGGGGCGGTTCGTTCGTGGCCACCCCTTCGGGGATCACGGCGTCAGGCAATAGATAGATAGATAGACTTTCAGATAACACCTGATCCCAATTTTGTGACTTGAAAAAATCCCGTAGTCCTGCGAAATCGGTTCTGGAATACATCCAGTGATTTTCCTTGTGCTTTTCCCTTTCCTTGGGTAGATTATGCTTCAATAGTAGGTCTATGTCGAGAACTGCATGGTCGCTTTTTCCTAGTGGGCATAGGTACTGAATACTTTGAACCTCCTCCTCCCTTCTTGTGAAGAGAAGGTCCAATCTAGCTGGTTGATCACTTCCCCTTACTCTTGTTGACTCTTTTACATGTTGGTATATAGAATTTTCCATGGCCATACTTAAAAATTCATAGCCCCAACTTTCCTCTCCTGTTCCGGGTTCAAGTTCTTCCCAATTCACTTCCTTGCAGTTAAAGTCCCCACACATGACTATTTCATCCTTTGAAGCTAAGATATTTTCTAGCACACTAATTGTTTCCTTACGCATTAGGCTATGCTCCTCCTTACTCCATGTCTTCGTCTTGGGAGGTACATACGCTACTATCACCACTATTTTTTCGTTTCCACCAATTCTAGTGCTAAAACTTCTGCTGTTGAAGTTTCTAGTTTTATCTCAGACACAATCAAATCTTTCCTAGTAAGGATGCACACTCCACCTCCATGTCGAAATTTTCTGTCCCTCCTCCAAATCCTGTATTCAGACCATCCTAGCAGATTTATATCAAGTTCCTCTCTTAGTTTTGTCTCAGTGAGACATACTATTTCTGGTTTCTTAGTATTGAGTAAGTCTGTTAGTTCTAATTTCTTAGAGATTAGCCCATCGACATTGCTATATAGAATCCTTATACTTTCTAGTCCCCCATTACCTGCTCCAAGTGCCTTATCTGCGGCGGTCTGTTCCCTACCCTCTTTTTCTTTTAGTTTCTCTGTACCGAAAGTTTCATAATCTTCCCCTTTCTTACTCCGTAAAAAAAAATTATTCATTTCTTGTTCTGTCCTCTTGCTATTTTCCTCTTTGGCGGTTTTCCTTAGTTCAGCCTCCTTCTTTCTCTCTTCTTCTGTTATGTCCCGCCTGATGTAGATTTTGTCCCTACCCTCTAACCCTTTTAGCCTAGCTTCTACTGCCATGATTTCATCACATATCCTTCTTGACTTAAATTCGATTTTTACCAGTCTATTGTATTCCTTTGTATATTTTCCCAGCCTAAACATGTCTGATATTTCCTCCTTCCAGGTGTCCTCCTCATCCTTAATAGATTCCAGAATCTTGTTGATGCGACCTTCATCCTTCTCTCTTCGTTTTGTCCAGTCTAGTTCCTCCTTTTCTTCCACCCCTGATATTATG
Organism: Paralithodes platypus; assembly: GCA_032716605.1. NCBI lineage: Eukaryota > Metazoa > Arthropoda > Malacostraca > Decapoda > Lithodidae > Paralithodes > Paralithodes platypus. The sequence goes on from CM064528.1 coordinate 41,641,551, forward strand.
AGGCAGTTAGCCCTACGACTTTCTTCCTGAATGGCCTGAGAGTTTTCGTGGATGCCTTGCTTAACCATACTTTTTACCTGGTCCTTTATCCTAACATCCTGTCTTTAACCCTTCCAGCCGGGGTGTCCTTTTAAAAGGACACCGCGGCAGATGGGCCGGTACCCGGGTGTCCTTTTAAAATCTGTAAGCTTGAAAGCCTATTCAGCTTGGTCTGAACGCCGTGCGTCCGACGTATGTAAACAAAGCCGGTCAGTGCGTCACCGCACCTCCGAAAACAAGAAGGAGACGTCGGATCAATGTTGTTGTTGTGACGTCAGACGAAATTAGTGTCTGAAAAGCTCCGATATTGTCAACATCGCGGCAACATTTGCTCCACGGAAATCGTCATCACAACTGAACTAGCAGTTAAAATAACAAAGATACGGTAGCCTAGGCCTAGACGTTTTTCGGCCAGATCGCCCGGATACGACCTCCGTCCTTTTGTAAGGCAGCCCGGGTCGGAAGGGTTAACCCAACATTTTCCTTGATCATCATAGCTCTCCCCACTAATGGGGGCTGTGTTTTTAGATAGTTGGAAAATGGGTAAATACTCATTTCTGCTCCAAATTTTGGGATGGATGTAGTTTCCGGGTGTACGGTCGTCATGTTTACATAGGGCGATCGCCGCGGTTAACTTCGCGTCTATTTTGACGGCGATTATTTTCAGTTATTTGCCCCCTGCTGGCAATACGTATATATGATGATGACAATATGTCATGGGGGGGGGGGAGGTTTGAGGGACAACATATTATTGTATCTAATGGCATTCAAAATTGATGGGAACTTGACTACAAGTGTCTGATGCCTCCCCCGCCGCCGTCATGTTTACATTTGTCGATCGCCGTGGTTAAGTTTGCGTCTATTTTGACGGCGATTTTTTTTCAGTTATTTGCCCCCTGCTGGCAATATATATGATGATGACAATATGTCATGGAGGGGTGAGGGGGGACTACATATTATTGTATCCAAAGGCAGTCTAAATAGACGGGAACAAGATGGCAAGCGTCCGACGCCACTCCGTGTAGTGTAAACAAGGCTGGCGATACACCCGGGAACTACATCCTACCCCAAATTTTTATAATAGGCCTACAACACTATATCTGAAGGACAAAAACACACACAACCAAAAATACTTACTAAAATCGCTGTTGGTGCTAAAAGTCAGGTTTACCCTTATTCGAATAAGTAACAGTCTTGAAAACAGTTACCGTAAACTGGAGTAATTTCAGACTGCTGTCATAACTTCGGACATCGGCGATAATAAGTAATTAGACCAAATGGAAGGGTACAGATGTGAGAGAGTGGGAGTGTGGAATGGGTGTGTGTGCTGGAGTGAGTGAGGGAACATCAAGAGAAGGTGTGTATGTTTGTAAGTAACAAATGGAAGGAGTGTGCAAGAGAATATGGGTCTGTGGGTTCAAGGATTTTGTGGGTGAGAATTAAAGTAGGAATACAAACGTGGGTATATATGTGTATATATATATATACGTGTATATATGGATGGAGTTATGACAGAAATACTATCAAGAGCAGTGGATGTTGTTGTATCGCTGAAAAGGGAGGGAATTGAGTGGAAGCTACCTATACTGCTGTTTGCGGATGATACAGTTCTGATGAGTGATAATGAATGGGAGTTGCAGGGTCTGGTAAATGAGTTTGGAACGGTGTGCGAAAAACGGAATTTGAAGGTAAATACGGGGAAGAGCAAGGTTATGGTCTTCGAAAGGGGTGAAGTCACAGAGTGTGAGGTGAAGCTGAACGGTCAGGCTATGGAGATCGTCAACTCTTAAGTATCTGGGCAGTGTGTTGAGTAAAGATGGGACAATGGATGAAGAGGTGCGGGAGAGGGTACAACAGGGGAAGAGGGTTGTAGGAACGCTAAAAGCAGTAACAAGAAATAGGGTGGTCAGTATGGAAGTGAAGAAGTCCTTGCATGACAGTGTGGTAATCCCGACACTGACTTACGGAAGCGAAGCATGGACGTTGGTTGAGAGACTCAGACCAAGAGTGAGAGCAGTGGAAATGAATTACTTAAGGAGTGCGTGCGGAGTTACATGGAGGGATAGACAGACTAATGAGGAAGTAAGAAGGAGGTGTGGTGTGGAGGTAGATGTGCTGGAAAGTGTGAAAAGGAACAACTTGAGATGGTTCGGCCATATGGAACGTATGGAAAGCGAGAGAATGACTAAGAGGGTGTACGAGAGCGAGGTGGAGGGACAGAGGGGGAGAGGTAGACCGAATATGAGGTGGAAGGATGGAGTGAGGAAGTACATGAACGAAGGCGGTGCTGGTTGGGGGGAGGGGCGTCGACTGACTGGGGACAGAGGTGCATGGGGGCGGTTCGTTCGTGGCCACCCCTTCGGGGATCACGGCGTCAGGCAATAGATAGATAGATAGACAAACGTGGGTGATTGTGTGTGTGTATGCTCCGACAGAGGATAAACTTGTAAAAGAGAAAGAGGAGTTCTGGGGGAATGTGGAGGCATGCCTGGATAAGTTTGACAAGAATGAAAGAATATTTATGATTGGGGATATGAATGGTAAGGTGGGGGATGGGAAAGTTGATAGAGTGGTGGGAGGGTGGTGGGTACTGTCAGAGGTGAATGGGAATGGTAGTGCACTTGTGGACATATGTGTGGGGAGGAGGTTGTGGATAGCCAACACCTTCTTCCGACACAGAATGATACACAGGTGCACATGGAAAGTGGTGAGGACGATGAAGGATAAGACAGTGGTGGTACGAAAGTCACTGATTGATTATATATGTGTGGATGAAAGAATGAAGAAATCTGTGATAGATGCTAGGGTGTATAGGGGTATTGGAGGGGGTCTGTCTGATAATTATGTAGTAGTAGCTAGGGTTAGGATACAAAAGAAGTGGGTGAGGAGAGCTGGAGGGAGGCGAGAGGAAGGTGGAATGGTGAGGAGGGTGGAGAGGCTACAGGAGGAGGAAATCAGGGAAGAGTACAGGAGAGCAGTAGAAAGACGACTAGGTGGGTTCGACCTGGAAGATATGGAGGAAGTGGAGGAGATAAGCAAGGTGTTTAACCCTCCAGCCCCGGGTATGTATTATATATATATATTCCCCGAAAACCAGGAGTTTTGGCCGAAAAACGTCTAGCCTAGGCTACCGTATCTTTGTTATTCTGACTGCTTCCGCATTCCCGCACATCCCCAAGCGTAGATGTGTTTCTTACCTGTAGAATGGCGTTAAGTAGAGCTCTCTAAGTCAACTGGTTCAGTTGTGATGATGATTTCATTGGAGATAACTTTATGGCAAAAACAGCCACTTTACACTACTTTTTGATACTTAACAACAACATACAGGCACACACGAACAAGCGACGCTCTCCTTCTTGTGGCCGGAGATGCGGGGCGTCGGTCCAGCCGGCTTTTGTTTACATGCGTCGGACCGACGCCTCGCACACCAAGCTCACAGGCTTTCAACCACTGGGCGTTAAAGAGCCCTTCCGGGCAGCTCTGGTATGCTTTTTTATGGGCATTCAAGAGCCCTTCCGGGAACCAAGGGTTAAGGAAGAGATCTGTGCAGCATGTGAGGAGGTGTGTAGAGGGAGGGGAGTGAAAGGTACAGCATGGTGGACAGAAGAGGTAAAAATAGCTGTGGAAGAAAAGAAGAAAGCGTATAGAGTGATTGGGTAGTAGAGGGAATGAAGATTTGGAGAGCGGCAGAAACGACGAGAGGTACGTGGAGAGAAAGAGAGTGGTGAAGAGAGTAGTGAAGGAAAGTAAGAGAAGAGTAGATGAGGAATTTGGAAGGAATTTGAGTGTAAAATGGAGGGAGTGTAAGAAAATGTTCTGGAAAGAAGTCAAGAAAGTTAGGGAAGGTAGCAAGGGAAACAGTAAGGGTGGGAAAGATAAGAATGGGAGAATGTTAGCCGAGAAGCAAGAGAGAGTCGAAAGATGGAGGGAGTACTTCAATGAGTTGCTAAATGTAAGGAATGAAGAGCCAGCAAACATAGTTGGATATGGTATGGGAGGGAGAAGAGGAGAAGTAGTGGAGGAGGAGGTGGGGATCAGGAGGTCAGAAGTGTGGGAAGCCATGAAAAGAGTGAAGTTGGGGAAAGCACCAGGAACAGATGGAGTGTGTGGGGAAATGTTGAGGTATGGTGGGGAGATAGTTATCGAATGGGTATGGAAAATGTGCAAACTAGCATGGGAGAAGGAGAATGCACCCGATGACTGGAAGACTGGCATAATAGTCCCCCTATAGGAGTGTGTGGTAACCACCGAGGAATATGTCTTTTAAGCGTAGTAGGGAAGGTGTACAGTAGGGTAGTGATTGAGAGAGTGAGAGTGAGAACGGAGAAATGGATAGGCGACGAGCAGGGAGGTTTTAGGAAGGGAAGAGGATGTGTAGATTAGATTTTTACCCTGAATTGTGTTGTGGAGAAATATCTGGAGAAGCAATAAAAGGTGTCTATCTATTATCTATCTATTGCCCGACGCCGTGATCCCTGAAGGGGTGGCCACGAACGAACCGCCCCCATGCACCTCTGTCCCCGGTCAGTCGACGCCCCTCCCCCCAACCAGCACCGCCTTCGTTCATATACTTCCTCACTCCATCCTTCCACCTCGCTCTCGTACACCCTCTTAGTCATTCTCTCGCTTTCCATACGTTCCATATGACCGAACCATCTCAAGTTGTTCCTTTTCACACTTTCCAGCACATCTACCCCCACACCACACCTCCTTCTTACTTCCTCATTAGTTTGTCTATCCCTCCATGTAACTCCGCACACACCGCACACACTTCTTAGGTAATTCATTTCCACTGCTCTCACTCTTGGTCTGAGTCTCTCAACCAACGTCCATGCTTCGCTTCCGTAAGTCAGTGTCGGGATTACCAAACTGTCATGCAAGGACTTCTTCACTTCCATACTGACCACCCTATTTCTTGTTACTGCTTTCAGCGTTCCTACAACCCTCTTCCCCTGTTGTACCCTCTCCCGCACTTCTTCATCCATAGTCCCATCTTTACTCAACACACTGCCCAGATACTTAAACGAGTTGACGGTCTCCATAGCCTGACCGTTCAGCTTCACCTCACACTCTGTGACTTCACCTCTTTCGAAGACCATAACCTTGCTCTTCCCCGCATTTACCTTCAAATTCCGTTTTTCGCACACTGTTCCAAACTCATTTACCAGACCCTGCAACTCCCATTCATTATCACTCATCAGAACTGTATCATCCGCAAACAGCAGTATAGGTAGCTTCCACTCAATTCCCTCCCTTTTCAGCGATACACCAACATCCACTGCTCTTGATAGCATTTCTTTCATGACTCCATCCATATATACAGTAAACAACCATGGGGACATCACACACCCCTGCTTCAAACCAACATTTAAGTCAAAGAACTCGCTCTGCTCATTCTCCACACGCACTACCGCCTTTGCACCCTCATACATGCTCTTCACTGCTTTCAGCAACTTGCCATCTACTCTGTATATTCTAAGTACTTTCCACACACCTTCTCTATCCACTCTGTCATAGGCCTTCTCCAAGTCCATAAAGGCAACATACACCTTTTGTTGCTTCTCCAGATATTTCTCCACAACACAATTCAGGGTAAAAATCTGATCTACACATCTTCCCTTCCTAAAACCTCCCTGCTCGTCGCCTATCTATTTCTCCGTTCTCACTCTCACTCTCTCAATCACTACCCTACTGTATACCTTCCCTACTACGCTTAGAAGACATATTCCTCGGTGGTTACCACACACTCCTCTTTCCCCTTTGCCCTTATATAGGGGGACTATTATGCCAGTCTTCCAGTCATCGGGTGCACTCCCCTTCTCCCATGCTAGTTTGCACATTTTCCATACCCATTCGATCACTCTCTCACCACCATACCTCAACATTTCCCCACACACTCCATCTGTTCCTGGTGCTTTCCCCAACTTCACTCTTTTCATGGCTTCCCACACTTCTGACCTGATCCCCACCTCCTCCTCCACTACTTCTCTTCTTCTCCCTCCCATACCATATCCAGCTATGTTTGCTGGCTCTTCATTCCTTACATTTAGCAACTCATTGAAGTACTCCCTCCATCTTTCGACTCTCTCTTGCTTCTCGGCTAGCATTCTCCCATTCTTATCTTTCACACCCTTACTGTTTCCCTTGCTACCTTCCCTAACTTTCTTGACTTCTTTCCAGAACAGTTTCTTACTCTCCCTCCATTTTACACTCAGATTCCTTCCAAATTCCTCATCTACTCTTCTCTTACTTTCCTTCACTACTCTCTTCACCACCCTCTTACTCTCCACATACCTCGCTCGTTTCTGTCTTCATTCCCTCTACTACCGAACCACTCTCTATATGCTTTCTTCTTTTCTTCCACAGCTATTCTTACCTCTTCTGTCCACCATGCTGTACCTTTCACTCCCTTCCCTCTTCTCCTCACTCCACACACCTCCTCACATGCTGCACAGATTTCATCCTTAACCCCTTATTGGCGGCGCTCGACTTAAGTCATGCACCAATTTGCAGCAAGTTAGGAGCATTATTAAGGCTTTTAAAGGGTTAAAATCGAGTGCAAATGGCCGGGAGCGCAGCGGGCCAGACAGCCGACTCTCAGGGCTTACCGCCGCCCATTAACTCATGTTCCCTGTGTTCTCGAGAGGCCGGCAGTGTAGCCAGTAGTGAGCACAGCTGGGAAAAATATACCGCTATACGCTAAACTCCCTTGTTCGTAGCACCACTGCAAGAGAACCACGAGTGTTACGTAGCTCGTTCTGGTCTCATTTTGAAGCTTTTAGCGCCTAGTTTTTTGCTGAATACATTTCTTTTCATGCAGATACTTGATTGATCATTCAGGAGGGCCTGAATATGCCCAAATGAGCCCAAAACACCCCGCTAGACAAGGGTTAAACACCTTGCTCATCTCCTCCACTTCCTCCATAACTTCCAGGTTGAACCCACCTAGTCGTCTTTCCACTGCTCTCCTGTACTCCTCCCTGACTTCCTCCTCCTGCAACCTCTCCACCCTCCTCACCATTCCACCCTCCTCTCGCCTCCCTCCAGATCTCCTCACCCACTTCTTTTGTATCCTAACCTTAGCTACCACTACATAATGATCAGACAGGCCCCCCTCCAATACCCCTATACACCCTAGCATCCATCACAGATTTCTTCATTCGTTCATCCACACATACATAATCAATCAATGACTTTCGTTCCACCACTGTCTCATCCTCCATCGTCCACACCCGTTTCCACGTGTACCTGTGGATCAGTCTGTGTCGGAAGAAGGTGTTAGCTATCCACAGCCTCCTCCCCACACATACGTCCACAAGTGGCCTACCATTCCCATTCACCTCTGATGGTACCCCCCACCCTCCCACCACTCCCTCAACTTTCCTATCACCCACCTTACCATTCATATCCCCAATCAGAAATATTCTTTCGTTCTTGTCAAACTTCTCCAGGCACGCCTCCACATTCATCCAGAACTCCTCTTTCTTTCTTTCAAGTTTATCCTCTGTCGGGGCATACACACACACAATCACCCACGTTTGTATTCCTACTTTCATTCTCACCCACACAATCCTTGAACCCACAGACCCATACTCTCTTACACATTCCTTCCATTTGCTACTTATAAACAAACACGCACCTTCTCTCGATGTTCCTTCACTCACTCCAGCACCCACACCCACTCTCTCACATCTGAACCTTTCCATTTGGTCTCTGTCATTCCACATACATCCAGCCTGGCATTCACTAGCACTTCCAGAACCTCTCTCTCTTTTGTGCCATCATTCATGCCACTAACATTCCATGTAGCCATTCTCAGAATGTCCGAAGGAATGTCCTTAGTCGGTCGTGGTTCGTCAACATAGGTTCCGTCCGCATCCGAGGCTGTTCGTCCGTTTTTCTTTGCTTAGGTATTTTTTCCGGGTGGGGGTCGCAAGCCCACCGACCCAACCTCTTTAGTCGCCTCTTACGACACGCAGAAGGCACGTGGGGCATATTCTATTCCCTTACCCCCAGGGGGTATGTTGCCTTTAAGGAATTGGAGAAGGCCTATGACAGAGTGGATAGAGAAGGCATGCGGAAAGTACTTAGAATATACGGAGTAGATGGCAAGTTGCTGAAAGCAGTGAAGAGCATGTATGAGGTACGGAGTAAATGGCAAGTTGCTGAAAGCAGTAAAGAGCATGTATGAGGGTGCAAAGGCGGCAGTACGTGTGGAGAACGAGCAGAGTGAGTTCTTTGACCTGAGTATTGGGTTGAAACAGGGGTGTGTGATGTCCCCGTGGTTGTTTACTGTATATATGGATGGAGTCATGAAAGAAATACTTGGAAGAGCAGTGGATGTTGGTGTATCGCTGAAAAGGGAGGGAAATGAGTGGAAGCTGCCTATACTGCTGTTTGCGGATGATATAATTCTGATGAGCGATAATGAATGGGAGCTGCAGGGTTTGGTAAATGAGTTTGGAACAGTGTGCGAAAAATGGAATTTGAAGGTAAATGCGGGGAAGAGCAAGGTTATGGTTTTCGAAAGGGGTGAAGTCACAGAGTGTGAGGTGAAGTTGAACGGTCAGGCTATGGAGATCGTCAGCTCTTTTAAGTATCTGGGCAGTGTGTTGAGTAAAGATGGGACTGTGGATTAGGAGGTGCGGGAGAGGGTGCAACAGGGGAAGAGGGTTGTAGGAACGTTGAAAGCAGTAACAAGAAATAGGGTGGTCAGTATGGAAGTGAGGAAGTCCTTGCATGACAATGTGGTAATCCCGACACTAACTTACGGAAGCGAAGCATGGACGTTCGGGAAGAGACTCAGACCAAGAGTGAGAGCGGTGGAAATGAGTTACTTGAGAAGTACGTGCGGAGTTACATGGAGGGATAGACAAACGAATGAGGAAGTAAGAAGGAGGTGTGGTGTGGAGGTAGATGTGTTGGAAAGTTTGAAAAGGAACAACTTGAGATGGTTCGGCCATATGGAACGTATGGAAAGTGAGAGATTGACTAAGAGGGTGTACGAGAGCGAGGTGGAAGGACAGAGAGGGAGAGGTTGCACCGAAGGAGAGGTGGGAGGATGGAGTGAGGAAGTATATGAATGAAGGCGGTGCTGGTTGGGAGGAGGAGCGTCGACTGACTTGGGACAGAGGTGCATGGGGACGGTTCGTTCGTGTTCACCCCTTCGGTGATCACGGCGTCAGGCAATAGATAGACAGATAGATTATATAATGGAAACGCTTTTAATGGGTTTTTTTGTGAGGTCCGTTTATAGAAATGGCAAAGGAAGAACATGTAAAAGTCCTAGGGAACTGACATGAGTATATGTGCACGAAAAAAATATTATATATATATGACGAAAATTTGTACATTTTTCGCTACCCTGCCAAACTTCTATCACCCTGAAGAAATTTGTTTGTATGAATGATGATGTGACTGATATAATTTTGTAATAAAATTACCAGAGACAACATCCACCAAAGGAAATTTGTTTGTGTCTAGCTAGAACACTATCATTTAACCTATTGAGTTTTAAAAAAAAAACATGTAAACTTCGGACATGGAACAAAACGATAGTTTGTTATTATTTGCCCTATGAAAATAATTCATAATACTTGTCCATCATTAAAATGGTGGTTAAAGATCAAATAATCATTCTCTGAGTCCAAAAACCCATAAAAATATGATAATATGCTAACCGATTTATGTATTTCGGATAATTCTGGATATATAATATACAGTATATAAATTAGGAGAGGCATATATCTTGTCCAAATTTCGATTTATGTATTTCGGATAATTCTGGATATATAATATATATAAATTAGGAGAGGCATATATCTTGTCCAAATTTTGTTGTATCTGCTGAAAGAAACACCAACAAATATGTTCTACCTAGCCTATAAAAATGCTCAAATTCGTAAAAATGTATATGCAGTGATAGAGTATACATACTGTACGTATATATTTTCACTAGGCCTAGTTAATTTTCGAGTTATTGATTTGACAGCATTGGTTATTTTTCCTGCTCAATATTTTCTAAGAGTGAGTTCAATGCCTAACGAGAACAGATCCAAAAAGAATATTTGTTAAACATCGTATATAACCCCCTCCTATACTGACTATACAGGCCTAAAAGTGTTGACTGTGCATTTTCCACTAAAACATCGGACAGGAATAAGCAGCAATAATAAAATATTCATATAAAATAGTAGGAGCTGAAAAATGAATGAAATAAACCAACGAACGTACGTCTGAAGTTCTCCTCCGTTTGTCCGGAGTTATCCCAGCTTTCTTGGCAATCATTTTCCATAAGAAATCACTGTACGTCCGAAGTTTTCAACTTTTCAAGAATACTTCGGACACCATTTAGGATAAGGATAGCTCTCTTATTATGGGGGATAATTTTAGGAGGCTTCCTGGATTACGGCGCACTACCACCACACATCACTTGACATAGTTAAATCTCTATACAGTAATGTGTTTACAGTCAGGAGAAATTGTTAAAAAAACTCGAAAAATGTCCGAAGTTACCCCAGTTTACGGTACTTGTTACTTATTCGGAATTTCGGGGTAGGTTGTAGTTCCCGGGTGTATCGCCAGCCTTGTTTACTCTACGCGGAGTGGCGTCGGACGCTTGCCATCTTGTTCCCTTCTATTTTGACTGCATTTGGATACAATAATATGTTGAGGGGGGGCTTAGCCCCCCCCCCCCCATGACATATTGTCATCATCCTATATATTGCTAGCAGGGGGCAAATAACCGAAAAAATCGCCATCAAAATAGACGCAAACTTATCCACGGCGATCGACAAATGTAATCATGACGGCGGCGGGGGAGGCGTAGGACGCTTGCAGTCAAGTTCCCATCTATTTTGAATGCCATTGGATACAATAATATGTTGAGGGGGGGCCTTGCCCCCCCTTACCCTGCCATGACATTTTGTCATCATCATATATATTGCCAGCAGGGGCAAATAACAGAAAAAATTGCCATCAAAATAGACGCGAAGTTAACCGCGGCGATCGCCCTATGTAAACATGACGACCGTACGCCCGGGAACTACATCCATCCCCTTATTCGAATAGCCTAAGTAACAGTCTTGCAAACAGTTACTTGTTACAATAGGTAAGTTACTTATTCGAATAAGTAACAGTCTTGAAATCAGTTACTTGTTACTACAGTCGACCCTCGCATGGGCGGACCCCAGTTGACCGGACTTCGGTTTGTGCGGACCCAACAGCCGATGCGGACAAGTCCCCAAAAGTCCGGACAAATCGGGCAAAAGACCGTTAATTTAAAAGTTGTCCGGTATTTTGATAGTTCGTGTTTGTCTATCCCTCACTTCCCCCTCTGCAACTCTCTTTCTATCTATCTATCTCTCTAATGCATCTACCTAACTCCCTTATACATTAACATAACTGTCTTATTTGGTCTTTTTTTAATCTATAAATCATTTCTAATACGATGGAATTGAAAACAATATTACCCTTCTAACACACAAATAATAAAATGAAAACGAGAGTAAATAAAAATGTCTCCTTTGTCTTTCAGAAACATAAGTCTGTCTCATATATGTTAGTATTTTATCGCTCGCTCGCCCCTAGCCACTCTCTCTCTATCTATTTATCTCTAATGCATCTACCTATCTCCCTTATACATTAACATAACTATGTCTTATTTGGACTTTTTGTATTCTATAAATCATTTCTAATGCAATGGAATTGAAAACAATATTATCCTTCTAGCACACAAATAATAACATGAAAAAGAGTCAATAAAAAAGTCTCCTTTGTCTGTTCAGAACCAATTAACCCTCTCACGTTCTTGACGCAATTTTGAGCCTATTAGGGATACTTTAACCCTTCCTACCCGGGCACCCTTTCTTAAGGACGGAGGCTGTATCCGGGCGATTTGGCTGAAAACACAACAAAAGTAAACTAAGGCTAATCTCGCTTAATATACTACCTACATTAATCAAACATATGTCAAAATGGGTGCCTTACCTTGCCGCGTAGAATGGCGTTGAGTAGAGCTTTCTAGCTCAAGTAGTTCCGGAGTTATGGTGATGGAAGTGGAGGTAACTTTTGCCGCGTATTTACCTCGCCGCGTCCGAACGCTCAACCGCGGCCCAGGCTACGACGAACGTTTTGACTCGTCGCTCTACCTTGAATTATGGCGGGAAACGATTTGTTAGTGTTTTATTGTTTATTATGCCATATATTATTGTTATTATGTTATTTTCACTCAATAAATATATTTTTCTGAAGTAATTTGTGTCTCTGTCACTTATACTTAGTTTTATTGTTATTATTATAGTAGTTATGATTATTTATACTGGACTATGGCAATTGATAGTGTCATTTTCACTTCTTTATTGTTAGGAATATATATTTTAGTGTCACTTTCACTTGTTCATATTGTTCTGAAGGCACTTATTATTACTTATGTGTGTCTCTTTCACTTAGACTTAGTTTTATAGTCATTATTATAGTAGTTATGATTATTTATACTGGACTATGGTAATTGATAGTGTAATTTTCACTTCTTTATTGTTAGGAATATATATTTTAGTGTCACTTTCACTTGTTCATATTGTTCTGAAGGCACTTATTATTACTTATGTGTCTCTTTCACTTATACTTAGTTATATTATTATTATTATTATTGAGTGTCACTATCACTGTCACTTACACTTCAATAGTTTGCCATAGTGTGGAAATCATTACCTTTACCTTTGGATACCTTTGGATGTGTTCGCCGCTCCTCTAGCGGCACCAAGGAGCGCGACGCCCCTCGTTATGGGTGGTGATTTGGTGCAGTAGACTGTTTGAAGCGACAGCTCGCTCCCTTGCGAGGATGGGCTCGTCTGGCACTTTTTACAGTTCGACATCTAGGGCTCTCTTGAAGTTGTCTAACGAGATGTCCCTCATGTCTCTTACTCGCCGTGGGAGTTTGTTGAAGAGACGTGGGCCTCTGTGTGATAACCAGCCCTCTCGCAGAGAGCCCATAGCACCCCTGTTATTCATCCGGGGGATTTCGCATTCCCAGCCTCTCCTATCACTGAATTTCATGACTATCGGAGTATGTAGGTTTGGTACTAAACCCTCTTCGATTTTCCATGTGTATATTATTAGGTAACGTTCTCTTCTACGTTCCAGTGAGTACAGATTCAGTGCTCTTAAACGCTCCCAATAGTGTAGATGTTTTTTCGTTGAAGCAGGTGCCAGCACACAGTCCCACCTGACACTCGAGGCATTGCCAAGTGGTTTTTGTGGGTTTGCTTGGTCGTCGAGTTGTGCGGGTGCACACATAGCACCTCTTCTGCATTCTTATTCTGCTGTTAGGACCCTGGAAAGGAAGGGCGACGAGCTGGTGCTTTCTGAAGAACTCGGCACACCCTATTCTGTCCATCATGCCTGGTCCTTGTAGTGGCCTCCCTGGTGTACCCGCATGTTTTACCAGGAGCTCATGTATCAGCTGCTTTTGGAAGGTCCGCAGGCTCTTGTACTTGATGACTGGACTCCTCAAACGGTAGATGTTGTACGCGTTGAGGACAGACATATCTACTGTATGCAGGACAAACTTCTTGTACCACCTGCAAGATGTTCGCAGGCAGTCTATGAAGCCCATCTGCATGTCGGACTTGTCGACGAGGCGCATGTTCAGGTTATAGTCCAGAACAGCAGCTGGTTTTGTGATAGGGTTCTTCGCTTTTTCGGTCCAGCTTCCCTGTGGGGACCATCTCTGCTTTGTGGCATGTGGTGAGGAGGTTGACCTTGCGCTGGTCATGCCAGTGGATGGAGAGGATGGGGCCACTCTTCTTATGGAAGATGTCCGTCTTCTTAGTTTTGGTTGGGTAGGCTGGCATGCCCTTCCTCTTCCCCTTCACTGTGCCGACAGTTCCGGTCTTGCGGTCATGGAGGTACTTGGCGAGGATAGGCGACGTGTAATAATTGTCGGTATAGAGGACGTGGTTGTCATGGAAGTACCTCTCCATCATCCTCTTTACCACAGCGCCGCCAAAACCAATGAGGGGGTCAATCTGCACCTCACCACCCTTGCCGCTGTAGACTATAAAGTCGAGCACATATCCCGTCTTGCAGTCACAGAGGACGAAGAGCTTGATGCCGAAGCGGTGTCTCTTTGACGGGATATACTGTCGGAAGTGCAGCCTACCACGGACCAGAGACTCGTCGATGCACAGCTTCTGAAATGGAATCAGGTAGGTGGAAAACCGATGACGTATCATGTCATACAGTTGCCTGATCTTCCAGAGTGTGTCGGGCTCGTGGACATGCATGTTATTTGTCAGGTGGAAATATGAGAGGATGTCAAAGTACCTATCCCTTGACATGAATTTGCCAAATGCTGGAGTCGTTGTGAGGTCGCCAGTTATCCAGTAGTCGGCCAGAACGTGCTTCTTTATGTGTGTCATCAGCATTGTGAGTGCCAAGAACACATATAATTCTGCCACAGTGAGAGCTCTCCATGCCACCATCTTGGCACTGGTCTTCCTGCCAAGAAAGTTTGAACAGATAGCCTGGTGGTTATTTGTCTCTTTGACAAGGTATTCCATGACTTCATTGTCGTAGAAGCCACAGAAAAGTTCACTGGGGGTGGCATTTGGGCCACAGGGATATGCTGGTGACACCCCGGAACCCTGTTGTACCTCGTCAAAGGCAGGAAAATCTGGCACAAAATCCGCCCCATCTGACCACACAAACATTTCAGCAGCTCGAGGACGAGGACGTGCAGCTGCAGCAGGCACACGCCCTGGACGCCCTGGCACACGCCCTTGGCCACGCGGATGCCCTGCATGCCCACGCCCAGGCCCAGGCCCAGGCCCAGGCCCAGGCCCAGGGGCAGCGGCGTCGGCAGGCTGACCACGTCCACGACCTCGCCCTTTGACTCTTCTTGTCGGGACTTCCTCTTCCTCTTCGTTTTCCTCTTCCTCAGGCGACGTCAGGTCATCTGGGGCAATGTTGGGGTCGTCAGCAGCCTCTTCAGGAGACAACTCTGGTGAAGAATAGACCGGGCGTCGGCGGCGTGGGGCTGCGGGAGGTTGAGCAATGGGAGCCTTGGCCTCGGGAGTTGGGCTCCTTTTGCGGCTAGCCGTGGACTTTTCCGCCGGAAATAAGGACCTACGATGCGGTGCCTGTGGTGACACACTGTGGGAGGCCAATGACGCACTTGTAGAGGCCCTTTGGTCATCCTGAGGGACAGATGAAGCCGAGGGCTGTGGGTGGCCCTCCCGGCGTCCCGGGTCAAGGCGTCGGGACAAAGGAATGCGGGTGGTTGCTAGGCCTGGGTCGGCGTCACTCTCACTATCTACGCCTTCCCTCACTTTTTCTGCCTCCCTGCGTGCTTTCTTGGCTGCACTTTTAACTAAAGACTGTTTATAGAAGTATTTACCCACTTTCAAGGGCGTACGGGCAGGCAAAGGGGAAGGTCCTGGCGTAGGGCTAGGGCTAGGCCTAGGCCTACCCTGACCTACGAAACTAGGCGAAGGGGTTGGCTCTAGCACACTTGGTACTTCAATAGCACCTTCCTCCACCACTTCCACATCAGGATCATCACTACTATCACCCCCCTCAAATAAATCAACATTGTCATCAGCACCAAATCCCACAAAATCGTCAATTTCGCTCCCACTTCTACTCTGAAAATAGAGGTTTTTGTCCACAGAGCTTTCACCACTGCTCAAATCCGGGTTGAAAAGTTCACGGTGTATTGCACTCTCACTTAGCAAACGTTTCACTTTCTTTAGTTTCTTTTTCTTCTCGGTTGGCAGAGGCGTAGATGTTGCAAGCGGGGTAGCACTGGGACGCGCGGGAGATTGCACAGTATCGGACGCGTCGGAATTCATTTTTTTGCTGTAGCTCTCAATGGCGGCAACGTAGGAACTGATAAGCGTGGTAGTTGAGGCTTGGTGGCGCTACGATCGCCCACGCAAAGTAAAATTTGCCCGCGCGAAATTTAAAGCACGCTTTAAAGCAAATGCCTTAGGTAAGGCATAGGCTACCGGGTAGCGGCCCTTCAGCCGCGCTGTCCTTACCTAAGGCAGCCCGGGTAGGAAGGGTTAAAGCCTTTGTTACCATCAGGGGTATTTAGAAACCTTTAGTTTAGTTACTTCAACCTCTGCAGTTGTCTTTGAGTTAGCTGTGGGCAGAAAACTAATTTTGGAGAGGTAATTATAAGAGTGAGAGAACTCTATTTAGTATTGCTAATCTGGCAACCTCTGCGTCATATGGTCGTGAGAGGGTTAAGTCCGTCTCATAATAGTTTGTGTTTATCGCTCACTACCCCTCTGCAACTCTCTCTTTCTATCTATCTATCTACCTATCTCTCTAATGCATCTACCTAACTCCCTTATACTGTACATCTACCTAACTCCCTTATACATTAACATAACTATGTCTTATTTGGACTTTTTGTAATCTTTGAATCATTTCTAATGCAATGGAATTGAAAAATATAATATCCTTCCAGCACATTAGGGGTTTATTATAACGGCATCTCCGGCATCGACTACATTAAAACAACGACAACAACAATAAAAAGTCGTCGACGCGAAAGCTTCTGCGCATCCACTAGACACGTAAAAAGTCCGGAAAACGTATCGTACTAAAAAGAGTTCTCCAGCCACTTCTTAACACGGGGAAAAAATGTAGTCAGCTGCGCGCGCAGGCAGATATTCTCGAGAGAATATCTCGGAGTTGCCAGATTCAATGGATTATAATACGGGATATGATTAAAAAGAACTAATGTAGCAGCCCATGCCACTGAAATTTCCTCTTGGGTATAACAGTGTTGTGTATTATAATGCTTTAACGGTCGTCAGTGGGTAAACAGAATGTTAGACCAGAGAATAAATTAAATATAATGTATACAACATTATCGCTCACCACCACCCTCCACCCAGATTCGGCCGACCAGCGTTTCTCCGCTTTCTCGAAATTATCGTTTCAGTTTTGTGTTTACATCGATGGGAGGTAGTGGTTGCATGCCTCTCCCAATCTAGAGTAGTCTGCATACCATACATATCTTCGAATATAGGAATAATAATGTGTGGAATATAATAGTTGTGTTTAAATTATCCTATATGAATAACAAAAGTGAAATATGAAAGCCAATTGGACATAATTACATAACTAAAGCGATGTGCCTAGGCCTGTAGGCTATGCCTTTCGCTCTCCTCGTCCTTAAACAGGCTGCTAGGCTAGCCTAACATGATTTCAAAGCCTAGATAATTATTTAGATAATTAGTATTGAAACGGGATTAGGCCTAGGTAATATTAACCCCTTCAGACTCATATTATGCAGAGGTTGCCAGATTAGCAATAAGAAATAGAGTTCTCTCACTCTTATAATTACCTCTCCAAAATTAGTTTTCTGCCCACAGCTAACTCAAAGACAACTGCAGAGGTTGAAGTAACGAAACTAAATGTTTGTAAATACCCCTGATGGTAATAAAGGCTTTAAAGTATCCCTAATAGGCTCAAAATTGCGTCATATGTCGGAGAGGGTTAAGGGTTACTAGTCAAAGACTAAATACTGTACTTCAAACTTCAATAGGCCTAGTGGTATTTGCCTAGGCTAATCTCACCTGGTTAACTCACCTGGTAGGGCCGCCAATCGGTAGCGCATGACAGGCCAAGGATCAGAAATGTTTTATTTTAATACCACAAATTTTCCGAGTGTTTTTTATAAACAAAATTGTTCATTTGCATCAATATATAGTGCTTGTAATTAATTAGAAATCTCGGGAAAACCTATTTTCTCCATTAGGCCGATCGATCGATGTTGAGACACGCCCCCTGATAGTGATTTGAAAAGACATTAGCCTAACCTAACAACCTTACCTAACCTAACCTAGTATTATGGGTGGAGCTGCCGCCCCCACACCCCCGCTGGTTGAGTACTAATCCCTTAGTAAATAAAACAAAAAAATTGGCTGTCGATTATACGAAGGTGAAAGAGAAGTCGATGAAGTCTACGGTGTTTACTCTGCAATGTTCAGCTTTGATTGTACATTGATAACGGGAAAGTACCGTATTGACAACCTTGTTACGAAAATTAAATTTTAGTAGCATACTTTTATATTAGGTTTTTCCGAGGGTTTAACACATTTTCATATGATCTTTAGAGCTGTCGATAACTGGAAGTACCGTATTGACAACCTTGTTACGAAAAATAAATGTTAGTACCATACTTTTTTATTAAATTTTGCCGAGGGTTAAAACAAATTTTCTTTGATCTTTAGAGCATATAGATTCAATATTTATCTTCAAATATATCAACAAAATTTGTGGTATTAAAATAACATTGAACCCAAGGATCAGGCAGCCCAGGAGATAGCATGACACGCCAGTCAGATGCAACATTTGAATGTACTGGAGATGCTTGACAATGGGGTGACTGGTAGTGTGTGTCGGACCAATAATATGATGGGGTAGTTTATCAGAGGTTGAGATGTTGCTAAAATATGGGAAGGGGATTTTATGGGTTGAAGAGTGAGTTGTGGAGTTGTTGGGTCAATTTAGATTTGAATTGAGCAAGGGAGGGGGAATCAACTATTTCAGCTGGTAGGGAGTTCCACTGATGGATTATACGACAGGAGAGTGGTGATGGGCTGGTCTATCAGAGTGAGAACTGAGCGATCTCTGCCATACCCATAGCTTACTCTGACTGTTCCTTTTACTTATATATTTTCTAGATCTCAAGTGACGGCGTCTCTTCCGTGGATTGACCTCCCAATCTACCAAGATTGGAAGCCAAAGCGTCACATTTTTCCTTTGCCCCTCAACTTTCTCTTCATAATTGGTGAGGGGCACAGGGCCCTGGGTGGGGCTTTGGTTTCCCGGGCGTTTCCGCACCCTCCTCAGCTCCCCGCCATGGAGTGGCTTCGGTCGCCCAGGCTTTATTGTGGTCGGCAGGGAGGGTTTTGTGGGGGCGCTCGGTTATGGCCTTGGCCTTGCTCGGGGCCTTGGGGCTGTTCGGCCAGGCAGCTTGGGGAACAACAACAACAACGACAGGAGAAAACACTTTTTCTTGCTTCGGTTTCTGTGTGGGGAACAAATATCTTGTATTTATGACCTCTAACTCCTTGGTGGGGTGACATAGTGAACAGGTCATGGGGTTTAATGGGCGAGAGATTATGGAATAGTTTATAACACTGAATCAAAAGTCTATTTTGGCCTAGGCCTAGGGGGTACATTCAATTTGGCAGTGAAAGAGCCATGAAGGAAAATTAAATTGTGGTTTGGATTATGGTCTAGGCCTAGCCTACATGTAGGCCTATTTCTGGACATTTTATTTTAGGCCTAACCTAGGCCTATTTATATTTAGTCTAGGCCTAGGCTATGCATATTTTAACTTTAAGGGATGGAGCGAGATTGCAGCCTTATGCAGTGTCTTAATCCACTCTAATAAAGATAATATAAATCCCAATACTAGGCCTGGGCGATTGGTAAATTTGTACAGTGTGATAGCCGAGAGTTTAACCATTTAGGCTAGGCCTACTATTAGGCTAGCCTATAGCCTCCTAATCCACTCGAATAAAGATAATATAAATCCCAATACTAGGCCTAGGCTATAGGCTACCGTAGCCTATTCAAGGATATGTCTTAACCTGTCCCAATAACAGGTAGGCTAGGCCTAGGCGATTGGTAAATTTTTACAGTGTGATAGCTGAGAGTTTAACCATTTAGGCTAGGCCTACTATTAGGCTAGCCTATAGCCTCATAATCCACTTGAATAAAGATAATATGAATCCCGATACTAGGCCTAGGCTATAGGCTAGCCTATTCAAGGGTTTGTCAACTCATAACCTGTCCCAGTAATACTACGCGGAGCGACGGCGGACGCTTGCCATCATGTTCCAATCTATTTTGACTGCCGTTGGATACAATAATATGTTGATAGGGCCCCCCCTCACCATCCCATGACATATTGTCATCATCATATATGTTGCCAGTAGGAGGCAAATAACCGAGAAAAAAAAATCGCCGTCAAAATAGACGCGAACTTAACCTAACCGCAGCAATCGACCTATGTAAATATGACGATCGTACGCCCGAACACTACATCCATCCCGTGTTCCTTGTACCTAGTTTATTCCATACCTACTACCCGATCTCTTGTCATTAACCTAACCTAGACCTAGTATGTTGGATACAGTACTAACCTTCACCTAACACCTAGTACAGCATATGTTAATTCATAGTACGGTACCCAGTACGTGGGATACTGGTATAATACTAACCCTCATCTAACACCTAGTATATGTTCATAGTACCCAGTACATGGGATACAATCATCATCTAACACCTAGTGGATGACCTTGGGTCTAGGCCTAGCAATTAGTTTGAGGTTCTGAATTGGCTACAAGATCTTGAAGAACAGTCAAGTTATACTGAATTTGTTCCTGTTAGTGCATTGCAGTGTTTGCTACGTTACTTTTAATGGTGATGTTCTTTAATACAATATCTTATTTAACACATATTTTGATCATAGAAGTACCATTCATTGGCATTGGGCAGCAAAAGAGCTTCTGGTTGAGTGATATCGTCCTTAAAGGAGAATGAATATAGGCCTAGGCTATGATAAAAGGCTAAAACATCATTCTGTGGTTCCCATTACCAGCACCAGCTCTCCATATATGATTTCACTAGTTTTAGGGATTATTAGAGTCATAGTCATATGGTAGCCTAGTGTTGGGGTGCTTCTAATTAGTGAGCTGTTCTTTCCCATTATTTAATGCTAGACAGTGGAAGGTATCTTTGGTCGTTGTCTGAGTTATGTATGTGGCAAGTCAGTGCCTGTACAACATCGACGAAGCTAGCTAGTCCTGTAACTCTTGTGCATATTTTCCTTTGCGAGTGTAGCAGTATACAGGAAAAGGGCTTTTGCCTACTCTTACCTGTATGCTTGCTACCTCATTTTGTTGACCTTTGTGGAGCGCCAGGGCAAGACCAGATACTAGAGATCTGGACTTACCAAGAGAGCCTCCAAGTCACTTAACGTAACATAAGGGAAATCTGTTCAAGGGGAGACAGTAGGCTACGAGCATGCTTGCGCTCTGCCTAGTTTCCTGATGTCTTTTATGCCACTGCTAGACTTTATTAGTGAGAAAGACAGTATTGTGTTTATTAACTTTCATTGTGTATGCTTTAGGAATTATTCACGCCTTATTTTAGCCTAGGTTGATGCATAGTGCACAACCCAGTTTGGTGATGGGCTGGTCTATCAGAGTGAGAGCTGAGCAATCTCTGCCATACCCATAGCTTACTCTGACTTTTCCTTTAACTTATATATTTTCTAGATCTCAAGTGACGGCGTCTCTTCCGTGGATTGACCTCCCAATCTACCAAGATTGGAAGCCAAAGCGTCACATTTTTCCCTTGCCCCTCAACTTTCTCTTCATAATTGCTGAGGGGCACAGGGCCCTGGGTGGGGCTTTGGTTTCCCGGGCGTTTCCGCACCCTCCTCAGCCCCCCGCCATGGAGTGGCTTCGGTCACCCAGGCTTTATTGTGGTCGGCGGGGAGGGTTCTGTGGGGGCACTCGGTTATGGCCTTGGAATTGCTCGGGGCCTTGGGGCTGTTCGGCCAGGCAGCTTGGGGAACAACAACAACAACCCAGTTTGGCTGTTACATTGGCTAAGGAAGTACTGTTTTTGAGTGGTTATTATTATTAGTGCTGTCACAGAGTTGTTGTTGTTGTTGTTGTTCCCCAGGCTGCCTGGCCGAACAGCCCCAAGGTCCTGAGCAAGGCCAAGGCCATAAACGAGCGCCCCCACAAAACCCTCCCTGCTTACCACTAATAAAGCCTGGGTGACCGAAGCCACTCTAAGGCAGGGAGCCGAGGAGGGCGCGGAAACGCCCGGGAAACCAAAGCTTCACCCAAAGCCCTGTGCCCCTCAGCAATTATGAAGGGAAAGTTGAGGGGCAAGGGAAAAATGTGACGCTTTGGCTCCCAATCTGCCAACTTTTAGGTTGGCAGTAGGGAGGTCAATCCACGGAAAAGACGCCGTCACTTGAGATCTAGAAGATATATAAGTAAAAGGAACAGTCAGAGTAAGCTATGGGTATGGCAGAGATCGCTCAGCTCTCACTCTGATAGACCAGCCCATCACCACATGACTAGAACCCAATCCTCTCAGCATCAGCTAGGAAAGGCCCTAGAAAGCCGCCTTTGGCGGGGGGATAGCTCCCCTATTTCAACTCCTTTCGGGGTTGGGCACCCGCCCTGTCACAGAGTTGTTGCACTCCCTTGTTATATATATGTATCCTACTTATTGGTGTATTTAAGATACACGCTTTGGTGTCCTGCCCCTGCATTATTTCTATTCTATATTAACGAGCATCTTAGAGCATCAGACCTTTTCAGAAGATTCCATATCTGATTGCTGTAGGACTAGACTTCCAGTGTTTTCATAGAGCATTGAAGAGTTTAGTGTTGAGTACTGACTCACACTAAAGTTAACATAAGCATTTATTCCTTTATTAAACCTTATATAGTTTATTCAAGCATTGTTATTACTTTAGAGCATTTTCATAACGTAAGTACTCCTGTTGTGAGTTGGCTTTGCCGTCATCGGAAAGCCTTTGTAGAAGTGCACTAAAACCTAGTTAATTGATACCCCATTATCCAGTAGATTAACTCTGAAGGGTTTTAAGTGTTTTTGTTCACCGGCGTAATAGTTTGAGGGTCTGGAATTAGCGTACCGTTGTTGCAGATATAGCCTATCATCTAGTCCATTATTAAGTGCCCTTGTTTATTTCGTAGTGCCGGTCGTAACAAATGGCGACCTTAGACCAGAATATAGTGAACTGAATATTGCATTTTTTTTTTTTTTAGAAATCTTATTGCCATTTGGGGTTGAATTTATTTCTCGCATTGTTGGCAGTAGACATTGTTTTGAGGATACATAGAACTTGTTGGAGTTATTGGTGACCTAGTATTGCACTCAAGAACATCTTCGAATATTTTTTGGTGAATAAAGCTACGCAAGAGTTTGGCTACTTTTGTCTTGACTGAGAATTTTGTTGTTGACTCCATCATGTCACTGGATTGGTCTGAGCATAGTGAGGGCACAGCGCGAGAGGCAGGCGAGGAGGTGGAGAAGGTGGAGTTGTTAAGCGGCGTTCGGGTGGTGAACAATGAGGAGGATGCTCGGATATTTTTGGAAGAGCCTGTGCCAGCGGATCGTGTGTCGGGGCTAGACCGGTACGGACTGCAGTGTGTGGCCACGGTCTTAGGGTTTCCCGGTACTAGCGGTTTGTCGAGAGGTGAGCTGGTTGCCTGTGTGCTGGGTGGGGTGCATGGGGGTTCAGGTGGAGCGGGAGCTGGGGCACCTTCGTCCCAGCCCCCATTCCACTCAACTCCTATTGTGGCGCCCCCTCGGGTTCCGGAGCCGGGCACGTTCCCGCAGGCCGATGCCAGCTGGCGGTTGGGTCTGCCTCTAGGTGATTCACGGGGTGGGTCCCCAATAGTAGCACCCCCTCCTCAGGGTTTGTCTTCCGAGATGTTGTTTCAGCTCGAGCTCGCCAAACTTCAGCAGCAGGAGCGACAGGCTAAGCATGAGGCTGAGCTCAAGCAGCGAAGGGCTGAGCTCGAGCAGCGGAAGCATGAGGCTGAGCTCGAGCAGTGGCAGCGAGAGGCTGAGCTCAAGTATAGGTGTCAGGCTGAGTCTGCAAGGTATTGTGCCGATGTTGATCTAGAGAAAACTTGTGTAGAAGTGACAAGGAACCGGGTCGTCCAGGGGGGTCGAGCCCATGACCAGTCCCTGTCGCATCTACTAAAGTTGGTACCAGTGTTTGATGAGTTAGGAGTTACGGAATTTTTTCTCCGGTTCGAGAAAAAGTGCCAGGAGCACCAATGGCCCGAGGAGAAGTGGGCAGCCCTTGTTTCTTCACGATTGACGGGGAAAGCACTCAAGGCATACGATGCTTTGCCCCTAGATTCCTGTGTGAATTATGAGTTGTTGAAAGAGGCTGTCCTGAGGGCGTATGAGCTACAGCCAGAGACCTATAGGCTGAAGTTTAGGGCGGTTCCAAAAAGAAAGGAGAGTACTTTCCAGGAACACGCTAGAGAGCTGTCAGATGCATTTGAAAATTGGTTAAGGTCGGAGAAGGCAACTACTTTTGATTCAGTAAAACAACTAGTGTTGCTGGAACAATTTTTTAAATGTACTGGCAGTGACTTGACTCTTAACCTTAAAGAAAAGCAACCAAAAACTCTGCAGAAGGCGGCTGAGCTGGCTGACCTTAGGGTGTCATTGATTCGTGGGTGCGGGTCTGCACAGAGAGCTGAGGCAGGTAACCAGGGGCGTACCACTCCACCCCCCCGAATTAATGACACAACAACTAATTATCCATTTAAGAGTACTGTTGCCAATTATGAACCCAAGTTGAAACCCTTCCCATTTAAGAAAGGCCAGGGCCCTTCCTCACCTCAGAGGAAGTCCAAGAGCGAAGTGGAGTGTTTCAAGTGTCATGAGAAGGGGCATATTGCGCGCTCATGTCCGAGCACACCGCCTACAGCAGTGGTGTCACTAGTGAGCAACATTGGCGTTTCTTTGAGGTCTTCCGTGTTTGCCCGGGGTAAACAGTCGGTTGCGAAGTCATCGTCGGTGCAGAAGCAGCAGGAGGGCTCGTCACCCGTCCGTGATGCTTTTTGTGGTCATAGGGGGCACGGCACTGTGAGGTGGGCTGGTGTGAAGCATAGGCTTGAGTTGCTGCGTGATACGGGCGCTTCCCAGACACTTGTTAAGAATTTCACTGGCAAGCCTATTAACGCGGCTCAGGTTGTGGTGGTTCAAGGCATCAATGCTACGCGGTCTTACCCGCTGGTCAGAGTGGAGCTTGAGGTGGACGGTGTGACACGGGAGTTGGATATGGGTGTGGTGGAGAAATTGCCAGTTGAGGGGGTCGACCTCCTTCTCGGCAACGACTTTGCGGTGCCCACTTCCGAGGTTCCACCCTTAGTCGTTGCCGAGAGGGCGGCCGACACGAGTAGGGAGGGGCAAGAGGGGCTCGAGAGATCTCAGTCCGCTCAGGTGTCACAGCCTAGTACCCAAGTTGCAGACCAGCGGAGGAAGGATCGGAAGGAGAAAGTCGAGGCTGGTGGTCGGGTTGAGAGTTTGGACCCAGCGACACTCCTTGGTGACTCGGTACTTGACCCAAAGTTAAGCTCCGGAGTGGCCCCAGAACCTGTCCCCCCTAGTGACATGGTAGGGCGTGATGGCACTCCGCGACAGAGTAGTTCCCAGGGACAACAAGAAGATCTTAGTCTTGAGAGTTGTGAGAACGGGGCTATTGAACTCAACGAGGACGGGGAAGCATGTCATGTGAACCTGTTAAAGGAGTTTGTGAGGCAACCACCTGAGCAGCTTACTGTCCCTGTGTTGGTCTGCAGCGGCCAAGGTGGAGAAGGAGAGGGGGGCAGTGGGGCACAGGTGGAGGAAAGTTGGGATTGTCATGCCTCGGCGGAGCAGTGGGCGGGGGACACGAGTCAGGTGGCTGTGGAAGCGCTAGAGCACCTGCCTGAGCAGCAGTGTGCAGCGCTCCAGCACCTGCTCGGTTCATACCCCACTGTTTGTGCCGAGCACCCAGGCCTCACAACTCATGCGGTGCACGATGTTCCGCTGGCAGGTCACTTGAGTGTTAGGAAACCGTTGGCCTCGTTGTTTCAGTGGTTCAAGGTGGGCGACGAGGCTTTGGCATGGTTGTCAGGTCAGGGTCGACCCATAGCTGCTAAGGGTGGTGGTCAGAATCAGGACATTGAGCAGATTGGTGAGGTTGGCTGTGGAGTGGATGTGCCCGGTCGTCGCATAGCCTCCCAATGCTGCTCTAGTCGAATGCAACAGCCCTACTATAGACCGACTGTATCTGGCCGTGTCGCTGAAGGCGGTGATGCTGCGCAGGCAGATGTAGTCGCAAGGAATGTGGGGGTGCGCATGTTTGGTATCGGCGGGGAAGCCTTAGCAATTATGAACTATGGGAGTGACTGCACAGGTGGTACTGATTGTCCCTCTCATGACCTGGCTGTTCTAGGGACGAAGGTGGAGAAGGAGGGAGACTATAGTTTAGAAGCTGCGGTCTCGGCTGGGTTGTGGGAGGCACTAGGCATGTTGTTCTTCGAGATAAGTTGCAACCTCTTGTTCCTAAGCGTCAAGAGAAGTTGTTTACTAGGCTGTGGCAGTACGTCCGTATGTTTGTTGATTCTCCAGGCCTGATGTACGGGGTAGAATCCGACATGGAGGCTGGAGACAGTGCAAGGCTCAAAGTGGCTCCCTACCGTATAAATCCTGCTCGACAGCCTGTTGTGAAAGCAGAGCTGGACTACATGTTGAAAAAGGGTCTGAGGGATAAGGGATATCGTGAGGGGTCGTTGCCAGTAACTTTGCAACCTGAGTTAAGTGGCAAGATCTGTGTGTATGTTGATTGCAAGAGTGTTGGTGCAGCATCCCTGACAGACGCCTATACCTTACCTAGAGTTGACAACACCATAGACCGCATCGGGGCTGCCTCGTTAATCACTAAGGTAGAACTAGTGAAAGGTTATTGGCAGGTCCCGTTGCCGGAAAGAGCGAAGAGAAGTGCCAGTCTTGTGATGAACTGGGCAGTTTATCAATGTCAGGTGTTGAGTTGCTGCCGGAACACAAGTTGGATGTGTGGCATGTTAAGGGCACTGATAATGTTATGGCTGATTGTTTGTCACGGGAGGGTATGTCTTAAGGAACACCCTCGCCGTTCAGTCAGTGTTTGTTTGAGAGTGGAGAAAAATTAGGCTTGCCCCTGTAGTGCAAAGCCGCCAAAAACACTATTAAAAAAATACAAAAACCTCACATAAAAACTCTTTCTTTTGATAGTACCGGTATATAAGTGCAGTACAGTATATCACAGCAAGAATCTAAGACACTCTGAGTTGTTGTCTTAGTAGGCTAGGCTTGGTGAAGCTTGCTCGTTGAGCGTGATATAATTATTATGATGCTATTATTTTGGGGAAGTGTTGTGCAGATTTCTTTTTATAATGCAGTGTTTTATGTTTGTGATTGTGCCTTGTTTTCACAACTTGGGAGAGTAGCTGGGTGATGCGGAGTTGGTGGGCATTCTGTCTGGTCAGATGTGGAGTTCACCTGAGGCTGAAACGTTCCACATCTTGGGCGGGGTGTTACGCTGGCCAGCTTGCCAGAATGCACTCGTAACTCGCTAGCGCTCGCCAGGGTAGTGAAATGGGCTACAATAATCGTAGAATGATGTTCTTTCTTTCATAGAGTTCATGTTGTCACAGACAGATCAGTGGTGGTCTTTATTCTTGTCTGTGACACTTGGAAGCATTTTATATCATTGATAGAATATAAGATGCATTGTGTGAAGTTGTAGGGAGAAAGAGAGCGAGCAGCGTGGTGGTAATATGTGCGTGTGTATGTACGTGTGCCTCCCTCGCTCGGAGGAGTTTCCCACGCCCTTGATTGGTCGGCGGGCCTGGCTACGTCACAGGACGCTTGCTCTTCATGACGTAGTGGTCTGTGATTGGAGGCCGCTGTCCTGGGAGGGTGGTGCGGGGCTCCTGCCCGCATTTCTCCTGCAGAGCTTGGCACGGCGTGCTTGGTCCTACATGTCCTTTGCAATCTGTCCCCCATATAACCCCCTATACTACTTTCTCTCTCTCTGAACTTCTTCCTTTTCATACTTCTCTCTTTATTCAATTACTTATCCCTTCTGGTTCTGCATACGACTTCCATAGTCGGCCAGTCGTATTACCAGCACCAGCTCTCCATATATGTTTGCACTAGTTTTAGGGATTATTAGAGTCATAGTCATATGGTAGCCTAGTGTTGGGGTGCTTCTAATTAGTGAGCTGTTCTTTCCCATTATTTAATGCTAGACAGTGGAAGGTATCTTTGGTTGTTGTCTGAGTTATGTATGTGGCAAGTCAGAGCCTGTACAACATCGACGAAGCTAGCTAGCCTGTAACCCTTGTGCATATTTTCCTTTGCGAGTGTAGCAGTATACAGGAAAAGGGCTTTTGCCTACTCTTACCTGTATGCTTG
Organism: Paralithodes platypus; assembly: GCA_032716605.1. Lineage (NCBI taxonomy): Eukaryota > Metazoa > Arthropoda > Malacostraca > Decapoda > Lithodidae > Paralithodes > Paralithodes platypus. The sequence goes on from CM064528.1 coordinate 41,669,634, forward strand.
CTACCTCATTTTGTTGACCTTTGTGGAGCGCCAGGGCAAGACCAGATACTAGAGATCTGGACTTACCAAGAGAGCCTCCAAGTCACTTAACGTAACATAAGGGAAATCTGTTCAAGGGGAGACAGTAGGCTACAAGCATGCTTGCGCTCTGCCTAGTTTCCTGATACCTTTTATGCCACTGCTAGAAGGCCATGGACAGGGATAGGGGTGTAATCTTGTATGGAGATATAGAGACTCATATGAATGATAATGGAGTGAGAAAAGTGAGGGATATGGAGACAGTGAAGGAGGTCATGAAAGGTGTGGATGAGGACGAATATGGATGGGAAGGGCAGGTGGAGGAGGTCAGTAGGATAGGTAGATATAAAAGGGGAGAGATGAGACCTATAAGGGTACAGTTTAAAACTAGGGTAGTGGCAGAGACTGTGACAAATTTTAGTTGGAGGCTAAATACAAATGATAAACTGAAACACATAAGACTAAAGAAGGATTTGAGTATAGAACAAAGGACAAAAATTAAGGAATTACAAGAAAAGGCTGATGAAAATAATGGAAAGTTGGGTGAGGAGGATAGGAGAAATTTTTACTGGAGAGTGAGGGACGGAAAAGTGAGGAAGTGGTTTATAAGAGTAGAAGGGAGGGGGAGATCAGGGAGGGAAGAGAATGTGATGAGAGTTGTGACGGAGGAGGAGAACGGGGTGGAAGTGTCACAGGGAGAGACAGGAGACAAAGAGGCAGACCCAGTAGTGCTAACGGGGGAGTAGGGTATGGACTGGAGGAGCGGGATGGTGTAATTGCTGAAGGAATGGTAGATGGATTAAGGATTATGTTTAGTAATGTGGATGTGTTTACCCAGGACAAGAAAAGAGAACTGATATGGAGGTTGCAGGATGAAGAGGAAAAACCTGATGTCATAGCCCTACAGGAAGTAAGACCAAAAAATGCTAGAATTGAAAGGGAACTGGTGGAATATAGTTTGGAGGGTTTTGAGTTATATGAGAGAAATGCTATTAGAGCAGAGGTCGGAAGAGGACTGTTTATTTATGTAAGAAAAGAGCTCAAGGTTAATGAGGTGGATATGAGACAGCAGTATTGTGAGTATTTGTGTACCGGTATTGAAGTAAAATGTGCAGGAGGATCAATTCTAATTGCCTCTATATATAGAAGCCCAAATAATAGCAGGGGAGAGGATGATAACCTACTGAAAGCAATGGAGGAGATAGATAATAGAGAGAACAAATATAAAATTTGATTGGAGATTTCAATTTGCCAAGGATCAACTGGGCAAATTGTACTACTCCAGCGGGACAGGGTAGCCTGGAAAATAAGTTTATAGAGAAAGTGAGAGATTGTTTTTTAACACAACATATTGTAGAGATGACTAGATATAGAGATGGGACGCAGGGGAGTGTACTTGATATGATTTTTAGCAATGAAGAGGATATAGTGGAACATGTTAATGTGGATAGCCCTATAGGTCGTAGTGACCATGCCTGTATAAGCTTTAGTTGTAACATTAAATCAGAGAGGGATAATAGAAGCAATAGAAAAATATACATGTATGATAGAGCAGATTATGAGCTGCTGAGACGGTGTTTGGACATTTACTGGTGGGAATACTTGAACGGTGAAGACGCTGAAGGAATGTGGAGGAAAATTAGAGTCAAACTGGAGAATGCTGTATCCAAAAGTGTACCAGTAAGGGAATATAAGGATAAAACAAAATTGAGGAAAAGAACTAACCCAGAATTGCCAATGAAAAGAAAGCTTTGGATATTGATTAGAAGAAAGAAACGATTGTGGGAAAGATTAAAATTGTTAAAAAAGAACAGGGGGTCTAGTATAGAAGTTAAAGAAGTGGATCTGGAACGCAGACAAATAAACAATAAAATAAGGTGGGAAACAAGGAGGGGGGTGAAGGAGAGGGAGAGAGAGATAGCTAGAAATGTGATGGATAATCCAAAAATATTCTGGAAGTACATTCAGGAAAAGTTAACAAGAAGAGTAGGGATCCCAGAGCTGGTAGGGGGGTTGAATGATGGGAGTAGAGCGGAGACTGATAAGGAGAAAGCAGAGGTGCTGGGGAAATACTTCGGGGGGGTACTAACTGTGGAGTCGGATGATGCAGTGCCTACTATTCCCATCAAACAGGCACCGGCACTAGAGCTAATAGAGTTTTCCCATGCTAGAATAAGAAGGGCTATAGAAAAAATGAACAGAAGTAAGTCACCGGGACCGGATGGGATACAACCCAAGAATCATAAAGGAAGGAGGGGAGATGTTAGTAGAGCCATTGAAAATGTTATTTGAGGTATCGTTTAATACAGGACAAATCCCGATGGACTGGAGAGAGGCGAACATAACAGCTATATTTAAGAAGGGAAAGAGAAATGACCCAGGGAATTATAGACCAGTCAGTTTGACAAGTGTTGTTTGTAAACTAATGGAAACGGTAATTAGAGAAGGAATAATGGATCATATGAAGTCAAACCAACTTTTCAGTGGGAGACAGTTCGGATTCTTGCCGGGGAGGTCGACGGTACTACAGCTAATTAAGGTGGTAGATGATTGGATGCAAATTCTAGAAGATGGTGATGTAATAGATGTGGTATACTGTATTGCGATTTTATGAAGGCCTTCGATAAGGTCCCACATAAAAGGTTAATAGAGAAAGTTAGAAGCTATAATATAGGGGAGAAATGTGTGAAATGGATAGAAGCCTTCCTGAAAGATCGGAGACAGAGGGTACTGGTGAATGGAATAGGCTCGGGGTGGAGGGAAATTACAAGTGGGGTACCTCAGGGATCTGTGTTGGGAACACTGCTGTTAGTTATATTTATCAACGACTTACCTGAAGTTATAACTAATGGAAGTGAGGTATACCTGTATGCGGATGACACTAAGCTGTATAGAAGAGTGAGGAGTAAGGAAGATATGGGTTTGCTTCAAGGAGATGTGGAGGGCATGAAGGGATGGTCTGAGCATTGGTTAATGCCGTTTCATCCAAAAAAATGCAAGTACATGCGGATTGGGACCAGCAAGATAGACAAGGTAGGATACAGTATGTATGAAGCGATGGAGGAAGTGAATGCAGAAAAGGATATAGGAATAGTGATAGACAATAAGTTAAATTTCTCAGAACATTTAGCGGAAAAGATAAACAAAGCCAATAGAATTGTAGGGCTGATTACGGAAGCGAAGCATGGACGTTGGTTGAGAGACTCAGACCAAGAGTGAGAGCAGTGGAAATGAATTACTTAAGGAGTGCATGCGGAGTTACATGGAGGGATAGACAGACTAATGAGGAAGTAAGAAGGAGGTGTGGTGTGGAGGTAGATGTGCTGGAAAGTGTGAAAAGGAACAACTTGAGATTGTTCGGCCATATGGAACGTATGGAAAGCGAGAGAATGACTAAGAGGGTGTACGAGAGCGAGGTGGAGGGACAGAGGGGGAGAAGTAGACCGAATATGAGGTGGAAGGATGGAGTGAGGAACTACATGAACGAAGGCGGTGCTGGTTGGGGGGAGGGGCGTCGACTGACTGGGGACAGAGGTGCATGGGGGCGGTTCGTTCATGGCCACCCCTTCGGGGATCACGGCGTCAGGCAATAGATAGATAGATAGATAAGGAGGACATTTGTGTCACTTGACGAAGAAATCTTCAGGAATCTCTATACAGCGCTGGTTAGGCCGCACCTGGAATATGCGAACCAGGTGTGGGCTCCATATATGGTAAAGGATATAGAAGCAGTGGAGAAAGTGCAGAGAGCTAGCAAGCTGGTACCAACGTTGAAGAACGCGGGCTATGAGCAGAGGTTGAGGACACTGGGACTTCCGACACTGGCATATAGGAGAAAGAGAGGGGATATGATAGAGACTTTTAAGATAGTGTCAGGAAAGTACGATGAGGGTGTGTGTGAAGGTATCTTCTTGATGCGGGAGGGAACTAGAACGAGAGGACACTCTAAGAAAATTTACAAAGAAAGAAATAGGCTTGAGAAGGCAAAGAACTTATTTTGTGATAGAGTGGTAAATGAGTGGAACGCACTGCCCCAGTATGTAGTCGATTCCGAATCAATAAGGGAGTTTGAAAGTAATCTTGATAAAGCATGGGGAAGACAAGATTTGAAGTTTGATTATAGAACAAAAATACAGAATAGCAAAAGTGTTGCGTCTGCTACCGCCGCCGCCAACACTGTGAACGACCGCAGCAGTGCAAGTACTGGTACTGAGCTGGATACACAGGCATAGTTTGCCTTTTTCCAGAGGATCTACTGTAAGATACTGTAAGAAAACTGTAGACTTTATTAGTGAGAAAGACAGCATTGTGTTTATTAACTTTCGTTGTGTATGCTTTAGGAATTATTCACGCCTTATTTTAGCCTAGGTTGATGCATAGTGCACAACGTTTGGCTGTTACGTTGGCTAAGGAAGTACTGTTTTTGAGTGGTTATTATATTAGTGCTGTCACAGAGTTGTTGCACTCCCTTGTTATATATATGTATCCTACTTATTGGTGTATTTAAGATACACGCTTTGGTGTCCTGCCCCTGCATTATTTCTGTTCTATAGTAAGGGGACCGACCGGTTAATTTAGGCTTAAAAAAATCGAAATCCTGAAAACACCAATAGGTGTTTACTCAACAAGAGTCAACATCCCTTCATAAGCCAGTGAAATGTTATTAGTGAAAACCCATTGGAAATAGTATTTTTTTATGTTTTCCAAACTGTTCCTGTAATTCTAAAAACGTTATATAGCGAACTTTGAAATTAACATGCTCAGTAACTACTGGTCGTACGAGGAGCAGACCTATATAAATCGAAAGAGCGTAAGCTACTCTACAACCTACCATACGCTTTATCTTCTACTTTGCCATGTTCCCGCATAAAATATTGTAAATCTAAAAAACAAAAGTAAAAATGTTCACCTAATGACCTTAGACTTTCACCTGTTTTTCTCAGAACCTATATTGCCGCACTATCGGATGTTATTTTACAGTTATTATTGGACCTATAGGAATGGTGTATATACCATTGGAAAGGTAATTAAAAACACTAAAAGGCCTATAAACGAAATTTACTCTAATAATTTTAAAAAATTCACAATATGTCGTCAAAGTTGTAATATTTGTATAAATATATTCACCTGAATCCGTCATCACCTAAATCGAACAAATACACAAAATATATAAAATGTGTTTTATAGAAACTATAGATACACCTTTTGTGAGTTGTTTGATCACATAAAACATGTGCTATGGGGATTTCTGTAGGAGTTTATAATTTTCTGCATTACTATGATTTTCATTTTTTTTTTACCTAAATTGCAAGAAAAAAGCAAAAAAATTTTTTTTTTTTTTTTATCTAGTTTTATGGTCATATACACATGTGCCAAATTTCATTTAAATTGATAGTAAGACCTGGAAGTAGCGTAATTATCCGGTCGGTCCCCTTAACGAGCATCTTAGAGCATCAGACCTTTTCAGAAGATTCCATATCTGATTGCTGTAGGACTAGACTTCCAGTGTTTTCATAGAGCATTGAAGAGTTTAGTGTTGAGTACTGACTCACACTAAAGTTAACGTAAGCATTTATTCCTTTATTAAACCTTATATAGTTTATTCAAGCATTGTTATTACTTTAGAGCATTTTCATAACATAAGTACTCCTGTAGTGAGTTGGCTTTGCCGTCATCGGAAAGCCTTTGTAGAAGTGCACTATAACCTAGTTAATGGGCGGGTGCCCGACCCCGAAAGGGGTTGAAATAGGAGAGCTATCCCCCCGCCAAAGGCGGCTTTCTAGGGCCTTTCCTAGCTGATGCTGAGAGGATTGGGTTCTAGTCATGTGGTGATGGGCTGGTCTATCAGAGTGAGAACTGAGCGATCTCTGCCATGCCCATAGCTTACTCTGACTGTTCCTTTAACTTATATATTTTCTAGATCTCAAGTGACGGCGTCTTTTCCGTGGATTGACCTCCCAATCTACCAAGATTGGAAGCCAAAGCGTCACATTTTTCTCTTGCCCCTCAACTTTCTCTTCATAATTGCTGAGGGGCACAGGGCCCTGGGTGGGGCTTTGGTTTCCCGGGCGTTTCCGCACCCTCCTCAGCTCCCCGCCATGGAGTGGCTTCGGTCACCCAGGCTTTATTGTGGTCGGCAGGGAGGGTTCTGTGGGGGCGCTCGGTTATGGCCTTGGAATTGCTCGGGGCCTTGGGGCTGTTCGGCCAGGCAGCTTCGGGAACAACAACAACAACAACCTAGTTAATTGATACCCCGTTATCCAGTAGATTAACTCTGAAGGGTTTTAAGTGTTTTTGTTCACCGGCGTAATAGTTCAAGGGTTTGGAATTAGCGTACCGTTGTTGCAGATATAGCCTATCATCTAGTCCATTATTAAGTGCCCTTGTTTATTTCGTAGTGCCGGTCGTAACAGTCTTCTTTAGGATGACATTTCCCACTTTTTCGACGCCTGAGTACCCTCTGCAGGGTTTCCCTTCATAATGTTGGCAATCTTCTCCCTGTCCTTCCAAATGGTGCGAATTGTACTCTCGTTAACTTCATGTCGTCTTGCCAACTCAGCTTGTCTCTTCCCCTTCTCTAACTCCTTCACGATGTCATATTTCTGTGCGTACGTAAAGATACGGTGCTTCTTGGGCGGCATGGCGGCGAGGTTAGGTCACAGAAAAAAAGGCACTTTGAGAACCACAGCCTGTGTTACAACACACGCGGTGGGGGGGGGTCGGTACGTGAGGCGAACAATGGTGGAACTGGGGAAGGACGCTGGGGAGGGAATAACATACCCGGACGAGCCGCAAGTGACGTCACTGGACCAGGGAGGGAGACGGAACAGCCTCGCCCGGCCCAGGAGAGAGAAAACTGCCCAGCTGGACCCCGCGTCATTGTAAGTATTGACCGCGTTAGTAACATTTTGGATATTTGGGGTGTACCGCGTGCCACCAAATCCGCGTTTCTAAAACTCGCGTTACCGGAGGACCAACTGTATAATAAATATATCTCCAACGATCAAGAAAAAGAAGAGTTGAATAATACTAGACAATCTTAGTTCCCTTAACTTTAATTACATTCCCCAGAAATGTAAGAGAGTAGTGAGTAGCCTACCATGTGCTACTTATATAATAACTTCTTACCTAAGTGTAAAACACTGACCCTTATCTCGTCTTGTGACGTAAGAACTAAATCCGGCGACAACGCAACTGTAGATTTTAATTCTTAATACCGGCGGACCAGCGCCTTTCATGCGAGCAATACAGATAACTGAAAGCAACAAGATAGGGATGGGTGAGTTCGTTTCTCGGCTCAGCCGTTAAGATCCCGGCGGACGTGGCTCCCCATGATGCACCCCCAGGATAAAACGTCCAAATGTACCAAGCAATGAACGTTTGTACCTGTTAAGTTAATTGCGGCGGAGATTAATCGGTGATAAAGGAGAAGGTATAGCCAGACCTCCGAAACACCAGTTTAGTTACATGCCGGCTCAGCCAGAATCAAACTATACGCCGTAAACAAAACAGACAACAATCCATGACAATCGTGTACCAGACGGCGGATGTTTTGAATTTTAATATAACTCTTAGAAGTTTCCCGGCGGAAAAACCACGCCAAACAACTAGAGGCACGTTGTTAATAAGTTTCACTTTACAAATCCCGCCGGAAGGGCCAACCCTTCATTATGTGGCATAAACAACGTGAAACACATGGCATGGTTATACCTGAATAGTAATCAATACATCAATAATAACATCCCCTAACCATATATATAATAACCTACATGAGGCCAACTAGATGGGGGCAGATGGCGATGAATTAGTCACTGTAGCACAAACCTGCGAACCACTGAAGACCTCACCAACACGTAGAATCACGAAGAGTAGATTGAAGAGCAGTATAGCTCCGTGCAGGACCCCTCAGCTAAGTGAGACAGTCCACGAGCACTAGTCCAAGAGGCATACTTGTTGAACACCCAAAGAGGACCCAACAACAGGTCCCAGTTCACCCTATAAGAAGCCTCATGACTACACAGTGAACTAATAATGAGCTACGATAATAAAAAACGCACTTAGGAGCCTCGCCTTAGCACAACGAGGACCCCTTCTAACACGTATACGATAGACCCTGAAAAACAGACTCCAGGGCCCGCATTTAACACTTCACATCCTACACAAGTCGATAAGCTACTTGTCCTCAGCACATAACATGTAAAGATGAGCAAAGACTCAACAGAAACGAGAGGAGGTGACGAACAAGGCAGGACAGGAGCGTCAAGAAACACGTCTGTTCAATGTGGGCCCGGGAGAATTAAGGGTGAGCTAGCGCTTCGATGAGTGAGGCGGAGCATACACAAACAGCAGACGTATGAGAAGCGTAATGCTAAGATCAAAGTTTATTTTTTTATTTCATTATTTTTTACTTTTTTTTTAAGAAAGACCTCCGTCTACGTATTGTGAAAAACCTGTTATCCTCCGGCAAATTGTGGGGTTGAGTGAGTGAAGGGGGGGGCAGTGAATGAAGGAGGATGCATGTTTTTCATAATACGTGTTGCTAGCCCCAAACGCGCGAGCAACTGTGGCTTTCAACCATCCGACACATCCCCTTTTATTTATGTGCATCACACATGTTACATACAAATACAGTTTATGTTTTGTTTTACCCTACTGTGGAAAGACTACGGATACACCACTCCTGCCCGGGCCTCACACAGTGGCATGACCCAGTCCTGTCGAACTGAGCTCATGACGCTGGTGGCATTGCCCCGGAGGATAGCTAGTTTTTTCTAGTAGTGGTACCGTACCCACATCATAAGGACGAGTTCGTGAGTGTTTTTATAAGAGCGTTTCGCTCACGATGTATGGCAATCGTATTTTGTTCTCTCCCGGGCGGGAAGTTTGAAAGACAAGCTTGAGTTCAAAGATTGGCCATTACCTACGTTAAGGCGCATCGTCAATGATGAAGGGGCCACTAATAAATTCGTCCATGACAAGATGAGGAAGGAAACTGACAAACAAAAAGAAATAAAAGAAATTGCTGAAATTGTGAGCAGTGGCGAGGTCGATACACCCTTCGCCGCCTCCCCTGCTCAAGGTCAACCCTCCACTTCCACACTTTCCACACCGCTCCAGCTCAACACTTCTCCACCAGCAACCCCTGTTTTAATGACTGTATGACTGTATGTATAAATGTGTCCCACAACCGATATAAATGTACTACCTAATAAGGAAATTCGGCAGGTGCCGCCCATAAGTAATTATTCCCATAAGCTACGTTGTTTGAAATTTGCGAATTTGAAATTTGCGAGGTCGCATGTCGCCCATAATCTCGCAAATTTGGAGGATGGACTGTACTCCTTCCAGTCAATGTCCAAACACTGTCTCAGAAACTCATAATCTGCTCTATCATGTATATATTTTTGCTTTTTTTATCCCTCTGTTTTAATATTGCAACTAAAACTTGTACAATCATGGTCACTACGACCTATAGGGCTATCCAAATTGACATCATCCACTATATCCTCCTCATTACTAAATATCAAATCAAGTACACTCCTCTGTGTCCCATCTCTACATCTCGTTATCTCTGTAATATGTTGCGTTAAGAAACAATCTCTCACTTTCTCTAAGAACTTGTATTCCAGGCTACATTGTCCCGCTGGAGTAGTATAATTTGCCCAGTTGATCCTTGGCAAATTGAAATCTCCAAGCAAAACCTTATATTTGGTCTCTATTATCTATTTCGTCCATTACTTTCAGTAGGTTATCATTCTCTTCCCTCCTATTATTTGGGCTTCTGTATATAGAGGCAATTAAAATTGACCCTCTTGCACATTTTACTTCAATACATAAATATTCACAATACTGCTGTCTCAAATCCACCTCATTAACCTAAAACTCTTTTCTTACATAAATAAACAGTCCTCTTCCAACCTCTGCCCTAATAGCATTCTTTTCATACTACTCAAAACCGCTACCACAACCCTTACCGATGAAATTGTGTTTGTTTATGTGTGGAGGGAGCTGCACCAAGGGGTGGACCGAGGAAGACCTGGGATCGGACTATACGTGCCGATCTCAAATCCAAAAACTTGACAAGTGAAGCAGCCCTTAACAGGTTTGCCTGGAACGCCGCCATTAGGACAAGAGACTGAAATTGCACGTATGTGTGGAGCACTCAGTCTTAAAATTTGACGTATGTATGATGTATGTACAGTACTCAGTTTTATATAGTTTCTTAAAGTAGATCCTCTGGAAAAAGGCAAACTAGGCCTGTGTATCCAGCTCAGTGCCAGTACTTGCACTACTGCGGTCGTTCACTGTGTTGGCTGCGGCGGCAGCAGACGCAAATCTTTTACTATTCTGTATTTTTGCTTTATAATCAAACTTCAAATCTTGTCTTCCCCATGCTTTATCAAGATTACTTTCAAACTTCCTTATTGATTCGGAATCGACTACATACTGGGGCAGTGCATTCCACTCATTTACCACTCTATCACAAAATGAGTTCTTTGCCTTTTCAAGCCTATTTCTTTCTTTGTAAATTTTCTTAGAGTGTCCTCTCGTTCTTGTTCCCTCCCGCATCAAGAAGATACCTTCACACACATCCTCATCATACTTTCCTGACACTATCTTAAAAGTCTCTATCATATCCCCTCTCTTTCTCCTATATGCCAGTGTCGGAAGTCCCAGTGTCCTCAACCTCTGCTCATAGCCCGCGTTCTTCAACGTTGGTACTAGCTTGCTAGCTCTCCTCTGCACTTTCTCCACTGCTTCTATATCCTTTACCATATATGGAGCCCACACCTGGTTCGCATATTCCAGGTGCGGCCTAACCAGCGCTGTATTGAGATTCCTGAATATTTCTTCGTCAAGTGACACAAATGTCCTCCTTATCAGCCCTACAATTCTATTGGCTTTGTTTATCTTTTCCGCTAAATGTTCTGAGAAATTTAAATTATTGTCTATCACTACTCCTATATCCTTTTCTGCATTCACTTCCTCCATCGCTTCATACATACTGTATCATACCTTGTCTATCTTACTAGTCCCAATCCGCATGTACTTGCATTTTTTTGGATGAAAAGGCATTAACCAATGTTCAGACCATCCCTTCATGCCCTCCACATCTCCTTGAAGAAAACCTACATCTTCCTTACTCCTCACTCTTCTATACAGCTTAGTGTCATCCGCATACAGGTATATCTCACTTCCATTGGTTATAACTTCAGGTAAGTCGTTGATAAATATAACGAACAGTAGTGGTCCCAACACAGATCCCTGAGGTACCCCACTTGTAATTTCCCTCCACCCCGAGCCTATTCCATTCACCAGTACCCTCTGTCTCCGATCTTTCAGGAAGGCTTCTATCCATTTCACACATTTCTCCCTTATACTATAGCTTCTAACTTTCTCTATTAACCTTTTATGTGGGACCTTATCGAAGGCCTTCATAAAATCGCAATATACCACGTCTATAACATCACCATCCTCCAGAATTTGCATCCAATCATCTGCCACCTTAATTAGCTGTAGTACCGTCGACCTCCCCGGCAAGAATCCGAACTGTCTCCCACTGAAAAGTTGGTTTGATTTCATATGCTCCATTATTCCTTCTCTAATTACCGTTTCCATTAGTTTACACACAACACTTGTCAAACTGACTGGTCTATAATTCCCTGGGTCATTTCTCTTTCCCTTCTTAAATATAGGTCATATAGTTTTTTATTTTAAAGTTGTTGGTATCGCAAATCCTCCATGGGGACAATATTAAGAATATTGAGAGTCTATACGTTCTTATTGAATATTGTCCCTAATAAATTATTTCTAATAGGGCCGCGAAAGACATCTTTAACCCCTCCTGCCCGGTTGTCATTTTAAAATGACACCGCGGCAGATGGGCAGGAGCCCAGGTGTCATTTTATAATCCGTAAGCTTGAAAGCCTATTAAGCGTGGTTTGAAAGCTGTGCGTCGAACCGTATGTAAACAAGCCAGTCGGAGCGACGCGCACCTTCCAAAACAAGAAGGAGAAGTCCTACTTTTGTTGTTATTGTTTTGGAGAACAAGAACAAGTCTTTGTTATTGTCTGATATTGCTAACATCGCATTGAATCTCTCTCCACGGAAATCATCATCACAACTGAACCAATTGACCTAAAGAGCTATACTCAATGCCAGTATACAGATATGAAACAGGACTACGTTTTGAGATGTATGCGAATTCTCTAGCAGTTAAAGTAACAAAGATGGGGCTAGCCTGTTACAATGTTTTTCAGCCATATCCCCCGGGCTCTCAGTGTTGTCATTTAGAAAGGCTGCCCGGGCAGGAAGGGTTAAGGCAGTGCACCTAAGATATTCCGGGTGGATGGGACTCGTCAGCCTTGGTCTGCAACCCATCTAGGGGAGACAACCTTAAATAAATCCTTACTGCTTACCTAAGGGTGAAGCAAGTTGATGGATGAACTAGCCGCGCACCAATGTAGAAAATGTGCTAAAAATACATAGAAGCCCTTTGAGTCGGACGGTCCATAGGTCGAGTGTTCAGTCCTGTAAGTCCTTCATAGACGCACGGATTGTTCGCATGGGGAATAGGTCCACTTGGGGCGTTTTGTATATGGTCACCCTCAATGGGAGTTAAATTGTCGGGCAATAGATAGATAGCTAGACCTAAGATACGAAGATAAGGTTGTTGGTGAACTATTTTGGTTGTATCAGTACAGTGCTGTCTAAATGCTTTTTCTTTTCAGTGTAAGTGAGAATGAGCTGTGCAGGCGCCCACTGGGGGGAGGAGGTGGATGGAGAGAGAGGGTTGGGGGAGGACTGGGGTCTGAATAGTGCTGACATGGATGACCTGTTAACACCCAAACCACCGTTACCCACATCACCAGCGCTACACCAACCATCACCTGAAGAAACACCCTCATTTCAGATGTATGTAGGAAGTCACTCAACATAATCACTTAATTGTATACCTTACCTGATCACCTAGCTAAATTTAGATACCTGTACTGTACTTCCTATCATGAGTTTTATTTGTTATGCCTTACCGGTTCTTTAACCCGTTCGGTACCACTGCCTTCTTTTTAATGTTACTCGTAGTCTTACTACTATTAGACAATTTTATTTAGTTTAAAATGGGCCTCCAGCAATTAACAGGCATCGAACTATCTCACTTTTAAAAAAAATTACCATTTTTGCTTCCCAGAACTCGCCCCCACAACATCCTGGAAGGTGGTTAAAACCTTAGGCTCCGACCACCTTCCGATCATTATCACCACCAAAACCAGACTCACCCCAGCGAGCCACAGACACACCTACACTAATTATAAAAGAGCTAATTGGGAAGCTTTCACAAATGAGACAGAACAACACTTTGAAACCCTAAACAGCGCACCCATCACTAACATCAACAATGCTGTCCACACATTCAACACAACTATCCAAAACGCTGACAAGAAACACATTCCAAGAGGTTACAGAAAAAGACACAACCCCAACTTTTCCCCAGAAATTCAAAACCTCATCCGACAACGCGACACACTGAAACACTCCCCAGCACCACACACACAAGACATCACACAACAAATTCAAGCACTCAACACCCAATTCAACAACTAAATACAAGAACAACTAACACTAAACTGGAATAACTTCCTACAAACACTTGATCACAAAACAAACCCCCAAAAACTCTACAAAACACTAAACAGCATCACACTTTCCAACAGCAACACAACACAATCACATGCTGCAATCACAACAACAGACTCTACTCCTTCATGTAAGCAACAAGCAAACACTCATTATTCACTTCTCTCATATCAGCCACCTAAAACCCCATAAAGACGACCGACGTGTCATCCGACGCAAGAGACAATGCCCCACAGACCCTGACTATACACCCTTCACTATCTACCAGACAAAGCACATCATCAACAATCTCAAGCACTCACCTGCCTGTGGCCTAGACAACATAAGCAACATACACCTCAGACACCTGGGACCACAAGGCATACAAGCACTCACTAACATATCAAACTATAGTTATTCACACAACACACTACCAGACATCTGGAAGCATGGTATCATCATCACTTTCCCCTAACCCAACAAAGACCCCACGCTACCCTCCTCACACTGCCCTATCACACTCCTCTGCATCCCCTCCAAAGTCATAGAACGCCTCGTACTACAACTAATTACACACGCCTTACCCCTAGCTCCAACAGAGCATGGCTTCAGGCCACTGTACTCCACAAACACTCTTCTTACAGACCTTACACAAAGAGCTTTTGACGGCATCAACTCGGACAGACCACACAGATCACTACTTGCCACACTCGACATTAGTAAAGCCTTGGATGCCATCCCCCGCCACAACCTAACAAACAAAATTTACAACACAAACGTGCACAACAACACAAAAAGGTGGCTGGCCAATATCCTAGCAGTCAGATGTGCACACGTATCTTTTGCCGGTCAGTCATCTAGCATCAGAAATTTCCCAAACGGAGTCCCACAAGGATCCGTCCTGTCGCCCGCACTCTTTAATCTGTACATGCATATAAATACACCCAATACAGTCCAAATAAACATAGCCTCCTACGCAGATGACATAACACTCACATGCACACACCAAGACCCAGGCACAGCAACAGATCTTCAACCCTATCTCAACACATTACATGACTGGTGCACTACAAACAGACTTAATTTAGCCCCAGCCAAATCTACTGCAACCCTCCTCACAAGCTGGACAGAAGATCACGCATACTCCCCGCAACTCACCATAAACAACATACCCCTAACACACACACACTCACCCAAAATCCTAGGAGTAACATACTGGTATGATACTCAAATGACATTCAAACAGCACACCACAAACATTAAAAAGAAACTGACACCCAGACTTAACACCCTCAGGTCGCTTGCCCACACAAAATTTGGACACAACAAAGAAACCACCACCACAGTTTACAAACAATTCATAAGATCAGTGATGGAATACGCAAGCCCGGCCTGGGCTTCTAACCTAGCTGAAACACATAATAATAATAATAATAATAATAATAATCTGGTCTTTTATTTCTCGCAAGCACCAGTTCTTCCAGAGGAATTCACTAGCACTCGTAACACATTGCACCAGAATCAAGAGAAGTGTGGTGCAGTTCACCTGTAGTTCAAGCAACAACAACTATTTAACATGGCAGCAGTTAGAGTCTGTAACGACCTGTCACTGTGCCACTTGCAAGATCATAACTCCTACAGAAGAGAAAGGTTTTCAACTGTTTTTTGAAAGAGTCTATGGAGTTCAGCTGTCTAATTGATAAAGGCAATTCATTATATAATACATCATAAGACCTTACAGACTATTCAAAATAAAGCCCTAAAAATCATCACAGGCTGCACAGCTACTTCACCTACAGATCACCTACATCAAGAAACCAAAGTCCTCAAAGTCAAAGACCATCTGGACATGAGAGGCACTCAATTCCTGGCAGTGGCCTCCACGAACCAACACCACCCACTACACTACATGGCAACACATCCACAGACACCAAGAAATGTTAAAACAACACCCAGCACACGGTATCACACACAAATACTATCTTCTCTCCCTCCCTGCCCACCCCAAACCAGCTTCCAGAAGCACATCCATACTCATATCTCTCGCCGTTCCATCCACTCACTCATTAACAACACACAGCTGCAGGCACGACCTCCCGAAATCCATCCTTCTGAATCCTCCCTTCCTCGCGAGGACAGAGTCCACCTGGCCAGGCTGAGATGCGGACACCATCCAGCCCTTCTGAGCTAGCAGAAGAGACTGGATGACTCCGTAGTCGACTCCTGCCCAGGATGTAACACAGCACCCCATACTATCAAGCACATCATAGAAGACTGCATTTCACACAACCACGTACGCCAACAACGGGTGCCCAACCCCGAAAGGGGTTGAAATAGGGGAGCTATCCCCCCACCAAAGGCGGCTTTCTAGGGCCTTTCCTAGCTGATGCTGAGAGGATTGGGTTCTAGTCATGTGGTGATGGGCTGGTCTATCAGAGTGAGAACTGAGCGATCTCTGCCATACCCATAGCTTACTCTGACTGTTCCTTTTACTTATATATTTTCTAGATCTCAAGTGACGGCGTCTCTTCCGTGGATTGACTTCCCAATCTACCAAGATTGGAAGCCAAAGCGTCACATTTTTCCTTTGCCCCTCAACTTTCTCTTCATAATTGCTGAGGGGCACAGGGCCCTGGGTGGGGCTTTGGTTTCCCGGGCGTTTCCGCACCCTCAGCTCCCCGCCATGGAGTGGCTTCGGTCACCCAGGCTTTATTGTGGTCGGCAGGGAGGGTACTGTGGGGGCGCTCGGTTATGGCCTTGCCCGACCGTGGCCATGGCCTTCCTTAGGGACTCGGGGCTGTTCGGCCAGGCAGCTTAGGGAACAACAACAACCATTTTTACACCACAGATCTTTCTTAAACTGCACAAAATCATCCCAAAATACTGTATAGCTTGAATAAAATTAAAAAGACGTCGCTGTTACAGAAGGGGTTAAGCCAATATAGCATACAGTATTGTTTGTTCTCTCCATCCACCTCCTCCCCCCAGTGGAAGTATGTCCGAGAGAAGTTAACGAGTAGATCAGGAATTCCAGACCTCTTTGTGGGTGAAGATATCACAACAAAAACAAAAACAGATAAAGAAAAGGCGGAGTTACTAGCAAGGTACTTTAGCGAAGTTTTCACTGTGGAACCGGTTGGGGAGGCACCCAGTCTTCCAAGCAAGCAAGTTGGAGGTCATGGAGTTTTCACTAGCAAAAACAAAGAAGACTATTAACCCTCTCACCACGAAAGGGCTCTTGAACGCCCATAAAAAAGCATATAACAGCTGCCCGGAAGGGCTCTTGAACGCCCAGTGGTTGAAAGCTTGTGAGCTTCGTGTGCGAGGCGTCGGTCCGACGCATGTAAACAACAGCCGGCTGGACCGACGCCCCGCATCTCCGGCCACAAGAAGGAGAGCGTCGCTTGTTCGTGTGTGCCTGTATGTTGTTGTTAAGTATCGAAAAGTAGTGTAAAGTGGCTGTTTTGGCCATAAAGTTATCTCCAATGAAATCATCATCACAACTCAACCAGTTGACTTAGAGAGCTCTACTTAATGCCATTCTACAGGTAAATAACACAGCTACGCTTGGGGATGCGCGGGAATGCGGGAAGCAGTCAGATTAACACATATACGGTAGCCTAGCCTAGACGTTTTTTGGCCAAAACACCCGGGTTTCGAGGAATATATATATAATACATAGCTGGGGCTGAAGGGTTAAGAAAATGAACAGGAATAAGTCACCAGGACCCGACGGATTACACCCAAGAATTATTATTGAAGGAGGGGATCAGATTGCAGAGCCACTAAAAATATTATTTGAAAATTCTTTCAATATTGGAAAACTACCGATAGATTGGAAAATAGCATACATAACTGCTATATTCAAGCAGGGAAAGCGATGAGACCCAGGAACTACAGACCGGTAAGCCTCACAAGTGTAGTATGTAAAATGATGGAGACTATAGTTAGGGAAGAAATTATTGGACATATGAAATTAAATCAACTTTTTAGTAAGAAACAGTTTGGATTTTTGCCTGGACGGTCAACAGTTCTTCAACTCATAAAAGTTATGGATGATTGGACGCAAATTCTAGAAGAGGGAGATGCAGCTTACGTGACATATTGTGATTTTATGAAGGCCTTTGATAAGGTGCCACATGAAAGGTTATTAGAAAAAGCTAAGAGTTATAATATTGGGGAGAAGTGTTTGATGTGGATATAGGCCTTCTTGATAAACAGAAGGCAATGTGTAATGGTAAATGGTTCAAAGTTGGAATGGAGAGATATGACAAGTGGAGTTCCTCAGGTGTCTGTATTAGGGCCATTATTGTTTATTTTATATATTAATGATCTTCCTGAAGTCTTAAAGAATTGTAAAATATACTTATATGCGGATGATACGAAAGTGTATAGACGAATCAGGAGCCAAAATGCCATGTACCTGCTTCAAAGCGACATAGGCTCTATGAAAGAATGGTCCGAGAAGTGGTTATTGTATTTTCACCCGAAGAAATGTAAATACTGTACCTGTATATGCGTATTGGAAAATGCAACCTCCAACATGAAGGTTACTGTATGTATGAAAAGATGATAGAAGTGAGCTCTGAGAATGATATAGGTGTTGTAATAGGTAATAGATTAAACTTTTCAGACCATTTGGCTGGCTGAAAAGATAAACAAGGCTAATAAAATAGTGGGGCTTATAAGGAGGACATTTGTATCAATGGATGAGGAAATTTTTAAATATCTGTATGTAGCACTGGTTAGGTCACATCTAAGTATGCTAATCAGGTATGGGCTCCATATTAAATAAAAGATATTGATGCTGTTGAAAATGTACAGAGAAGAGCGAGCAAATTGGTACCGACACTATGAACTATGAAGAGCGGTTCAAGAAGCTAGGACTAACAAATGCCAGTTTGAACAATGAAGAGCAGTTCAAGAAGCTAGGACTAACAAGACTGGCATATAGGAGGGCAAGAAGCGACATGATTGAAACATACAAGATACTGACAGGAGTGTATGATCAGGATGTGTACAATGATGATTCAAGAGGACTGAAGGACGAGGGGACACTCGAAGACAATTTTCAAGGAAAGGTCAAGACTTGGAAAGAGGAAAAATTTGTTTTGTAATAGAGTGGTAAATGATTGGAATGTACTTCCCCAGTATGTGATTGAATCAGAATCTTTACAAACGTTTGAGCGTAATTTAGACAAGGCATGGAGTAGACAAGATCTATTTTATAATTATTAAGCTAAACTTCATTATGATAAAATTGTATTGACTGCCACTGCCACAGCCACCACTTTTGGTGCGGATCCCGAGCTGGATACACAGGTATAAAAAGGCCTCTTCCAGAACGTCTACTGTCTACTGTAAGATACTGTAAGATAAGGTAGCTTCCTACAGTACCTAGGAGAACCAAGTTCAATCCCACACTCAAGCATTAACTTTATTTTTGCATACACTGATAGCCAGTAGCATTGCCATTCAGCAAGGAAATGGGTAATAGTGTCTGGTAATAAACTTTGATCGAGCTCTATTGAATCTCGCAGCGAGGGCTAGAGAAAAATGGCACTTCTTAAGTACACCTGAACAATATTACAATATTATAATTATTAGCTAAAATTTGGATACAAAAGAAGTGTGTGAGGAGAGCTGGAGGGAGGCGAGAGGAAGGTGGAATGGTGTGGAGGGTGGAGAGGTTGCAGGAGGAGGAAATCAAGGAAGAGTTCAGGAGAGCAGTAGAAAAATGACTAGGTAGGTTTGACCTGGAAGGTATGGAGGAGGTGAGCAAAGTGTTTGGAAGAGATCTGTGCAGCATTTGAGGAGGTGTGTGGAATAAGGAGAAGAGGGAGGGGAGGGGAGGGTACAGCATGGTGGACAGAAGAGGTAAAAATAGCTGTGGAACACAAGAAGAAAGCGTATAGAGAGTGGTTGGGTAGTAGAGGGAATGAAGATTTTGAGAGACAAAAAAGAGCGAGGTACTTGGAGAAAAAGAGAGTGTTGAAGGAAAGTAAGAGAAGAGTAGATGAGGAATTTAGAAGGAATCAGAGTGTAAAATGGAGGGAGTGTAAGAAAGTGTTCTGGAAAGAAGTCAAGAAAGTTAGGGAAGGTAGCAAGAGAAACAGTAAGGGTGTGAAAAATAAGAATGGGCGAGTGCTAGCCGAGAAGCAAGAGAGAGTCGAAAGATGGAGGGAGTACTTCAACGA
This sequence comes from Paralithodes platypus, assembly GCA_032716605.1. Taxonomy (NCBI): domain Eukaryota; kingdom Metazoa; phylum Arthropoda; class Malacostraca; order Decapoda; family Lithodidae; genus Paralithodes; species Paralithodes platypus. The sequence continues at coordinate 41,689,463 of CM064528.1, forward strand.
ATTGCTGAATGTAAGGAATGAAGCGCCAGCAAACATAGTTGGATGGGGTATGGGAGGGAGAAGAAGAGAAGTAGTGGAGGAGGAGGTGGGGATCAGGAGGTCAGAAGTGTGTGAAGCCATGAAAAGAGTGAAGTTGGGGAAAGCACCAGGAATAGATGGAGTGTGTGGGGAAATGCTGAGGTATGGTGGTGAGATAGTGATCGAATGGGTATGGAAAATGTGCAAACTAGCATGGGAGGAGGAGAGTGCACCTGATGACTGGAAGACAGGCATAATAGTACCCCTATAGAAGGGTAAAGGGGAAAGAGGAGTGTGTGGTAACCACCGAGGAATATGTCTATTAAGCGTAGTAGGGAAGGTGTACAGTAGGGTATTGATAGTGAGAGCGCGAACAGAGAAATGGATAGGTGACGAGCAGGGTGGGTTTAGGATGGGAAGAGGATGTGTAGATCAGATTTTTACCCTGAAATGTGTTGTGGAGAAATATCTGGAGAAGCAACAAAAGCTATATGTTGCCTTTATGGACTTGGAGAAGGCCTATGACAGAATGGATAGAGAAGGTATGTGGTATGTGTAAATAGTCAATGGAATTTTCTTAAGTATAGACTTATCGCTGCCACTGACAAAGTCTGGGAAAACAAAGGGTCACCCCAGGAATAAGACCTCCTGGTGGTGGAACGATGAGGTAGAACATGCTGTAAATGAGAAAAGGAGATGCTTCAAAGCATGGATGAAGGGAGGCAGCAAAGAGGAATACCAGGCAGCTAAACGAACTGCCAAAAGAGTTATTTACAATGCTAAAAAAGGCATTAAGGACCTGGTCCTCGAACAAGTGTGCAACACTGACAATCCCAATGGGATCTTCAACCTAGCTAGGCGAGTTAAAAATGACAGTAGGGATATTATAGGTGAACAGTGTGTTAGAAACGATAATGGGAAGATTGTGTATGCAGAAAATTAAATCAGCAAAGCATGGAAGGCACACTATGAACGATTGCTAAATGTAGAGTTTGAATAGGATAAGGAACAGCTTAGTATCGAAAAACCAATATCTGGACCCCCTCCTTTGATAGCACCAGCTGTAGTGAGCGACGCAATCAATAAAAAGAAGGACGGTAAAGCTCCAGGGTGCTCTGACATTGTCGCTGAGATGATAAAAGCCTCAGGCGAGACTGGTGTCAACTTAGTCACCGAGTTGATAAACGGCATTATTAAAGATGAGAAAATCCCAGAGGATTGGCACAAAAGTGTAATAATAAATATATACAAAGGAAAAGGGGATGCGCTAGATAGAGGTAATTATAGGGGCCTGAAAATGCTTGACCAAATCATGAAGGTCTGTGAGAGAGTCTTTGAGGGTTTGATCAGGCAAAGCATCTCCATTGATGATATGCAGTTTGGTTTTATGCCAGGACGTGGTGCAACCGATGCTATCTTCATAGTCAGGCAGATACAGGAAAGATACAGTACTGTACTTACTAAAAGGCAGGGATCTTTACTTTGTGTTTGTAGACCTGGAGAAGGCCTTTCATAGGGTGCCTAGAGATGTTGTGCAGTGGGCTATGAGAAAACTTGGTGTGGAAAAGTGGCTGGTGCGTGTGATAATGAAGATGTATGAGGATTCGCGAAGTGCGGTGAGGGTGTATTTACCTAATTGTAATTACCTAATTGGGTTCCATGTCAGTTGACCCAGTGCCACTTCAACCAGTGCCACTTTAACCAGTGCTAACTCAACCAGTGGCCACTTCAACCAGTGACCATTTCAACCAGTGACCCCGTATCTTTTGCCGGTCACATATCTTTTGCCGGTCAGTCATCTAAAATCAGAAACTTTCCAAACGGAGTCCCACAAGGATCCGTCCTATCGCCCGCACTCTTCAATCTGTACATGCACGATATAACTACACCCAATACACCCCAAATAAACTTAGCCTCCTATGAAGATGACATAACACTCACATGCACACACCATGACCCAAAAGGAGCAACAGATCTCCTTCAACCCTATCTCAACACACTACATGGCTGGTGCACTACAAACAGACTTAATCTAGCCCCAGCCAAATCCACCGCAACCCTGCTCACAAGTTGGACAGGAGAACATGAATACATCCCTCAACTCACCATAAACAACACACCCCTAACACATACACACACACCCAAAATCCTAGGAGTAACATATGATACTCATATGACATTCAAACAGCACACCACAAACATTAAAAAGAAACTGACACCCAGACTTAACGCCCTCAGGTCACTTCCTCACACAAAATTTGGACACAACAAAGAAACTACCACCACAGTATATAAACAATAAAGATCAGTGATGGAATACGCAAGCCCAGCCTGGGCTTCTAACCTAGCTGAAACACATCATAAGACCTTACAGACTATTCAAAACAAAGCTCTGAAGATCATTACAGGCTGCACAGCTACTGCACCCACAGATCACCTACATCAAGAAACCAAAATCCTCAAGTCAAAGACCATCTGGACATGAGAGGCACTCAATTCCTGGCAGCAGCCTCCACGAACCAAGACCACCCACTAAACTACATGGCAACACACCCACAGACACCAGAAATATCAAAACAACACCCAGCACACGGTATCACACACAATTATTGTCCTCTCTCCCTCCCTGCCCACCCCGAACCAACTTCCAGAAGCACATCCATACTCATATCTCTCACCGATCCATCCACTCACTCACAGACAACACGCAGCTGCATGCACGAGCTCCCGAAATCCATCCTTCCGAATCCTCCCTTCCTCGCGAGGACAGAGTCCACCTGGCCAGGCTGAGATGCGGACACCATCCAGCTCTCCTGGGCTATCAAAAGAGACTGGATGACTCCGTTGTCGACGCCTGCCCGGGATGTAACACAGCACCCCATACCATTAAACACATCATTATAGGTTTGACTCCTGCAAGGAGATAAAGAAAACCTAATATTTAGTAGTGGCCCCGTAATCATTGACGAACATGCCTATTACATAAGGCACCCTCTTCAAACACTCATCCGCCGTAGTTTGAATCTACCGCGCAGAGCATAACAAATTTGAGGAGCCTTCATCATGAGCGCACGCGACCTCACTCATGGAGTTAAAGGAGTTAATAAATATGTCCCTAAACAAGGTAATAGGTCAGCGAAGGTAAAGGATTGGTTTAATGAAAAATGTAGGAAAGCCAAGGAAAAGAGAGACCAAGCGTGGAAGGCAGCTAGAAAAAGATGTAATAGAGAAACTTGGAACAGATACAAGAGATTAAGAAATGTATATGCTACAATCAGGAGACAAGAAGCCAGAGAATATGAGAAGAACATTGTGAAAAAATGTGAGAGTGATCCTAAGCTGTTCTATAGGTTTATAAATAGTAAAATGAAGGTAAGGGATAGAATAGTAAGGTTGAAGGTTGAAGGGACCACTTATGATGACGACCAGAATATGTGTGAAATTATGAACAATACACTACACTCAGTGTATAGTTGTATACTAAAGGTGATAACTTTGAAGAAGTACCGGTAGGTGAAATTGGTGATAAACTGGGAGAGATTAATTTTCTCCCAGAGGAGCTAGTAGAAATAATGAAAGGACTAGATGTGAAAAAAGCAGTGGGACCTGACAATGTAGCGGGATGGATTTTGAAAGAATGTGCTGACGAACTAGTGAAACCCTTATATGAGATAATGAAATACTCTCTGGAAGTGGGAAAATTACCAATGGACTGGAAGAGAGCCAACATTGTACCAATTTATAAAGGTGGGAACAGGGAACATCCATTGAATTATCGACCTGTGTCACTTACTAGTATAGTGTGCAAAATCTGTGAGAAAATAATTAAGAAAAGATGGATGATTTACTTGGAAAAGAATAATCTACTATCTAACAGGCAATTTGGATTCAGGGAGGGTACCTCATGTGTTACAAATCTACTCAGTTTTTATGACAGTGGTTGACATATTAAAAGAGAGATGGATGGGTGGACTGCGTATATATTGACATGAAGAAAGCTTTTGACAGAGTATCGCACAGCAGGCTGAAGTGGAAATTAAAGAGTATGGAGGGATTCAGGGTAGTTTGTTAAATTGGATGGAGGACTATCTTTCAGGGAGACAGATGAGGACTACTATCAGAGATAAATTTTCTACGTGGAAAGATGTCACAAGTGGAGTTCTGCAGGGAGCGGTGCTGGCTCCCATAATGTTTCTAATATACATTAACGACATGCCAAAGGATATAAATGCATATATGAATATGTTTGCAGATGATGCCAAGATCATGAAGCGTATAGAAGATGAAAACAGTGGTAGGGAATTACAGAGGGATTTGGATAGGATAGATCAATGGAGCAAGAAGTGGAAAATGGAATTCAACACAAATAAATGTCATGTAGTGGAAATGGGAGTAAGTAAAAGAAGGCCTCATATGGAATATAAGTTAGGAGAAAACACTATTAACCCATCAGAGAAAGAAAAGGACTTAGGGATAACTGTTAGGAGTGATCTTTCACCTGAGAATCATAATAAGATAGTGGGAGAAACATATGGACTGCTAAACAGAATAAAAATAGCCTATAACTATATAAACGAGGAGATGCTGGAGAAAATAATAAAAACATTGGTGAGATCAAGACTGGAGTATGCGGCAGTGGTGTGGGCACCACATCTAAAAAAGCATATAAAGAAGCTGGAGAAGGTTCAGAGAGCTGCAACTAGGATGATACCAGAACTGAGAGAATTACCATATGAGGAGAGATTAAAGAAATTAGATTTACCATCTCTAATGGATAGGAGGGAGAGAGGCGATATGATTATGATGTACAAATGTGTGAGAGGACTCGAAAAGGTGGACAAGAAGGGTTATATTGTGAAAGATAATGGTAGAACTAGGGGGCATAGATATAAGCTAATGAAAGGAAGATGTAAAGGAGATGTGAGAAAGTATAGTTTCCCTTACTGTACAGAAGTATAAGTAAATGGAATCAGTTGGAAGAGGAAGTGGTTTGTGCCAAAAACATTCATATTTTTAAGGCAAAGTTAGATAATTGTAACTCAGGAAGCGGGACAATACGAGCCTAAAAAGCTCAACTCCTGTATACTACAAATAGGTAAACACATAGGTAAATGGCTTCAGTCATTATGAATTGGGTTCTCACTACGAAAAAAACTTCGTAAAAAATAAAAACAAAAACAAAATAAGAATAACTATTCAATAAGGTTTCCATCATATCGTGGATGTACTTGTGTGGATCTTTGACCAGACGCTAATTCAGGCATCATTCTTCCTTCACTGACATATCAAGTAAACCAAAATCCTCAATACATCAACGAATGGGAAGGGGATGGTCGGGGGGGCCCCAGTCGTCAATGATTACGGGGCCACTACTAAATATTAGGTTTTCTTTATCTCCTTGCAGGAGTCAAACCTATAATTTATTAGTGGCCCCTCCATCATTGACGAACATGGCTGATATCTAAGACTGGAGGGGGACATTCGAAATCATATCATAACTCTAGTAAAAGCAGATAATCAAACAACCACATAGTTGTTGTTGTTGTTGCTGTTCCTCAGGCTGTCTGGCCGAGCAGCCCCAAGGTCCCGAGCAAGGCCAAGGCCATAACCGCGACCCACAGAACCCTCCCAGCTTACCACTAATAATGCCCAGGTGACCGAAGCCACTCAAAGGCGGGGAGCTGAGGAGGGTGCGGAAACGCCCGGGAAACAAAAGCCCCACCCAAGGCCCTGTGCCCCTCAGCAATTATAAAGGGAAAGTTGAGGGGCAAAGGAAAAATGTGACGCTTTGGCTCCCAATCTGCCAGGGTTGGCAGTAGGGAGGTCAATCCACGGAAAAGACACCGTCACTTGAGATCTAGAAAATCTATAAGTAAAAGGAACAGTCAGAGTAAGCTATGGGTATGGCAGAGAACGCTCAACTCTCATTCTGATAGACCAGCCCATCACCACATCACACCACATAGTATTCTTACTTTGTAAAAAAGATATATTTGGGTGCATAAACTTTATACAGCCTAAATCTTCAAAAAGGGGTACAAGCAGGAGCGTGCTTCGAAGAAGCCTGCTTGAAAAAGGGTTAACTCTGAGACTCTGTACACAGATCTGCTAGTTAAGAAGGCACCCCACTTAAAGTAAGTTGTGAAAAATAAAAACTTATAAGTTTACATGTGCACATATAAACCCCATTAAACTAGTGGATATATTCCTAAAAATATAACCAAACATAAATGAATTCTTGTACTTTCGCAGAAGTACTAAACTCGTGTACTTATGCAGAAGTACTTACATCAAAAATAAAAGTCGTAGTTGCAACTACTGAGATTTCTTAAAAATCTATTGCTTCACAGCCAAAACTACTTACAACAAGAATTTTTGTATTACTACTATTGGACTTTAGCACAATTTCCTGTAATGAATACTACAGAGAAATTTTATATCACAATACCTACAAACATTGGTACAAACATACAAACATACAGCTCGTATGTTCCGTACACATACTCCGGCGGGGTCTAGGGTGTCACTGACTGAACCCCCCCCCTCCCCCCTTTTCTTGAAATTAAACAAAAAGTGACTAAAAGGGCCGCCTAGACCCTCTGCCTTAAAGCTATACATGGCAAGGAAGGTTTGTCTAGAGCTACTCAAAGGTATCGAGTCAAAACGTATGATTAGAGGCCCACAACTGTGTGGACTTAATATCTTCAACCGAAAGATTATTAAGGAAACGTAAAGAGGCTGCCCCCTTGCGTAAATCGTAGGTTAATTTTTTCTTGAAAATATGGATGTTCCTTGCCCCTACCACCTCCTCCTCCAGCCTATTCCATTTGTCAAGACATCTATAGGGGAAGCTAAACTTCCTGATATTGTTCTTGCAGGTAGGTCTTTTTACTTTGTAGCTGTGGCCTCTGGTTATTCCTGTATCCATAATTATTATATCCTCCCTATCCAGCCTCTCCATCTTATCATGTCTCCCCTCTCTCTCTCCTCTCTTTTAGACTAGGTAGATTTAATTTGTCTAGCCTCCCTTCATATGGCAGTTCTCTGAGACTTGGAACCAATCTAGAAACTGCTCTCTGGATTCTTTCTAACTTGTGAATATGCTTCTTAAGATGCGGGGACCACACCACTGCTGCATACTCCAATCTTGGTCTAATCATACTTTTTTATAATTTTTGCTAACATGTTCTCATCCAAGTACAGTAAACTTCCGTTAATCCGAAGGGCAGCGGACCGGCCCTCGTTCGGATTAGTGGATTTTTCGGATTATCGGACTTTACCCCTATGAACCTGTGTATTAATGGCCTGACGAAAACATTGAGGCATTAGGCCACCCAAATGACACACACACATATCATATGTTCATGAAATCACTTCAAAAGTTTACCATTGTCATTGTAGCCTATTACCTACTTCAAAACATTCAGATTAATGGTCAAAGGAATCTTCTGATATAAACGTAAACACCATATGTCCGCATCGTCTACTAGCGAGTTTGTCTTGCTCTTGAAGATCAGATCAGATGTGGTTCGGGAAGTAATGCCTTAACAACGGCACTTCCCTGAGAGGTTCTTGTAATTTTCCTTTTGTGACGTGCTCTGTTATATTATATTGTATTGAAAGCACCCTTGTCTTGTTGTCTTGAAAGCACCCTTGGGACGTTCCGATCACTGAACTATAAATAGTAGCGTATCGGAACGTCCAAAGGTGCGTTTTCAAGCTCAAGACTGAATGCGCTTGCAGAAAATGCGGTGCAAGCCAGTAGCGCATCGGAGCGTCCCAAGGATGCGTTCAAGAGCAAAACAAACTCTCTAGCAGACGATGTGGTGTTTACGTTTATATCAGTAGCTTCCTTTGACCATTAATCTGAATGTTTTGAAGTAGGTAATAGGCTACAATGACAATGGTAAACTTTTAAAGTGAATTCATGAACATATGATATGTGTGTGCTCCATTATGTGTCATTTGAGTGGACTAATGCCTCAAAAAGGGGACTTTGGGACTTCTTGAAATTCGGACCATCGGGTGAATTCGGATTTGGCCTCAAACTGAAAAATTCGGACTATTGGGAGATTCGAATCATCGGTCGTCGGATTAAAGGACTTTTACTGTAGTTCAGAGCAACTTTCATATTCCCGGCCATTGCATACATTTTGCTAGAGATTGTTAATATGTTTCTCTGGCGACAAGTTATCTTGTATAATCAACCCTAAATCCGTTTCTTTTTCGGCCTTGCTAATTATATTGTCTCCCATCCTGTACTCCCAATTTGGTCACAGACGCAAAAATTTTACTACTCTGTATTTTTGCATTATAATCAAACTTCAAATCTTGTCTTCCCCATGCTTTATCAAGATTACTTTCAAACTTCCTTATTGATTCGGAATCGACTACATACTGGGGCAGCGCGTTCCACTCAATTACCACTCTATCACAAAATGAGTTCTTTGCCTTTTCAAGCCTATTTCTTTCTTTGTAAATTTTCTTAGAGTGTCCTCTCGTTCTTGTTCCCTCCCGCATCAAGAAGATACCTTCACACACATCCTCATCATACTTTCCTGACACTATCTTAAAAGTCTCTATCATATCCCCTCTCTTTCTCCTATATGCCAGTGTCGGAAGTCCCAGTGTCCTCAACCTCTGCTCATAGCCCGCGTTCTTCAACGTTGGTACTAGCTTGCTAGCTCTCCTCTGCACTTTCTCCACTGCTTCTATATCCTTTACCATATATGGAGCCCACACCTGGTTTGCATATTCCAGGTGCGGCCTAACCAGCGCTGTATAGAGATTCCTGAATATTTCTTCGTCAAGTGACACAAATGTCTTCCTTATCAGCCCTACAATTCTATTGGCTTTGTTTATCTTTTCTGCTAAATGTTCTGAGAAATTTAACTTATTGTCTATCACTACTCCTATATCCTTTTCTGCATTCACTTCCTCCATCGCTTCATACATGCTGTATCCTACCTTGTCTATCTTGCTAGTCCCAATCCGCATGTACTTGCATTTTTTTGGATGAAAAGGCATTAACCAATGTTCAGACCATCCCTTCATGCCCTCCACATCTCCTTGAAGCAAACCCACATCTTCCTTACTCCTCACTCTTCTATACAGCTTAGTGTCATCCGCATACAGGTATATCTCACTTCCATTGGTTATAACTTCAGGTAAGTCGTTGATAAATATAACTAACAGTAGTGGTCCCAACACAGATCCCTGAGGTACCCCACTTGTAATTTCTCTCCACCCCGAGCCTATTCCATTCACCAGTACCCTCTGTCTCCGATCTTTCAGGAAGGCTTCTATCCATTTCACACATTTCTCCCCTATACTATAGCTTCTAACTTTCTTTATTAACCTTTTATGTGGGACCTTATCGAAGGCCTTCATAAAATCGCAATATACCACGTCTATTACATCACCATCCTCCAGAGTTTGCATCCAATCATCTACCACCTTAATTAGCTCTAGTACCGTCGACCTCCCTGGCAAGAATCCGAACTGTCTCCCACTGAAAAGTTGGTTTGATTTCATATGCTCCATTATTCCTTCTCTAATTACCGTTTCCATTAGTTTACACACAACACTTGTCAAACTGACTGGTCTATAATTTCCTGGGTCATTTCTCTTTCCCTTCATAAATATAGCTGTTATGTTCGCCTCTCTCCAGTCCGTCGGGATTTGTCCTGTATTAAAAGATACCTCAAATAAAATTTGTAATGGCTCTACTAACATCTCACCTTCCTTTATGATTCTTGGATGTATCCCATCCGGTCCCGGGGACTTACTTCTGTTCTTTTTTTCTATAGCCCTCCTTATTCTAGCATGGGAAAACTCTATTAGTTCTAGTGCTGGTGCCTGTTTGATGGGAATAGTAGGCACTGCATCAACCGACTCCACTGTTAGTACCTCCCCATAGTATTTCCCCAGCACCTCTTCTTTCTCCTTATCAGTTTCTGCTCTATTCCCACCATCAAAGTCTCCTATCAGTTCTGGGATACCTACTCTTCTTGTTAACTTTTCCTGAATATACTTCCAGAATATTTTTGGATTATCCTTCACATTTCTAGCAATCTCTCTCTCCCTCTCCTTCACCCGCCTCCTTGTCTCCCACCTTATTTTATTGTTTATTTGTCTGCGTTCCAGATCCACTTCTTTAGCTTCTATACTAGACCCCCTGTTCTTTTTTAACAATTTTAGTCTTTCCCACAATCGTTTCTTTCTTCTAATCAATGTCCAAAGCTTTCTTTTCATTGGCAATTCTGGGTTCGTTCTTTTCCTCAATTTTGTTTTATCCTTATACAGTCAGGACCCCCAATTCGCGAGAATAGGGGTGACAGTAGGCATCGCGTATTGCGAATTCGTGTATTGTGGAACTAACTTTAAATGGGAATAATTAGATTGGGTGACATCTCTCAATTATGGCCTATTTTCGACATTTTTGGCCCTATTTTCGAAATTTTTGGCTCTACAGTACAGTCTATATCTTATATATAAGAACAACAATGAATAAAAATATGAAACCTTACCTTAAAATTAGTAGTAGATAGGCTAGGACTAGGACCGTAGGACTTCACGATTTTCTCCAACTTCTCCCTCCCTGACCAAATCGTACGAACAGTTTACTCTGACAAGCCAGTTTCCTTCTCCTTTTTTCTTGCGATCCAACACTTCCACCTTCGTTTTGTGTGTTATCTTCTTATATTGGCGTGGCATGGCGAAAAAAGTGGCAGGCACTACAAACGTTTGGTCACTCCGCACGGCTATGAGCGCTTGAGCGGGACTGTGGGAGGGAGGGTAAGCGGGAGGGAAGCCAGGCGTATGCCCGTCTTCTTCTCTTTTCGGAGCTATGCCTGGGCCTCGCGAAACGTAGACGTGCTCGCGTATCAAGCGGGAATAGCGGATTTGGCCCCTTCTTAGCTCTCGATTCGTGTATTGTGGTACCACCTCGCGTAATTAATGTTTAATTAATTAATGTTATTTTCGAGGGGTAACTCGTGTATTAGGGTTTTCGCGCATTGTGGAATCGTTTATTGGGGGTCCTGACTGTATTCCCTTACTGGTACACTTTGGGATACAGCATTCTCCAGTTTAACTCTAATTTTCCTCCACATTCCTTCAGCGTCTTCACCGTTCAAGTATTCCCCCCTGTCAATGTCCAAACACCGTCTCAGCAGCTCATAATCTGCTCTATCATACATGTATATTTTGTTATTGCTTCTATTATCCCTCTCTGTTTTAATATTGCAACTAAAGCTTATACAGGCATTGTCACTCCGACCTATAGGGCTATCCACATTGACATGTTCCACTATATCCTCCTCATTGCTAAAAATCAAATCAAGTACACTCCCTGCGTCCCATCTCTATATCTTGTCATCTCTGTAATATGTTGCGTTAAAAAACAATCTCTCACTTTCTCTATAAACTTGTTTTCCAGGCTACACTGTCCCGCTGGAGTAGTACAATTTGCCCAGTTGATCCTTGGCAAATTGAAATCTCCAATCAAAATCTTATATTTGTTCTCTCTATTATCTATTTCCTCCATTGCTTTCAGTAGGTTATCATCCTCTTCCCTACTATTATTTGGGCTTCTATATATAGAGGCAAATGCGCCTTCAGTAAATGCGGATTCCCTATATGCGGTGGCTAATCAGAAATGATATATTTTAAGGACTCTGTAAATGCGGCTTGAAAATCTGTATATTTATTAGTGGCCCCTCCATCATTGACGAACATGCCTATTACATAAGGCATCCTCTTCAAACACTAATCCGCCGTAGTTTGAATCTACCGCGCAGAGCATTTAAAAACTGAGGAGCCTTCATCATGAGCGCACGCGACCTCACTCATGGCTTCAGTCATTATGAATTGGGTTCTCACTACGAAAAAACTTCGTAAAAAAATAAAAACAAAAAGAAAATAAGAATAACTATCTAATAAGCTTTCCATCATATCGTGGATGTACTTGTGTGGATCTTTGACCAGACGCTGATTCAGGCGTCATTCTTCCTTCTCTGCTCTGCGCTCAGCCTGCCCGGACGTGTCTCCCCACGCTCCGCTGGTTCCGCATTTGCTGTGTCCCTAGTGAGTTTTTTCTCATTTGTTTACTCCAGGATGTATCGAGTAAGGTTAGGATATGCGTAGCAGGAGTGTCCTGGGCTGGTTGCCCGCAGTGCAGTGTATTTTGGGTCGTGTGTTTGGGGCATCTATTTCGGATGTACCCTCGTGGTCCTGTTGTGGACTTGTGATCGTTTCACAGTTGAGTTAGCTTGTGATGCAGGCGGCTTTCATTACGCGTTAATTATTGCTGCCTTTTATCTTTCTGATGAGGTAAGCATTGCTTACTGACGTTCCCAGCGTATATTTCTTCACTTAGTGAAGTTTTTTTTTTCTTTTCTGGGTCCCGAGTCAGTCTTCCCTTTGCCGGAAGTATTTGCTACAGTGGTGTGTTGGCGGTGGTTCCTGTTGTTATATTTCCAGTGTTTTGTGTTTATTTCAACATGTCTTATGCCGTCTACTTAGGCCTTGCCAGCCGCTCGTAGCTTTGCCACATGTACAAGTGTTATTGTTTATTTTTATAAATATGCCCTACTGTGTCATGTGTATCCGGGTTTTAGTTGTGTATTGGCTAATTCCTCGGACTATGTTTGTTTCCTGGTTTAGTTGTGTATTGTCTAATTCCACGGATTATTGTGTGGACTTAGGCTAGTCGTGCGTGGCTTTCCTTCGTGTCCGTTGTACGTTCAGATGGTTTCTGAACGGGGTGGGTTTCCTTCCGGCGGGTTTTTTCTCGGTTTCACCATGAAAAAAACCCGGCCGAGAGCCGTGTTGGGCCACACGTGGTTTCAACACAGGCTTGTGTCCCCGGCGATGAGGTGTCTGTGGCTCTCCAGGACTGCGTCTCTGTGTTGGTGCCTGTTTTCAGGCTCCCTCTTGATTCCCGGCGGATTGGCTGTACCCTTCTAACATTGTTCATGCGAACATATGTTATGAAGTTTTTCTACCCGGTTTTACAAACCACAAGAAAAACCTAGCTGTTGTTAAGGGCTTTCCTCCCCGGCGATCTTTTACAAAGAAGTGGGGACAGGAACTTATGGGGTTAACGTTTTGACATCTCACCCGGCGGGTGTACCTTGGTAGGGTGGGATGAACAACTAAGGCATTCAGTTAGTTAACCGATCCATTTTAAGTGATACTATATGTATCGCCGCCTTTACACTTACGGCGATTGAAGGTTCAATTAGGGTTAACATCGTTTTTTACACCCGGCGGGTGCTCCTGGGTGGAGGAAATAAGGAATTTACAATTCAATTTTGATTTAACCACTTAATTTAGTGATACGTTTAGGTATCGCCGCCTTCAAACTTACGGCGATCTTTTTGTGACAATTCGTTAGAAATCAGATCTCGTATCAGCCTGCCCTGTGTTATTCTACTAAAATAATTCAAGGGCCGGCGTCTTTGTGGGGGTTGTTTTTGTTCCAAAATTGAATCTTGAGACAGTCACCACCAGAAAGACTATAAACGCCATGCTGGACCGTTATATATTGTCAGAGGGTATTCTTCACTTTCTTAAAAAGATATGTTTAGATATTCTGAGCCCCGCCGCGTAGCGAGCTGTGATCGTTGTGTCATTACATCTCGTTACCCGGTGGGTTATTAACACTTGTGTGCGAACATGTTGGGTTAACCTTATGAGCATTAATTCCTGGAAATTTTCTTTTTTTCCAGAGCTGGGCTCCGGCGGACCAATACAGACCCGGCAGTAGTTTTCCCCACCAGTCTCTGTCATGGCTACCTTGGCCCCAGTCTTTGCTTTATGCACTACCCCTACCTGTGCCGGTATCCCTATTTTTGCGCACACTCTTTGCATAAAGTGTGTTAAATGTCTAGACCGTTCAAGGGGTCTGTGGGTTATGCGTAATTGTTCCTTTTGCTCCCAATTAGCTGTCAAGGTCCTCTGCGACAATGATAAGACCGCAGCGGTCGCATTAAGAGAAGTTAGGCAACAGATGTCAGCATACACTACGATTGTAGCTCATCTATCTATCTATCTATTGCCTGACGCCGTGATCCCCGAAGGGGTGGCCACGAACGAACCGCCCCCATGCACCTCTGTCCCTCTTGTAGCTCTTGTAGCTCTTGTAGCTCATAAGTCACTTCAATGTGACAACGTCCCTCTTTGGGATAGACTGCTTTTTGAACACCCTCCCCCTAAACGTTCCTCTCGAGTAACTAGTCATAAGCCGGCGGAGACTGGTCAGGGTTCTGTGTCTTCTGCTGCTACTCCGAAACGTCCAAGAGAGCCTACACCCCCGGCGTCCGCCTCATCGTCTCGGGCGAGATCTCGGTCTAGGTCACCTCTCAGACGCCAGCCATCTAGTCTTGCCTCTTCACCATCGAGTAAGAAGAGTAGGACGGAAAGTTCCACCAGTGGTCACGGCGATGAATCCTCCAAATCAAAGAGTAGTTCACGGTCACACCGTAGCCATAAATCATCCAAAAAGGATTCCCATAAACGAAAGACCTCCCTACATTCGCCAGCTTCTAGTGCTTCTCATCGTACCTCTACCCCAGACAGAGTTTGTGTTAGGTCTCAAGGGTCCAGTACGGTGCCTGTCCCTAAAGAGGATTTACCCATTAATATTTTAACCCTGGAATTGGAGAGTTCAGGGGGATCAGTGATGGAGAGTGTTTCAGACTCCCAAGAGAGTGTAGGCCAGGGCCTCGGTGTTTGGCGATTTTCTCGGCCAGGGTCTGACCACCCACTTCCGACTCAAACTAGTCACACAGTAGCTGACGTCCACAGGGACGCGGCGATCCCATCCTCTATTCCTGACTTATCTTGGCAGCAAGGTACCCCAGCTTCGGCGGGATCTTCTCAGGAGGAACAGGAGGAGAAAGACGAGGTTTCAATAATTTCGGAGATGGAAGGGCAAGAGTCAGGTTCAGGCTTAGACGCCGCGCAGGATATTAATGATTCACCAGTAAGTTCATCATCAACTCAATTTGTCACTGCGCAGGAAATTGATGGGCTACTTAGTCATGCTTTATCTAAATTTTTTGGCCAACAACAGGAAACTCCCACAGTGGACTTGGGGGCTCCCACGACAAGTTCTACGGTACGGCCTCTGATGACTTCTATTGCTTTATCTAAGATCCCTAACCCCCCCACTCTGTCACCATCAGTGGTTACTAGGCCTGCTACGGCGGCATTGACCACTTCGAATGTAAGGGTTATAACGGATGTCAATCCACCCCCTCTAGACAAGGCGCCTCTCAGAAAGGTAGCTATGCCCTTGCTTTATGGACCAGACGAGTCATGGGTCCTTTTGACCCCCACTAAACCAGAGCTCGCCCAACCTACCTTGTCAGGGGAACTCCCAGTACCGCGTGAGTGGGTCATCCAGGGCAATAAATCAAAGAAATTAAGGGCCTTGGATACTTTGGGAAATGTACTAGACGTCAATATAAAGGCGATACCTAGTTATTATCACCAAGACTATTTTGTGTATGCTACTAAGCCAGCTTTACCCCCTGCCTCAGCTTCAAAATTGTTTTCAGACTGGTCTAAGCTGGATGGGTTTAATGACATTAAGACTCTGTCAGCTCTCACTCCTGAACTTGATTTACAAACCGTCACAGACGAAGCAGCTAATCCAGTCTTGAAGGTGGGGCAGTTGGGTCCAGGACCTTGGGTGGATTGGGAGACAGAGGCTCAAAACTTTGCAACCACATTTACTTCCAAATCTTCCCACCAGATCCCTCAAGATACTCATTCGTGGTTCTCTATGCCAGTATGTTCTGCCGGCGGAGTCCCGTCAGCTTTGTTTTCTTTCTTAGCTGCCCCTAAAATTAATCTTTGTGAGCTAAAAGACCCTTTCACTACCCCTACCCCAACTCACCTAGACCGAGAATTTAGGCTAAGGGGGAAAGCTTTTCGCCTGTTCTCTCAATACATAGTGTCTCAACAGGTAGCAAAGTCTTTACTTCGGTCCACTCAGGCAATCGCAGACGCGGATGCCAGAAGATCGGTTGAATTATCCCGGCGACTGCTTCTCCAGTCGTCAATCCAATCTCTGGGTGACATACGCACCGCCTTGCTTGAGGCGGTACGAGCAAGACAAGATCTCAGAATGTCTTTAGTTCGCAAACTGCCTGATCGCATTGCGAATCAGGTGGTCATGTCACCAGTGCTTACTCCCTCTTTAATGTCCCCGGAAGTGTGGCGAACGGTGTTTAATATGGCACAGGCCTTTAAACACAGTCCCACCCCTTCTAAGAAACCTGCCTTTAACTTCCCCAAACCCAGGCCAACCGCTAAAGCTCAGCCGGGGGGATCTAAGCCCTTTCTTCCACCTAAGTCCTCCCCCTCCCCTCAAGGTCAGTACAGGCATAGACAGAGTAGGTTTTCAGGTCAGAGAGGACGCGGCCATAATAAGCCAGGTCAGGGCCCGTCTTCGGCCAACACCAGCCAGCCGGCGAAGCGTCCAGCACCACCAACCCCACCATCAAAAAACTAAAGTCTCTCTCACTCCCGGTGCCTACCTTAAGGCCGGCGGACCCGAGGGTAGTACAGCCGGCGAACCCTTGTCTGCTAACTGGGTCGTTCCGAACGTGTCACCAAGCATGGCCGTTAAACACTTGGGCACGGATGGTGGCACGCAAAGGCATCACTTGGCAGTGGCTCCGGCGACCTCGCTTACGTCAGCCGACAACGGCGAATTTTGTTTCTTTAGAGGTGGAGTCACTGGTCCAGGAAATGATTGCCAAGGATGTCATCATCCCGGTCCCCCCAAATTACCCTGTATTCACGTCCAAACTATTTTTGGTTCCCAAAAGGGACAGTGTTCAGATGAGACCGGTCGTAGACCTGTCTTATCTGAACCTTCACATTCACAACGAATCTTTCAGAATGTTAACAGTACACCAAATCAGGCTAACACTTCCGCCGGGAGGTTGGATGTGTTCACTAGACCTGACAGACGCCTATTGGCACGTATCGGTCAACAAAAGATTTCAAAGGTTTTTGGCCTTACGGATCAGGCACCAAAATTTTGTTTTTCAAAGGATGCCATTCGGTTTGAACCTGGCACCTCGATTATTCACAAAATTAGTCCGGCAAGCCCTGATGCCGTTGTTAAAACAAGGAATCAGAGTGTTGTGGTACCTAGACGACTGGCTGGTGGTGGCAGAGACACAACAATTATGCATCAAACATGTCAACATAATTTTAAATCATGTCAAAACTCTAGGGTTCAAGGTAAATCTGGTAAAGTCAAACCTTGTTCCCTCACGAGTAATTCAGTGGATAGGGCTGGTCTGGGACACGGCCGCTCTCACTCTGAGTCAGACTGTGGACAATCGCAACAGGTTTCGCAGGAAACTGTTCATGTTTCTTCACAGTCTGACTACGACGCGGAGGGTCTGGGAGTCTCTGGTCGGCTCTCTCAACTGGATTCAACTAACTGTCATGTTGGGCCGGTTGAAAGTAAAACGTTTAATATTGGAAGGCAACAAATATTTCCCACTCTTACCGGCGGGAAAATTATGGCCCATCCCGAAATTAATCCACACCTTACTAGCGGTCTGGGCAAAGAGGGAAACGTTGCACTCAATAATGTCATGGACCTCTCCTCCACCAACGTTATGGGTAGACACGGATGCGTCAGGCACAATAGGGTGGGGATTTCAGTCAAATCAGGGGCACCAGGGTCAGGGGCTTTGGTCCCACTTAGAAATCTCTCACATCAATGTCAAAGAATTACTAGTCCCCTTGTATTTCCTTCAGGCTCACGGCCCTGTGTTACGGGGCAAGTCGGTGGCCTTCAGAATGGACAATCTGAACGCAGTTCACTGTATTCAGAAACAGGGATCAACAAGGTCAAGGAGGTTGCTAAACGTGTCGGAAGAGATTTTTACTCTAGCCAACAGACTAGACATTTATCTTCACGCATCTTATATCCCAGGCGTAGCGAACGTCTGGGCAGACGCTCTGTCCCGGAGACAGAGCACGACAGTAGAATGGGAGCTCAAGCAACACATTTTCAACCTAATGATTGCAGAGCTCTCCCATCCACAAGTGGATCTGTTTGCGTCCGAGGAGACTCACAAACTCCCTCTATACCTCACCCGCCGGACGAAAACGCCGGCAGGGGGGCCAGACGCCCTAGTGACAGACTGGAACAGATGGAGCTCCATCTATCTGTTTCCGCCGCCAGATGCGTCACTAATGTGCCACGTAGTGAACAAACTACGAGATTATCGAGGCTTAGTCTCACTAATCGCGCCCCTGTGGCCGGCGCAGTTGTGGTACCAGCAATTGAAGACGTGGTGCCCGCACCCGGTGTCGCTCCCGGTCGGGTATTTCCACTTAGACACGATTGGCAACCTAGCGACCTCGCTGACTTTTGCATTATGGACATTCAGGAGGCCAAGTGGCTAGCACCATACGGTAGAGATATGACCAATAAATTATTAAATCAATATACTCAGTCTACGAAACGACAGTATCACTCACATTGGCAAGCCTTTACTTCTTGGATCATTAGAACAGAACAGACTGTGCCATCAGTAGCTTTAGTTTTTAATTGTTTAAATTATCTGTTTGAGCAGAAACATTTATCTGTGGTAACGTTAAAAAATCACTTAACTGCGATTAGAGTGCCCTTTTTAGACCTTACAGGTCTCTCCATACCGGTGGCGGAGGAAACTGGTTTTATGAGAGCTTGTTTTAAACTTCGCCCACCTCCCCGTCAGCTCATGCCTACTTGGTCTCTGGACAAAGCTTTGTCTTTACTTCACTCTCGTCTGTACCAAAATACTGCAGATTTTGCATTACTCTTAAAAAAGGCTGTATTCCTTTTGGCTTTGGCCACCGGGAACAGAGTGTCTGAGCTGGCGGCGATGAGCAACACACCTAATTGCCTTAGGTTTGGTAGACTTAATGAATGTATTTACATTGCACCTTCCCCGGGATTTGTAGCCAAGAATGAGCACAGTGCACACATGTTTTCTGAGTTCACGGTGCCGGCGTTAAAAAGGGGAAAGGTGCATCATAATCTATGTCCAGTGCAAGCTCTAACCAAATATTTGCGAGTAGCTCCTCTAAACCCCCAAGGTGCTTTATGGGTAGCAAGTACGGGTAAACGCTTACTGAAACGGCGATTAGCTTCTCTTCTGGTCGAAGTCATTAAAGAGAGTAATCCCGGCGTTGTGGGTCGGGCCCACGATTTACGCAAATGGGCAGCCTCTTTACGTTTCCTGAAGAATTTTTCAGTAGAAGATATTGCGTCCACTCAGTTGTGGGCGTCTAATCATACGTTTTTGTCTAGATACTTGTCAGTTGCTCTAGATAAACCTTCCTTACCATGTATAGCTTTAAGGCAGAGGGTCTAGGTGGCCCTGCAGTCACTTTTGTTTACTTTCAAGACAAGGGGGGGGGTGCAGTCAGTTGACATAGGACACCCTAGACCCCGCCGGAGTGTGAGAGCTGTGATACAATTTATGGTTAATGTGATATGAAAATTTCTCGCAGAGAAATTGTGCTAAGTACAATGTTAGTACAAAACAACGGGGTTGTTATAGTAGTTTTAGCTGCGAAAGCAATTTAATATTAAAACAGTGAAGATCTTTTGCAATTTATCTCCACGATTATTTTGGGGTTTATTATGTGCACATGTAAACTGATAACTTGTTATTTTTGTCACCACTCGTTGAGTGGGGTGCCTTTGTAACTACAGATCTGTTCACAGAATCTTCAGAGTTACCCCTTTTTTGTCAAGCAGGCTTCTTTGAAGCACGCACCTGCCTGAACCCCTTTCTTGTATATATACGGGCTACGCCTTATTAAATATTTTTTCTAAGTAAGAATACTATGTGGTTGTTTTTATTATCTGCTTTTCTAGAGTTATGATATGATTACGAATGTCCCCCTCCAGTCTTAGAAATCAGGCATGTTCGTCAATGATGAAGGGGCCACTAATAAATTATAGGTTTGACTCCTGTAAGGAGATAAAGAAAACCTAATATTTAGTAGTGGCCCCGTAATCATTGACGACTGGGGCCCTCCCGACCATCCCCTTCCCATTCGTTGATGTATTGAGGATTTTGGTTTACTTGATATGTCAGTGAAGGAAGAATGACGCCTGAATCAGCGTCTGGTCAAAGATCCACACAAGTACATCCACGATATGATGGAAAGCTTATTAGATAGTTATTCTTATTTTCTTTTTGTTTTTATTTTTTACGAAGTTTTTTTCGTAGTGAGAACCCAATTCATAATGACTGAAGCCATGAGTGAGGTCGCGTGCGCTCATGATGAAGGCTCCTCAGTTTTTAAATGCTCTGCGCGGTAGATTCAAACTACGGCGGATTAGTGTTTGAAGAGGATGCCTTATGTAATAGGCATGTTCGTCAATGATTACGGGGCCACTACTAAATATTAGGTTTTCTTTATCTCCTTACAGGAGTCAAACCTATAATGCGGTTTAGCCGTTTTGATTCAAGGGGAAATACGTACTTCACGCCATATTACCGAGTGTCGCCTACCGAAAATGCGGCCTCTATCTAATGTAAATGGTGTTATATTTGTTGTTTTGTTTGCAAATTTCCCGCCGATCGCCGTATGTTTAGCGCTACCTGACGTCCTTCCCTCCCTCCCCATCTCCCTCCCCGCCACTATCGTCTAGTGTTGCCAATTTAGCTATTTTCCCGCTAGATCTGGATATGTTTACTTTCATCTAGAGGCAAATTTGTAGGCTACATCTAGCAAACAAGAATTCTAGCGATATTCTTGAGATTTTCGCCATTTCATTAATAATATTTGAGATTGTGGCATTATTCTAGTGATTTTCAGCATTTATTTACTATCTAGCGCATAGCGGACTGTATTTGGTAACCCTGCTATCGTCAGTCCACACCATGCTCGATGCGTGTTCTAAATTGCCTGTCTAGCTCCAACCTTTTGTTCTGCCTTTCGAATTTCCGTCCCATCTAACAAATGTCTGGCGGTATGTTATGCCAAGCCTCAGGCACTGGAGGTGGGAGTGCAGAGAATGGAAACCTATAACAATGAAGAGGGCTAAGCCTTCACGGAGAGAGAGGGAGGAGGTGAGGAGGTGCGTGGCGCTGCTCGGTAGCCTAGCCTCCCCTGCCTCGGATATCTTAGACATCGTCTAACTTACACACCTCATTATTCACTCATAAATTGGTTTATTATTAATTCTTCTAATAATTAATATATTACATGATTTGTATATATTTTATGTCTCAAAATAATACTCGGAAGGGCAAAAATGGGTGATGGTAGTCTAAAAAGGGGTTAGTTTGGAGGGGCTGTCTGACCATAAGCATTTATTCCCATTGATTATTAACTCCACAATATGCGGATTCCGTAAATGCGGCGCATTTTGTAGCCCTTATAGGCGCATTTACTGGGGGTGCACTGTATGGATGAAGTCATAAAAGAAATACAGTGGTCCCTCTCATTTCGATTTCATTAGTCTAGCCAAACCATCGCCAAAAGTGAATTTCGCCAAACGCGAATAGTACTTTAAATGGGAAAATTATCCATTAGTCTTTGACGAGGCCCGAGTTCACCCTTTTGACCACCATTTTTGTACTTTAACTGCTTAAAAGCAAAGACATTATACATGAAACATTAACCCTCCGGATCCGGGGGGCCTTCATATGAGGCGATCGTCGTGTCTGGGGGTATTTCTGAAAAATGGCTATCTTCATAAATCGATATCTACTGATTGAGACCACCTAGAGCAGTCAACTAAATTGCATAGTGTAAAACCAACCTTCGTCTGTAGAATGGCGTTGAGTTGACATCGCTACGACAAGTGGTTGCCGAGATATGATGATGGGAATGGAGGTAATTTCCCGCGTATTTTCGCCTGTGTCCGAACGCTTCGCCGTAGCCCTGGCTAGCACGCACTAAGTCACTCGTCGCTCCCGTGGCTTTTGTACCGGTACACGATATTAGGTTTTTATGGAGATAATGTGGTATTATTGTGTCATTTATTCCTTGTTCAACCATTATTTGAGTTATATGAAACTTTATATAACATATTTTCGGCGCTTTCACTGTTATTGTAATATTATTGTTTCTTACAGTTTCTTACAGTTTCTTACAGTAGATCCTCTGGAAAAAGGCAATCTATGCCTGTGTATCCAGCTCAGTACCAGTAGTACTTGCACTGCTGCGGTCGTTCACGGTGTTGGCGGCGGCGGTAGCAGACGCAACATTTTTACTATTCTGTATTTTTGTTTTATAATCAAACTTCAAATCTTGTCTTCCCCATGCTTTATCAAGATTACTTTCAAACTCCCTTATTGATTCGGAATCGACTACATACTGGGGCAGTGCGTTCCACTCATTTACCACTCTATCACAAAATGAGTTCTTTGCCTTCTCAAGCCTATTTCTTTGTAAATTTTCTTAGAGTGTCCTCTCGTTCTTGTTCCCTCCCGCATCAAGAAGATACCTTCACACACATCCTCATCGTACTTTCCTGACACTATCTTAAAAGTCTCTATCATATCCCCTCTCTTTCTCCTATATGCCAGTGTCGGAAGCCCCAGTGTCCTCAACCTCTGCTCATAGCCCGCGTTCTTCAACGTTGGTACCAGCTTGCTAGCTCTCCTCTGCACTTTCTCCACTGCTTCTATATCCTTTACCATATATGGAGCCCACACCTGGTTCGCATATTCCAGGTGCGGCCTAACCAGCGCTGTATAGAGATTCCTGAAGATTTCTTCGTCAAGTGACACAAATGTCCTCCTTATCAGCCCTACAATTCTATTGGCTTTGTTTATCTTTTCCGCTAAATGTTCTGAGAAATTTAACTTATTGTCTATCACTACTCCTATATCCTTTTCTGCACTCGCTTCCTCCATCGCTTCATACATACTGTATCCTACCTTGTCTATCTTGCTGGTCCCAATCCGCATGTACTTGCATTTTTTTGGATGAAAATGCATTAACCAATGCTCAGACCATCCCTTCATGCCCTCCACATCTCCTTGAAGCAAACCCATATCTTCCTTACTCCTCACTCTTCTATACAGTTTAGTGTCATCCGCATACAGGTATACCTCACTTCCATTAGTTATAACTTCAGGCAAGTCGTTGATAAATATAACGAACAGCAGTGGTCCCAACACAGATCCCTGAGGTACCCCACTTGTAATTTCCCTCCACCCCGAGCCTATTCCATTCACCAGTACCCTCTGTCTCCGATCTTTCAGGAAGGCTTCTATCCATTTCACACATTTCTCCCCTATATTATAGCTTCTAACTTTCTCTATTAACCTTTTATGTGGGACCTTATCGAAGGCCTTCATAAAATCGCAATATACCACGTCTATTACATCACCATCTTCTAGAATTTGCATCCAATCATCTACCACCTTAATTAGCTGTAGTACCGTCGACCTCCCCGGCAAGAATCCGAACTGTCTCCCACTGAAAAGTTGGTTTGACTTCATATGATCCATTATTCCTTCTCTAATTACCGTTTCCATTAGTTTACACACAACACTTGTCAAACTGACTGGTCTATAATTCCCTGGGTCATTTCTCTTTCCCTTCTTAAATATAGCTGTTATGTTCGCCTCTCTCCAGTCCATCGGGATTTGTCCTGTATTAAACGATACCTCAAATAACATTTTCAATGGCTCTACTAACATCTCCCCTCCTTCCTTTATGATTCTTGGGTGTATCCCATCCGGTCCCGGTGACTTACTTCTGTTCATTTTTTCTATAGCCCTTCTTATTCTAGCATGGGAAAACTCTATTAGTTCTAGTGCCGGTGCCTGTTTGTGTCACTTTCACTTTTATTACTCTTCTTGTTATGAATTATTGTCACTCTCACTGTTATTATTCAGTTATTATTAGGTATTATACATTTTGTGTCACTTTCACTTACTAGGTTTAGAGGCTAGGCTAGGCTACGCAAGCGTACAGTACCGTACGGTATCGTATTTGACACTTGTAATTATTACATTTGGTTGTTTCTTTCACTTAGACATATTGTTTTTAGTGTCACTTTCAGTTTTTACAGGTTTCACTTATAAATACTTATTGAATAGTTACTCTAATATATAGTTGTTGTGTCTCTTTCACTTGCACATATTGTTATATTGTTTTTAGTGTCACTTTTACTTATAATAATTATAGAATAGTGTCTCTTTCACTTGCACATAGTGTTTTATTGTTTTAGTGTCACTTTCACTAGTGTTCTCAGGGTCAGTGCCACTTAGAAGTTTACCAGGATGTGGAAATCATCGTGGCAAGGCGTGATGCACAGTGCTACCTGACATTCCTGGCACTGATACGAGGTTTTGGTGGTTGTTTGGGGTCTTCGGGTTGTATGGCTGCAGACATGGCACCGTTTCTGGGTCTTGCGACCAGCAGCTACTGGAAGGGCGACGACCCTGTGCTTCCTGTGGTGTTCGGAAGCGTATGTGCGGTCCATGGTGCCAGCTCCTGGCATATGTTGAGCTCGTGGGGCATCATCAGGCATGGCATATTCCCCAATTAGATCCAGAATGAGCTGTTTCTGCAATCTCCGAAGGTTGGTGTACTTCCTGGGCATTGTGGGGTTCATCAGCTTGTACAGGTTGTACGAGTTGAGCACAGACTCATCCATCATGTGCAGGAAGAACTTCTTATACCACCTGCAGGAGGTCCGCAGGCAGTCGATGAAGCCGACCTGCATGTCTGACTTGTCAACCAGACGCATGTTTATGTTGTAGTCCATAACTGCGTCTGGCTTCATGATGGGCTCCCTGGTCCTGTGGTTGACTTTGCCAGAGTCAACCAGGTTACCCTTGTGGATGGTGCTGATCATGTTGACCTTCCTTTGGTCGTGCCAATGGGTTGCCAGCATTGGACCATGTTGCTTGAGGAAGATGTCCTTCTTCTTGGTCTTTTTGAGGAATTCCGGCATGTTCCTCCTCGTCCCCCGTACTGTGCCCACAGTCTGGGTTTGCTGCCTGTTCAGGTACTTGGTGAGGATGGGGGACGTGTAATAGTTGTCCGTGTAGAGTATGTGGTTCTTGTTGAAGTAGCGATCCATCATCGCCTTCACCACTGCTCCACCGAACCCTATTTCTTGATCTGCAAGAACCTTGCCCTCCTTCCCACTGTAGACAATGAAGTCCAGCACATAACCCGTCTTACAGTCACAGAAGACGAAGAGCTTGATGCCGAATCGATGTCTCTTGGATGGTATGTACTGCCGGAAGTGAAGGTTCCCCCGGAACAGCACAAGAGACTCGTCGATCACGACCTTTTGAAAAGGCTTTAAGAATGTGGAAAACTTGGCCTTCATCATGTCGTAGAATCCCCTTATCTTCCACAGGCGGTCTGTTTGGTGTACATTGGTGTTGGTAACGAAGTGCAGGCTACCAAGTATGGCGAAGTAGAGGTCCCGGGACATAAGTTTCCCAAAAGCAGGTGTGGCAATTATGTCGCCTGTGATCCAGTAGTCTGCCAGCCGATGCTTCTTCACATGTCCCATGAGCATGGTCAGTGCTATGAACACATACATTTGGGCAATGGTGACAGGCTTCCAGGCCTTCATGTGGGAACTATGGGTCTTGCCGCTGAGGTGGTCACTGAGGGCCTTCTGCTTATTGGTCTCATCGACAACATATGACATGACCTCATTGTCGAAAAACGCTTTGAAAAGCTCGGCAGGTGTTGAGTTGGGTCCCTCAGGGAAAGATGGATCAATTCCTGCGGAATTTTGGGCATCATCGAATGTGGCATCTTGTGGCTGAAAGGTGGCCCCATCCTCCCACGTCCAGACATCAGCATGCCTGGCACGGGGACGGGGACGGGCAGCAGGGGCGTCGGCAGCAGCAGGGGCGGCCTGGCCACGGCCACGTCCACGCTGACCAGCAGGGCCCCTGGCACGGCCACGTCCACATCCATGTCCAAGGGCACGGCCACCCCGAGCACGGGGACGTCCAGGGCCACGGCGGGGTGCTGGGTCGTCCACCCACTCAGCTTCGTCCACAACAGGGTCGTCTGGCAGGTCATGATTATCATCACCAGAATCTGCACTGTGGTCGTCCATATATCTTGAAGGGCGGCCATATTCGTGGGTATCTTCTGGGTCATAGGTGGGATCCTGGTCGTCAGTTGGTGGTGATACATCAGGTGGCGACTGCTGGCGTGGGCGGCTAGTGGGTGGTGAAGGTGAGCTAGTTGGCTCTGAAGTTTTGAGGCGACGACGAGAGCGTTTTAGGGGCAGCTTAGGGCCTGAGGTGCTGCTTTGTGCCCCCCCTGTGGCCATGAACAAGGCCCTTCTGGAGGTGCATTGACCACTTGCACCACTTGTTGATGGCTGTGGGTCATGCGGGTACAATACAGCACCACTTGCACCACTTGTTGATGGCTGTGGGTCATGCGGGTACAATCTTGCACCACTTGTTGATGGCTGTGGGTCATGCGGGGCCAATTCCGCACCACTTGCACCACTTGTTGAGGGCTGTGGGTCATGCGGGGTCAATGACGCACCAGCCGCGGGTGACGAGGGCCCGGGAGACAAAGGAATAGGCCTACCCACACTCAACTCTTCACTCTCATCCTCACTATCAGCATCTTCACCTCTTTCCCTTTCGGCCGCCTCCCGTGCCTGCTTTCTTGCACTATCTAGCACAGCTCTCCTATAAAAGTAACTGGCTATTTTTGCCGGGGAAGGAGTCCCCACAGCCGACGCCGGGGTCGCAAGCGTGCATGCCGGGTCACGTTCATGTGATGCGGGTAGGACACTTCCCATTTCACCCACACTTTCATCACCTTGATGATGTTCACCGCATCCAACATTGTCATCAATATCATCATCACTATCGTCATCATCAGTGCTATGAAAGCCCTGGAATTCTTCACCATCTTCCACTTCATCAACATCTTCACTAACCACATGCTCCTCGTCAAAATCACTCTCAATCTCACTAAGGTCATGATCACTTAACTCTTGTAACACACGGGCAACACCACCGGGACTTAGCAACGTTTTCTTGGTCGTTTTAGCTTTGCCTTTCGTAGGCTTACGGGTCGCGGCGGCGGGCGTCGATTCGGACACAGCGATTTTCTTTGGGTTAACTCCAGCCATCTTGGGTGCGAGATAAGAACTGATGCTGCCTGGTAGTTTGTGCTTGGTGGCGCTGCGGTCGCCCACGCACAAACAAAAATCTGCCCGCGCAATTTGAACGCTTTGATTTTGATTTTGCCTCATATGAGGCCTCCCGGACTCCGAAACATAATACGTTTTGCCTCATATGAGGCCTCCCGGATCCCAAGGGTTAACAGCAATAAAAAAGACAATAGATAATAGATAACAGATTTTATTTACCATGAATTATTTTGAGTTAGGCCTGGTGAGACGAGTGAGTGTGGTGGTTGTGGAATCTTGCGGGCGGTGCATTCTGGGCCGACGTCATTCTGTGACGTCTGCATTCTCGCCAAAAGTGCATTTGAAGCGCCAAATTCTGATTCTGATACCATATCCAACCTATCGCCAATACTGTGTTTCGCCAAGCTGAAACTCGCCAAACGCGAGGGACCACTGTACAAGGAAGAGCAGTGGATGTTGGTGTATTTATTAGTGGCCCTTCCATCATTGACGATATGCCTATTACATAATAGCCCTCTTTCAAGCCCTAGCGTCAGCTCGTTTGAAACAGCCACCACAGGGAGAAAGAGAAGCCACATCATAAGCGTATGTTAAGTCTCTTATGGAATCGTCCTTATGATTGGGTACTCACTACGAAAAAACTTTGTAAAAAATAAAAAAGAAAAATTAACTTAAGAAATGCTATAATCAAGCTTCCCAACTTTGTGGATGTCTTCCCGTGGATTCTTATCCGAGACGCTGATACGCCTAGCGTCATACCTCCTTCCTACCCCTGTGGTCGTGCTGTGTAGACGCGTCTCCTGTCCTCTCTTCATTCTGCATTCTTTCGTCTCTTAGTGAGTCTTTTGCTCATTTGTATTTATCTGAGATGTTCTAGAATAGGTTTAGACTAGTTAGGACGGACGTCCCCATTGGCACGTCCACAGGAGTGTGTTATGTGACGTTAACCACTCCGTTAGAACCGCATGGCTTGTCCTACAGTGACTCGCTAGGATCGCCAGGGCAGTGGATGTGGCTACAGTTGATGTATTGTTGTGTGCTTTATTTCATATGAAAGCTTGTGTCATGGGCAGTCCAGAAAGGCTCTTTGTTTTCACCCATGTCAAGGCTTTATATATTTAATTGCAAAGTATATGTTTTATCATTAAGTAGTAATGATAGGATTTGAGAGAGAGAGAGAGAGAGAGAGAGAGTAGAACAGAATGTGGGGAGGCGCACAGTGTTTTTGCCAGGCTCGATGACGTCATGGCTGGGGATTGGTTGGAGGAGTTTTTTACCATGCTTGGTGACGTCATGTTTGGCTAGCTTCTTTGGCATTGGCTAGAGGACTTGTTACCGCTTTTCCTACGCGGTTCAAGCTAGTGCTAGTATATATACAACTTCCTTGCCACTCTCTCCCTCAGATCTGGTTTCTAGAACGCATCCCTCTTATCCCTTTGATATCTGTCCCCCTCTCTGCACCTGAGAACCTTTTCCTCTGCCTATCTCTCTCATTTTCCATATCTTTCACCACCTTTTATTAATATTATACCCCCTCTGGTTAACTCTGCATAATCAGCTTCATGCTGGCCAGTTGTATTGTGCGTTAAGGTCTTATATAACCCATGTATGTTTAGTTGTTAAGATAAGTTGATCACAAAGTATTGGTTGGCATTCACATTGTTCAGTACCGCTTCCTATAATTATTAGTGTTCTGCTGGATTAGATAATGCTAGACTAGGAGTCTGGTACTATAAGGTATTGTTTCCGATGGGTGCTGGCTTTAGTTAAAAGCTGCACGACATACCTGAGAACTGGAGTTGATTGGGTAAATTCTAGTCTGTGTGCCATTGAGCATGCACGAATGAGGGCTTTTTGCCTATACCATTCTGCACTGTTCTAAGCTCGGTTGTTTTTCTTTGAGGTACGCCAGGAGAACGCTTAATACTTCGGTATTAAGGTTTCTCAAGAGAGCTACCCTTCACTATAACGTAATACTTGACGCACAGACTTGAGATTTGCACTAGGCTATGCGGCATGCCATGCGCACCAGTATCTCGTATCATTGACTCTAGGTAGACTTTATCAGTCATAGTAGACATTAAGTATATTAAACCAATTACTCTTATTATGCATACCCGTTTATGATTACACAAGCATTTCGCAGCCTAGTTTGATGTATTGAGACACAAACGACTTAGGCTCTTTTTGTTGATAGGAATACTGCATTGTCGTGGCGATTATTATTGTTGTAGCGTTTAGGATATTCTTGGCTCCGACTGCATTATATATCCTGCCTTTTGTGAGCATAGCCTGCTCGAGCATTGTTCCGCTGCCTGCCTTTTTGGGTTCCATTTCCGATTCGAGCATCTTGATAGCATCTAACATTTAAAGAAGATTCCTTGTTGGTGTTGAAGGACTTTAGTGCACTTTCTTTCATGCAGGAGTACCTGACATTTATTGATTAAAGTAACGTAAGCTGTAACTTCCCTTACCACCTTACTTTGCATACCATAACCAAGCACCTTCGGTTATAGGTAGTAATAGGCTGTTTTCACATAACATTAAGCCTAGAGTAGACGCACATTTATTGAGAGTTTGATAACCTATTATTGCATATAGAACTCTGGAGAGTATTTGTGTTCTTTGTTCACTGGGAATATACATCAGAGGTTGGATCTAGCGCTTTCCGTTGTAGCATTTATGCCATTACTAGTCCAATGAATAAGAGCCCTGATATATTTAAACCTCAGTCGTAACAGTTAAAATAGGGTACTAGTGTGAAAAGGAACAACTTGAGATGGTTCGGCCATATGGAACGTATGGAAAGCGAGAGAATGACTAAGAGGGTGTATGAGAATGAGGTGGAAGGACAGAGAAGGAGAGGTGGAAGGATGGAGTAAGGAAGTACAGTGCTCCCCCACTAAATGCGCCTTCAGTAAATGCGGATTCCCTATATGCAGTGGCTAATCAGAAATAATATATTTTAAGGACTGTAAATGCGGCTCGAAATTCTGTATATGCGGTTTGGCCGTTTTGATTCAAGGGGAAATACGTACTTCCCGCCATATTACCAAGTGTCGCCTACCGAAAATGCGGCCGATATCCTCCCTCCCTTCCATCACGCCCAGCAGTCCTCTATACATACATACATACATAACATTTTAAGACTGAGTGTTCCACACATAAGTGCAGTTTCAGTCTCTTGTCCTAATGGCGGCGCTCCAGGCAACCCTGTTAAGGGCTGCTTCACTTGTCAAGTTCTTGGATTTGAGATCGGCGCGTATAGTCCGATCCCAGGTCTTCCTCGGTCCACCCCTTGGTGCAGCTCCCTCCACAATCACAGACCTGCATTTTGTCACCCAATTTTGTTCATCCATTCTCTCCACATGTCCATACCATCCCAGTCTACTTGTACGCATCACCTCGCTAATACTCTTTATACCTAAACGTCTCCTCAGCTCAACATTTGTTATTCTATCCTGTAGCCTGGCCCCACACATCCATCTCACCATTCTCATCTCATTACGCTCCATTCTGTTGACATCCTCTACTTTAACGGCCCATGTTTCTGAGGCATACGTCATTGCACTTCTAACACATGAGGCATACACCTTTCCCTTCAGGGGGAGAGGCATTCTTTTCATGGTCAGGATTGGCATCAATTCTCTGAACTTCCCCCAGCCACACCTAATTCTAGCAACAGTGGCAGCCTCGGCCCCACCACCGGCAGAGATGGTATCTCCTAGGTAACAAAACTTGTTCACCAGCTCCAAAGACTCATTTCCAAAATTCACAGCCACAGGATCATCACTTAACACAAGCTCGCCTTTGCACACTACGCACTCAAATTTCTCTATTTCTGACTTATCCTTCGGCAGGGGCCCCTTTATTCTACTACAGCGCTTACTCCCATGGTGTACCCAACATCGACAGATGCTACATTGAATTGAGTTAAACGCCCACTCCCTTTCCACACACTGCACATGGGTATGCACCGCTCTTTTCCACATTGCCTCGTCTCAAACTACAATGCATAACCTTGGTTTTGTTAATATTGACTCTTAAACCCTTGCTCGCCATGCCCTCTCTCCACTTTCTGAATTTGGCCTCAGCATCCTGCATACTGTCAGCTATTAGGACTAAATCGTCTGCATAAAACAGTTCCAACGGGAGTCCGCCTCTAAAAACTCTAGACAGCGCCTCCAAGACCATAATAAAGAGGAGGGGGCTTAACACTGAACCCTGATGGACTCCAACACGGACTGCGAATTCATCACTCAGTACACCTTTCACCCTCACCGAACTTCGCGAATCCTCATACATCTTCATTATCACACGCACCAGCCACTCTTCCACACCAAGTTTCCTCATAGCCCACTGTACAACATCTCTAGGTACCCTATCAAAGGCCTTCTCCAGGTCCACAAACACAAAGTAAAGATCCCTGCCTTTTAGTAGGTATCTTTCCTGTATCTGCCTGACTATGAAGATAGCATCGGTTGTACCACGTCCTGGCATAAAACCAAACTGCATATCATCAATAGAGATGCTTTGCCTGATCAAACCCTCAAGGACTCTCTCACAGACCTTCATGATTTGGTCAAGCATTTTCAGGCCCCTATAATTTCCTCTATCTAGCGCATCCCCTTTTCCTTTGTATATATTTACTATTACACTTTTGAGCCAATCCTCTGGGATTTTCTCATCTTTAATAATGGTGTTTATCAACTCAGTGACTAAGTTTACACCAATCTCCCCTGAGGCTTTTATCATCTCAGCGACAATGTCGGAGCAACCTGGAGCTTTACCGTCCTTCATTTTATTGATTGCGTCGCTCACTACAGCTGGTGCTATCAAAGGAGGGGGCCCAGATATTGGTTTTTCGATACTAAGCTGTTCCTTATCCCATTCAAACTCTACATTTAGCAATCGTTCATAGTGTACCTTCCATGCTTCTCTGATTTCATTTTCTGCATACACAATCTTCCCATTATCATCTCTAACACACTGTTCACCTATAATATCCCTACTGTCATTTTTAACTCGCCTAGCTAGGTTGAAGATCCCATTGGGATTGTCAGTGTTACACACTTGTTCGAGGACCAGGTCCTTAATGCGATTTTTAGCATTGTAAATAACTCTTGGCAGTTCGTTTAGCTGCCTGGTATTCCTCCCTGCTGCCTCCTTTCTTCCATGCTTTGAAGCATCTCCTTTTCTCTTTCACAGCATGTTCTACCTCATCGTTCCACCACCAAGAGGTCTTATTCCTGGGGTGACCCTTTGTTTTCCCACAGACTTTGTCAGTGGCAGCGATAAGGCTATGCTTAAGAAAGTTCCATTGGCTATTTACATCGTTAGGCCTAGCTTCCTTATTTCTATTCATTTCCTCCAGTTCATTATGAAACCTATCCCTAACTTCCTTGTCCTTCAGCAGCCACACTTTCCTTTTGGGTATGTAAACCTTCTTGCGCTTAGGATATCTAAATGGTGTTATAGTTGTTGTTTTATTTGATATTTCTAATGTAAAGTGTATCTTTCTTTCAGAAATGGTTATTGGGTGGGTTATCGGGTGTATGGTAGGCTAAAAAGGGGTTAGTTCGGAGGGACTGTCTGACCATTAGCATTTATTCCCATTGATTATTAACTCCACAATATGCGGATTCCGTAAATGCGGCGCATTTTGCAGCCCATATAGGCGCATTTACTGGGGGTGCACTGTATATGGATGAAGGCGGTGCTGGTGGGGAGGAGGGGCGTCGACTGACTGGGGACAGAGGTGCATGGGGGCGGTTCGTTCGTGGCCACCCCTTCGTTGATCACGGCATCAGGCAATAGATAGATAGATAGACTAGTGTTAGGCGTCCATCCGGTCCCCTTTGGGCTCACACGCCTTTGTGTTTATTTTTGTTTTTCAGCGGTTAGCTTTGCCTTTTAGCTATCTAGGAGGCTGTGTATACTGTGGGGCTAGGCTACTTTGACAATCCATAAGATGGGGTAGCCTGTGTTGTTTTTTGTTGCAGAAGCTCTAGTCTAAGAGTTGCCTCACGTGGTTGGGAACTTTCTAGAGTCCGATTCTGCCTTTTTTCCCCTTTGGCTCAGGGCGACGTATGGTGGCTGGTTGCTGTTCGTCGCTGGAGATAAGGGTATCGTGTGTCGCCATACTGATTGCCCTAAGCCTCGTGGCTAGCCTCAGTTAGGGGTATTATTCTATGGCTAGGAGGTATTATTACTATATTATAATATACGTAGCTTTAAGATGTATCCTTCTTTGTCATGTGGTGATATTATACATGATAAGAAGGTGGCAGGAGACGTCCAATCGTATTATTGGTGTTTTGTGAGCTACTTTCTTGGTCTGGCAAGTGAGTACTCACAAATGGGTTTGGTGTTTCCTTCCGGCGATCAATTATCTGTAATTGATCCTGGAGGCTCGCCTCGGCGAGCAAGGAATAGATCCAATGACAAAACCCGGCGTGGTCAGTTGTACCACTAGATTTCCCGGCGGAAGACAAAGACTTTCAAAAGGGAAATTTTCCGGCTCAGCCGGAAAGACTCGCCTATACAATATCCTCACGCGGCAGAGAACGGCCTCTAATCCGTCATCACGGCAGAAAGGTCTAATGGGAATAAATAAAACTAAAACAGCTATCACTCTAGTCATCGAAGGTGATCCGATAGTTGTCAGTTTATATTCAATAGGAATAATCATAAGTATAGGCCAGTGATACAAAGTATCATAGATAAGCAGTCTTATTACCTTCATAGAAAAGGTTATCAAGGTCCTTTTCATCAGAAGGATGCGGCGGAAAATTAGAGTAGCAAAGTTGTGCCACATCTAGTTTTTTTATGTATCTGAGGTATACCATGTGTGAATGTCTCGGTTTATCCTTATGAGCATTGATTCTTGGAAATTTATTTTCCAGATTTCAACACAGAGCGACCTCAGCACACGACCTAGGTAGGGGGGGGGTCGTAACCATGCCTTTAGTAACATTGTGTTCAACTCCAACTTGTTTGTTCATCCCAGTGTTTAGTCATAAACTTTACATCAAATGCGTGAAGTGCTTGGACCGGTCCAGAGGTACTGTATCTGGTTGTCCAAGAAGTGTGGGATATGTTCTGAACTTAGGAGTGGGTTATTTAACCCTCAGAATCCGGGAGGCCTCATATGAGGCAAAACAAAATTATTGGCAGGAATCCGGGAGGCCTCATATGAGGCAAAATGCGCAGGTAAAAATCGCCGCTAAAATCGTCATAACACGGCAACCACGCGTCGTATCGATGTCATCTCAACGTCATTCTACAGACAACAAAAAGTTCTACAATTTGCAAAAC
Organism: Paralithodes platypus; assembly: GCA_032716605.1. Taxonomy (NCBI): domain Eukaryota; kingdom Metazoa; phylum Arthropoda; class Malacostraca; order Decapoda; family Lithodidae; genus Paralithodes; species Paralithodes platypus. The sequence continues at coordinate 41,723,955 of CM064528.1, forward strand.
AAATTAACTGCTCTAGGTGGTCTCAATCAGTAGTTACTGAATTATGAAGTTTGCCTGTAACAAAAGGGCCCCGGACACAGCGATTGGGATCATATGAGGCCCCCTGGATTTCGTGAGTTAATCAACATGATCAGTCGTGTCTCGTAGCCTTATTGCAAATCAAGGAGACCTTTAATTGCTACACAAAGGACATAGCTCACAAGGCTTTGCATTGCGATGACGCGGCTCTATGGGAACATTTAATAATTAAAACACAAATTGCTAAACCTCCTTCATCCCAGTCCAGCTCAAAATCTATAGTAAAATCAAAAGTTCTATCAAAAGAAACTGAGTAGTAGTGACAGTAGTGATTCACCCTCTACTAAGGCAAACCCCCCCCCCCCCCCCCCCGGCCGATCGAAGAAGGCGCGGTCAGTCTCGCCACGGGAAGATCAACCAAGATCTAGGTCGAGATCGCCCCTTAGACAATCATCGAAATCTTCGACTACTTCGCGGTCCCAGACCAAGAAGAGGAAGACATCTCCTGCTCCGGCGCCTGTGATTCCGCCGAAGTCAGGAAAACATGGACTTAAACAGAAATCCTGTACGGAGTCAATGTGCTCGGGACGCCGGCAATCGCCGGGGTCTCGTCCTCCATCCTCCGCTCCTATCTCTACCATATCTCACGTCCAATCTGGCAGTTCAGAGGTGGGAACGGAGGACGTTGAGTCGACTCCCAGGGGTGGTACAAGTGATATGAACGATGTAAACGTGTCCCAATCTTTTAGACAGGATTTTGCTATTCCTCGGGTTGACAATCTAGCTAGTCATGATAGACCGGTTCCGGCCAAGGTCTTGGCGGAACAATATAGGGGTTACCCGGCGGATAGCCGTGCCTATGACAATGTGTGCCATAAGTCTAGGGTAGAAACGGACGATCGTAGTGTATGGTGACGTCCTGAGCCAGTGCAATACCCGGCAGAGGTAAGGAACAGGGTTAATGTGAACGTTACACCCCACGACCTGATACCTTCATTGGTACCGGACTTGTCGTGGGAAAGTTTCGAACAACAACTAATTTCTGAGGCACGGCAACAACTGGAAGACATGGAAGTGGTAGACGAAGGGCAAGAGGAAGTAGAACATTTATCTTCTGCCCAACCCGAACGGTTAACTAGTGTATCAGAGGCAGCCTCAGTGACGTCTAAAAGTTCACAGAAGGAGCATGTGACCAAGGGTGATTTAAAAATGTTCAGAGTCCAGCACCGTCACCGGAAGTTCCCACAACCATACCGGAAGCTCCCCCGACAATGTCTGTTGTGAGACCCTTGGAATCGGCCAGGGTTACTGCTCCACCTAACGTACAGCCCCCCATCACTTGTACTAGTACTATCCCTGTTTCATCTACAGTAACTACGACTAACGTAAGAGTTATTACTGATGTCATTCCTCCACCTTTGGAAAAGACCCCGGTCAAGAAAGGCCCTATGCCACTTCTTTATGGTCCTGATTTGTCATGGGTTGCCGTTACGGCTCAGAATCCCGCGAGTGCTCAACAGACAATCTTGGGGGAACTCCCGGTATCAGGTGAGTGGATTATTCAGATGAACAAAAACAGGAAACTGCGAGCTAAAGATGCTGCTGGTAATATTTTAGACGTGTCTGTCAAAGCCATCCCAAATGTCTATGCATATGATTATTTTGTGTACACTTCCACTCCAGCTCTCCCACCTCCCTCCTCTGCACGACTTTATGTGGGGGGGGGGGGTACTGCCTGCCATTTTAAACTTTTTGTCAGCACCTAAAATGTCCTTGTGGGAATTGAACGATCCCTTTTCAACCCACCCCTGGCGCATTTAGATAAAGATTTCAAATTGCGCCAAAAGGCATTGTGACTATTCTCCCAATTTCTGCTGAGCCAACAGGTTGCCCAGTCTCTCATTAGAACCATACAGGCTATTACTGATTCAGATACCAAGAAAGCAATGGAATTATCACGGCGTCTGATGCTACAATATTCTATTCAGTCATTGGGCGACGTCAGGACAGACTTATTAGAGGCAGTTCGTGCACATCAGGACCTCAGAGTCTACCTGGTCAAGAAATTGCCGGAAGACATTGGTCGCCGGGTAATTTTGTCACCAGTGCTTACGCCCACATTAGTTTTCCCTAATACTTGGCAATCTATCTATCTATTGCCCGACGCCGTGATCCCCGAAGGGGTGGCCACGAACGAACCGCCCCCATGCACCTCTGTCCCCAGTCAGTCGACGCCCCTCCCCCCAACCAGCACCGCCTTCGTTCATGTAGTTCCTCACTCCATCCTTCCACCTCATATTCGGTCTACCTCTCCCTCTCTGTCCCTCCACCTCGCTCTCGTACACCCTCTTAGTAATTCTCACGCTTTCCATACGTTCCATATGGCCGAACCATCTCAAGTTGTTCCTTTTCACACTTTCCAGCACATCTATCTCCACACCACACCTCCTTCTTACTTCCTCATTAGTCTGTCTATCCCTCCATGTATCTCCGCACGGACTCCTTAAGTAATTCATTTCCACTGCTCTCACTCTTGGTCTGAGTCTCTCAACCAACGTCCATGCTTCGCTTCCGTAAGTCAGTGTCGGGATTACCACACTGTCATGCAAGGACTTCTTCACTTCCATACTGACCACCCTATTTCTTGTTACTGCTTTTAGCGTTCCTACAACCCTCTTCCCCTGTTGTACCCTCTCCCACACCTCTTCATCCATAGTCCCATCTTTACTCAACACACTGCCCAGATACTTAAAAGAGTTGACGATCTCCATAGCCTGACCGTTCAGCTTCACCTCACACTCTGTGACTTCACCCCTTTCGAAGACCATAACCTTGCTCTTCCCCGTATTTACCTTCAAATTCCGTTTTTCGCACACTGTTCCAAACTCATTTACCAGACCCTGCAACTCCCATTCATTATCACTCATCAGAACTGTATCATCCGCAAACAGCAGTATAGGTAGCTTCCACTCAATTCCCTCCCTTTTCAGCGATACACCAACATCCACTGCTCTTGATAGTATTTCTTTCATGACTCCATCCATATATACAGTAAACAACCACGGGGACATCACACACCCCTGTTTCAAACCAACATTCAGGTCAAAGAACTCGCTCTGCTCACTCTCCACACGTACTGCCGCCTTTGCACCCTCATACATGCTCTTCACTGCTTTCAGCAACTTGCCCTCTACTCCGTATATTCTAAGTACTTTCCACAAACCTTCTCTATCCACTCTGTCATAGGCCTTCTCCAAGTCCATAAAGGCAACATACACCTTTTGTTTCTTCTCCAGATACTTCTCCACAACACAATTCAGGGTAAAAATCTGATCTACACATCCTCTTCCCTTCCTAAAACCGCTAGGCCGGGTGCTTCCTCAGCTAGGAAGGAACATTTCAAATTTGCCAAACCATATGCCAAGCCTAAATTTAATCAGAAGACTCTACCTAGTGGGTCTAAATTCTTTCAGGGCTCAAGGTCTCCTCCAGCACAGGGCAGCACTCAGGCCAGAGGTAAGCAGGGGAAAGGTTCAGGAAGATGGTTTAAGGGTCAACCCAAACACAAGTCAGGGCAAGGTTTGACTCCTGCCAAAGCTAGCCAGCCATCTACCTCTATCCCCCCGCCATAGGCGGCTTTCTAGGGCCTTTCCTAGCTGATGCTGAGAGGATTGGGTTCTAGTCATGTGGTGATGGGATGGTCTATCAGAGTGAGAACTGAGCAATCTCTGCCATACCCATAGCTTACTCTGACTGTTCCTTTTACTTATATATTTTCTAGATCTCAAGTGACGGCGTCTCTAACGTGGATTGACCTCCCAATCTACCAAGATTGGAAGCCAAAGCGTCACATTTTTCCCTTGCCCCTCAACTTTCTCTTCATAATTTGAGGACACAGGGCCCTGGTGGGGCTATGGTTTCCGGGCATTTCCGCACCCTCTCAGCTCCCCGCCATGGACTTCGGTCACCCAGGCTTTATTGTGGTCGGCGGGGAGGGTTCTGTGGGGGCGCTCGGTTATGGCCTTGGCCTTGCTCGGGGCCTTGGGGCTGTTCGGCCAGGCAGCTTGGGGAACAACAACAACAACAACAACCCCACCACCTTAAAAAAACTACAGTAAACTCTCTTGTTTGGCGTTCTTAGTAGTCTGAAAAAACGGCGTCAATCGCGATTTCGCCAGACACGCATTGGAAATTAAATGGGAAAAAATTATGGTAGTCTTTAGTCACCCTTAAGTTAGCCTATTTTACCTTTTTTTCGTATTTTTAATAAAAAATGTCTGAATACTAACTATAGCACATGCCAATTGAACTAATTAAAGGATATTAAGACTCACCAGAAACATTTTTAAGTGTTTTATTTAACCCGTGGAGCCCCGGCTAGTTTTGTAATGTTTGCGCACCAGAACCCGGCCGGTTTTCAAAAAATTGTTTTATTCCAGAAACAATAGCGAATGGGTTAGGAATGAAGGAAAAACCACGAAAAACCGCTCAAAAAGCTTAAAAAATGGTCCTACAGAGCCCCCGAAAATGGATTTTACAAGAGTAAAAAATTGAAGGCAATTATCCCAAAAAAACAGGTTATAGCACGCTCGCGCGCACGCACGTGGACTTTGAGAGTTTTCAACCATCGGCACGGTTGCGTGGGATACGTACACAGTTCCCATACAAATCTGAGCCCTCTTGAGTGGCTACACCTGAGGTTACGGTCGGCGCAATTAGGGTGACGCGCCAGGCGCGTCTCTGGGGCTGTGCGTTACATACATCGCCGACGCGTCAGGCGCGTCGCTGGGGCTATACGGGTTAATTAGGCCTATATTGTTCGTTTGCTTCGTCTTGCTACTGGGCGTCCACCTCATTATTGTTCCTCTCGTCATTGTCCGCCTCATTATTATTCTCCTCTTTACCATGATAGCTACTTTGGGCCCTAAGGTCCTCCCTAGTTGGCTATCTAAGCTCCTCAGTCCTCATGGCTTGCCTCAAAAAGCCTTCAAAGCTGGAATCGTTGATATAGACACGTCGCCATTTTGGTTCAAGTCGCATTATCCTTCTTCTTGCCGCCGAAGGTACATTTCTGGCGAACCGGAACCATGTTCTTTTATTTGTTTAAGTTCTTTTAAGGTTATGAACTTATGAACGAAAAATACTGCCACTTGGGATTGTATTGTTTCAGTTAATATATCACTCACAAAGGCATAAAACGTGATGCAAGGTAAGTTAAGTATATATTTTTTGTTCTGCACATCTTTCCTAAAATTGTGAATTTCCTTTTCCACTTTGGGCTTTTCAGGTGGCCCTCTGTCACGAACAACTGCAACTTGGTCCCACGGCTACCATTATCCATATACAGTGGAACCCTCATCTTAGCTCCTAATCGGTTCCGCAGAAATCAAGCTAAGATTGAAACAGCCAAGATCGGGGCACTGTTCTTATGGGGAAAATTCTAATCGGTTCCGTGCTCATTCTAAAAGTTGCACTTTTTCCCAGTTTTAGCTTATGAATTTATTTATTTTTCTACATAAAGTAAATATTATGCATTGTAAATAATAATGTAGACATGGCTAAATAACAGTCCTAACCATAAAAACTTAGATGCATTATAAATACTGTACATTGGGGCATTATTCTTATGGCAAAAATGGTAGCCTAGCCTAGGTTCTAAATTTGTCCAGTCACCCCTCAAGTACTCATTTCGCCCCAAATACGTCTAATAAATACATATTATGAGGAGAATATGTATAAATACATAAGGTGCATTATAAATACTGTACATTGGGGTATTATTCTTATGGGAAAAAAGGTAGGCCTAGCCTAGGTTCTAAATTCGTCCAGTTACCCCTCAAGTACCCATTTTGCCCCAAATACATCCAATAAATACATATGAGGAGAATATGTATAAATGGAGAGTGAGATAAAAGAGAGAAAAATGCAAGGGAGAAAGGTGATTGGAGAACTTGATAGTATTCTCTTAGGAAGAATGGTTAGCCAGGAAGTCAAAAAGTCACTGAGAAACAGTGTGCTGCTCCCAACACTCTCGTATGGAAGCGAGACATGGACGGCAAGTGACGAGGACCTCTTCAAACTGAGAGCTGTGGAGATGAGCTTTTTCAGAATGGCAGCTGGCATGAATAGGCTAGATGGGCCAAGTAATAGGGAAGTGTACGAGTCCTTTGGAATGGAAGAGCAGGCTTTGGGCATTGATTGTGGTGTGGTTGAGTGGATAAAGAGAAGTACTTTGAGGTGGTATGGTCATGTTCAGAGAATGGATGAAGACAGAATGCCAAGAAAGATATATGGGAGTCAGGTGAGTGGAACCGCTAGTAGTGGAAGACCACCTATGGTATGGGAAAAGAAAGTGGAAAAATATATTGAAGAAAAACTTCCACGTAGTGGAAGGGGCATTGTGGCACGGGCAAGGGAGGCATGTCTTGACAAAGTAGCTTGGAGACGTTTCTGTCATGGCCATCCTCTAGTGGGGGTTTCCCAGGGGGAAACAAGGCGTCGGAGATGATGATGATGTATAAATACATTTTATGAGAAGAATACTTACCACACAGACTTTATTTTAAATCATTGTCATATTTAGCCTAGCCTAACATCGTCGGCATTTCCACCGCTTTCGTCCATGGACTGGCCTTTCCTCTGTGTTTTGAGCATGAATTTCCTTCATTACTACCACCAGGCCCACCATCCCTATCACCAGATGTACTAGAGGTTATAATAAACGCGAGAGATACGAGGTTCAGGCACAAAAATAGCTTGCAAACAGCTGGTTTTTCAACATAGAAACAAAGGGACTCTGAGCTAAGGCTCCGCTAGTGTTGACGTCATACAAAGATGGCGGCATCTTGCACAATCTCGGATTTCGTCTCTAAGCGGCAAACACCTTGACAGTGGCAGATTCTTTTAGTTCAGTTAACTTTATTTGATTGTTTTTGTTTATGTTTTCTAGTTTTATGTTAATTGTTTTCATTATTTTTGCTTTTTTCGGGTTTTGACTGGAATATTTGTGTGCCAAGATGGAAGCTTTTTGTGCGAACATGGAAATTGGGAATATTTGGTGTCTACAACGAAGATTGAAACATCGAAGACTGATGTGGCGAAGATTGGGGCTCCACTGTATCATGAATCGATGGAGAAAGCGACCAATAAATGATACAATCAAGGTCGAACGGGAACTGGTAAGAGAGTAAAGTAACTTTATCACGACCGACAAAGTGCCGAGAGGTAGCCTATGCGCTCGGATCGGCTCGCCACTCGGGTCAGTTCGCCGCTCAGCTCGGCTCGCCGCTCGGGTATTTTCGCCGCTCGCCTATTTTCGTCTCTTGGCCACCCGCCAATTACGAATTTTCGCCGCTAGACGAGAGCTTTGGTATCTTATAGATTATGGTGCCAAACACGATTTCGCCAAGCTTAAACACGCCAGACATGAGAGTTTACTGTAATCATAGCACAAACTCTCTCACTCCCGGGGCCTGTCGTGGACGAGTTGGATCAGAGTGTAGTTACACCGGACAAGCCCAGTCAAGTCACTGGGTCATTTTGGGTGTGTCATCGGGCTTGGCCCCGGCGGACTTGAGCAAGGACAGTGGTACGCAAGGGCATAACCTGGCAGTGGCTCCGACGACCACTCAAAATCACCCTGGGTGGGGCTTTGGTTTCTCGGGCGTTTCCGCACCCACCTCAGCTCCCCGCCATGGAGTGGCTTCGGTCACCCAGGCTTCATTGTGGTCGGCAGGGAGGGTTCTGTGGGGGCGCTCGGTTATGGCCTTGGCCTTGCTTGGGGCCTTCGGGCTGTTCGGCCAGGCAGCTTGGGGAACAACAACAACAACAACAATTCATGTTTCCTTAGAGGTGGAGTCACTAGTCCAGGAAATGATCACCAAGCATATCATTGTCCCGGTCAATCCAACTTGCCCAGTTTACACATCCAAACTTTTTCTCGTACCAAGGAGGGACAGTGTTCAGATGAGACCGGTCGTAGACCTATCTCGTTTGAACGAACACATTCACAACACATCGTTCAGGATGCTCACTGTGAACCAAATCAGGCTAACACTCCCGCCGCAAAGCTGGATGTGCTCGTTAGACCTGACAGAAGCCTATTGGCATGTCCCGGTAAACAAAAGGTTCCAAAAATTCCTCGCCTTGAGGATAGAGCATCAGACTTATGTCTTTCAGCGGATGACTTTCGGATTGAACCTAGCACCGAGAATATCATCATCATCATCATCATCATCTCCGACGCCTTGTTTCCCCCTGGGAAACCCCCGCTAAAGGATGGCCATGACAGAAATGTCTCCAGGCTACTTTGTCAAGACATGCCTCCTTTGCCCGTGCCACAATGCCCCTTCCACTATGTGGAAGTTTTTCTTCAATATATTTTTCCACTTTCTTTTCCCATACCATAGGTGGTCTTCCACTACTAGCTGTTCCACTCACCTGACTCCCATATATCTTTCTTGGCATTCTGTCTTCATCCATTCTCTGAACATGACCATACCACCTCAAAGTACAGTACTTCTCTTTATCCACTCAACCACTCCATAATCAATGCCTAAAGCTTGCTCTTCCATTCCAAAGGACTCATACACTTCCCTATTACTTGTCCCATTTAGCCTATTCACACCAGCTGCCATTCTGAAAAATCTCATCTCCACAGCTCTCAGTTTGGAGAGGTCCTCGTCACTTGCTGTCCATGTTTCACTTCCATACGAGAGTGTTGGGAGCAGCACACTGTTTCTCAGTGACTTTTTAACTTCCTGACTAACCATTCTTCCTTTGAGAATACTATCAAGTTCTCCAATCACCTTTCTCCCTTGCATTTTTCTCTCATTTATCTCACTCTCCATTTTACCATATTTGCATAGTACAGCTCCCAAATACTTGAAGCTTTCAACCTCTTCCAGTACTTCATTTTTCATTTTTATTTTACAACTTTTCTCATGTTCCTTCTTAATTCTATATTTTGCCTTAAAATCTATGGTTTCATGCATTCTTCTCTCAAACACCATTACCTTACATTTCCCTACATTGACCTTTAACTTTCTCTTTTCGCATACCCTGTCAAAGTCTGTGACCACTTTCTGAAGTTCTTCTACATTTTCCGCCAACAGGACTGCATCATCCACATATAGGCATGTTAAAATCTTCCATGCTCTTCCCTCTGATTCCAGTCTAGCTCATACACCCATTGATCCCGCCCTAAATTCTCTAATCACTCCATCCAACCAAGCTGACATGACACATCCCTGTCTTACTCCTACATTGACCTCAAAACTTTCACTTAACTTATCCCCTACCTTCACATTTGCCATTGCATTCCTATAAAAAGATTTTATTGCCATTAGCAACTTTCCTCCCACACCATATACTGTTAACACATCCCACAGACCTTCCCAGTCTACTTTGCTTTGTCATAGGCTTTTTCTAAATCCATGAATGCTGCATTGAGTTTTCTGTTCTTGGCCAGATACATCTCTACTAACAAACGCATTGAGGCTATCTGGTCAACGCAGCCCCTGCCCTTTCAGAAACCTCCCTGTTCCTCGCCTATTTTGTCATCCGTTATCTTCTGCAGTCTCTCTGTTACTACTCTTGCGTATACCTTTCCAGGTATGCTAAACAAGCTAATTCCCCTATAACTTTTACACTCCTCTTTACTACCCTTCCCTTTGTACAAGGGTACTATCACTGCTTTCCTCCAGTCCTCTGGTACACTTTCCTTTTCCCATGCTAATTTACATAACCTATGCACATCACAAAAAACACCCACATTTCATAATTTCACCACCATCAGACAAGACCGGGCTGTCGGCAGGGGCGGTGGACTCATCACCCTGGTACACAATGAAATATCATACATAGTAACCAGTGTACAAACCAAATCCCTCCTCCCCCCAAATGATAACACAACAGAAATACAATCAATTAAAATACGCACTGGCAACAAATCCAACATAACCATCATAAACACATACATCCCTCCCCAAACATCCCCTACAGTACCAAATGAATACAGACCACACTTACAACACATCACAAACACCCCACACATCATCCTGGGTGGTGACTTCAACGCCAAGACGTCGGCCTGGTTTGTCGACAACCCCGACACAGACAGAGGGCTGGTACTACAAAACCAAACAGATAACCTCATCATCCTTAACGACATCCATCAACATACCCATATTCCTCACCAAGCCCTCTATAACCCATCATCTCCAGACATCACCTTTTGCTCCCCAGAACTCGCCCCCACAACATCCTGGAGGGTGGTCAGAACCTTAGGCTCTGACCACCTCCCGATCATTATCACCACCAAAACCAGACTCACCCCAGCTAGCCACAAACACACATACACCAATTATAAAAGAGCTAACTGGGAAGCATTTACAAATGAGACAGAACAACACTTCACAACTCTAAACAGTACACCCATCACTAACATCAACAATGCTGTACACATACTCAATAAAACTATCCAAAACGCTGACAAGAAACACATTCCAAGAGGTAACAGAAAAAGACACAACCCCAACTTCACACCAGAAATTCAAAACCTCATCAGACAACGCGACACCTGAAACACTCCCCAGCACCCCACACACAAGACATCACACAACAAATTCAAGCACTCAACACCCAAACTAACAACAAAATACAAGAACAACAAAAACTAAATTGGAATAACTTCCTACAAACAACTGATCACAAAACAAACCCCAAAAAACTCTACAAAACACTAAACAGCATCACACTTTCCAACAGCAACACAACACAATCACATGCTGCAATCACAACAACAGACTCTACTCCTTCATGTAAACAACAAGCAAACACTCTCATCAATCACTTCTCACATGTCAGCCACCTAAAACCTCACAAAGACGACCGACGTGTCATCCAACGTAAGAGACAATTCCCCACAGACCCTGACTATACACCCTTCACCAATCACCAGACAAAGCATATCATCAACAATCTCAAGCACTCACCCGCCTGTGGCCTAGACAACATAAGCAACATACACCTCAGACACCTGGGACCACAAGGCATACAAACACTCACTAACATATCAAACTACAGCTATTCACACAACACAATACCAGACATTTGGAAGCATGGTATCATCATCACATTCCCCAAACCCAACAAAGACCCCACGCTACCCTCCTCGCACCGCCCCATCACACTCCTTTGCTCCCCCTCCAAAGTCATGGAACGCCTAGTATTACAACTAATTACACCCGACCTACCCCTAGCTCCAACACAACATGGCTTTAGGCCACTGCACTCCACAAACACTCTTCTCACAGACCTTACACAAAGAGCTTTTGACGGCATCAACTCAGCTAGACCACCACACAGATCACTATTAGCCACACTCGACATTAGTAAAGCCTTCGATGCCATCCCCCGCCACAACCTAACAAACAAAATCTACAACACAAACATGCACAACAACACAAAAAGGTGGCTGGCCAACTTCCTAGCAGGCAGATGTGCACACGTATCTTTTGCCGGTCAGTCATCTAAAATCAGAAACTTTCCAAACGGAGTCCCACAGAGATCCGTCCTATCGCCCGCACTCTTCAATCTGTACATGCACGATATAACTACACCCAATACTCCCCAAATAAACTTAGCCTCCTATGCAGATGACATAACACTCACATGCACACACCATGACCCAAGAAGAGCAACAGATCTCCTTCAACCCTATCTCAACACACTACATGGCTGGTGCACTACAAACAGACTGAATCTAGCCCCAGCCAAATCCACCGCAACCCTGCTCTCAAGCTGGACAGGTGAACACGAATACATCCCTCAACTCACCATAAACAACACACCCCTAACACATACACACACACCCAAAATCCTAGGAGTAACATATGATACTCATATGACATTCAAACAGCACACCACAAACATTAAAAAGAAACTGACACCCAGACTTAACGCCCTCAGGTCACTTGCTCACACAAAATTTGGACACAACAAAGAAACTACCACCACAGTATATAAACAATACATAAGATCAGTAATGGAATACGCAAGCCCAGCCTGGGCTTCTAACCTAGCTGAAACACATCATAAGACCTTACAGACTATCCAAAACAAAGCCCTGAAGATCATTACAGGCTGCACAGCTACTGCACCCACAGATCATCTACATCAAGAAACCAAAATCCTCAAAGTCAAAGACCATCTGGACATGAGAGGCACTCAATTCCTGGCAGCAGCCTCCACGAACCAAGACCACCCACTAAACTACATGGCAACACACCCACAGACACCAAGAAATATCAAAACAAGACCCAGCACACGGTATCACACACAGTTATTGTCCTCTCTCCCTCCCTGCCCACCCCGAACCAACTTCCAGAAGCACATCCATACTCATATCTCTCGCCAATCCATCCACTCACTCACAGACAACACGTAGCTGCATGCACGACCTCCCGAAATCCATCCTTCCGAATCCTCCCTCCCTCGCGAGGACAGAGTCCACCTGGCCAGGCTGAGATGCGGACACCATCCAGCTCTCCTGAGCTATCAGAAGAGACTGGATGACTCCGTTGTCGACGCCTGCCCGGGATGTAACACAGCACCCCATACCATTAAACACATCATAGAAGACTGCATTTCACACAACCACTTACGCCAACACAACCTACACTCAATGAGAGCTCTGTGGGAAAGCCCGATCATGGCCATGGCCTTCCTCAGGGACTCGGGGCTGTTCAGCCAGGCAGCTTAGGGAACAACAACAACAACAACCTATGCATTATGTCAACAGCTTCTTCTCTTCCATATCTCAGCATCTAACCTTTCTACTCCAGCAGCTTTGCCCATTTTAAGTTTATTGATTGCTTCTTTTACTTCTTCTCTTGTTATCTGGCTTTCAACTACCCTGTGTATTCTACCTCTCTCCATTCCCAGGGATGAGATTTTTGCCTTCCCCCTACTCTTTACAGCTAAGCTACTAAAATGATATTTCCATACTTTCACCACACCATCACCCTCCACTACCTTCCCATTCATGTCCATCATTCTACCACCTGAGACACTCAGTCTTCTTCCCTCTGGCTTCTTTAACAGCTTTGTAGTATGCTTTCTTGTCATTCAGAAACTGTTCACTAATCTATTTCCCATATTCCTCATCTGCCTTCCTTTTAGCGTCTTGTATCGTCCTCTTCACTTTGTTTCAAATACAGTCAACCCTCGAATGTGCGGACTAATTGGGAGGTTTGACGTACCTCCCAACCTACCAAATAGGAAAACCTACTATTTGGTAGTAGTCTTGGAAAATCCAACGTCAAGGCTATTAACCTAATTGCAATGACGACTTGTCTATTTTGACTGCTATGTCGTCATTCCAACCGCGGTTAAAAAGAAAACGTCTAGAGTCTACTCCTTATCTTGCTCTAGGAGACGTTGTACATTAACCAAAACTACCACCGAAGGTGAAAAAAGCATAGAAGAGAAGAAAAAGGGGTTTACCTTAGTTACCGCTTAAGGCCCATCCCGTGTTCCGTCATGTGCAGATCCCTGTCGAACGTGCGCATGAGCGATCCTCTCTTGTCATCACATCTCACGTCAGCAGAAGAACGCGGATGGGCAGGGGTCCGGCGTGAGGGAGGGTATTATGTACGTTGGATTTTCCAAGACTACTACCAAATAGTAGGTTTTCCTATTTGGTAGGTTGGGAGGTACGTCAAACCTCCCAATTTGTTAGTAGTCTTGGCAAATCCAACGTCAAGGCTGCATAACAAATAGGAGGAGGACATCCAAGCCCAACCTACCAAAAAAAACAATGCATAAAACAAAATTATGAATGACAAAGACACAATTTAAACAAGAGAGTTTAATAAAAGAGTGAAAAACTGAGGAGTAGCTAAAAAGAACAGTTTTAACACATGCCCGTCATTCATAGTAATGCAAAAACATAGACTTGTTTTAAACCAAAAAGGTACTGTACCCAAAATCCCTTTTCTTCCAAAACCAACAAAAACACTGAACACAAGAACAAAACACAATTTTCAATGTGGCAAAAACACTTATGTACTGGAACAATACATAATCCCAAACTTGCAATCCAGTGTTGCAAACCCGTACACCCCCCCCCCCCTTTTTCAAATAAAAAAAGTAAAAGAACGAGGGACAAGGGGGGAAGACCAGGTATCTTCGCCAGAGCACTAGGAAACACGACCCCCGAGAGCTATCACCGGCCGAGCGGGTCGAACACCGGACATGGAGAGGTAGGAGGAGATGAAGGAATTGATAGAAGACCACAAAACCGCGGAGGCAATGTCAGGTAAGGATCGACTTTGCAGGAACCGGAAGGAGGCAGCAAAGGATCGCACATCGCGCGCAGAACCCCTACAAACACTGGCACGAATGGTCCGACAAATGTGGCGTCCCATCCGCACCTGCGAGAGCCACCCACCTGTCCGAGGAGACACCCACACAGCAGTACCCGAAGGCGGCGCCACAGACGCAACAGAGGAGCGCAAGGCTGACACCGGGCACAACACATGGCGAGTATGCCCACGCTGTAAAGCCTGGACGGTGAAAGGCTGGAAAACGCGGGTCTCCCTCTCATTCGTGGCAACAAAATGAGGGGAGGAGGCGAACGTGACGCCATGCAAGGACGGGGAGAATCGCACGCAGCCCTGGGGCCGTGACAATGCCGCTAGTGCAGACACCCGATCCCCAGTGGCCAGAGCGACAAGGAAGAGCGTACGCCCGAGCAACGGAACCGGTGTAGCGGCCCGTGTATACGTGGGTGAAGCCAGAAGGTCCAGAGCCCGCCCCAGTTCCCACTGTGGAGGGACCTGGCGTGGAGGCGGTCGGTCCCGGAAGGCAGCCGTCATGAAGGAATCCAGCTCCTGCGGCGGAACAACCAGCCCAGCGACGGACTCAAAGACCCCCCGGACGGCAGAAAAGTGGTTACGTATAGCGTCGACGGGAAAATGACGTGTACGGAAGAGGTGAAACAAGGAGTGTAGGACGAGGGAAGGAGAGCCAACCGTCTGGCGAGTGTCCTGTATCCACCTAGTAAAAGACCTCCAGCGGGACCCGTAAGTCCCCCAAGGAGAAGGCGGCCAGGAACTCTTCAGGAAGGCAGTCAGGTCCCGGCCGTGGACTGGGAGCCACCGTGCCTCATGAACATTCACGATGCGAAGGCCAACGAGGTCCGCAGGTCCCCAACCTAGCTCAAGTGGAAGTCGGAGACAGGTAGAGGGACCGGACTCGGGCATCACCGCGTCAACCGGGCGTACCAAGCCCGTGCCGGCCACAGAAGCGCGAGTAGCCAGACACCGCCGTGGTACAGCCGCAGCCTCGCGAGGACTTTGCACATCAACAGTGCGTCTGGTGGCGGAAATATGTATATCGACCGCCACCTGTTCCAGTCTACCATGAAAGCGTCCGGACCCCCCTCCGGAGTGCGAGGCCAGAGGGATAGGTACTGAGGCAACTGGCGCGGCACCTCCGATGCGAACAAGTCGACCTCCGGAACACCCCAGGAAGCCGCGAGGTCGTCGAACACAGTCCGTTGCATTGCCCATTCTACAAGAACGCCCTGTCCTCTCGACAGGGCGTCCGCCCACAGGGTGGCAGTCCCGGGCAGGGAGGAGGCATGCAAGGAGAAGGCGTGTCGGTTCGCGAGGAAGAACAACTCCACCGAGATCCCCAAGAGAGTCAATGACCTGGAGGACCCCCGCTTTAGGAAACAGTGGACAGCTGTCCGAGTGTCCATCCCGAAGGCCACCGACTTTCCCCGAAGGGCCAGCGCGTGGTCCCTCAGGAAGAACAAAGGAACCAACAGTTCGAGGGCATAGACGGGTAAGGGGAGGGAGACCCACTCATCTGCCGGGAAGTGGACGTCCCAGGTTTGATTGGGAACCACACCCTACCTCGCTCGACGCATCTGTGTCTACCCAGATCATCGGCGGGGGGGCGGTCCAGGGCACAGCCGCAGAGAGCGTGCCCCGAGCAACCCAGTGACCGAAGCGTCTGTGAACGGTACGCGGGAGCGGCAGGAGCCGAACCATAGGGGTCAACGGAAACACCTCGGGGCCCATGAGGAGGAGGCAGCGTAGCCTGAGGCTCCCTAAGGGAATGGGCAGAACGGCCCAATGCAGCGAACCCACTAACGAGTCCCAGAGCCACCCCGCGAGGGAGACCGAGTGCAACACGGCGAAGACCGTCCGCCGAAGGTGCACCGCGTCCCTCAGACCCTGGGTCACCGGATCGCCGGACAAAACCCATGCGAGACCGACCCATGGCACGACACGCGACGGGGTTAAGCGTGACTTGGGAACATCGATGGGGAACCCTAACTGTGCGACGTGGCGAACGACTGTGAGGGCGTCGCGTACGCACAGTCCGAGGGCTTCGGAAACTATCAACCAATCGGCCAAGGAAAACAGGAGCTGGAGCCCGCTCCTGAGGAGAGGACCCAGAGCCTGTCCCACCAGTGCGGAGAAGATCCGCGGCGTGATGTGGAGACCGAAGGGAAGGCCGGCGAACAGGAACACACGATCGGATGTCCGAACGGCCAAGAATCGCTGGAATCGAGGATGGAGAGGAACGAGCCAAGACGCATCCTTGGAGGGCCAGCGACACTACCCACGACAGAGGGCGCAGGGCCAGGCGTACCTGGGGTACCGGCAGCATCCGAAACTGTGTGTGCACGAAGTGCCCGGTGAGGGCCGACAGAGCCACCACCGGGCGCATCGCGTCGCAGTTCGACTGCGGTACCAGAAATATACGGGAGAGGAAAACCGGGTGACCGGCGGTCAACTCCCTCGACGATACCCAGCTCATGCATGGATGTGAACACGTGGGCCACCTCTGAAGAGATGGGCCGGCGTCGGTGACAAGAGCGGAGAGGGGGTCCGGACGTCCACCTCCAGGTTAGACCCCTCCGCGCAATCCGCCGCCCCCAACGTCCCTCGCGGCCACCGAGGGGCGCAAGGGCGAAAACAACCCGCGGGAGCTCCCGAGAGGAGGGGAGCGACCCGGGCGGCCAGGCGAGAAGGAGAACAAGGATACCGACCCAGAGAACCTACACATTGTTTTGATGTGGAGGTACCCCCGGTACGGTCCGTGCGGGCATGAGCGCCACGTTGACCTCCTCTAACCCCCCCCAACTTCGTCGAAAAGGGCGGGCCACCCCAACCCCTGGCCGTCGCGGGGCTGACCCCGGCGAAGGGCGGCCGGAAGTGGAAGGCCGGCCAGCCCCGACACGGCGGGGATGAAAAGGGGGCAAGAACAGAAGGGCGAGGCGGAACTGACGCACCGGCCCGTAACGTCCCAGTCCTGCGCCCGTGCATGGCGGCAGCACTTGCAGCAGCACCCCGAAGAGGACCGGCAGAAGGACGGGACTGAGAAGACCCCGCTCGCGACATAGCGCGTCGTAGCGTATCGTAAGCAGGGTCCGCCGATAGAGAAGCGTAGCGGCCCCAAGCATCCCGCGCAAAAAAGCCCCGACGGAGAGAGCGTAGAGTCCAAACAAACCCTGACGAAAATCCAAGGGGGCTGTCCGGCAGAACGAGGACCGTACCGTCCGGCGTTGCCGAGGTGCCACGCACAAAACCGCCTTCAGCTCGGGAACCAAAGACACCGCGAGCCGAAGGGGGATCCGCCGAACGCGGCCCAAACCCTCGCGAAGATCGCCTGGTGCAGACGCCGCGATAAGCCGCAGGTGGTGAACAGAAGTCTGGAGGGAACCAAAAGACAAGAGAAGAAGTTCGGCACCCACCGCCGCAAGGGAAAAACCCTGTCGACAGAGGACTGAACTGGGTGAGAGAAGAACGGGGTAGCAATAGAACGAAGTTTAAGAACGGGCGCGCTGAACCAGGACCAGAACGCGCCGTCCAACCCGCCGACAGACACAAGACGAGGCAAAAGCAGTGATGACTCCGAGGGAGGGACTGAAGGAGAGCCGGCGACGGAACGGCCGGCGAAGTCGAAGGCCTCAGCAAACCAGGCCCCCAATGGGAGAGGGTGATCGAGCAAGATGGCTAAGCCAGGCGTACCGTCGGCGCACAAACCCGTCCCATAGGAGGACAGTCCCGTCAACACAGCCAGGGACTGAACATCCTGAAGGATGTCCCGGCGGCTGAAGTCTGACCAGAGCATAGGCCTGCAGAAGGGAGGGGGACCGTAGCAGGGGTAGGTAGGGTGAGGCGCTGAGGGTGTGTCACCGCCAAGAAGCGCGATAAGAGGGAGTCTTTCATCGACTCCCAAGCGCCCGTCGATGCGTGACACAAGCCACCCCTGCATAGCCGACAATCGATCCGAGAGAGGCGACCCCCCCCCCCCCCCAGAATGGTCGGCCAGCAGGGGTGAGCGCGAGCGGGAGCGAGATCCATGACACGAACCAGCAGAGTCGCGGCCCAAGGAAGGCGAGCGACCACGGTTGTGTGGTCGCTGAGGGACTCGTCCCTGAACACGAACGCCCGAGGGGGAAACAGCACCATCCCCCTCTGCCAGCGACACGGCAGCCCCTGAGAAAGGGGACGCCGAAACCTCGCTATACCCCACCGAGCCAAGAGGAGGGGTACCCCCGTGGCGAGACGGTAAGGGAAGGTCAGGGAGAGAAGAAGGAGGAGGAGCAGGACGACGGGAGTGGGAAGGCTGGCCGGGTGAAAAGACAGCATCTGGTGTTCCCAGGCGGTCACCCATCCAAGTACGAACCAGACCCTACATTGCTGAACATCGCTGACCGGACGAGAAGCGGTGCGTTCAACGTGGTATGGCCGTTGGCTGAAAAGAGGTCAGAAGTAGCCGCGGGGGGAAACAGAGCAAGGATCCCCGGGGCAGAGATAACAGGGCGGCCCGACACCGAGGCGGAGGAGGGAGGGACCGCCACCGTGGGACGAGACCGTGAAGGAAGAAGAGGCACCGAAGTAGGTGAAGTAGGAGGAGAAGCAGAAGCAACTACATCCTGGCGGACCCTCCTGGACAGTGTAAGAGGTGGGAGCAGAGGGCCAGCTACAGCCTGAAGCTCCGCGCGCGTAGAGGACAAAGGAAGAGGACGTCGTACGATCAGGGGAAGCGGGCGGAAGGTAGTAGAGCCCCGACCCGGAGAGGCCAGGGGAGGGCGCACAGGGGCAGAGCCGCTAACCCCGGCCTCAGGGCGAGAACCATGACGAGGGCGATGGGCGCCGTCAAGGCGATCAGGAGGACAACGAGGGGCAGGAGAGAGCGGGCGAGGAGGCGAGCGAGAGCGTGGACGGAGCAGGGTATCCCCCCGACGATGTGACGACCGGCTGCGGGACCCAGGGGAGAGGGCCCGAGCAGGGAGAGGGCCAGGCGAACGGCCTTCAGTCGGGTCAGGGATACCCAGGGCGACGCGGAGCCGGGCGGCAACAAAGGCCGGGGAACGGTGGCCCACAGTCCAAAAGTGGCGGGAGACTATCGCCCACACCGACTGAAGGGAAGCAGAGGCCACTGCCGCCGCCGAGGAACCAGGGCTATGGTGCACCACATCCACCAGGGCCAGACACGGGCCACACAGAGCAGGGAGGTAGGCCGTAGAGGACACACAGTGCGAGTGGCGCAAGCAGGACTTGTGGCTCACCAAGCACGGGGAGCTACAACCATGGCGAAAGCAAGGCAGCCTACCTGCACTGGAAGAACACACACCATAATCAGCACGTCGAAGGAGTAAGTGGAGAGAATGTCCAAGAAGAACCAGGGAAGGAGCATGGGGAAACAGGAACACACATGCAAACAGGTATCCGTACTCACCCTAAACCGGGAGCACAGAGGTAGGTGAGTAGGGCGGGCGAGGTGGAAGAGCACTAGCAGAACCTGCAAAGATGAAGAAAGTGTTAACCACCACTCAACATCTTACATGCAGGGCCTATAACACCAGTAAAGTGCACACACCAAATAGTATCAGGCAACAAGATGACATAAAAAAGGTCAATAGTGAAAGCCAACTACAGTAAACTTCCGTTAATCCGAAGGGCAGCGGACCGGCCCTCGTTCGGATTAGTGGATTTTTCGGATTATCGGACGTTACCCCCCCCCCCCCCCGACTTTTTTTTGAAGACCCAAACCAAGACACAAACACAGGATAATAATGATAATAATGACTAATCATGACTTTAACTCACCTTATATGAAGAGAAGAGATGTGTAGCATTGAAGATAAGCCCCCAGCACCAGCCCCAACCCAGCCACTAGCCCCCTAGCCCCATATTAGTAACTTATAATCACTGCTCTGTACTGTAAGTGTACTTTAATGTAAAATTAACTTAAAAAGACTTATTTTTTTTTTTGTATTTTGCTGGTTTTATATTTTTTTTGGGGTCCTTAAATCTACTACACTTCACTGATTATTACTCCACAGCCATATCCTCCAAGCCTTCAATATCTGAAGGGGGAGCTAGGGCTAGGGCTACCTCAGGAGTGGCTAGGCTGGCAGGAGCTACCACAGGGGCGGCTGGGGCTACCACAGGGGCGGCTGGGGCTACCACAGGGGCGGCTGGGGCTACCTCAGGAGTGGCTAGGCTGGCAGGAGCTACCACAGGGGCGGCTGGGGCTACCTCAGGAGTGGCCTTCACAGGGGATGCTAGGTCCTCCCAGCCTTCAAAATCAGCAGGAGGCATAGGTTCTGGTGTGGTAAGAGGTTCAGGTGAGCTGGTACGCGAGTCGTCTGTGAGAGGCATTGTTGCAGGTCTAGGGTTATCTGGTTCATCTGATCGGCGGCCCCGTTGGTGCATGTTTTTCATCAGGTCCCTGATGTCTGCCTGCTTGACTGCCCCTTTTCTCATAGAACTCATTACGGAGGATGTGGAAATCGATTGTTTCACTTGCATTATATTGGCTAGACTGTTCCACAAATTTGACCATACCATCGAAATAGGTAGCAGCTTCCTTCCAGGTTACTTTGCCATCGTCATCTGCCTCTTCCTCTTCCTCAGACGAGTGCTCCTCAACATATTCTGGCTCCACAACACTCCGGATAATTTCTGTATCTGTCACCTCTTCCTCGCCCTGCAGGTCACCATCCACATCAACCCACTCCTCAATATCCTCTTCAGTCATCCTCTTGGGGTCGTTGACCGGCACGGTATCCATCAGGCCTCGGATTTCGTTGATTGCCTCCCTGCGACGCCCAAGAAAGCCTTCGAAATCGTGCTCATCTTCTTCAACCTCTTCAGGGTCATCAACCTGGGCATACAGCTTGTTCCAACATTTCTTGAGGGTTACCTCTGAAACATCCTTCCACGCTAGGGCAGCATCATATATGGCATCCTTGATGGAAAAACTTGACTGGAAAGTTTTTACTGATGCATCAGAGTTAATCAGCTTGCGGGCAAATGAGGACTTGTAGCTCTGCTTAAACTTTTGGCACACACCCTGGTCCATTGGTTGTATCAGACTAGTCACATTAGGGGGCAAGAGGGGGACAAAGATGTTTCCAGACACTAGTTCGTGGGCAGGGGGATGTGCTCTGCAGTTATCCAGGAATAGGACAGCCTTGGTGTCCTCAGAAAGGCCAATCGACTTGAAGTAGGCCTTGACTTCGGGAACAAAGTGTTTAAAGAACCAATCATGGAATACTTGGGCAGTCATCCATGCATTGCTCTGTGCATCATAGATCACTGGCAACTTCCCTCGCATGTTCTTGAAAGCACGGGGATTCTTAGCCTTGCCGATAACAAACAAACGATTGCGACATTTACCGGAAGCATTCCCACTCAGCAGGATTGTGAGACGTTCTTTATTCATTTTGAATCCGGGTGCAGCCTTCTCTCCTCTACCAGCTAATGTCCTTGTTGGCAAACAGCGCCAATATAGCCCTGTCTCGTCGGCGTTAAAGATTTGGTCTGGGGTCAGCTGGTGATCATGAACAATGGTAGCAAAAATGTGTGCAAACCGATCGGCGGCCTCTTTGTCAGCAGAATTCTTTTCCTCCGGCGACATCTAGGACCCTAATCCCATGCCTAATTTTAAAGTTTCTCAACCAGCCGTCGGAGAATTTTATATCGTCTTCCATATTCATATCACGCAGGAATTGCTTGGCCTTTTCAATTATCATAAGCCCTGAGATAGGCTTGCCCTCAGCCCGCTTGGCCGTAAACCACTTATGCACTGCCTCGTCAAGTTTTTCATGTTTTGGTTTTTTTTCATTGTCTTTCTCACATCACCCGTGTAACTTGACTTTCCAAAGGCAACAAACTTCGATAAGTTAGCCTTTGCCTTCACTATGTTTGAAACTGTGGAGGCACCGATATTAAAAGTTTCCATAACTTTACGCCGATCACTGCCTTTCTCTATCATCGCTATCACTCGCAATTTATCAGCTATGGACAGAGTTACGTGCTTCCTCTTATGTTTGTTCTTGTCATTCCTCCCTCGTGCACCTGAACTTGCTGTGGGACCCATCACTAAGTCACTAAGTCACTATATCACAGGATAAACACGGGATAAACAAAGTTTCAGGTAGACCGACAACGGCAGACAGTTTAGTCCGGCCTGGCCCGCTAGAGGGCCGATATTTGGAAATATCGCGCGCCCGGGAAATTCAAAAATTCGGACTATTGGGTGAATTCGGATTTGGCCTCAAATTGAAAAATTCGGACTATTGGGTGAATTCGGATTTGGCCTCAAATTGAAAAATTCGGACTATTGGGAGATTCGAATTATCGGTCGTCGGATTAACGGAAGTTTACTGTATTACCGCAAATTTGCGGGCCAATGGAGGCATAACCGTACCGACACCACCCTCCCGCAATTTTGCGGGATCCCCCCAGCGATCTCCGCAAATTTGCGGGGAGCCGAAACGTCCCAGAGGACCGAATCGAGCTCCCGCAAATTTGCGGGACCGGCCGAGATGGTCCGGTGCCGAAAAAGCGAGAGGAGCGTCTAGGGAATACCAAAAAAGGGCCACAAAAATGCGTCATCTCCTTATGAACTCCAAGCGATGATGGCCATCAAGCTGAGCAGTGTCTTCCTTGAATTTATCCTAACTCAACTGGTAAAGGGAGAGGCAAGGAAGACACACCAGGGGAGAGGAGGCACATCCCCTAGGAACCACCCAACCCACAGAGATAGAGCAAAGCCCATGAGGAGAAGTGGCAGGGAGGGTGGTTTCACACAAACAGGGGCCCCCGTGGGGTACCCCTGGATTGGGCAAAAAGACTATGAAAGGATGGAGGTGAAACAGGAAGAGAAAACAAAAACCTGTAAATGAAACTGGTGAGAAAAAGGGTGGCCTAGCCGTGAGCAGAGAATGTGTCAGGGGCGAAAAACCCTGTGGTGTGAAGGAGGGGCCCCCGTGGGGTACCCCTGGATATCACGAACCACCTGTCGCCCAGGCCCTTGAGACACAGTGAAGGCTCGAAAGGGGGGACTCGGGAATAACAACCAATTTTTAACAACCAATTCAGAAAATTATGATGTTACAGTGAGGTCCCCGCTTGGATCTTCTGATCACTGTCTGATACAGGCCACCTGTCTATCACCTACCACACCTTCCCACTCTGAACCTGTTTTGGTGACTAAATGGCAT
The DNA here is from genome assembly GCA_032716605.1 of Paralithodes platypus. NCBI lineage: Eukaryota > Metazoa > Arthropoda > Malacostraca > Decapoda > Lithodidae > Paralithodes > Paralithodes platypus. The sequence goes on from CM064528.1 coordinate 41,747,515, forward strand.
TACGATAGGGCAGACTGGGAGGGTCTTCAAGGTTTCTTTATTGATGTTCCCTGGACCTCTTTCTTTTCTAATGATGCACACTCCACCTTGAGCCACATACAAGATTTTGTAAAAATTGGAATGGAAACTTTTATTCCTCATTAAAAGTACAGTAAAAGATCTAATTCACCTAAATGGTTTGACCATAATTGTGCTAGAGTAACTGAACAAAAAGCAATAGCCTACAATGCATACACAAGATCAAAAACACATGAAGCCTTTATTTACTTTAGAAACATCAGAAATCATGCCAAAACTGTATTAAACCTAACTAAAACAAACTTTCTCCACAAGCAGGCAAATAAACTTCTAAATAATCCAAATGATAACAAAATATTTTGGTCTACTCTTACTCATTTAACCCTCCAGCCCCGGGGCTATAGCTTGCGACTGTGCTCCGGTACCGGGTGTTTTGACGATCTTTGGCCTATGTTAACTACTCTGTAAGTCAATGAATATGTCATGTAATGTTGTAAATAAAAAAGAATAATGTTCCACAAACCTTCCTCTGTCGAATGGCGTTGAGTAGAGGTCTCTAGCCCCTCTGGTTGCATAATGGTGAGCGCGGGAAGACGAGTGCTTTTCGGCGCAAATTCTTCCCGCGTTCGGACGCGTCGCCTCGGCAATGGCTACGACGCACCTAGCCGCTCGCCGCGCCAAAGTATTTATCTCCCTTAGACGATTTTAGTGTTTGATATTGAGAATGTGATGTTTATTTGATATTTTCTAGTTATTTTGAGGCCAATTATATAAAATATGTTTATTAGGGTATCACTGTCACTGATATTGCTAATTTTCACTCGATACCGTACATTTTATTAGTAATTGAGGTAGCTTATTGTTGTATTAGGCACTGATTATTCGTTATCACAGGTGTTTATTATACTTTGGCCATCAAATATTAGGTCTTGTGTCACTTTCACTTTGACAAATATGCTTTAGAGAGTGTCACTGTCACTGATAAATCTCATTTTCACTCGATACCGTACATTTTATTAGTAATTGAGGTAGGTTATTGTTGTATTAGGCACTGATTATTCGTTATCACAGGTGTTTATTATACTTTGGCCATCAAATATTAGGTCTCGTGTCACTTTCACTTTGACAAATATGCTTTAGAGAGTGTCACTGTCACTGATAATGCTCATTTTCACTCGATACCGTACATTTTATTAGTAATTGAGGTAGGTTATTGTTGTATTAGGCACTGATTATTCGTTATCACAGGTGTTTATTATACTTTGGCCATCAAATATTAGGTCTTGTGTCACTTTCACTTTGACAAATATGCTTTAGAGAGTGTCACTGTCACTGATAATGCTCATTTTCACTCGATACCGTACATTTTATTAGTAATTGAGGTAGGTTATTGTTGTATTAGGCACTGATTATTCGTTATCACAGGTGTTTATTATACTTTGGCCATCAAATATTAGGTCTTGTGTCACTTTCACTTAGTTATATGATTTGTAAACGATTTATATACAATTTATTGTGTCTTTTTTCACTGATTTATATTTCTATAGGTTCTAATCATATGAATGTCACTTGGTATATACATATGTGTCACTTTCACATATTATTATGGTGTAATTGTATTTGTATCAATGTTCTCATAATACATGACTTTTGTATTACAATACATTGGTTTTCTTCCACTTTTTGCCTATATATAATTATAGTGTACATATTGTCATTTTATTTGGCAATTTCAGTATGATTATTAGAACTCCAGCTTGGAGTGGTAATCAAAGAAGCAATCTACAGCACAGAGTGCCACCTTGCACTCCACACACTCCAGGGTTGACTTTTTACCTGACCTCGGCTTCACCCTGCTGTTGTAGCAGACATGGCACCGCTTCTGCTGTGTTCTTCCGGATTCATTCTGAGGCAGGGAACCAAGCCTGTGCCTAGTCAAGTATTGAGCAGACTGCAAGCGGTCAATAACGGCGGGCCCAGGATGTGCCACTGCCCTCTGTGGCATAGCATACTTCTCCAGGAGCTCCGTCAACACCTGCTTTTGGAACCTCCGCAGGCTATTGAACTTCATGGGTGTGTTCACATTCCGAAGCTTGTATATGTTGTAGGCATTCAGAACTGACATGTCCACCATATGCAGAAAGAACTTTTTGTACCATCTGCACGAGGTACGCAGGCAGTCAATGAAGCCTATCTGCATGTCGGACTTGTCCACCAGCCTCATGTTGATGTTGTAGTCCAGGACAGCATCGGGCTTGGTCACCCTGGCCTGGGTGCGGCGATCCACCTTGCCAGTCTCCACCATTTCCCCCTTGTGGATGGTGGTCAGGAGGTTGACCTTCCGCTGGTCGTGCCAGTGGATAGCCAGAATGGGCCCCGACTTCTTCTTGAACACATCACCTTTTTTGGTCTTTGGAGGGAAAGGTGGCATGCCCTTCCTTTTCCCTCGTACTGTGCCTACAGTCCCCGTCTTGCGCTCATGCAGGTACTGTGAGAGAGTGGGGGACGTGTAATAATTGTCCGTGTAGAGGACGTGATTCTTATGAAAGTAGCGGTCCATCATGGCTTGCACCACTGCTCCGCCAAAGCCAATGAGGGGGTCCACAAGCAAATCCCCTTCCTTCCCGCTGTAGACCAGGAAGTCCAGGACATAGCCAGTTTGGCAGTCGCACAGCACAAAGAATTTTATGCCAAAGCGATGTCTTTTTGAGGGGATGTACTGCCGGAAGCTGAGTTTTCCCCGGAACAGCACAAGAGACTCGTCAATGACGACCTTGCGGAAGGGCTTGAAGTAGGAGGTGAAGCGTTCTCGCATCATCTCATACAACGTCCTAATCTTCCACAGCTTGTCTGGGAGGTGGACGTCAAGGTTGGTGACAAGATGGAGCGCTGCGAGGATATCAAGGTACCGGTCGCGAGACATATATTTCCCGAAGGCAGGGGTGGATATCAGATCATTGGTGATCCAATAGTCAGGCAACCTATGCTTCTTGACATGAGGCATTAGCATGGTGAGTGCCAGGAACACCATGAACTCTTTATGAGTCACTGGGGTCCACTGCCTCATGTGGCCCTTGGTCACCTTTCCCAAAAAGTGGACCTGGAATTGGTGCTGCTTATTTGTCTCTTTGACAACATAGCCTACCACCTCCTCATCAAAGAAGGCCTCAAACAGTTCGTGTGGTGGAGCATTGGGGCCTGCAGGAAAATTGGGGGTAATGCCTGAACCCTCCAGTACCTCATCAAAAGCTGGCACATCAGGGTTGTATGCATCCTCATCAACTACGTCTTGCCACTGAAAAACGTAGAATGGGTCTTGTCTACGCTGACGAGGAGCTCCAGCTGGTGGCCCAGCACGCCCACGGCCAACTCGGGAGGCGCGCGCCCTAGGGCGGCGAGGGCGGCGGCCAGGGCGGTGGGCAGCACGACGGGCAGCACGACGCCGGGCCAAGCGGATGGGTCGAGGGTCGTCGATGTCCATATAGTCATCGTCAGAGTGGTCATCTTGCCCTGATGGTGGACCTATGTAATCATGGCCAGAGTCTTGAGAGAGGTGCCCTTCATCATCAGTGGCCCCCACATAATCTGGCGGGGAACCAGTGATGCGTGGGCGGCGTGCGGGTGGGCGAGGTGGGGAAGGAGTGGCAGGTGAGGCTGTGTCCCCCCGAGGTCCCGGGCTCCTTGGCCTGCGACGAGTGACAGAAAGCAATGTTTCACTGTCACTAGGGCCAGGTATTGGTGATGCGAGCTCAAAGACTTCTTCAGGAAGACATGTTGAAGGCGGGAGAGGTGGGGAGGACCGTGGGGAAAGTTGCGGGGACGTATGGCTGGGGCCGGCAGGGGTGGACGCCGCGGGAGCCTCGAACAAAACTCTCTTACTTTTCTTAATTTTCTTGGTATATTTCCTACCTTTCCCCTTTTCGGCAGCAGTATGTCTCCTGTCGGGGGACCTAGGAGGCAAATAGGCCGAAAGTGTGGGGTCCTCAACCCTTGGCAATGGTGGGGGTGGTGGGGAAGAATGCGGGGCATCCGGGTCATCTTGGGTGGCGTGGGTAGATAAGGGAGACAATGGCGGACGAGAAGGGTCACCACGCTGACCCTCACTCACAGCCTCATCCTCACCAAGTAGTTTTGCTTGTTCCCTAGCTGCCGCGGCCGCCTTCTCAAGTATTTTCTGCTTATACAAATGTAGCTTGAAAGGCGATTTACCAGGGGAAGGGCTTGGCGTCGTATTTACCTAATTGTATTTACCTAATTGTAGTTTACAGGAGTTGAGCTAAGCTCGTGTTGTCCCGTCTCTCAGTCTACTTTTTATCCAATTTTTTCTTGAAAATATGGATGTTCCTTGCCCCTACCACCTCCTCCTCCAGCCCATTCCATTTGTCAATACATCTATAGGGGAAGCTAAACTTCCTGATATCGTTCTTGCAGGTAGGTCTTTTTACTTTGTAGCTGTGGCCTCTAGTTATTCCTGTATCCATAATTAATATATCCTCCCTATCCAGCCTCTCCAGCCCCCGGGTACATTTGTACATCATTATCATGTCTCCCCTCTCTCTCCTCTCTTTTAGACTCGGTAGATTTAATTTGTCTAGCCTCCCTTCATATGGCAGTTCTCTGAGACTTGGAACCAATCTAGTGACTGCTCTCTGGATTCTTTCTAACTTGTGAATATGCTTCTTTAGATGCGGGGACCACACCACTGCTGCATACTCCAATCTTGGTCTAATCATACTCTTCATAATTTTCGCTACCATGGTCTCATCCAAATAGTTCAGAGCAACTTTCATATTCCCGGCCATTGCATACATTCCGCTAAAGAGCTTGTTAATATGTTTCTCTGGCGACAAATTATCTTGTATAATCAACCCTAAATCTTTTTCTTTTTCGGCCTTGCTAATTTTATTATCTCCCATCCTGTACTCCCAATTTGGTCTATTCACACTTCTTCCCATATTTAACACATGACATTTACTTATATTAAATTTCATTTTCCACTTGGTGCTCCATTCGTATATTTTATCTAAATCCCCTTGCAGCTCCTCACAACTACTTTTATTTGTTATTTGTCTCATAATTTTTACGTCATCTGCAAACATTGACATGTAAGAGTTTATGCCTATCGGCAGGTCATTCACGTACATAAGGAACATGAGAGGTGCCAACACAGATCCCTGCGGCACACCACTCTCAACTTTCCGCCACGATGAGTAAGTTCCTCTAATGTTGGTCCTCATTTCCCTATCTGTTAAATAGCTCTCCATCCATTTCAGCAAACTCCCCCTGACACATCCTAGCGTCTCAAGCTTAGATAACAATCTCTTATGTGGTACCTTATCGAATGCTTTGGAAAGGTCTAAGTAGACGCAGTCCACCCATCCGCCTCTTTCTTGGAGTACATCTATCACCCTACTGTAATAACATAGCAAACTGGTAACACAAGATGTCCCTTCTCTGAATCCAAATTGCTTTGGGGTTATTATTTTCTTTCTCTCCAACATTTTCATCCATCTCTTCCTAATTAGCTTTTCACAAATCTTGCATACAATACTAGTAAGTGAAACTGGTCTATAGTTTAGAGGGTCCTCAGGGTTTCCATTCTTGTATATCGGAATGATATTAGCTCTTTTCCATTCAACAGGAACCTGTCCTTTATCTAAGGAAGCTTGAATTATGTCCCTCACTGGCTCCACTAATTGCTCTGCACACTCCTTTAAAACCCAGGCAGACACTTCATCCGGTCCCATAGCTTTCCTTACTTCAAGTCCTCTCATCGCAGATAACAGCTCATCTCTAGTTATTTCAATCTTACTAAGACCACTCTCCAGTACTCCCGCCTGTGGTTCGTCAAAACCTTCCTCTCTAGTAAAAACTGACCCCAATTTGTTATTCATTACCTCACACATGTCCGATACATTTTCATACGTCCTAGCATCAACTCTTAATTTAGTAATTTGTTTCTTTACCTTCAACTTACTGTTTATATATTTATAAAATAATCTAGGGTCACTTTCACATTTATTTACTATGTTCTTCTCATAGTTCATTTTAACTTGCCTAATTATGTTAACATATCTATTCCTCTCCTGTTTATATTTATTCCGATTACTCTCAGTGTTCCTTCTTCTTAATCTAGCCCAAGCTGCATCACGCCTACCCAAAGCTCTTTTGCATTTCAAATTAAACCAATCTTTCTGCTTAGTAAAATTTCCAGTTTTATATCTTGGGACAAACATATTGGTTCCTACTCTATAAATTTCGAGGAATCTACTATATTTACCTTGTACGTCCCGTTCCTTCAAAATAAGATCCCAATCTACTCCCTCTAAATATCTTTTCAAGGATACATAATCAGCTTTACTATAATTTAATCTGTCATTTATGTAGCTATTGTCTAATCTATTGGCATTACTCGAGGTCAACTTCCATTTTAGTAATAGGTGATCACTTTTACCTACAGGACATAGATAGTTTATATCACTAATTTCGTGAGGATCTTTTGTAAAAATCAGATCGAGTTTAGAAGGTTCGTTATTACCCCTCATTCTTGTATTTTCCTTCACATGTTGTGTAAGTACATTTTCCGTAACCAACTCCACTAGCCGACTTCCCCAAGATCTCTGATTTGGCCCTGCATCTCCCGATTCCCAATCAACCTCACTACAGTTGAAATCTCCTACCAAGATCAATCGATTCTTCCTTAAAAGCAATCTTCTCAACGACTGAATCATATCCTCTACCATCTCCTCAAACTCCAACTCCCTCCATGCTCTGGTCTTTGGTGGCATGTAAGCTACTGCTATGTCTAGCTTTTTTCCTTCTATATCATTGAGTTCAACTGCCATTATTTCTGCCTTGTCATTATTTAACTCCACGTGCTTTGCTGTCATAGGGTTCTTAACTAATACTGCCACTCTACCTCCCCTTTTACCCTTTCTATCATTTCTCCATATATTATATCCTTCACTAAACACTATGTTGCTGTCAAAGTCCTGGTTCAGCTTTGTCTCTGTCAAACAGACTATCTGTGGTTGATCTTTTCTTAATATATTATCTAACTCTACCTTTTTACTGTTTATTCCATCTATATTAGTGTAGTAGCACAGTATATTTGAATCCACCTCCTTGTTTCTCTTCCCTCTCTGCCTCCTACCAGGTTCACCTCCTCCTCCTCCATCCCTTCCCTGACCCAGTTCCACCTCCCCCACTAATTCTATTCTCCTCCCCCCTCTCTCTCCCTCTGTTCCACCCTCTCCACCACATCCTGGCTCTCTCTCCGGTCCCCTGCTCCCTGCATTATCTCTCGCTCCGTCTCCTTGCTTTGACTTCGTACTTGTCTCTCTGTCTCTTTCCCTATCACTCCTCTTACTTTCGGTTCTTGGTGGCTCCTGATGTACCACTTCCTTACTTGCCCTTCCCTTATTCTCCAAAAAAATTTCTTCTTTTGCTCTTCAGACAACTTTCCATTCTCTTCATCAGCCTTAGCTTGGAGTTCCCTTAACTGTTCTCGTTCTTCTACACTTAGGTCCTTTTTTACCCTTATATGATTCAGCTCTGTCGAATTTAATTTCCAGCTCACATTGGCTACTGCTTCTGCTGTTGATCTAAACTTTAGTTCCACTCTTAGTGGTCTCATCTCGCCCTTCTTATATATTCCTAACCTTCTCCAGTTCTTTTACCCATCCATAACCCTCGTCTAAGTAATCCAGTATCCCCTTGACTTTCACAACATCCCTTTCCTTTCTTACCTTCATATCTGCCAGGTGCTCTTCCACATCTCCAAAGATTACTACACACTTACCTCTATCTATTGTCTCTCTCACTACCTTCTCTTTCTTCTTTAAAACTTGCACTACATTTTTTTCAAACTCTTTCTTTTCCTTTTCTCTCTCTTCCTTCTGCTCCTTCACAATTTCTTCAAGGGCTACCATCGTGGCACTCTCTACCCTTGTCCACTCATTTTTACCTCACTAATTCCTTTTACTTCCTCACTCAGGTGGCCCTCATATTCCTTAAGCTGAGCCTTGAGTGCCACATTTTCCGACGCTAACTCGTCTACTCTGGCCATCACTGCCTCTAGGCTGTCACTTACTGGCCTAGGCCTATCCACCCCGCTAGTAACGCCACACATATCGGACAAAACTTCTACTTTAGCCCCTAACTCCTTCCTCCAATTTTCCATCACTCCCCTCCATCTCACAAGACCCATTAATTGTTTTTTCATACTTGCCAACTGATCATCCTTGTCCTCGGTGATAAAGCCTTCAAATTCATAATCCTCCTCATCCCCAGCTAGGCTTTCACGCCTTCCCGCCATCGCGAGGTGGTCGTCTGCCAGCCTAAAAACAACAATCGCCCCACTATCCCATCTCACTCCAGGAACTGTTTTACTTAATCCATATTTTCAATTACTTGGAATATCCAATTAAATCTGAATTGCTCATAAAACACCTAATTACTTATTGAAATGCACATATAAATTTCCGGGACAACACTTAGACACTCCTATCAACTTCACACAAGGTAACTCATTATCGGGGAGCAGCTGCGAGGTGTTGACAGCTCGGAGGTCGGCGGATGTGTCACTTAAGCGAAATTTGGTGAGTGACCTTGAACTCTCCCACTCGCTCACTCTCTCAAGTTCACTGTCTTTAGGTAAACCAGCTTCCTCAACAACTGGTACATCACCTTCATCACTCTCATCACTGTCATGTTCTCTCGCAAATCCCAGGAATTGCTCTTCTTTATCACTCTCATGGCCATAATCACTCGACTTATAATTACTGGAGTCGTCACTGACTTCATCATCAACATTATGCTTGGCATCAGCTCGCTCATAAAGTCTCAATGTCGTCTCAATACCTCCGGGAGATAACACATTTAGGCGATGGCGTCGGGGTAAGGCGCGACGAACAAGCAAGGGCGTCGTAGGAAGCACGGTATCGGACACAGCGGAATCACTATTTGGCGTACTGTCCATGATGGCGTCGGGGTAGATACTGTTGCTGTGGCGGAGTTTACGCCTGGTGGCGCCACCTACCGTCCCACGATACCGAAAATGTACGCGCGGCATTCGAAAGCACGCATGCAAGCAATGGGCGTTCAAGAGCCCTTCCGGGTTGCGCGGGCCGAGGTTGTTATGGGCGTTCAAGAGCCCATCCGGGTTGGAGGGGTTAAATCCAACTTCACTACTGCTTCATCCATTCCACCATTAAAATCTCCGACTGGCAATCTTGTAAGTGACCCACGAGGTAAAGCTAACCTTCTTGCGGATATTTTCTCCACCAACTCAACCTTAGATGAAATAAATCAAGATGTCCCTGTACTTAATTTTAATTCGCCTGAAATTCCCTCACTTAAGATCCACACCAGACATGTCAAAACTATTTTGCAGAATCTCTCAGTAGATAAGGCTCCTGGTCCAGATGAAATTCCTCCAATAGTACTTAAGAATTGCTCCTTGGTGCTCGCTCCTGTATTGGCAAAAAATTTCCGTCTGTGTATTCATACCTCATGCTTCCCAGTACCCTGGAAAGAAGCAAACATCCATCCAGCTCCTAAAAAAGGTGCCTCTTCAGATCCATCAAACTACAGACCAATAGCTATAACTTCCACTCTTGGTAAAGTCTTTGAAATTATATTAAATAATCACATAATTAAGCATCTTGAGAATAATAAATTAATCAGTGATAGGCAATATGGTTTTAGACGATGTCGATCAACTGCAGACATGCTTTGCCTTCTTACGCATCAAATCAACCAAGCTACAGACCAACATGGTGAAACACATACAATAGCACTGGATATATCAAAGGCATTTGATAGAGTCTGGCATCAATCCTTATTGTCGAAGATGTCACACTACGGCCTTGCATCATTAGTTCCACTAATTTCTTCTTATCTTCATAACAGAAAAATATGTGTAATGGTAGATGGCCTTTATTCTCAATTTCACTCGATAAATGCTGGTGTTCCCCAGGGATCAGTTTTGGCCCCAATTCTGTTCCTCATTCATATCAATGATCTCATATCTACCACTCATAATCCAATACATTCCTACGCAGATGACTCAACACTCCACAGTTCCTTCACATTTACCAATTCTTTCACCCAACCCAATCTTATAAATTAAAAAATAAACACTGCAATTTCTCTGAACCAGGACCTTTCTAGAATTAATGGATGGGGACAAAAGAATCTAGTTTCCTTTAATGCACAGAAAACCAAGTATATTCAATTTTCTAACCGACAGAATCTCACTGACTCCCATATATTTTTTAATTATGTAAATATTCCCACTTCCCCTAGTATTGACATTCTCGGTGTAACATTAACTACTAACTTGAGCTGGACACATTATGTTAGAAGCATTGCTAAGAATGCCTCTAAAAAACTGGGACTCCTGTACAGAGTTCGAGAATTCTTCACTGACGAGCAGTTAGCCGTGATATATAAAAGTCATGTGCGTTCTCAGATGGAGAACCTCTGTGGGGTGGAAGTGGGAGTGGTTGCATTGAGGCAGTTGGACAAAATTCAAAATAAAGCTATTAGATTAATCAATAACCCTGCAATCACACAGGACCTTCCTACATTATCCATACGAAGAAACGTTGCATCCCTTGCATTATTCTACAGATATTTTCACAGCAATTGTTCCGAGGAACTTGCTTCAATTGTGCCGCCTCTCCACATCTTTCCCCGTAGAACTAGGGCAGCTGAGAGCGCCCATGAATTTACACTTTCTCCTCCACAATGCAGAACTTCTGCTTATCAGAATTCATTTATCCCCAGAGCTACTACTCTTTGGAATTCACTTCCCTCGAATTGCTTTCCACAAACTTACAATCTACAAATGTTTAAATCCAGTTGTTACAAACATTTTATGAATGGAGGATGCCTTTAGGCACATGGACCTTTTTGTTTTATCTGTGTTTTTCCTTCCTCCGTTCATTGTCTCTTTAAAAAAAAAAAAAAAAAAAAAAAAAAAAAAAAAAAAACGCTAATAATGCGGCCGACACAAACTCTACAAACAGCACCGCCACCAACGAAATCTCAGAATGTTTACCAACGGTACACCTTAGGCTATGAAAAAATGAAAACTCATAGGGGCATAGCAATTCCTGAATGAGAACGAGCTAGGCTAAAAAAAGCTAAAAGCTAAACTATGCCCAGACTAACAGGAAAAAAGAATATGAAAAGAGAAAGAATGAAAAACATATACGAGGAACGCCAGGCGCCCCCGTACCTTCGGTAGGCTATTTCCACACGCGTCTCCATTATACACACTTAGGAGCCCATTTACGTGTGCCCTAGATCACGTAACATCTGTCTAACAAAAAGAAGGCCAGATAAGCCGAAACGAACCTAAACAGGGTGAATTAAAGGAGCACAACAAAAGCGACTTCATTCAATGGAGCGCGTGAAAAAATGATGACAAGAGAGGGTCGCTCATGCGCACGTTCGACAGGGATCTGCACATGACGGAACACGGGATGGGCCTTAAGCGGTAACTAAGGTAAACCCCTTTTTCTTTTCTTCTATGCTTTTTTCACCTTCGGTGGTAGTTTTGGTTAATGTACAACGTCTCCTAGAGCAAGATAAGGAATAGACTCTAGACGTTTTCTTTTTAACCGCGGTTGGAATGACGACATAGCAGTCAAAATAGACAAGTCGTCATTGCAATTAGGTTAATAGCCTTGACGTTGGATTTGCCAAGACTACTAACAAATAGGGGGGGACCCTTGTCCGCACATTGAAAAAGTCCGGACATTGGGGGGGGGGAAAAAAAAAAAAAAAAAATATCCCCACCGCTGTAGGCCTACTCCCTCCCTTCCCCATCCCGGCCTCAACCCCGACCCCATATTATGTTATGTTAATGTATAAGGGAGTTAGTTAGATGCATTAGAGAGATAAATAGATAGAGAGAGAGTGGCTAGGGGCGAGCGAGCGATAAAATACTAACATATATGAGACGGACTTATGTTTCTGAAAGACAAAGGAGACATTTTTATTTACTCTAGTTTTCATTTTATTATTTGTGTGTTAGAAGGGTAATATTGTTTTCAATTCCATCGTATTAGAATTGATTCATAGATTAAAAAAAGACCAAATAAGACATAGGCCTAGTTATGTTAATGTATAAGGGAGTTAGGTAGATGCATTAGAGAGATAGATAGATAGATAGATAGAAAGAGAGTTGCAGAGGGGGAAGTGAGCGATAGACAAACACAAACTATTACAATACTGGACAACTTTTAAATTAACAGTCTTTTGCCCGATTTGTCCGGTCTTTTGGGGACTTGTCCGCATCGGCTATTGGGTCCGCACAAACCGAAGTCCGGTCAACTGGGGTCCGCCCATGCGAGGGTCGACTGTATTTATATTCTTCTTTCCTCGCATCTCTAGTTTCTCTAGGTACAGGGTGGGGCAGAGAGGACGGACGTTTTTGGTATATTCACAAAATCTTTAATTTTAGCTTCAAACAAATTGTATTGACATCAATATTTTCATATTGAATTAGCATTTGACAAAATCAAGTGTGGAAAACAACATCGCTCATGTGGTGTCCGTTTTCATTGATGCATTTCTGAAGGCGTTCTTGGAAGTTGTAAATAACGACAGTTCTGTTGATTCACCATGCCATTGAGATGAAAATGAGCTTCATCACTCATTAACAAAATGAGGTTCTCATTTGCCTCAAAAATTGCTTCCATCTGACGTGCGAATTGAAGCCGCTGTGCATAGTCCCCTGGTTTCAACTGTTGCACAATGAGCAATTTGTAGGGGTGGAAATGCAGGTCTAAATGCAAAATACGCCTTACCGATCGATTACCGATGTCAAGTTCAGTAGCATGCCTCCGAGCAGAGCGACTAGGACTGCGCAGCAAAGCTTGTCTGACGCGTTCCACATTTTCCGGGGTCCGAACCGTTCGTGGGGCCCCCACCGGTCTCCTATTCATTAGTGTACCTCGTGTACGAAGTGCATGAACCCAACGTAAGATTGTGTTACGGGTGGGAACAGCCTGATTTCGGTGAATGTTGAAGTGGCGACGAAACTCACGCTGAACTGCTGTGACAGACCCGTTATTCTTCACGTAACTGTCGTAGGCAAACACGCGCTGCTCTATCATCCACAGCGCCATGGCTTCAACTGAAAAGAAACAAAAAAAATTGCTAAGACACCACGGACAGAATGGTACCTGTCGGACATATGTCCCTCCCCCTGGGGCTGAGTAATAGCCATTTCAAAAATGTCCATCCTCTCTGCCCCACCCTGTATATTCTTTTGCAGCATACTCTTTCTAAACTCTTTCTTCTTTTTCACTATTTCTTCTATCTCTTTGCTAAACCATGCGTTACCTTTCTTCTTCCACATTTTAAATGTTTACTTCCCACATACTTTCTCAGCTGCTTTAGTCATGGAGTCTCTTGTACCTTTCCATACTTCGTCTACAGTATTTCCCAGATCTATCATCACATCCATGTCCTTTATGGTCTCTTTCAGGATATCCTTGTATTTTGTTGCATTACATTCTTCATATAATTTTCTCACATTTATTCTTTCTACTGTCAGTTTTCTCTCTTTCCTCTCATATTTCCACTCCTTCCTTATCCTCACTTTTGTCAGCACTGTATAGTGGTCTGATCCCGTTATCCCCAAATTAGTCCGACAAGTTTTATTACCACTTCTAAATCAAGGGATCAAGGTGTTGTGGTATCTAGACGACTGGCTAGTAGTGGCGGAATCAGAGAATCAATGCAAGAATCATGTCACTCGAATTCTAGATCATGTACAATCCCTGGTGTTCAAGGTCAACTTGGCAAAGTCGAACCTTGTCCCAACAAGGGTAATTCAGTGGATAGGGCTGGTCTGGGACACAGCACATCTTACTCTAAGTCATAGTGTGGACAATCGAAACCGATTTCGAAAGAAATTGTTTGGGTTTCTCAACAGTCTGACAACCACGAGAAAGAAGTGGGAGTCTCTGATCGGCTCTCTCAACTGGATTCAACTTACTGTAAAGTTGGGCCGGTTGAAAGTAAAGAGATTAATCTTGGAAGAAAACAAACATTTCCCGCTGTTGCCGGCGGGAAAGTTACGGCGAATTTTGACATTAATCCACAACTTGCTGTCGGTTTAGGCGAGGCGGGAAACATTGCACTCAATAATGACGTGGACGTCTCCTCCACCCACGGTATGGATAGTCACAGATGCTTCAGGGACAATAGGCTGGGGTTATCAGTCGAGCCTAGGTCATCAGGGTCAAGGGATTTGGTCTCAGTCCGACAATTTTTACATAAATGCGAAAGAGTTAATAGTTCCCTTAATTTTCTTTCAGGCTCATGGTTACACGTTGCAAGGGAAATCAATAGCCTTTCGAATGGACAATTTGAATGCAGTAACTTGAATCCAAAAACAGGGGTCAACGAGGTATCGGATATTGCTAGAATTGTCGAAAAAGATTTTTGTTCTGGCAGACAAGCTGAACATTCATCTTCACGCATCTTACCTGCCAGGCGTGGCCAATGTCTGGGCAGACGCTCTGTCCCGGAGACAGAGTACAATAGTAGAATGGTCGCTCAAGCAAACCATCTTCAATCAGATGATTGCAGAGCCGTACCGTCCACAAGTGGACTTATTCGCGTCCAATGAAAAAGCAAACTTCCTTTCTACCTAACCCGCCGGGAAGTAACTTCGGCGGGGGGTCCAGACGCATTGATGGAGGATTGGAACAGGTGGAATTCCATCTATCTGTTTCCGCCTCCAGATGCATCACTCATGTGTCAGGTAGTTCGCAAACTACGAGATTATCGGGGCATAGTTTCGATGATAGCGCCACTGTGGCCGGCTCAGGTGTGGTACCACCAGTTGAAGATGTGGTGTGAGAACCCGGTGTCACTCCCAATCTCGTACTTCCACTTAGAGACAATTGGCAACCTCGAGACCTCGCTGACTTTTGCATTTTGGACATTCAGAAGGCAAAATGGTTAACTCCGTACGGTGAAAGTGTAACAAATAATTTTTTAAATCAGTTCACTCTATCTACCAGGCGTCAATACCAGTCACATTGGAAATAATTTACAACCTGGATAGTGGAAATGGCTCAAACTGAAGCATCTGTAGCTTTAATTTTGACAGTTTTATGCGTGCCTGTTTTAAGCTCCGCCCACCACCCCGTCAGCTCATGCCTACCTGGTCGCTAGACAAAGCTTTATTTATTAGTGGCCCCTCCATCATTGACGAACATGCCTATTACATAAGGCACCCTCTTCAAACACTCATCCGCCGTAGTTTTGAATCTACCGCGCAGAGCATCTAAAATATGAGGAGCCTTCATCATGAGCGCACGCGACCTCACTCATGGCTTTAGTCATTATGAATTGGGTTCTCACTACGAAAAAACTTCGTAAATATAAAAACAAAAAGAAAATAAGAATAACTATTCAATAAGCTTTCCATAATATCGTGGATGTACTTGTGTGGATCTTTGACCAGACGCTGACTCAGGCGTCATTCTTCCTTCTCTGCTCTGCGCTCAGCCTGCCCGGACGTGTCTCCCCACGCTCCGCTGGTTCCGCATTTGTTGCGTCTCTAGTGAGTTTTTTCTCATTTGTTTACTCCGGGATGTATCGAGTAAGGTTAGGATATGCGTAGCAGGAGTGTCCTGGGCTGGTTGCCCGCAGTGCAGTGTATTTTGGGTCGTGTGTTTGGGGCATCTATTTCGGATGTACCCTCGTGGTCCTGTTGTGGACTTGTGAACTTTTTCACTGTTAGCTAGCTTTGTGATGCAGGCGGCTTTCATTACGCGTTATTATTGCTTCCTTTTATCTTTCTGATGAGGTAGCTTATTTTTGCTGACGTTCCCAGCGTATTTTTCTTCACTTAGTGAATTTTTTTCTGGGTCCCGAGTCAGTTCTTCCCTTTGCCGGAAGTGTTTGCTACAGTGGTGTGTTGACGGTGGTTCCTGTTGTGATATAATTCAGTGCTTTTTGTTTATATTACGACATGCTTACTTTATGTCCGTCTGCCTAGGCCTAGCCACCCTCTCGTAGCTTTGCCACATGTACAAGTGTTATTGATTTATGTTATAAATATGTACTACTGTGTCATGTGTGTCCTGGTTTAGTTGTGTATTGGCTAATTCCACGGACTATTTATGTGTCCTGGTTTAGTTGTGTATTGGCTATTTCCTCGGACTATGTTGGGCCCGGCGTTAGTTGTGTTTTGGCTACGCCTCGGTCCTGTTTTGCGTTCTGGACGGGGTGGGTTATTTCCGGCGGGTTTTTCTCGGTTACACCATGAAAAACCCGGCTGGTTTTAGCCACGCGTGGTTTAAAAACAGGCTTGTGTCCCCGGCGAGTGGGTGTCTGTGGCTCCCCAGGACTGCGTCTCTGTGGTGCCTGTTTCAGGCCCCTTATGAATCCCGGCGGGATGGCTGTACCCATCTAACAGTGTTCATACGGACACGTGTTTGTAGTTTTTTCGGTTTGCAAAGCCAATAAAAAACTAAGCTGTTGTTGTTTTTCCTCCCCGGCGATCTTTTACAAAGAAGTGGGGATAGGATTGGTTGGGGTTAACTTTAAAACACCCGGCGGGTGCAACCTGGAAGGGTGGGATGAACGAATTTACAATAGAAATTCAGTTTAGTTGACCAGACTTTGCATTGTGTATCACCTTCAACATACGGCGAATTAAGGCACAATTGGGGTTAACGTTTTTAAACTATTATTCACACCCGGCGGGTGCTCCCTGGAAGGGTGGGAATAACGAATTTTCAATTCAGTTTGTTAACCAGACAATTGAGGGATACGTTTTGTATCGCCGCCTTCAGCTTAAGGCGTAATTGGGGTTAACTGTTTTTAAACTAATATTCACACCCGGCGGGTGCTCCCTAGAAGGGTGGGAATAACGAATTTACAATTCAGTTAGTTAACCAGACAATTGAGGGATACGTTTTGTATCGCCGCCTTCAGCATACGGCGATCTATAAAGATACTTCGGGAGAAATTAGATCTCGTATATGTGTCAGGCTTCCCAGTTTTTGATCTACGAGATAATTCGGGGGCCGGCGTCTTTTTTAGGGGGTTTTTCCAAAATTGAATCTGGAAACAAACACCACCGGAAAGACTAAATCAGTTATAAATGCCATGCGGGTCTTTATATTATGTCAGAGGGTATTCATAAATCTTTTTGGACAAGTTAAGATAATTTGAAATCTTTTACTTAGGAACCCCACCGCGTAGCGAGCCGTAGTCGTTGTGGATTGCGTCTCGTTACCCGGCGGGTTATTTAACACTTGTGTGCGGACATGTTGGATTAACCTTATGAGCATTAATTCCTGGAAATTTTCTTTTTTTCCAGAGCTGGGTCCCGGCGGGTCTATACAGAACCTGGAGTAAGTTTCCCACCAGTCTCTGTCATGGCTACCTTTGCCCCGGTTTTTGCTTTATGCATTACGCCCTCCTGTTCAGGTATCCCTATTTTTGCGCACACCCTTTGTATAAAATGTGTTAAATGTCTCGACCGCTCAAGGGGTCTGTGGGTGATGCGAAACTGTACCTTTTGCTCTCAACTCAGTTTAAAAGTCTTACAAGACAATGACAAGACCGCAGCAGTCGCCTTACAGGAGGTCAGGCAGCAGATGACCGCTTATACTACTATTGTGGCTCATAAGTCACTTCAATGCGATAACGTCCAGTTGTGGGATAAATTACTATTTGAGCACCCTCCCCTTAAACGTCCCTCTAGAGTAACTGTTCGTAAACCAACAGAGACTGGACAGGGTTCTATACTTGCTCCAGCCCCAGGCACAGCTAAGCGACAGTGAGAACCGACGCCCCCGGTGGCAGCCTCCTCGTCACGGGCGAGATCTAAGTCCAGGTCCCCGCTTAGGCAGCAGCCGCCGAGTCTCTCTTCTTCACCAACGAGCAAGAAGAGTAAGACAGAGGGGTCAACAAGTGGATATAGCGAGAAATCCTCTAAACCCAAGAGCAGTTCGCGGTCGCACCGTAGCCACAAATCTTCCCGGAAGGACTCACATGATCGAAAGGCCTCCCGGCGTTCACCGGAGTCTAGTGCCTCTCGTCATACCTCTACCCCCGACAGAGCTAGTGTGCAATCTCATGGGGAGAATTTAGTACCAGTACCAAAAGATAGTTTACCTCTTAGTATTTTAACTCTAGATTTGGAGAGTTCAGTGGACAGTGATCGTCCACTGGCAGAGTCAAGTGGGAACTCCATAATTGAGGGTATTTCAGACTCCCAAGGGAGTGCAGGCCAAGGCATGGGTGTTTGGCGGTTTTCTCAACCTCTGGCTAGAACTACACAAACAGTGGCTGATGTCCACCGGGACGCGGCGATCCCATCATCTATTCCTGACTTGTCTTTACAACAAGATGAGACTCCGGCTTCGGCGGAATCCTCTCGTGGTGAGCCGGATGACAAAGACGATGTATCTATCATCTCAGACATGGAAGTGCAGGAGTCAGGGTCAGTTTTAGACGCCGCACAGGATCGTAATGATTCACCTTTGAGTTCATCATCGAATAAATTTGTCACAGCAGAGGAAATAGATGGGCTGCTAGTTAATGTTCTCATTAAATTTTTTGGCCAACAGCCGGAGACTCCTACAGTGGACCTGGGAGCTCCTATGACAGGTTCTAACGTCCGGCCTCTGATGACTTCTATTGCTTTGACCCAGATCCCTCACCCTCCCTCTATATCACCATCGGTGGTCACTAGGCCTGCTACGGCGGCACTGACTACTTCGAATGTAAGGGTTATAACGGATGTCAATCCACCCCCTTTAGATAAAGCACCTATGAGAAAGGTAGCTATGCCCTTACTGTATGGCCCAGATGAGTCATGGGTTCACTTGATCCCCACTAATCCAGAGGTCGCTCAACCTACCTTGTCAGGGGAACTTCCGGTGCCACGTGAGTGGGTAATACAAGGCAATAAATCTAAAAAATTAAGGGCCTTGGATACTTTGGGGAATGTACTAGATGTTAATGTTAAGGCCGTTCCTAATTATTATCACCAGGACTATTTTGTTTATACTGCTAAACCTGCCCTGCCCCCTGCCTCAGCTTCGAAACTGTTTTCTGACTGGTCCAAGCACGATGGTTTTAATGACATAAAGACACTGTCAACCCTCACACCAGAACTTGATTTGCAAACTGTCACAGACTCAGCCGCTAATCCAGTGTTGAAGGTGGGGCAGTTGGGTCCGGGACCTTGGGTGGATTGGGAGACGGAGGCTCAGAACTTTGCGACCACCTTCACCTCAAAAACTTCCCACCAGATCCCTCAGGATAGTCATTCTTGGTTTTCAATGCCAGTGTGTTCTGCCGGCGGAGTCCCTTCAGCTTTGTTTGATTTCTTAGCTGCCCCCAAAATCAATTTATGTGAACTCAAGGACCCTTTCACTACCCCTACCCCTACTCACCTAGACCGAGAATTTAGGCTACGTGGGAAAGCATTTAGACTGTTCTCACAGTACATTGTGACGCAACAGGTGGCTAAATCGATGCTCCGGTCCACTCAGGCAATCGCAGACGCGGATGCTAGAAGATCGGTTGAACTGTCTCGGCGACTGCTCCTTCAGTCGTCAACTCAGTCATTGGGTGACATACGCACAGCCTTGCTTGAGGCGGTGCGAGCACGACAAGATCTCAGGATGTCCTTAGTACGGAGGCTTCCTGATCGTATTGCGAATCAGGTGGTCATGTCACCAGTGCTCACTCCCTCTTTAATGTCCCCTGAGGTGTGGAGAACAGTTTTTAATATGGCTCAGGCCTTTAAACATAGTCCCGCCCCTTCTAAGAAACCTGCCTTTAACTTCCCCAAACCCAAGCCAGTCGAAAAAACACAGCCGGGGGGATCTAAGCCCTTTCATCTACCTAAGTCCTCCTCCACTCAAGGTCAGTACAGGTACAAACAGGGTAAGTTTACAGGTCAGAAAGGACGAGGCTATAATAAACCAGGTCAGGGCACGTCTTCTGCCAACGCCAGCCAGCCGGCGAAGCGTCCACCACCACCACCTCCACCACCATCAAAAAACTAATGTCTCTTATTCCCGGGGCCGGTCTTAGGCGGGTGGATCCGAGGGTAGTACAGCCGGCGAACCCTTGTCTGCTAACTGGGTCGTTCCGAACGTGTTACCAAGCATGGCCGTTAAACACTTGGGCAAGGATGGTGTCACGCAAAGGCATCACTTGGCAGTGGCTCCGGCGACCTCGTTTACGTCAGCCGACAACGGCGAATCTAGTTTCTTTAGAGGTGGAGTCACTGGTCACGGAAATGATGGCCAAGAATGTCATCATCCCGGTCCCTCAAAATTACCCAGTCTTCACATCCAAGCTCTTTTTGGTTCCCAAAAGGGACAGTGTTCAGATGAGACCCGTCGTAGACCTGTCGTATCTGAAACCTTCACATTCACAACGAGTCATTCCGGATGTTAACAGTGCACCAAATCAGGCTAACACTTCCGCCGGGAGGTTGGATGTGTTCCTTAGACCTGACAGACGCTTATTGGCACGTCTCGGTAAACAAAAGATTTCAAAGATTTCTGGCCTTACGGATCAAGGATCAAACTTATGTTTTCAGAGGATGCCATTCGGTTTGAACCTGCCACCTCGCTTATTCACGAAATTAGTCCGGCAAGCACTGATGCCATTGTTACAACAAGGGATCAGGATTTTATGGTACCTAGACGACTGGCTGGTGGTGGCAGAGACAGAGCAAGTATGCATAAATCATGTCAACATAACATTAAAACATGTCAAAACTCTAGGGTTCAAGGTAAATCTGGTAAAGTCAAACCTTGTTCCCTCACGAGTAGTTCAGTGGATAGGGCTGGTTTGGGACACAGCTGCTCTCACTCTGAGTCAGAGTGTGGACAATCGAAACAGATTTCGCAGGAAACTGTTCAGGTTCCTTCACAGTCTGACTACGACACGCAGAATCTGGGAGTCTCTGGTCGGCTCTCTCAACTGAATTCAACTAACTGTAATGTTGGGCCGGTTGAAAGTAAAGCGTTTAATATTGGAGGGCAACAGATATTTTCCGCTATTGCCGGCGAAAAAATTATGGCCCATACCAAAATTAATCCACAACTTACTAGCGGTCTGGGCGAAGAGGGAAATGTTGCACTCGGTAATGTCATGGACCTCTCCTCCGCCGACGGTATGGGTAGATACGGATGCGTCAGGAACGATAGGTTGGGGTTTTCAGTCAAACCAAGGGCACCAGGGTCAAGGGCTTTGGTTCCATTTAGAAATCTCCCACATCAATGTCAAGGAATTACTAGTCCCCTTATATTTCCTTCAGGCTCACGGCTCTACTTTACGGGGCAAGTCGGTGGCCTTCAGAATGGACAATCTGAATGCGGTTCACTGTATTCAGAAACAAGGGTCAACGAGATCTCGGAAGTTGCTAAACGTGTCAGAAGAGATTTTTACTCTAGCCAACAGGCTGGACATTCATCTTCACGCATCTTATCTCCCAGGCGTAGCAAACGTCTGGGCAGATGCTCTGTCTCGGAGACAGAGCACAACAGTAGAATGGGCGCTCAAGCAAACCATTTTCAACCAAATGATTGCAGAGCTTTACCATCCACAAGTGGATCTGTTCGCGTCCCAGGAGACTCACAAACTCCCACTGTACCTCACCCGCCGGACGATAACGCCGGCAGGGGGGCCAGACGCCCTGGTGACAGACTGGAACAGGTGGAGTTCATCTATCTGTTTCCGCCGCCAGACGCGTCTCTAATGTGCCATGTAGTAAACAAACTACGAGATTATCGGGGCTTAGTCTCGATAATCGCGCCCCTGTGGCCGGCGCAGTTGTGGTACCAGAAATTGAAAACGTGGTGCCCGGACCCGGTGTCGCTCCCGGTCGGGTTTTTCCACTTAGACACGATTGGCAACCTAGCGACCTCGCTGACTTTTGCATTATGGACATTCAGGAGGCCAAGTTACTCAGTTACTTGTTCGTCAAGGGGAATCCACGCAATGCGAGCTAAGCTCATTATTATCGCGCCTCCTTAACTGGGAATGTATTGCGTGAAATGCATGTTAAGTGTTTTATGTACTGTTGGAATGGCTGTGGATGTGTGTAGTCTGTATTTAGCCAATTGGCGACATCGGAAACGAAGGCTTAGGGTGGATCTGTATGGTACCATTCTCACTATAGACGGTACCGTCTCGCCCGAAGCTTAGGTGAACCATATGATACCCATCTCGCCTTGTACCATTTTTGCCAACCCCAGATGGGACGTCACAACGTCGTCCACTTATTCCAGGTACCTATTTACAGCTAGGTGAACTGAGGCTAACACATGAAAGGAGACAAGCCAATTTTTGTCTCCGCCCGGCCGGGATTGAACCCCCGACCCCTCGTGTGTGAGACGAGAGCTCTACCTACTAGGCTGTGTGTGTGGCTAGCACCATATGGTAGAGAGGTGACCAATAATTATTGAATCAATATACTCAGTCTACAAAACGACAGTACCAATCGCATTGGCAAGCCTTTACTTCTTGGATCCTTAGAACAGAACAAACTGTGCCCTCGGTGGCGTTAGTTTTTAATTATTTAAATTATCTGTTTGAGCAGAAACGTTTATCTGTGGTAACGTTAAAAAATCACTTAACAGCGATTAGAATACCATTTTGGGACCTTACCGGTCTCTCAATACCAGTTGCGGAGGAAACAGGTTTTATGAGGGCATGTTTTAAACTCCGTCCACCTCCCGTCAGCTCATGCCTACTTGGTATCTGGACAAAGCATTGTCATTACTTCACCCCGTCTGTACCAAAATACTGCAGATTTTACACTCTTAAAAGAGGCGGTATTCCTTTTGGCTTTGGCCACCGGGAACAGAGTGTCAGAGCTGGCGGCGATGAGCAACACACCTAATTGCCTCAGGTTTGGTAGGCTTAATGAATGTATTCACATTGCACCTTCCCCAGGGTTTGTAGCCAAGAATGAGCACAGTGCACACATGTTTCTGAGTTCACTGTGCCGGCGTTGAAAAGGGGAAAGGTGCACCATAATTATGTCCAGTGCAAGCTCTAACCAAATATTTGAGGGTAGCTCCTCTAAACCCCAGGGTGCTTTATGGGTGGCCAGTACGGGTAAGCGCTTACTGAAACGTAGATTGGCTTCTCTTTTGGTCGAGGTCATTAAGAGAGTAATCCCGGCGTTGTGGGTAGGGCCCACGATTTACGCAAATGGGCAGCCTTTTTCCGTTTCCTTAATAATTTTTCTGTGGAAGATATTACGTCCACGCATTTGTGGGCCTCTAATCATACGTTTTTGACTCGTTACCTGTCAGTAGCTCTAGACAAACCTTCCTTGCCATGTATAGCTTTAAGGCAGAGGGTCTAGGTGGCCCTTAAGTCACTTTTTGTTTTAATTTCAAGGAAAGGGGGGGGGGGGGGGGGGGGTGCAGTCAGTGTAACATAGGACACCCTAGACCCCGCCGGAGTATAAAGAGCTGTGATACGAGTATGAGTAATGTGATATGATAATTTCTCTGTTCTATTCAGGGCGGGAAATTGTGCTAGTACAATGTTAGTACAAACAACAGTGTTGTTATAATAGTTTTTGGCTGTAAAAGCAATTTAGTTTTGAGCATGGATATATTTTGCAAAATATTTCCACGCTAATTATGGGGTTATATGTGCACATGTAAACTTATAAGTTTTTATTTTTCACCACTTATGTTGAGTGGGGTGCCTTTTTAACTTACAGATCTGTTCGCAGAGTCTCAAGAGAACCTTTTGTATCAAGCAGGCTTCTTTGAAGCACGCCCCTGCTTGACCCCCTTTTTGTATATATGTGCTGCGCCATTAAATATATATTTTTCAAAGTAAGAATACTATGTGGTTGTTTGATTATCTGCTTTGCTAGAGTTATGATATGATTACGAATGTCCCCCTCCAGTCTTAGAAATCAGGCATGTTCGTCAATGATGGAGGGGCCACTAATAAATCATAGGTTTGACTCCTGTAAGGAGATAAAGAAAAC
The DNA here is from genome assembly GCA_032716605.1 of Paralithodes platypus. Taxonomy (NCBI): domain Eukaryota; kingdom Metazoa; phylum Arthropoda; class Malacostraca; order Decapoda; family Lithodidae; genus Paralithodes; species Paralithodes platypus. The sequence goes on from CM064528.1 coordinate 41,771,564, forward strand.
CTAATATTTAGTAGTGGCCCCGTAATCATTGACGACTGGGGCCCTCCCGACCATCCCCTTCCCATTCGTTGATGTATTAAGGATTTTGGTTACTTGATATGTCAGTGAAGGAAGAATGACGCCTGAGTCAGCGTCTGGTCAAAGATCCACACAAGTACATCCACGATATTATGGAAAGCTTATTGAATAGTTATTCTTATTTTCTTTTTCTTTTAATTTTACGAACGTTTTTTCGTAGTGAGAACCCAATTCATAATGACTAAAGCCATGAGTGAGGTCGCGTGCGCTCATGATGAAGGCTCCTCATATTTTAGATGATCTGCGCGGTAGATTCAAAACTACGGCGGATGAGTGTTTGAAGAGGGTTGCCTTATGTAATAGGCATGTTCGTCAATGATTACGGGGCCACTACTAAATATTAGGTTTTCTTTATCTCCTTACAGGAGGTCAAACCTATAGTCTTTACTTCATTCTCCAAAGTATAATCACAATCCAGATTTTGATTCAATATTAAAGAAGGCTGTGTTCCTTATGGCTTTGGCCACAGGTAACCGAATATCTGAGCTGGCGGCGATGAGCAACGAACCTAATTGTCTCAGGTTTGGACGACGCAATATCAATGTACAAATTGCACTGTCACCCACTTTTATAGCAAAAAATTAGCATAGTGATCATGTTTTTTCTGAGTTCACGATCCCGGCGCTAAAGCGAGGGGATCATTTATTATGCCCAGTACAAGCTCTTCTTAAGTTCTTGAGATTATCCCAACCTAAGCAACCGGAAACTCTCGGTTAATAGTACAGGTAAGCGCATCATGAAAAGGAGGTTAGCGTCTTTAATGGTCGAGGTTATTAGGGAATTTTAAGTGATATATATCAATAATACAGTAGTTGCAACTATAAGATATATACAATAAGTTGTACAAGCATATACAGTTGTTGTTGTAGTTGTTGTTCCCCAAGCTGCCTGGCCGAACAGCCCCAAGGCCCCGAGCAAGGCCAAGGCCCTAACCGAGCACCCCCACAGAACCCTTCCTGCCGACCACAATAAAGCCTGGATGACCGAAGCCACTCCATGGCGGGGAGCTGAGGAGGGTGCGGAAACGCCCTGGAAACCAAAGCCCCACCCAGGGCCCTGTGCCCTTCAGCAATTATGAAGAGAAAGTTGAGGGGCAAAGGAAAAATGTGACGCTTTGGCTTCCAATCTTGGTAGATTGGGAGGTCAATCCACGGAAGAGACGCCGTCACTTGAGATCTAGAAAATATATAAGTAAAAGGAACAGTCAAGAGTAAGCTATGGGTATGGCAGAGATCGCTCAGTTCTCACTCTGATAGACCAGCCCATCACCAAGCATATACAGTAGTTATAAGTACAAGTTAATTTTAAGGTACAAATACTTGTGATCAAATACTTTGTACTCTATAGAAACTCTGACATCTAGTGAGAATCAGACCCCGCCAGTGGGGTGCCACCTTGCCGTGGTGGCGGGGCTTGATGCGTAGGCTGGTGGGCTCACCTATTTAGCCTGCCTCTTTAGGGTTAGTGTTCCATCGACCTCGTGGACCAAGTGCTCCCCCTTCATCACTGGTAAGAGAGGGGCCTTCAGTGATGTCGTCTTTCTGTGCCCTATCTTCATGTTGATGACCTGGCATGTTTCTGTTCTTTGTTTTGACTACTCTTTAGCTTTGTTGGAGTGTTGAGGGAACAGGGGTCACGTTTGTGGCCCCTTTACGCCAAGCTGGGGGACTGGGTGTTGTGCCGAACTTGACGAAAGGAGGCACCCTGATGACACCCTTTATCTCTAGCGTATATTCTGGCTGCATCCCTGGGGCTGATTTTGTTGTCCCCTAAATGTAGCTCTGTGGTGGGTGTGGGAGCAGCTGGAATAAAATTTATTTTCGTGCTATGGCTAATAACTTGCCCCCTACGGTTGACAACTCTGGCGTTCTCTCCTCTGGCGTTCTCTCGGCTCTCTCTGATCATTCTGTTCCTCGGCCTGTCCTTTTTATGTCGACCCCGGCTCACCCTCGGATCCCTCACGGCCTATGGCTGCTGCTCTGGTGGCTGCCCCAGGTCCTTCTACTGTTGTGACGTTAATGCCTTATTTACCAGTCCCCAATACTGCTGGGTCCAGTTCCCAGGGTCCTGTCACTACCCCGCCCCCTTCATCAGATAAGGGTGTGAGTGAGTTGGCATCAGCCACTCAATCAATGGATCTAGGCGATGATGTCCCCACTCAGAAAGTTTCCACTTCAAGTACCTCCGTTACATCTGCATCAGTGGTGGACAGTGCTCCTGGTCCCTCCATGGGGCCGACCCCATTGGTCAATGTTGATATTTCCAAGCCACCAGGCCCATTGCACTCCAAGGGCAAGAAGAAGTTTATTTCCAAGACGGCAAAATGAGTCTCCCTGCATTGAGGGACCTCTTCCCAGCTCCTTATCAAACCTTTGTTAAACTATCACCAAAGGTGGGTAGTTTCAAGGACTTGGACTCCTTCCTGATCGATGAGGATATTGTTCTGAAAAGTGGTCCCTTAGATGAAACCCACCTCTTTACCCAAGGCAAGGATGTTAATTGTCATCAAGGCACATTCTGATGAGCATCACTTACAAATCAGGACTATAGAGGACCTGCTGTGTGTTGATGTGGCCCATAGTACTCCTCATGATGATCTCAACTCCATTAAAGGGGTTATATATGCCCCTTACTTGAAGACAAGACCTCCAGATCTTTTAAACAGAGCTTTCTCCAAATTGGGGTGAATAAGGTATCCCAACTTGGTAGTTCGCCCATGTTTCTCCTGGTTTTTAATACAGACATACTTCCTGACAGGGTACACTATGGGGGAGAGGTCCTTCAATGTTTCCCCTTATATCAGAAAGCCGAGGCGCTGCACTAGGTGCCAACGATTCAACCACAGTGTGAATTTCTGTCGAAGCACTACAATCATCTGTTCCCGCTGTGAGGGTCAACATGAGAGACTGGACTGTGTGATACGTATCCACTGTGCCAATTGCAATGGTTCCCATGAGGCCAATAGTGTGAACTGGCCGGAGTATGTAAAGTCCAAAGAAATATTGAGAATTATCGATCAGGAGAAGATCAGCCCGATGCAGGCGAGGGCGGGGTCATCGGTGGTGTGAGGTCAAGGATCAACTGGGCAAATTGTACTACTCCAGCGGGACAGGGTAGCCTGGAAAATAAGTTTATAGAGAAAGTGAGAGATTGTTTTTTAACGCAACATATTGTAGAGATGACAAGATATAGAGATGGGACGCAGGGGAGTGTACTTGATTTGATTTTTAGCAATGAAGAGGATATAGTGGAACATGTTAATGTGGATAGCCCTATAGGTCGTAGTGACCATGCCTGTATAAGCTTAGTTGTAACATTAAATCAGAGAGGGATAATAGAAGTAATAGAAAAATATACATGTATGATAGAGCAGATTATGAGCTGCTGAGACGGTGTTTGGACATTGAGGGGGGAATACTTGAACGGTGAAGACGCTGAAGGAATGTGGAGGAAAATTAGAGTCAAACTGGAGAATGCTGTATCCAAAAGTGTACCAGTAAGGGAATATAAGGATAAAACAAAATTGAGGAAAAGAACTAACCCAGAATTGCCAATGAAAAGAAAGCTTTGGATATTGATTAGAAGAAAGAAACGATTGTGGGAAAGATTAAAATTGTTAAAAAAGAACAGGGGGTCTAGTATAGAGGCTAAGGAAGTGGATCTGGAACGCAGACAAATAAACAATAAAATAAGGTGGGAAACAAGGAGGGGGGTGAAGGAGAGGGAGAGAGAGATAGCTAGAAATGTGAAGGATAATCCAAAAATATTCTGGAAGTACATTTAGGAAAAGTTAACAAGAAGAGTAGGGATCCCAGAGCTGGTAGGGGGGTTGAATGATGGGAGTAGAGCGGAGACTGATAAGGAGAAAGCAGAGGTGCTGGGGAAATACTTTGGGGGGGTACTAACAGTGGAGTCGGAGGATGCAGTGCCTACTATTCCCATCAAACAGGCACCGGCACTAGAACTAATAGAGTTTTCCCATGCTAGAATAAGAAGGGCTATAGAAAAAATGAACAGAAGTAAGTCACCGGGACCGGATGGGATACACCCAAGAATCATAAAGGAAGGAGGGGAGATGTTAGTAGAGCCATTGAAAATGTTATTTGAGGTATCGTTTAATACAGGACAAATCCCGATGGACTGGAGAGAGGCGAACATAACAGCTATATTTAAGAAGGGAAAGAGAAATGACCCAGGGAATTATAGACCAGTCAGTTTGACAAGTGTTGTGTGTAAACTAATGGAAACGGTAATTAGAGAAGGAATAATGGATCATATGAAGTCAAACCAACTTTTCAGTGGGAGACAGTTCGGATTCTTGCCGGGGAGGTCGACGGTACTACAGCTAATTAAGGTGGTAGATGATTGGATGCAAATTCTAGAAGATGGTGATGTAATAGACGTGGTATATTGCGATTTTATGAAGGCCTTCGATAAGGTCCCACATAAAAGGTTAATAGAGAAAGTTAGAAGCTATAATATAGGGGAGAAATGTGTGAAATGGATAGAAGCCTTCCTGAAAGATCGGAGACAGAGGGTACTGGTGAATGGAATAGGCTCGGGGTGGAGGGAAATTACAAGTGGGGTACCTCAGGGATCTGTGTTGGGACCACTGCTGTTCGTTATATTTATCAACGACTTGCCTGAAGTTATAACTAATGGAAGTGACGTATACCTGTATGCGGATGACACTAAACTGTATAGAAGAGTGAGGAGTAAGGAAGATATGGGTTTGCTTCAAGGAGATGTGGAGGGCATGAAGGGATGGTCTGAGCATTGGTTAATGCCTTTTCATCCAAAAAAAATGCAAGTACTGTACATGCGTATTAGGACCAGCAAGATAGACAAGGTAGGATACAGTATGTATGAAGCGATGGAGGAAGTGAATGCAGAAAAGGATATAGGAGTAGTGATAGACAATAAGTTAAATTTCTCAGAACATTTAGCGGAAAAGATAAACAAAGCCAATAGAATTGTAGGGCTGATAAGGAGTACATTTGTGTCACTTGACGAAGAAATCTTCAGGAATCTCTATACAGCGCTGGTTAGGCCGCACCTGGAATATGCGAACCAGGTGTGGGCTCCATATATGGTAAAGGATATAGAAGCAGTGGAGAAAGTGCAGAGGAGAGTTAGCAAGCTGGTACCAACGTTGAAGAACGCGGGCTATGAGCAGAGGTTGAGGACACTGGGGCTTCCGACACTGGCATATAGGAGAAAGAGAGGGGATATGATAGAGTCTTTTAAGATAGTGTCAGGAAAGTACGATGAGGATGTGTGTGAAGGTATCTTCTTGATGCGGGAGGGAACAAGAACGAGAGGACACTCTAAGAAAATTTACAAAGAAAGAAATAGGCTTGAGAAGGCAAAGAACTCATTTTGTGATAGAGTGGTAAATGAGTGGAACGCACTGCCCCAGTATGTAGTCGATTCCGAATCAATAAGGGAGTTTGAAAGTAATCTTGATAAAGCATGGGGAAGACAAGATTTGAAGTTTGATTATAAAACAAAAATACAGAATAGTAAAAATGTTGCGTCTGCTACCGCCGCCGCCAACACCGTGAACGACCGCAGCAGTGCAAGTACTGGTACTGAGCTGGATACACAGGCATAGTTTGCCTTTTTCCAGAGGATCTACTGTAAGAAACTGTAAGAAAGTTAGCTGGTGGGCTTTCCTATGCTGGAGTAGCCAATCCTCAAAGGGACGCTTCTCGTTTCCCTTCCGCTGAACCCACTCCTCGACCCGCCTCACGACACCCGACACCCGACACATCTACCCGCCTCTGTGCCAACGAGTTCGGGAGTCTCTACCAGCAACAGGTTCAGCCTGCTCTCAAGTGTGGGATCAAATCTCCCTGCAAAACAGATTCTTGATGTCCTTGTCCAGGGTTCTCCGACTCATTCTTGCGGCTCCCGGCAAGCTGTGAAGCGGAGGAGACGAAGGGGGGGCTCTTCAGATTCTGAGGAGGGCTTCGGTGGTTTCTCCCCATCTGGCGAGCCTGATTGTAACTTCTCCAAATTCAGTAGAATGAGTCTGGGACAACAGGCCTCAGGTACAGTGCCTTTCATCTTTAAATCACAGACTTTAGTGCAAAAATTCCAGGGATCTACTGATAAGGGTGTGAGCAATACCACACCCTTTCCTGCCCCTGCACTCCTTGATAACCCCTCTAATGCTGACGAAATTAGCGTCCTCAACACTATTCCTGATGGTGACTCTCCAGGAGGATGCCCTATGCAACTCCCTGGCCCTGATGAGCCTGTAGATAATCCTCTCCCTGAGGATACAAGCAAATTAAAACCCAAGGATGGACCCTATATTTTGAATGTAGATGAAAATAAGAGATCATACCATTGCTACTGAATGAGTTACAAAATCATTCAGTGGAACATTCAGGGGTATGCATCTAAGAGGGAGGCACTGACAGAGTATGTCAGTGGGTACCAACCAGCTTGCATCGCCCTGAATGAAACTAACCATGATTTTAGACAGTTTAATGTTATTAATGAACGAAGGCGGTGCTGGTTGGGGGGAGGGGCGTCGACTGACTGGGGACAGAGGTGCATGGGGGCGGTTCGTTCGTGGCCACCCCTTCGGGGATCACGGCGTCAGGCAATAGATAGATAGATAGATAGTGTAGTCCTTTCTCATGATGATGCAGATCTCGGCACCATAATGGGTGCTGCTCTCTTGGTGAGGAGAGATATTCCTTACCAAGAATTTCCGGTTCAAACCAGATTGCAGGTGGCAGCTGCTAAGGTGCAGCTGCACAAATTATTCACCATCTGCAGTATCTATATACCTCCTAATATGGTTGTGCAACCTACTGCCGGGGAGATAGTGGGTGTACTTAACCAACTGCATGAACCATATTTATTATTGGGAGACTTTAATGCTCGTAGTCTCATCTGGGGTGATGTCATGCATAACTGCAATGGTGCAGAGGGTTTTGGATAGTCACCCATCTGTTGTTTTAAATACAGGCGAGATGACTTATTATTCTCTCCAACATAATTCTGAAACGGTGATAGATTTGTCCCTATGTTCACCTCTAGAGGCCTCGGATATAGGTTGGGAAGTTGATGGTGATTGTGCTATCAGCGGTCACTACCCAATAATTTTGTCTGTGACATCGGGGGGGACAAACCAGCCATTAGCCCAAGATTGGTCCTCCGCAGGGCCGATTGGGTAGGCTTCCGAAGAGACACTGATAAGGACTATGAGCACTATGGTGATTTGGACGTTATGGTACAAGATCTGTTACAGTTAATGCTGCTGCAAAGGCTAATATTCCGAAATCTTCTGGAACTTTGAAGTATACTCCTGTCACTCCTGTGCCTTTCTGGTCTGAGTGTACTAGGGTTAAGTTAGCGTGTAGGCGTTCGTTTACCCGCTATAAGAACAACAAATATCTTGCGAACAAAATAGAGATCAAACGTTGCAGAGCAGTGAGGAGCAGGACATACAAGGAATCCAAAAACTCATCCTGGATGGGTTACGTAAACTCATTCAGTTGTCACACTGCGCAGAGTACCGTCTGGCGAAAGATTCGTCAGATCGAGGGCAAACCGTATCTTCGTGCACCTGTTTTGCATCATCATGGTGAAAAGATCTATACCCCCAATGCGGTTGCTGATGTTCTGGCGGATACTTTTGAGTCTGTTTCAAAGGCTGACCTTTACTCTGCGGAATTTCAGCGGTATAAGAAACGGGAAGAAGAGAAGCATACATACATACATACATACATACATACATACATAACATTTTAAGACTGAGTGTTCCACACATCAGTGCAGTTTCAGTCTCTTGTCCTAATGGCGGCATTCCAGGCAACCCTGTTAAGGGCTGCTTCACTTGTCAAGTTCTTGGATTTGAGATCGGCGCGTATAGTCCGATCCCAGGTCTTCCTCGGTCCACCCCTTGGTGCAGCTCCCTCCACAATCACAGACCTGCATTTTTTCACCCAATTTTGTTCATCCATTCTCTCCACATGTCCATACCATCCCAGTCTACTTGTACGCATCACCTCGCTAATATAGTACTCTTTATACCTAAACGTCTCCTCAGCTCAACATTTGTTATTCTATCCTGTAGCCTGGCCCCACACATCCATCTCACCATTCTCATCTCATTACGCTCCATTCTGTTGACATCCTCTACTTTAACGGCCCATGTTTCTGAGGCATACGTCATTGCACTTCTAACACATGAGGCATACACCTTTCCCTTCAGGGGGAGAGGCATTCTTTTCATGGTCAGGATTGGCATCAATTCTCTGAACTTCCCCCAGCCACACCTAATTCTAGCAACAGTGGCAGCCTCGGCCCTACCACCGGCAGAGATGGTATCTCCTAGGTAACAAAACTTGTTCACCAGCTCCAAAGACTCATTTCCAAAATTCACAGCCACAGGATCATCACTTAACACAAGCTCGCCTTTGCACACTACGCACTCAAATTTCTCTATTTCTGACTTATCCTTCGGCAGGGGCCCCTTTATTCTACTACAGCGCTTACTCCCATGGTGTACCCAACATCGACAGATGCTACATTGAATTGAGTTAACGCCCACTCCCTTTCCACACACTGCACATGGGTATGCACCGCTCTTTTCCACATTGCCTCGTCTCAATCTACAATGCATAACCTTGGTTTTGTTAATATTGACTCTTAAACCCTTGCTCGCCATGCCCTCTCTCCACTCTCTGAATTTGGCCTCAGCATCCTGCATACTGTCAGCTATTAGGACTAAATCGTCTGCATAAAACAGTTCCAACGGGAGTCCGCCTCTAAAAACTCTAGACAGCGCCTCCAAAACCATAATAAAGAGGAGGGGGCTTAACACTGAACCCTGATGGACTCCAATACGGACTGCAAACTCATCACTCAGTACACCCTTCACCCTCACCGAACTTCGCGAATCCTCATACATCTTCATTATCACACGCACCAGCCACTCTTCCACACCAAGTTTCCTCATAGCCCACTGCACAACATCTCTAGGTACCCTATCAAAGGCCTTCTCCAGGTCCACAAACACAAAGTAAAGATCCCTGCCTTTTAGTAAGTATCTTTCCTGTATCTGCCTGACTATGAAGATAGCATCGGTTGTACCACGTCCTGGCATAAAACCAAACTGCATATCATCAATAGAGATGCTTTGCCTGATCAAACCCTCAAGGACTCTCTCACAGACCTTCATGATTTGGTCAAGCATTTTCAGGCCCCTATAATTTCCTCTATCTAGCACATCCCCTTTTCCTTTGTATATATTTACTATTACACTTTTGAGCCAATCCTCTGGGATTTTCTCATCTTTAATAATGGTGTTGTTGTTGTTGTTGTTCCCCAAGCTGCCTGGCCGAACAGCCCCAAGGCCCCGAGCAAGGCCATAACCGAGCGCCCCCACAGAACCCTCCCTGCCTACCACAATAAAGCCTGGGTGACCGAAGCCACTCCATGGCGGGGAGCGGAGGAGGGTGCGGAAACGCCCGGGAAACCAAAGCCCCACCCAGGGCCCTGTGCCCCTCAGCAATTATGAAGAGAAAGTTGAGGGGCAAAGGAAAAATGTGACGCTTTGGCTTCCAATCTTGGTAGATTGGGAGGTCAATCCACGGAAAAGACGCCGTCACTTGAGATCTAGGAAAGGCATAAGTAAAAGGAACAGTCGGAGTAAGCTATGGGTATGGCAGAGATCGCTCAGTTCTCACTCTGATAGACCAGCCCATCACCATAGTAATAATGGTGTTTATCAACTCAGTGACTAAGTTTACACCAATCTCCCCTGAGGCTTTTATCATCTCAGCGACAATGTCGGAGCAACCTGGAGCTTTACCGTCCTTCATTTTATTGATTGCGTCGCTCACTACAGCTGGTGCTATCAAAGGAGGGGGCCCAGATATTGGTTTTCGATACTAAGCTGTTCCTTATCCCATTCAAACTCTACATTTAGCAATCGTTCATAGTGTACCTTCCATGCTTCTCTGATTTCATTTTCTGCATACACAATCTTCCCATTATCATCTCTAACACACTGTTCACCTATAATATCCCTACTGTCATTTTTAACTCGCCTAGCTAGGTTGAAGATCCCATTGGGATTGTCAGTGTTACACACTTGTTCGAGGACCAGGTCCTTAATGCGATTTTTAGCATTGTAAATAACTCTTTTGGCAGTTCTTTTTTTTACTTTATCTTACTTTTGACGATATTGAATGCTATGATTATAACAACGACTTCACTATGCAGGACCTGATGGAAGCTGTTGCCCAGGCTAAGAATACAGCGCCGAACGATGATGGCATCCATTATGAAATGGTCCGACATTTACATCCCAAGTCCTTATCAGTCCTACTGTCCATTTATAATGTCATATGGACTACCCATGTCTTCCCAACATCTTGGAGACATGCAATTGTCCTTGGGTTTCCTAAGCCGGGAAAGGATCATACTAACCCCCAGAATTACAGACCTATTGCGTTGACCAGTTCCCTCTGCAAGTTGGTCGAGAGGATGGTGAATTCTAGGTTAATCTTCTTGTGGATGATCATCTCTCCCCGTTCCAGTGTGCTTTCCGGAAACATAGATCTTATTTAGACCTTATTTTATATTTAGATCACCATATTCGAGTGAGCTTTGAAAAGAAGCTCCATTTGACAGCGGTGTTCTTTGACCTTGCGAAGGCCTACGACACTACCTGGCGTCATGGTATTCTCACGAGACTCTTACAACTGGGGTTTCGAGGCAATATCATGTACTGTACTTCATTAAAAACTTTCTATTGGATAGGACGTTCCAGGTTCAGATGCACGATGTCCGTTCTCATCTGGAGGTACAAAGGAGTACAAAGGAAATCAAGCAACAACAGATCTAGTGACCCTTCTAGGTTGCTTGTCCTCCAAAACACTGAGGATCCAAACAGTGGTTTAGAGTGGGTAAGGAAACATTGGAAAGGGAATTACTGCCCTGGAACTAATGACCGTGGCAGGATTAGGAAGTTAGTACGGGACAGATGGGTTAGTAACTGAGGGGGGGATAAAATAAAGTTATTCATTTACAAACGCAGTCAGTCGCGGGTTTGATGCGAGATATTTGTCTACGCGGAGTTTAAATGAATCAACGGTGATGCAGTCTATAACGTTTCGGGGAAGCCCATTCCACAAGTTGACAACTCGATTGAAGAAGAAATTCTTAGATTCGTGTGAGTTAAAAGATTTACCAATAATTTTGCAACCGTTTCCCCGCGTGTAATTAGATTGGTCGATAGTGAAGTACTTACTACAGTTCATATTGTCGATGCCTTTGATGATTTTGAACACTTGAATTAAGTCACCTCTTAATCTGCGCTGGGTTAAAGGAAATAGATTTAATTCTCTAAGACGCTCTTCGTATGGTTTGTTCTTTAGGCTAGGTATCATTTTGGTAACTCTACGTTGAACTCGTTCTAGCTTGTTTATCTTTTTGGTAATAAGGGCACCAGGATTGAACGTAGTATTCCAGAAGAGGGCGGACTAAGGAATTGTAAAGGGTTAGGATAACGTCTTTGGATTTATGCTCAAATGACCTGCCTATAAAGCCAATTATTTTGTTTGCCTTCTTAACAACTTCTGAACATTGTTGACTCAGTTTTAGGTTACTCGATATTGTTACTCCCAGATCGGTTTCTCTGTTTACATTCTTAAGCTGAGTGCCATTCATCGAATAGTTTGCTTTCTCATTTAGGTATCCGATATGTAGTACTTTACATTTATCCGCATTGAAACTCATTTGCCAAATTTGGGCCCAACATGACAATTTATCTAGATTGTGTTGCATATCGTCAACTTGTTCTTTTGAGAGTACGCTATTTGCAATTTTTGTATCGTCAGCAAATTTTGAGATTGTGCAGGTGAGACCCTCATCTATGTCGTTGATGTAAATTAGAAAGAGAATTGGTCCTAGTACCGATCCCTGGGGTACCCCACTACTTACATTGGTCCATTTAGATGCCTTACCGTTTATGACTACTCTTTGCTTTCTGTCGCTGAGCCAATTTTCTATCCATTTCAACACACCGTCTTGTATTCCATGCGCTTTTAGTTTTAGCAGTAAACATTTGTGGGGAACTTTGTCAAAGGCCTTTTGAAAATCAAGGTATATAATATCTACAGCTTTACTCTCATCGTAGAGGTTGAGGATATCGTGGAAGAAGTCTAAGAGGTTTGTTAAACAGGAACGTTTTTTACGAAAGCCGTGTTGAGTATCTTTAAGTATGTTATTTTCCTCTAAGTGATTTACGAGTCTGTCTCGTATGACCGTTTCTAGCATTTTACATACAACTGAAGTTAAGCTAATTGGACGATAGTTACTGGGTAGGGATTTGCTGCCTTTTTTGAATATCGGTGTTACGTTGGCTAGCTTCCACTGATCAGGCATAGTTCCAGACTGCAAGGATTTATTGAATAGTAATGTCAGTGGTTTGGAGAGCTCATCCTTAGCTTCCTTTAGAACTCTAGGCGAGATTGTATCAGGTCCAGGCGTTTTATTTACCTTGAGTTTATCTAAACAATTCAATACTTCACTCTCTGTAACGGTGATATTGCTTAAAACATCTGAATTATCAATCTGAATCGGCGATGATGTAGGGATATCACTGAGGTCTTCTGTTGTAAAAACTGATGCAAAAAAGGTATTCAGGGCATTACTCATTTGTACTTCGTCTTTGGTGTATTCTCCATTTTCATCGACTAACGGTCCAACAGTTGAAGTAACTACTTTTTTCTTTCTGATATAACTATAGAATTCTTTCGGGTTTGTTTTACTTTGATTCGCAATATGTAACTCTAAGGTCTTTTTACTTTGCTTAATTAACTTTTTGGCTTTGCGTCGTAGCTCTACAAATTTCACCCGTTCTTCGTCATTTTGTGAAGATTTTAATCTATCATTAGCAAATTTTTTAGCAAACAGGCAGTTTGAAATATCTTTATTCCACCATTTGGGCTTATTATTATGGCCTGGACGCCGTATTTTAGATGGGATGCAGTCTTGCACTGCTTTTAGGTAAGTGGTTTCGAATAACTTCCAAGATGTATTTATGTCGTTATTGTTAATTAAAAAGCTCCAGTCAGTTTCTTTAAACATAGCTCTAAGTTTATGGAAGTTTGCTTTCTTGAAATTAGGGACTTTTTCGATGCTACTATTTGGTTCGTTACTAGTAAAATTTAAAGTGAAAGTTATCGTACGATGGTCGCTGTTACTGAATTCATCACCAACATTCAAATTCTCTATTAATTCTTCTTTTGTTGCAAGTACAATGTCAAGAACGTTATTACCACGGGTTGGCGTTCGAACAAATTGATAAAGCGAACTCTCTTGCAAGTTTGTATACAAGTCATGTCCGGAGTGTGAAGCAAGGGTATCGCCCCACTTGGTCACAGGTAAATTAAAGTCGCCAAAAATTAAGGTATCTTGTGAGTTACTTACATCTGCAATTTGTTCGTAAATTTCTCGGTCAGTTTGCACTGATTGAGCTGGAGGTCTGTATATTAATGCAAGTATTATTTTTGTACCTTTATTATTCTTTATTAGCACAAAAGATGCGTCGACGTTCACAATTTGAGGTTTTAACAAGAGGGTAGGGTTAAGACTTTCTTTGATATAAAGTAAAACGCCACCTCCATTTCGATTTATTCGGCTTTTCTCAAACATTACATAACCGGGAAGTGAATACTCTGCTAAAAAGTCTCTATCTTCTGTATTGAGCCAAGATTCTGTTATGCCAATCACATCATAATTTTCTGTAAACACTAGCTCCTCTAAATCTGAAAATTTATTGCGTATGCTACGAGCGTTTGCATAGAAAACCTTTAAATTTGTTATTTTAGAACTCACGGAACGCTCTTTAATAATATTTTTGGTTCTTGTCGGATCTACATTTATGTTCATGGCTGTCCTCGGTCCTCGCTGTCTTCGGTCCTTATCGCTGGTGGTCCTCGGTTGCCTCTGTTTTTTTCTTGGCGTTGGATGATTTATGTCACTGCTGCTTCTTCTCGGATGGCGTTTTTTGATCCATGGCTGCGGACTGCTTCGTGTAGGAGACGACCCATGCGTGCTGAACCCACAGGGTTTAGATGAGTGCCATCCTTGCGGAACAGAGTAGGCCTGTTGTAGAAGTTGTCCTAGAGGTTGATGAATTCAACTTCTTCCCTCAGACACAAATATTTTAGTCGGCTATTTGTGCTGAAGGCCTTGTCGTAGAATTTGTCAGGTGCGTCGATCTTGGGGAGAATGCCTGAGATGATGATATGAGGTGCAGGAGGAGGGACTCCCCCAGGGCTGTTGCCTTAGTGTTTTCCTCTTCCTTATAGGTATTGATGATGTGAAGAGATACCTCCCTAAAGATGTATACTTCACCCTTTATGCTGATGACCTCAGCATATTTTACATGGGGAGGAAGATGGCTCATACAACACGCAAACGTCAGATGGCACTAAATAGGATTGAGAGTTGGACAAAGTCAAATGGTTTTCAATTTTCCACTCTTAAAACCTTTGCAGTCCACTTATGTAGGCACAGAAAGCGTATCTGCCCAGATAGGGGGACTCTACGTCTTCATGGTGAACCCATTCAGTTCAAAGATGATGTTCGGTTCCTGGGTGTTCTTTTGGATTGTCGTTTGTCGTGGTTACCGCACATAAAAGATCTAAAGGCCCGATGCTATCGCTCAATGAATGTTGTCAAACGTTTGGCTCATACGTCTTGGGGTGCTGACAGAAAGGTACTACTACAGCTCTACACAGCTTTCATCCAGTCGAAGCTTGATTTTGCTTGTCAAGTTTATGGCCTGGCCAAACCAAAGGTACTTCAGATGCTTGATCCAGTACTTCATCTTGGCATTCGCCTTAGCATTGGTGCCTTCAAGTCGTCTAGGACAGGCAGTCTATGTGTGGAGGCTGGGGTCTTGCCATTGAAGTTCCACAGGCAGTACCTCCTAATGAAACACTATCTAAAGTGCAAGCAACATCCTAACCATCCTATCTGCCGCAGACTCTTCTCAGCTGAGGGTCTTTTTCACGACCGCTCAGCATGGAAACCCTTTGGTTTGGTTGCAACTAACCTCATTGATGAAGTTCTGCCTGAGGGGATCGATGTCTGGGATTTGCCGGGGAGTCCAGCTCCTTGGAGCATTCCCCCGCGTGAATCATGCAGAGAACTCAACAATATTGTGAAGAGCGAAACACCTGCGCCGGTCTTCAGGTCTTTGTTTTTTCAGCATGCTAGCAAACATGCAGAGGACACGAAGGCGTATACAGATGGTTCTAAGAGTGTAGATTTTACGGTGTATGCAGTGGTGACTGAAGGGGTTAGTTTTAGCCGCCGCCTTTCTCCAATTGCCTCTATATTTTCTGCAGAATTATTCGCTATCCTACGGGCACTCAAGATGATTGGGAACCTTGAGGGGAGCTCCTTCGTGATTTGCTCAGATTCTAGAAGCTCTCTCGAGGCCCTACAAGGGGAATTCCGTGGAAGCCCAATACTTACAGAGATAATGAAATAGCTGGTCACACTTGCATCTCAACATCAACTGGTCTCTTTCTGTTGGACACCAGCGCATGTGGGAATCCATGGAAATGAGGCTGCAGATTCTGCAGCTAAGCATGCTGATATCTTTGATGATGACCTCCAGTTCCCCTACAATGATTATTTGCCTCTCATTAAGTCTGCTGTGTTATCTAAATGGCAAGCTGAGTGGTCTGACAATGTACTTGATAAGCTAAAAGAGATCAAACCATCTGTAGAACCTTGGCACGAAGCTTGTTCTAAAGTTCGTAGGGAGGAAACTGCTCTTGCTCGCCTCCGCATTGGCCACACTAGACTCACTCATGGTTATCTCATGGAAAGGACAAACCAGCCGGAGTGTGCAGATTGTGCTGTTCTCCTCACAGTTAAACATATCCTGATAGAATGTCCATCTTTTCAACTTTGGAAATAGTCGCAGACCGCTCAGCCTTAGAGCAATCTTGGCTGAGGGCTGTTCCTTTTCTGCAGAAAGAATTTTTGCATTCTGCAAAGATGTTGGTATATTGGGCAAGATTTAGTAGTTTTAATTACAATCCATTGTCTCCCTTCTTATATTTTGAATTTTGTAATATTCAGTATTTAGGTTTACAATACTGTACTCCACTTTTAAAAATTTTATTGACACAGGGTATGGCTGATGCCTCCTTCAGATGGCAGATACCCCTTTCCTACAATTTCTCAATTTTTATGTCAACTCCTTACCTGTAAATTATATCTACCCTTCTTGAATGTTTTACGGCTCTTTCAGCTGCTTGGCATAGAGCCATGGTATTTGTTAAAAAAAAAAAAAAAAAAAATAGAATCAGAGGAGTATCATTATTTTGTCAAAGAATAAATATTCTTAAACATTATTTTAGTGAATCTCATATGTGATATTCACTACCTACATGCACCTGTGTGGTTATGTATAAGTAGACTATCTTTGAAGTGCGCGGTCTACTTTGCTTTTCTATTTTTATACCAATATTGTATATAAACAATACATTTAAGAGTGCTTTTTTTAGTGTATTTTCTCAACCTATAGTTGGTTTGTTAGTGGTTTTAGATATTGTCACGAATGTCCTCCTCCAGTCTTGAGATATCAAGCATATCGTCAATGATAGAAGGGCCACTAATAAATTAAAGGTTTGAGTCCCGGAGGGAAGAAGGAAAACCTAATATTTAGTAGTGGCCCCGAAATCATTGACGATGCAGGGCCTCCCTTCCATCCCCTTCCCATTCGTTGATTTCTTTAAGTTGAAGTCTTGATATATCATTGAAGGAGGTATGACGCTAGGCGGATCAGCGTCTCGGATAAGAATCCACGGGAAGAGATCCACAAAGTTGGGAAGCTTAACCCCTCAGACCCGGTTGGGCTCTGAGGCATCCATAATATATATAGGAGAAAGAGAGGGGATATGATAGAGACTTTTAAGATAGTGTCAGGAAAGTACGATGAGGATGTGTGTGAAGGTATCTTCTTGATGCGGGAGGGAACAAGAACGAGAGGACACTCTAAGAAAATTTACAAAGAAAGAAATAGGCTTGAGAAGGCGAAGAACTCATTTTGTGATAGAGTGGTAAATGAGTGGAACGCACTGCCCCAGTATGTAGTCGATTCCGAATCAATAAGGGAGTTTGAAAGTAATCTTGATAAAGCATGGGAAGACAAGATTTGAAGTTTGATTATAAAACAAAAATACAGAATAGTAAAAATGTTGCGTCTGCTACCGCCGCCGCCAACACCGTGAACGACCGCAGCAGTGCAAGCACTGGTACTGAGCTGGATACACAGGCATAGTTTGCCTTTTTCCAGAGGATCTACTGTAAGAAACTGTAAGAATAAAAAACACCCCCGCGGAACCCGGAAGGGCTCTGAGGCTCCGGCAGCTTGAAAGCCTATAAGCTTGTTTTGAAAGCCGTCCGTCCGACGCATTTAAACAACAGCCGGTTGGACCGACGCCGAGCATCTCCGACCACAAGAAGGAGAGGCGTCCTTGTTCGTGTGTGCCTGTATGTTATTGTTAAGCAGTGAAAAGTAATGATAAGTGGCTGATATCACACAAAGTTATCTCCACGGAAATCGTCATCACAACTGAACCAGTTGACTTAGAGAGCTCTACTCAACGCCATTCTACAGGTACGAAACACATCTACGCTTGGGGATGCGCGGGAATGCGAAAGTACTGTAGTCAAAATAACAAAGATACGGTAGCCTAGGCGTAGACGTTTTTCGGCCAAAACCCCTGGGTTTCGGTATGGAATACATAGCTGGGTCTGAGGGGTTAATTATAGCATTTGTTAAGTTATTTTTTATTTTTTATTTTTTTACGAAGTTTTTTCGTAGTGAGTACCCAATCGTAAGGACGATTCCATAAGAGAATTAGCGTACGCTTATGACGTGGTTTCTCTTTCTCCCTGTGGCGGCTGTTTCAAACGAGCTGACGCTAGGGCTTGAAAGAGGGCTATTTATTAGTGGCCCCTCCATCATTGACGAACATGCCTATTACATAAGGCATCCTCTTCAAACACTAATCCGCCGTAGTTTGAATCTACCGCGCAGAGCATTTAAAACTGAGGAGCCTTCATCATGAGCGCATGCGACCTCACTCATGGCTTCAGTCATTATGAATTGGGTTCTCACTACGAAAAAACTTCGTAAAAAAAAAAAAAAAAAACGAAAATAAGAATAACTATCTAATAAGCTTTCCATCATATCGTGGATGTACTTGTGTGGATTTCTGACCAGACGCTGATTCAGGCGTCATTCCTCCTTCTCTGCTCTGCGTTCAGCCTGCCCGGACGTGTCTCCCCACGCTCCGCTGATTCCGCATTTGTTGCGTCCCTAGTGAGTTTTTTCTCATTTGTTTACTCCGGGATGTATCGAGTAAGGTTAGGATATGTGTAGCAGGAGTGTCCTGGGCTGGTTGCCCGCAGTGCAGTGTATTTTGGGTCGTGTGTTTGGGGCATCTATTTCGGATGTTCCCTCGTGGTCCTGTTGTGGACATGTGAACTTTTTCACAGTTAGTTAGCTTGTGTTGCAGGCGGCTTTCATTACGCGTTAGTTATTGCTGCATTTTATCTTTCTGATGAGGTATGCTTTGCTTACTGACGTTCCCTTGGTATTTTTCTTCACTTAGTGAAGTTTTTTCTGGGTCCCGTGTCAGTCTTCCCTTTGCCGGAAGTATTTGCTACAGTGGTGTGTTGGCGGTGGTTCCTGTTGTGATATTTCCAGTGTTTGGTGTATATTTCAACTTTTATTATGCCGTCTACTTAGGCCTAGCCAGCCGCTCGTAGCTTTGCCACATATACAAGTGTTATTGTTTATTATTTATAAATATGCCATACTGTGCCATGTGTATCCGGGTTTTAGTTGTGTATTGGCTAATTCCTCGGACTATGTTTGTTCCTGGTTTAGTTGTGTATTGGCTAATTCCACGGATTATTGTGTGGACTTAGGTTAGTCGTGCGTGGCTTCCTTCGTGTCCGTTGTACGTTCAGATGGTGTCTGATCGGGGTGGGTTTCCTTCCGGCGGGTTTTTTCTCGGTTTCACCATGAAAAAAACCCGGCCGAGAGCCGTGTTGGGCCACACGTGGTTTTAACACAGGCTGGTGTCCCCGGCGATGAGGTGTCTGTGGCTCTCCAGGACTGCGTCTCTGTTGGTACCTGGTTTCAGGCACCCTTTGATTCCCGGCGGAAATGGCTGTACCCATCTATAAAACTTTGTTCATGCGAACATACGTTATGTAGTTTTTCTACCAGGTTTTACAAAACCACATGAAAAACCTAGCTGTTGTTAAGGGCTTTCCTCCCCGGCGATCTTTTACAAAGAAGTGGGGACAGGAACTTATGGGGTTAACTTTTTGACATCTCACCCGGCGGGTGTACCTTGGTAGGGTGGGATGAACAACTAAGTCATTTAGTTCTTTAACCAATCCATTTTAACTGATGCTATATGTATCGCCGCCTTTATACTTACGGCGATTGAAGGTTCAATTAGGGTTAACATCGTTTTTTCACACCCGGGGGGTGCTCCTAGGTGGAGGAAATAAGGAATTTACAAATTCAATTTCGATTTAACCACTTAATTTAGTGATACAATTAGGTATCGCCGCCTTCAACCTTACGGCGATCTTTTTGTGACAATTCGTTAGAAATCAGATCTCGTGTCAGCCTGCCCTGTGTTATTCTACTAAAATATTTCAAGGGCCGGCGTCTTTATGGGGGGTTGTTTTTGTTCCAAAAAAATTGAATCTTAAGACAGTCACCACCAGAAAGACTATAATCGCCATGCTGGACAATTATATTATGTCAGAGGGTATTCTTCACTTTCGTCAAAAGATTTGTTTAGATATTCTGAACCCCGCCGCGTAGCGAGTTGTGATCGTTGTGTCATTACATCTCGTTATCCGGTGGGTTATTAACACTTGTATGCGAACATGTTGGGTTAACCTTATGAGCATTAATTCCTGGAAATTTTCTTTTTTTCCAGAGCTGGGCTCCGGCGGACCAATACAGACCCGGCGGTAGTTTTCCCCACCAGTCTCTGTCATGGCTACCTCAGCCCCAGTCTTTGCTTTATGCACTACCCCTGCTTGTGCCGGTATCCCTATTTTTGCGCATACCCTTTGCATAAGGTGTGTTAAATGTCTAGACCGTTCAAGGGGTTTCTGGGTAATGCGCAATTGTTCTTTTTGCTCCCAATTAGCTGTCAAGGTCCTTTGCGACAATGATAAGACCGCAGCAGTAGCTTTAAGAGAAGTACGGCAACAGATGGCAGCCTACACTACGATTGTTGCGCATAAATCACTTCAATGTGACAACGTCCCTCTTTGGGATAGATTGCTATTTGAACACCCTCCCCCTAAACGTTCCTCTAGAGTCATGAGTTATAAGCCGGCGGAGACTGGTCAGGGTTCTGTATCTTCTGCTACTACACCAAAACGTCCAAGAGAGCCTACACCCCCGGCATCCGCCTCCTCGTCTCGGGCGAGATCTCGGTCTAGGTCACCTCTCAGACGCCAGTCTTCTAGTCTTGCCTCTTCACCAGCGAGTAAGAAGAGTAGGACGGATAGTTCCACCAGTGGTCACGGCGATGAATCCTCCAAATCTAGGAGTAGTTCTCGGTCACACCGTAGCCATAAATCCTCCAAAAAGGATTCCCAGAAACGAAAGTCCTCCCTACATTCACCAGCTTCTAGTGCCTCTCATCGTACCTCTACCCCAGACAAAGTTTGTGTTAGGTCTCAAGGGTCCAGTGCGGTGCCTGTCCCTAAAGAGGATTTACCTATTAATATTTTAACCCTGGAATTGGAAAGTTCAGGGGGTTCAATAATTGAGAATGTTTCAGACTCCCAAGAGAGTGTAGGCCAGGGCCTCGGTGTTTGGCGGTTTGCTCAGCCAGGGTCTGACCACCCACGTCCGACTCAAACGAGTCACACAGTAGCTGATGTCCACAGGGACGCGGCGATCCCATCCTCTATTCCTGACTTATCTTGGCAACAAGGTACCCCAGCTTCGGCGGGGTCTTCTCAGGAGGATCAGGAGGAGAAAGACGAGGTTTCAATTATTTCGGAGATGGAAGGGCAAGAGTCAGGCTCAGGCTTAGACGCCGTGCAGGATATTAATGATTCACCTGTAAGTTCATCTCTAACCAATTTGTTACTGCGCAAGAAATTAATGGGCTACTTACTGATGCTTTATCTAAATTTTTTGGCCAACAACAGGAAAACCCCACAATGGACTTGGGGGCTCCCATGACAAGCTCTACGGTACGGCCTCTGATGACTTCGATTGCTTTATCTAAGATCCCTAACCCACCCACTCTGTCACCATCAGTGGTTACTAAGCCTGCTACAGCGGCATTGACAACTTCAAATGTCAGGGTCATCACGGATGTCAATCCACCCCCTCTAGACAAGGCGCCTCTCAGAAAGGTGGCTATGCCCTTGCTTTATGGACCAGACGAGTCATGGGTCCTTTTGACCCCCACTAACCCAGAGCTCGCCCAACCTACCTTGTCAGGGGAACTCCCGGTACCGCGTGAGTGGGTCATCCAGGGCAATAAATCAAAGAAATTAAGGGCCCTGGATAATTTGGGAAATGTACTGGACGTAAACATCAAGGCTATACCTAGTTATTATCACCAAGACTATTTTGTGTATGCTACTAAGCCAGCTTTACCCCCTGCCTCAGCTTCGAAACTATTTTCAGACTGGTCTAAGCTGGATGGGTTTAATGATATTAAGACTCTGTCAGCTCTCACTCCTGAACTTGATTTACAGACCGTCACAGACGAAGCAGCTAATCCAGTTTTGAAGGTGGGGCAGTTGGGTCCAGGACCTTGGGTAGATTGGGAGATAGAGGCTCAAAACTTTGCAACCACATTTACTTCTAAATCTTCCCACCAGATCCCTCAGGATACTCATTCATGGTTCTCCATGCCGGTAGGTTCTGCCGGCGGAGTCCCGTCAGCTTTGTTTTCTTTCCTAGCTGCCCCTAAGATTAATCTTTGTGAGCTAAAAGACCCTTTCACTACCCGTACCCCTACTCACCTAGACAGAGAATTTAGGCTAAGGGGGAAAGCTTTTCGCCTGTTCTCTCAGTACATAGTGTCTCAACAGGTGGCTAAATCTTTACTGCGGTCCACTCAGGCAATCGCAGACGTGGATGCCAGAAGATCGGTTGAGTTATCCCGGCGACTGCTCCTCCAGTCGTCGATCCAATCCTTGGGTGACATACGCACCGCCTTGCTTGAGGCGGTATGAGCAAGACAAGATCTCAGAATGTCTTTAGTTCGCAAGCTACCTGATCGCATTGCGAATCAGGTGATCATGTCACCAGTGCTTACTCCCTCTTTAATGTCCCCTGAAGTGTGGTGAACGGTGTTCAATATGGCACAGGCCGTTAAGCACAGTCCCACCCCTTCTAAGAAACCTGCATTTAACTTCCCCAAACCC
Source organism: Paralithodes platypus (assembly GCA_032716605.1). NCBI lineage: Eukaryota > Metazoa > Arthropoda > Malacostraca > Decapoda > Lithodidae > Paralithodes > Paralithodes platypus. The sequence continues at coordinate 41,794,139 of CM064528.1, forward strand.
AGGCCAACTACTAAAGCTCAGCCAGGGGGATCTAAACCCTTTCTTCTGCCTAAGTCCTCCCACTCCCCCCAAGGTCAGTACAGGCATAGACAGGGTAGGTTTTCAGGTCAGAGAGGACACGGCCAGCATAAGCCAGGTCAGGGCCAGTCTTCGGCCAACACCAGCCAGCCGGCAAAGCGTCCAGCACCACCAACCCCACCATCAAAAAACTAAAGTCTCTCTCACTCCCGGTGCCAACCTTAAGGCCGGAGGAACCGAGGGTAGTACAGCCGGCGAACCCTTGTCTGCTAACTGGGTCGTTCCGAACGTGTCACCAAGCATGGCCATTAAACACTTGGGCACGGATGGTGGCACGCAAAGGCATCACTTGGCAGTGGCTCCGGCGACCTCGCTTACGTCAGCCGACAACGGCGAATTTTGTTTCTTTAGAGGTGGAGTCACTGGTCCAGGAAATGATTGCCAAGAATGTCATCATCCCGGTCCCCCCAAATTACCCTGTATTCACGTCCAAACTATTTTTGGTTCCCAAAAGGGACAGTGTTCAGATGAGGCCGGTCGTAGACCTGTCTTATCTGAACCTTCACATTCACAACGAATCTTTCAGAATGTTAACAGTACACCAAATCAGGCTAACACTTCCGCCGGGAGGTTGGATGTGTTCACTAGACCTGACAGACGCCTATTGGCACGTCTCGGTCAACAAAAGATTTCAAAGGTTTTTGGCCTTAAGGATCAGGCACCAAAATTTAGTTTTTCAAAGGATGCCGTTCGGCTTGAACCTAGCACCTCGATTATTCACGAAATTAGTCAGGCAAGCCCTGATGCCATTGTTAAAACAGGGGATCAGAGTGTTGTGGTACCTAGACGACTGGCTGGTGGTGGCAGAGACACAACAATTATGCGTCAAACATGTCAATATTATTTTAAATCATGTCAAAACTCTAGGCTTCAAGGTAAATCTGGTAAAGTCAAACCTTGTTCCCTCACGAGTAATTCAGTGGATAGGGCTGGTCTGGGACACGGCCGCTCTCACTCTGAGTCAGAGTGTGGACAATCGCAACAGGTTTCGCAGGAAACTGTTCATGTTTCTTCACAGTCTGACTACGACGCGGAGGGTCTGGGAGTCTCTGATAGGCTCTCTCAACTGGATTCAACTAACTGTCAAGTTGGGCCGGTTGAAAGTAAAACGATTAATATTGGAAGGCAACAAATATTTCCCGCTCTTACCGGCGGGAAAATTATGGCCCATCCCGAAATTAATCCACACCTTACTAGCGGTCTGGGCAAGGAGGGAAACGTTGCACTCAATAATGTCATGGACCTCTCCTCCACCAACGGTATGGGTAGACACGGATGCGTCAGGCACAATAGGGTGGGGATTTCAGTCAAATCAGGGGCACCAGGGTCAGGGGCTTTGGTCCCACTTAGAAATCTCTCACATCAATGTCAAAGAATTACTAGTCCCCTTGTATTTCCTTCAGGCTCACGGCCCGGCGCTACGGGGCAAGTCGGTGGCCTTCAGAATGGACAATCTGAATGCAGTTCACTGTATTCAGAAACAAGGATCAACGAGGTCAAGGGGGTTGCTAAACGTGTCGGAAGAGATTTTTACTCTCGCCAACAGACTAGACATTTACCTTCACGCATCTTATCTCCCAGGCGTAGCGAACGTCTGGGCAGACGCTCTGTCCCGGAGACAGAGCACGACAGTAGAATGGGAGCTCAAGCAACCCATTTTCAACCTAATGATTGCAGAGCTCTCCCATCCACAAGTGGATCTATTTGCGTCCGAGGAGACTCACAAACTCCCTCTATACCTCACTCCTCTTAACCCCCAAGGTGCTTTATGGGTAGCAAGTACGGGTAAACGCTTACTTAAACGACGATTAGCCTCTCTTCTGGTCGAAGTCATTAAAGAGAGTAATCCCGGCGTTGTGGGTAGGGCCCACGATTTACGCAAATGGGCAGCCTCTACGTTTCCTGAAAAAAATTTCAGTAGAAGATATCGCGTCCACTCAGTTGTGGGCGTCTAATCATACGTTTTTGTCTAGATACTTATCAGTTGCTCTAGACAAACCTTCCTTACCATGTATAGCTTTAAGGCAGAGGGTCTAGGTGGCCCTGCAGTCACTTTTCTTTATTTTCACGAGAAAGGTGGGGGGGGGGGGGTGCAGTCAGTTGACATAGGACACTCTAGACCCCGCCGGAGTATGAGAGCTGTGATATAATTCAAGGTTAATGTGATATGAAAATTTCTCAGTGAGAAATTGTGCTAGTACAATGTTAGTACAAAACAACGGAGTTGTTATAGTAGTTTTAGCTGCGAAAGCAGTCTAATATTAGAACAGTGGAGATCCTTTGCAATTTCTCTCCACGATTATTTTGGGGTTTATTATGTGCACATATAAACTTATAACTTGTTATTTTTGTCACCACTCGTTAAGTGGGGTGCCTTTGTAACTACAGATCTGTGTTCAGAATCTTCAGGGTTACCCTTTTTTGTCAGGCAGGCTTCTTTGAAGCACGCACCTGCCTGAACCCCTTTTCTTGTATATTTTTGGTCTATGCCATATTTAAATATTTTCAAAAGTAAGAATACTATGTGGTTGTTTTATTATCTGCTTTTATAGAGTTATGATATGATTACGAATGTCCCCCTCCAGTCTTAGAAATCAGGCATGTTCGTCAATGATGGAGGGGCCACTAATAAATTATAGGTTTGACTCCTGTAAGGAGATAAAGAAAACCTAATATTTAGTAGTGGCCCCGTAATCATTGACGACTGGGGCCCTCCCGACCGTCCCTTCCCATTCGTTGATGTATTAAGGATTTTGGTTTACTTGATATGTCAGTGAAGGAGGAATGACGCCTGAATCAGCTTCTGGTCAGAAATCCACACAAGTACATCCACGATATGATGGAAAGCTTATTAGATAGTTATTCTTATTTTATTTTTGTTTTTATTTTTTACAAAGTTTTTTCGTAGTGAGAACCCAATTCATAATGACTGAAGCCATGAGTGAGGTCGCGTGCGCTCATGATGAAGGCTCCTCAGTTTTAAATGCTCTGCGCGGTAGATTCAAACTACGGCGGATTAGTGTTTGAAGAGGATGCCTTATGTAATAGGCATGTTCGTGAATGATTACGGGGCCACTACTAAATATTAGGTTTTCTTTATCTCCTTACAGGAGTCAAACCTATAATTATGTAATAGGCATATTGTCAATGATTTTGGGGCCACTACTAAATATTAGGTTTTCCTTCCCTCCGGGACTCAAACCTATAAACGTTAATAAGGGAGGGAAACGAGTGGAAGCTACCTGTACTGCTGTTTGCTGATGATAGATACATGAATGGGATTTGCAAGGTCTGGTATAATTATATGTTTAGAACAGTGTGCAAAAACCGGAATCTGAAGGTACATGCGGGGAAGAGCAAGGGTATGGTCTTCGAAAGGGGTGAAGCCACAGAGTGTGAGGTGAAGTTGAACGGTCAGGCTATGGAGATTGTCAGCTCAGTTAAGTATCTGGGCAGTGTGCTGAGTAAAGATGGGAGTATGGATGAAGAAGTGCAGGAGAGGGGAAGAGGGTTGTAGGAACGCTGAAAGCAGTAACAAGCAATCGGGTGGTTAGCATGGAAGTGAAGAAGTCCTTACATGACAGTGTGGATATCCCGACACTGACTTACGGAAGCGAAGCATGGACGTTGGTGGAGAGACCAAGAGTGAGAGGGGTGGAAATGAGTTACTTGAGAAGTGCATGCAGTGTTACATGGAGGGATAGACAGACAAATGAGGAAGTAAGAGGGAGGTGTGGAGTGGAGGTAGATGTGCTAGAAAGTGTGAAAAGGAACACCTTGAGATGGTTCACCCATATGGAACGTATGGGAAGTGAGAGAATGACTAAGAGGGTGTACGAGAGTGATGTGCTAGTAAGCTAGACTAATGTTTCTCTTATCTTTTGAATGTGCAGCCTGCCTGGAGAGTTCTGTCGAACGGACCCACTGGTACTACAGACCATCCGACTCTTGCAACACCAGCGCCAGGTCTCTCAGGTCATATCACGGGTCCAGGTTAGTACCATCAACTGGGGTGAATTCGGACTATGTCCCAATACAAAATGAGTTATATCAATTATTTATTAATGAATGATTATATTAGAAATCAGGGTAAGATCCTGTGTAGCGGGTAGAACTGTTTTTGGGTAGAATGTAGAGTTCGGGCGTACCGCCAGCATTATTTACACTACGCGGAGCGGCGGCGGACGCTTGCCATCATGTTCCCGTCTATTTTGACTGCCGTTGGATACAATGATATGTTGAGGAGGCAAAGCCCCCCCATAACATATTTTCATCATCATATATATTGCCAGCAGGGGGCAAATAACTGAAAAAAAATCGCCGTCAAAATAGACGCAAACTTAACCGCTGCAATCGACCATGTAAACATGATGGCGGTGGCGGCGGAGGACACTTGCGATCATGTTCCCGTCTATTATGACTGCCATTGGATACAATACTATGTTGAGGGCCCCCCCCTCAACCCCCCCATGACATATTGTCATCATTATATATATTGCCAGCAGGGGGCAAAATGCCGAAAGAAATCGCCGTCAAAATAGACGCGAACTTAACCGCGGCAATCGACCTATGTAAACATGACGACCGTACGCCCGGACACTACATCCATCCCCTGTTTTTCAGATGCCTATTTACTAAGAAACATTGAACAATATCTTTAACCTTACCTAACCAAAACCTAACTTAACCTAACCTAGTATATTAGTGGACTATTTATGAATGTAAAATGTAAAAAAAATATTGTAACATTACCTAATTATTGCGATACTGTACTGTATATGTACAGGTCTACCCGCTACACAATATTATACCTACAAGTACAGTATGGTCTCGTATAGCATGAGATCTCGTGTAATGTGATTTTCGTGTTAACTGAACAATGTAACCTACCGGAAGATAGCTAATTGGTCGATAGGCCCTAGATATCCCTTATTTGTCTGTTTTCATTAGGGATGTACCGAGGTATCGGTATCGGTGGTATCGGCCTGTTTTAGGGGTATTGGTATCGGTTTCGGCGAAATAGTTGCCGATACTTTAAACTGTATTTACCCTCTGTATTTTCCCCTCTTTTATAATTTGTTGATTAATCCTTTCCCTGTTTAGGGACTTCAGGATTGGCTATTGACTGACTTAAGTTCACGCCATGGGTGTCAATGCGGTCAAGATTTAAGATTATAGGTCTGATCCCCGGAGGGGAGAATAGAAAACCTAATATTTAGTAGTGGCCCCGGAATCATTGACGATCTGCCTATTATACAGTATAATAGCTGCCTTTCAAGCCCTTGCGTTAGCTGTTCGAAACATCCGCCGTAGGAAGAGAAGAGGAGCCAGCTCATAAGGGTACGCTTATTCTCTTACGGAATCATCCTTATGATTGGGTACTCATTACTAAAAAAGTTTGTAAATAATAAAAAAGAAAAAACACATTAACCCCTGGTACCCGGAAGGGCTCTCAGAAGCCCATAACAAACTAGGGCCCGGCACCCGGATGGGTTCCTGAGCTCCATAAGCTTGAAAGCCTATTAAGCTTGTTTTGAAAGCCGTGCGTCCGACGCATGTAAACACAGCCGGTCAGAGCGACGCGCACCTACAAGAGCAAGAAGGAGAAGTCGCACTTTTGTTGTTATTGTTTTGGAGAACAAGGATTAGTGTTATTATGCGATTATTGCCGACATCGCATCGAAACTCTCTCCACAGAAATCGTCATCACAACTGAACCAGTCGACCTAGAGAGCTCTACTCAACGCCAGTCTACATATACGAAACAGGGCTACGTTTTGAGATGTGTGTGAATTCTCTAGCAGTTAAAATAACAAAGATAAGGATAGCCTATTACTTTATTTTCGGCAAGATCCAACGGGTTTCGGGGCTATCCTACAGAAGGCGAGACCGGTCTGTGAGGGTTAAGAACTGCTATAATCAGGCTTCCCGATTTGTGGATATTTTCCCATGCGCAGCCAGACGCTGATCCTCCTGCATTATCTCGGCCTTCAATGACATATCAAGATTACTTAAATATCAACGAATGGGAAGGGGATGGCGGGAGGGCCCACGTCGTCAATGATTCCGGGGCCACTACTAAATATTAGGTTTTCTCTTGTCCCCTCCGGGGATCAAACCTATAATTTATTAGTGGCCCCTTCATCATTGACGATCTGCCTGATATCACAAAATTGGAGGGGGACATTTGTGCTAATATCCAAAACCACTAATAAATCTAATAATATTAATAATTATTTGTACAATAAATGTAGGTTATTTGTAGGGTAGTAATTGTTAGGGGTCACTTGAAGCATGCTATGCTTACAGGTACCTACCCGATAGCACCATCGTTAGTGAGTGCTGTATGTTTTTTGTTCTTTTGTTGATATCTTGTCAAATTGCAAATTTAGCTTAATATAAAATTTGATATAAATTGTAGTTTCTTTATTCATACTGTACAGAATTTAGTAAAGTTTACCAGAATTTCCCGGACTTCCCAAATTGACTAACTCCTTTAACATGACGATGGTGCATTGTTACACAGTGGAGCCCCCATCTTAGCTCCTAATCGGTTTCGCAGAAATCGAGCTAAGATTGAAACAGCCAAAATCGGGGCACTGTTCTTATGGGGAAAACTCTAATCGGTTCCATGCGCATTCTAAAAGTTGCACTTTTTCCCAGTTTTAGCCTATGAAAACATGTTTTTTTGTCTACATAAGGTAGGCCTAAATCTTATGCATTGTAAATAATAATGTAGACATGGCTAAATAACAGTCCTAACCATAAAACTTAGGTACATTATAAATACTGTAGATTGGGGCATTGTTTCTATCATGGGATTTTGTTTAGGCCTAGGCTAGGCCTAGGTTCTAATTTCGTCCAGTCACCCCTCAAGTACCCATTTCACCCCAAATACATCCAATAAATACATATTATGAGGAAAATACGTATAAATACGTATTATGAGAAGACTATTTACCACACAGACTTTATTTTAAATCATTGTCATAGCCTATTTAGCCTAGCCTAACTTCGTCTAGGCATTTCCACCGCTTTCGTCCATGGTCTGGCCTTTGCTCTGTGTTTTGAGCATGAATTTCCTTCATTGCTACCACCAGGCCCACCATCCCTATCACCAGATGTACTAGAGGTTATAATAAACGCGAGAGATAAGGGGGTTCAGGCACAAAAAAACTTGCAAACGGTTGTTTTGTCAACACAGATACGAGTGCACTGTAAGCGTCTGCTTAGTGATGACGTCATACAAAGATGGCGGCGTCTTGCGCATTTGACGATCGGATCTCGGATTCCCTCGGATTTCATCTCTAAAGCGGTAAACATCTGGCAGATTATTTTAGTTATGTTAAACTTTTTTTTATTGTTTTTGTTTGTAGGCAACATTTTGTATAAAGATTTATTAAAAAACTATTTTAATAACCCATATTTTAACTTCCCTGTTTTAAACAGAAGACCTGGTAGACACGGTGATAGAAGACTAAATTAATTTAATAAAAAGAAAAACAGGTCTGATATTAACATGATTGTCAATAATTTATATTCATTATATCGAAGTTTCGGAATTAAAAAATTAAAAGATTCATTGAAAGGCCTACAAAAGAAAAGTTTTGCTCCTTTTATAGAAAATATTCTAAATAATAAAAATAATTTCACAAATAAATTTAAGAATATAGTCTGCTTTTATGGGATATATTAAAGCTAATCCAAAGATAACCCTATTAAAGATAAAGTTATATCCACTTTAAATTATTCCTCTAAAATTTTAGACAAAATTAATGTTAATACAGTCCATCCTCCAAGTTTGTGAGATTATGGGCGACATGCGACCTCGCAAATTTCAAACAACATAGTTTATGGGAATAATTACTTATGGGCGGCACCCGACGAATTTCCGTATTAATTGGTACTGTACATTTATATCGGTTGTGGGACACATTTGCAAACGACAAATTAGCGGAGCTATGTCGTAAAGGGTTTAAATTTAGAATAGGGAGTAATAAAGTAACATGGGACATAATTTTAAAAGATATTGTTTTTTCAGTCAATAAATTAAAAGATAAATTGTTAAAAATTGCGTGCTGCAATGCGAGAGAACTAGAAGCATGGTCTAAATTATTAATTAAGTTAATTAGAAATAAAATTTTCTCGCTTAAAAATGAATTTAATCTTTCAGATTTTATAGACTATAATTATAATAAGCTTAAAGCTGATTTAATAAATTTACATAAACATTTTGTAATCACTACAGTAGATAAAGCCAGCAATAATTATAGCTTCACATGTAAGAAATTTTATCTTGAAAATATGAAAAAAGAATTAGGTATTAATGGTAACATATTACGTAAAAATATTTGCGGTAATTCTGTTTATGAAATTCAAAATAATCTGAATATTGATAACTTAATCGATGAACATACCAAGAAAAATATAATATTTGATATTAAACTTTCTGATAAGAACAAGTGCATTGCAAAATTATACATGTTACCTAAATTTCATAAAAGACCTTATAAATATCGCTTTATTGCCGGAGCAAAATTTGCTACCACTAAAACTCTATCAGAACAAGTCGTAAATTGCTTAAAATACATTAAAAGTACTCATAAAAGATATTGTAATACCATCATGAGAAGAACTGGCATTAACTATTATTGGAGTGTTGACAATTCGTTAGAAGTTATTGATAAAATAAATACCATGCCGAAAGTTACCTCGGTACATAGCTTCGACTTTTCAACTTTGTATACCAATTTGCCTTTAGATTTAGTATATTCAGAGCTTTGCTTTATTATAGATTTGCACTTTGACAGGTTCGTTAGGAATGGTAATTATTTCATAAATGTTTATACATATTTTAATAATGCATCACTTAGCTCTACTCCCACTAGTTCTGTATATTTTGATAGAACTAAACTTAAAGATGCCCTTAAATTCCTCCTTTTCAATACTTATGTTAGATTCGGGCCGTACATTTTCAAACAAATATTAGGAATTCCTATGGGTGGAAATGCTAGCCCTTTAATTGCAGACTTATTCTTGCTTGCTTTAGAATTTAAATATAAAAGACTTAGTTGACAGTAGCAAGAAAAATAAAATTCCAGAAAAATTAGCACTTGCTAAACTGTTAAGTAATAATAGTAGATATATTGATGATATTCTTGTTTGCAATTTGTTAAATTTTAATCAAGTTGCTAAACTTATTTACCCTAATTCTATTCCCCTCACACAATGTAACGTAAATTATAAAGTTGAAAATTTTCTTGATATAAATATAGAGATTGTTAATGAACAGTGCATACTTAAAGTATATCACAAAGTTGATGATTTTAATTTTAACGTAATAAACTTTCCTTTCCCTAGTAGTAATATCGATAGTAAAATAACTTATAATTGTTTTTATTCCCAATTAATAAGATTTTGTAAAATCTGCACTAAAGTAGATGACTTTTGGGCTAGAGCTAGGTTACTATACAGACTCTTAGTGGACAGAGGTTTTGAGGCAAGTAAATTGTTCCATAAATTTAATCTTTTTAGGGTCAATTATTGTGACTGTATTCTAAAATTTGACATCAATAATTTTAATCAAGCATTTTTAACTTGAAGTTTCTTGTATAACCTCTGCTTACTTTTTGTCTGTATTTATTGTTTATCTTTTTCTTTTTCTATTATTATTATTATTAATATTAATATTGATGATTTTTTAAATTTATTGTTCTTGTTAAAAGAGTACTCTTTGTTTAAATCTGTTGTTACTTCATATTTTGCAATTATTTATCTTTATATTATATGTATTCATTGTCGATAGTATCAATTGCTTACTTTTGCGATTTCCTTAGTTTATTTGTGCTATAAATGTAGGTTATTTGTAGGGTAGTTATTGATAGGGGTCACTTGAGGCATGCTATGCTTACAGGTACCTACCCGATAGCACTATCGTTAGTGAGTGCTGTACTGTATTTTATATATTATTTTGTAATAGTATAGATATCTTATCAATATTTGTATTTTGTACTATTGTTAATGTCTTGTCATGTTGCAAATTTGATTTTAAATAATATTTTGACATTTAACATGTAGTTTCTTTATTCATGCAGAGTTTAGTAAAATTTGCCAGAACGTCCCGGACTTCCCAAAGTTGACTACTTCCTTTAACGTGACGATAGTGCGTTGTTATATGTGCGATTAGTTTGCTTGGGAAACAGATTAACTTGTTCATGTAGTAATGTACACCCTATGTGGTGGATTGTGTTCTTTTATTTAATAATTTTCATTTTAGTAAGCGTTGTTTCCACATAGCGATTTTGATAATTTAATTTGACTTTATATTGTCCTTGTCCCAATTTTGGTTTGTTTAGTTTGCAAGTTTTACATTTTAATTAATATTAATATTGATGATTTTTTAAATTTATTGTTCTTGTTAAAAGAGTACTCTTTGTTTAAATCTGTTGTTACTTCATATTTTGCAATTATTTGTCTTTATATTATATGTATTCATTGTCGATAGTATCAATTGCTTACTTTTGCGATTTCCTTAGTTTATTTGTGCTATAAATGTAGGTTATTTGTAGGGTAGTTATTGATAGGGGTCACTTGAGGCATGCTATGCTTACAGGTACCTACCCGATAGCACTATCGTTAGTGAGTGCTGTACTGTATTTTATATATTATTTTGTAATAGTATAGATATCTTATCAATATTTGTATTTTGTACTATTGTTAATGTCTTGTCATGTTGCAAATTTGATTTTAAATAATATTTTGACATTTAACATGTAGTTTCTTTATTCATGCAGAGTTTAGTAAAAATTTGCCAGAACGTCCCGGACTTCCCAAACTTGACTACTTCCTTTAACGTGACGATAGTGCGTTGTTATATGTGCGATTAGTTTGCTTGGGAAACAGATTAACTTGCTCATGTAGTAATGTACACCCTATGTGGTGGATTGTGTTCTTTTATTTAATAATTTTCATTTTAGTAAGCGTTGTTTCCACATAGCGATTTTGATAATTTAATTTGACTTTATATTGTCCTTGTCCCAATTTTGGTTTGTTTAGTTTGCAAGTTTTACATTTTAATACAGTAATCTCCCCCATATAAGACCTGGCATTATCCGAACCTCGCCAATTCCCTGACAGGCCATGGGATATATAAATAAAGTAAGAAAGTTGTTGTTTATGACTTTCAAAGCATTTCGATTCTGAGTGACGGAAATCGCCAATATAGCCTAGCCTACAATCATTTACTTATCATTACAGTAGGCTACTTATTATATTTTATCAACATAAAAGTAGGTAGCCAACTTACCATAATACTAAATTATATTTCATAATAAACTTACATAAACCGAGTAGGCCTAATCTTGGCCAAACCGATACGCATGCGGTTTTATTTACCGCCTGTTTACTAAAGTGCCACCATTATCGATTTTCTTCGAGCCGACTCGAGCTGGAGTTTAAACCAGAACATATTAGAAATAGAAATAGAAACAGTTGTAAATTATAAGAAAACATAAAAAGGATGTGTTAGTTAACTTAAATAGAGTGTTTGTTGACTTGATTGGCTTGACGTTTGGGTTCCGAGACGAGGTGAGGCACCCCTACTGGGCCTCTCTCTCCCCCTCCCCGCTTGTCCTCCTCAGCCAACACAGCCGCCTTTTTTTTTTTTTTTTTTTTTTTTTTCCATGTGATTGAGGGAGGCAAAAGGCATAACTGCCTATAGCGAGTGCCTCCCCGATAGTTGAAAGAGCGACAGGGCCAAAATCAAGGGACGTTCGAGCCAAAATGCCTGGACACACGGAGTTTGAAGCAATTTAAGTCATAGGAAGCGGGAAAGACTGATTCTGGGAGAGAGTTCCAGAGCTCAGCTGTTGAGTAGAAAAAAGTTTGAGAGTAACGTTTCACTCTTGGGTTGGAGAGTTGCACAGAGTAGGGGTGGGATTGAGTTGCAAGACGGGTACCACGTGCCCTACGTAAAGGAGGTGGTATGCACTGGGATAGCTCTGAGGAACACTGATTATTATAGTAGCGATAGAATAGCCTAGCCTATCATCTACCGCTTCTTCCTCGCAAATATGGATTAGGGATTCGCAAATTAAGAGGAAATGTCGGATTTCCCTTATAATTCTACAGGCTGGTTCGCACATGTGAAATCTACCTCGCAAATGTGGAATATTAAATTTTTATCAATATAATATCAATAATAACAGGGGTGTGTGATGTCCCCGTGGTTGTTTACTGTATATATGGATGGAGTCATGGAAGAAATACTATCAAGAGCAGTGGATGTTGGTGTATCGCTGAAAAGGGAGGGAATTGAATGGAAGCTACCTATACTGCTGTTTGTGGATGATCCAGTTTTGATGAGTGATAATGAATGGGAGTTGCAGGGTCTGGTAAATGAGTTTGGAACAGTGTGCGAAAAACGGAATTTGAAGGTAAATGCGGGGAAGAGCAAGGTTATGGTCTTCGAAAGGGGTGAAGTCACAGAGTGTGAGGTGAAGCTGAACGGTCAGGCTATGGAGATCGTCAACTCTTTTAAGTATCTGGGCAGTGTGTCGAGTAAAGATGAAGAAGTGCGGGAGAGGGTACAACAGGGGAAGAGGGTTGTAGAAACGCTGAAAGCAGTAACAAGAAGTAGGGTGGTCAGTATGGAAGTGAAGAAGTCCTTGCATGACAGTGTGGTAATCCCGACACTGACTAACGGAAGCGAAGCATGGACGTTGGTTGAGAGACTCAGACCAAGAGTGAGAGCAGTGGAAATGAATTACTTAAGAAGTGCGTGCGGAGTTAACATGGAGGGATAGACAGACTAATGAGGAAATAAGAAGGTGTGGTGTGGAGGTAGATGTGCTGGAAAGTGTGAAAAGGAACAACTTGAGATGGTTCGGCCATATGGAACGTATGGAAAGCGAGAGAATGACTAAGAGGGTGTACGAGAGCGAGGTGGAGGGACAGAGAGGGAGAGGTAGACCGAATGAGAGGTGGAAGGATGGAGTGAGGAAGTACATGAACGAAGGCGGTGCTGGTTGGGGGGAGGGGCGTCGACTGACTGGGGACAGAGGTGCATGGGGTGGTTCGTTCGTGGCCACCCCTTCGGGGATCACGGCGTCAGGCAATAGATAGATAGATAGATAGATAAGATCAAGTGCATTGCAAAATTATACATGTTACCTAAATTTCATAAAAGACCTTATAAATATCGCTTTATTGCCGGAGCAAAATTTTCTACCACTAAAACTCTGTCAGAACAAGTCGTAAATTGCTTAAAATACATTAAAAGTACTCATTAAAGATATTGTGATACCATCAAGAGAAGAACTGGCATTAACTATTATTGGAGTGTTGACAATTCGTTAGAAGTTCTTGATAAAATAAATACCATGCCGAAAGTTACCTCGGTACATAGCTTTGACTTTTCAACTTTGTATACCAATTTGCCTTTAGATTTAGTATATTCAGAGCTTTGCTTTATTATAGATTTGCACATTGACAGATTCGTTAAGAATAGTAATTATTTCATAAATGTTTATACATATTTTAATAATGCATCACTTAGCTCTACTCCCACTAGTTCAGTATATTTTGATAGAACTAAACTTAAAGATGCCCATAACCTCTCGGCTGCGCATGGGGGGTATGAGACACCACACGCCTGTGCGCACGTATTTGAGCTGTTCCCATCACTAACATCGTTATTTTACCATAAATATCGTTAATACTTATTCATATGCGCCTATTTTACCATTAATATGAAGATATTAACCAGTTACAACAATAAAACAAGTGGAAACAGTGTTTGGCTGGTCAAAATCATGAAATGAAAGCGAGAGTGTGTGTGAGTGAGTGTGAGCCAACCTTCCACTCACGAAGCTTTGAGAGACACTGGAGGTACCTCTCAATTCTCTTCCTGACTTCTCCCCTAATTCACACGCTTGGTAACACTGATGACAACGCCCTGATAGCAACTCGCTAATGTTAGCACGAAAATAGACCACAGAATAAGGGAATAACAGGGAAAATAGGTGATAATTGTAGGAGGGGGGGGGGGGGGGGAAGTTGGGAAGGAGGGGATGTGGAGGAGTGATATTTGGCATGGCCCAGGGGCACAAAAAAGAAAAAAAGTTCAAGTTTTTTTGGGGTGTTTTAAATGGATTTTTTTAGGCCCAGGATCTTAAGAGTCTTCCTGCAGTCGCCCGGGGAAACTCTTAAGAGTCTTCCCGCACTTTCCGGGTTAAATTCCTCCTTTTCAATACTTATGTTAGATTCGGGCCTTACATTTTCAAACAAATATTAGGAATTCCTATGGGTGGAAATACTAGCCCTTTAATTGCAGATTTATTCTTACTTGCTTTATAATTTAAATATATAAAAAACTTAGTTGACAGTAGCAAGAAAAATAAAATCCCAGAAAAATTAGCACTTGCTAAATTATTTGGAAGGAATCTGAGTGTAAAATGGAGGGAGAGTAAGAAACTGTTCTGGAAAGAAGTCAAGAAAGTTAGGGAAGGTAGCAAGGGAAACAGTAAGGGTGTGAAAGATAAGAATGGGAAAATGCTAGCCGAGAAGCAAGAGAGAGTCGAAAGATGGAGGGAGTACTTTAATGAGTTGCTAAATGTAAGGAATGAAGAGCCAGCAAACATAGCTGGATATGGTATGGGAGGGAGAAGAAGAGAAGTAGTGGAGGAGGAGGTGGGGATCAGGAGGTCAGAAGTGTGGGAAGCCATGAAAAGAGTGAAGTTGGGGAAAGCACCAGGAACAGATTGAGTGTGTGGGGAAATGTTGAGGTATGGTGGTGAGATAGTGATCTAATGGGTATGGAAAATGTGCAAACTAGCATGGGAGAAGGGGAGTGCACCCGATGACTGGAAGACTGGCATAATAGTCCCCCTATATAAGGGCAAAGGGGAAAGAGGAGTGTGTGGTAACCACCGAGGAATATGTCTTCTAAGCGTAGTAGGAATACAGTAGGGTAGTGATTGAGAGAGTGAGAGTGAGAACGGAGAAATGGATAAGCGACGAGCAGGGAGGTTTTAGGAAGGGAAGAGGATGTGTAGATCAGATTTTTACCTTGAATTGTGTTGTGGAGAAGTATCTGGAGAAGAAACAAAAGGTGTATGTTGCCTTTATGGACTTGGAGAAGGCCTATGACAGAGTGGATAGAGAAGGTTTGTGGAAAGTACTTAGAATATACGGAGTAGAGGGCAAGTTGCTGAAAGCAGTGAAGAGCATGTATGAGGGTGCAAAGGCGGCAGTACGTGTGGAGAGTGAGCAGAGCGAGTTCTTTGACCTGAATGTTTGTTTGAAACAGGGGTGTGTGATGTCCCCGTGGTTGTTTACTGTATATATGGATGAAGTTATGAAAGAAATACTATCAAGAGCAGTGGATGTTGGTGTATCGCTGAAAAGGGAGGGAATTGAGTGGAAGCTACCTATACTGCTGTTTGCGGATGATACAGTTCTGATGAGTGATAATGAATGGGAGTTGCAGGGTCTGGTAAATGAGTTTGGAACAGTGTGCGAAAAACGGAATTTGAAGGTAAATACGGGGAAGAGCAAGGTTATGGTCTTCGAAAGGGGTGAAGTCACAGAGTGTGAGGTGAAGCTGAACGGTCAGGCTATGGAGATCGTCAACTCTTTTAAGTATCTGGGCAGTGTGTTGAGTAAAGATGGGACTATGGATGAAGGTGCGGGAGAGGGTACAACAGGGGAAGAGGGTTGTAGGAACGCTAAAAGCAGTAACAAGAAATAGGGTGGTCAGTATGGAAGTGAAGAAGTCCTTGCATGACAGTGTGGTAATCCCGACACTGACTTACGGAAGCGAAGCATGGACGTTGGTTGAGAGACTCAGACCAAGAGTGAGAGCAGTGGAAATTAATTACTTAAGGAGTGCGTGCGGAGTTACATGGAGGGATAGACAGACTAATGAGGAAGTAAGAAGGAGGTGTGGTGTGGAGGTAGATGTGCTGGAAAGTGTGAAAAGGAACAACTTGAGATGGTTCGGCCATATGGAACGTATGGAAAGCGAGAGAATGACTAAGAGGGTGTACGAGAGCGAGGTGGAGGGACAGAGGGGGAGAGGTAGACCGAATATGAGGTGGAAGGATGGAGTGAGGAACTACATGAACAAAGGCGGTGCTGGTTGGGGGGAGGGGCATCGACTGACTGGGGACAGAGGTGCATGGGGGCGGTTCGTTCGTGGCACCCCTTCGGGGATCACGGCGTCAGGCAATAGATAGATAGATAGATAGATAAACAAAGCCAATAGAATTGTAGGGCTGATAAGGAGGACATTTGTGTCACTTGACGAAGAAATCTTCAGGAATCTCTATACAGCGCTGGTTAGGCCGCACCTGGAATATGCGAACCAGGTGTGGGCTCCATATATGGTAAAGGATATAGAAGCAGTGGAGAAAGTGCAGAGGAGAGCTAGCAAGCTGGTACCAACGTTGAAGAACGCGGGCTATGAGCAGAGGTTGAGGACACTGGGGCTTCCGACACTGGCATATAGGAGAAAGAGAGGGGATATGATAGAGACTTTTAAGATAGTGTCAGGAAAGTACGATGAGGATGTGTGTGAAGGTATCTTCTTGATGCGGGAGGGAACAAGAACGAGAGGACACTCTAAGAAAATTTAAAAAGAAAGAAATAGGCTTGAGAAGGCAAAGAACTCATTTTGTGATAGAGTGGTAAATGAGTGGAACGCACTGCCCCAGTATGTAGTCGATTCCGAATCAATAAGGGAGTTTGAAAGTAATCTTGATAAAGCATGGGGAAGACAAGATTTGAAGTTTGATTATAAAACAAAAATACAGAATAGTAAAAATGTTGCGTCTGCTACCGCCGCCGCCAACACCGTGAACGACCGCAGCAGTGCAAGTACTGGTACTGAGCTGGATACACAGGCATAGTTTGCCTTTTTCCAGAGGATCTACCGTAAGAAACTGTAAGAATACCTGGGCCTAGTGACAGTGAAGCATTGCTTTCTGTCACTCTGTCGCAGGCCAAGGAGCCCAGGACCTCGGGGGGACATAGCCTCACCTGCCACTCCTTCCCCACCTCGCCCACCCGCACGCCGCCCACGCATCACTCGTTCCCCGCCAGATTATGTGGGGGCCACTGATGATGAAGGGCACCACTCAGAAGACTCTGGCCATGATTATTTAGGTCCACCGTCAGGGCAAGATGACCACTCTGACGACCACACTCTTGCAGCATCACTCAGTCCATAAACCGTCTTTTTAAGTTTCCAAATTCTTCCACTGAAGAATTCCGGCGGAGGATGTAAATATACCTCACGTTTAATGCCGTTACCTTGCAGGAATGCCGATTTAATGTCTATCGTGTGACATGACCACCCTTTCATTTGTATAGTAGCTAGAGCCAACCTCAATGATTCTTTACCACATGTAGGAGATTCGGTGTTTACCTCATCCTTAAGCTCTTCCTCGAATCCGCGAGCCACCAGTCTGGCTTTCACAATCCTACCTTGTTTAGTCTCTTTCTCGGTCACAATCCACCTTGTGGAAATAATGTCCTGACCTTCCCATTCCACTTCATCATATACATCATTCTCTCTCCAACTGTCTATTTCTTTTCTCTTGGCTTCCATAGACTTTTCACCTGAACATGTAATCATTATTTCCTCCTCATCTTCTATTTCTCTAATTTCATTAATGTCCTTCACGAAATCCATCCAGGTCTCTTCTCCGTTCTCTTCATTACGATAGTTAAAGCAATTCTTAAATTTACCCGATGCTTTGCCTGCCCTGCTCAAGATCTTGACGTTAATCCTCTCATTGGAATCTGTAAGTGATACCTCATATCGCTTTCCTACCTTTGGGATAGCATTCCTTTCCTCATTACAATCCTCCACAGTTTCACCACTTACATCATCGCCATCACTGTCATCATCACTCACTGCAGCGGCCTTCTCTGTCGTCTCCTCTGTAGTCTGTAAACTGCTTCTACCTTCATTACTATAGCTAACCACATTACTGGCCGAGTATCCTTTCACTCTGCATACATGGGCCCTTACAACATAACCTCCATGCCGCAAATGTTAACCTTACCATCCTTACCTATAACTCTTGCAGGACCTCGCCAGCTGTCCTCGCCTTCTCGTTTATAATAGACATAATTGCCTATCTTAACATCTTCATCATTTGTTTTACGAATGTTATGTGACAAAGCCCTTTTAATTCTCTCGTTAGCATCAGATTTCACAAATTCCTCTCTACACTTACGCAAAGCATTCAAATTATTAGCTACAATCTGAGAGGATGTAACATTTTCCAAGGCTGGAGGGTTATCTGCTGCTATGTTAGGATGGTTAGGATTAAAACTAAACACCAACTGATTAGGGGAGAATCCATTATTGTTGTGAAGAGCATTCCTGGCAGCCACAGCCCAAGCCAGTGCAGTTTCTATGTTGCATTTAGTATCTTCTTTAATCTTTAGTACGTTAGCCTTTAGCACTGCATTCAGTCTTTCACACGTCCCATTACTCCATGGACTTTCTGCGGCAGTACACATTATCTCAATGTTGAAATTCTCACCCATGCTCCTGAAATCCATATTATTAAATTCTCCTCCATTATCAGTCAACATCTTCTTGGGTGTGCCAAATATTGCTATCCAGTATCTCATAACAGCATCTATAATCACACTTGGGGTTTTATTTTTGATCACGCATGCATTACAGTATCTAGTAGCGAGATCAATCATTACAAGGAAATACTTATCCTCAAAGAATTTCAGGTCCATACTTACAACGTCATTGAAGTTCCTCGCCATTGGCATACTAACCACAGGTCTAGACGGTGTTCTCTGGAACTTACTACAAGTTTCACATGATTCTCCAACATTTCTTATTTCATCTTCTAACTCTGCATCTATGATACCAGCTTCCTTGACCAATGTGATAAGTTTTTCCTTTGTAGGGTGGGCGAATTGCTTATGGAGTTTCAATGCTTTCTTCTTGGCATCACCTTTTCCATAGCTGTACAAGACATACCTCATGAAGTTCCTGTCCTCTCTGAAACTCTCGAATTTATTTATAGGCATAGCATAATGACCAGTGCTAGTGATTTTCAAGTTCTTAATTCTACCATACTTCCAGTCAACTTTGTCTTCAGCCAAATTCATCACCATACCCATCTTTTTCATGAAAGATTTACTTAGCAAAAGTGGTATATCCGATTCAACAACATCCGTCTCGATCATTAGCCTTTCTTTACCAATATAAGCGGGTATGCTGACTTTCCTATGGGCTTTCACTGTGTTACCATCACCAAACCGGAATGATTTATTGGTGCTATACTCTTTAACTTTACTCTTATCATTTACATCAATCATTTCATGATATTCCTCCAACCATTTATCCCCACACACATTAACGTTACAACCTGTGTCAAGTACTGCACAACCTATAGTTTCCTTCCTCAATGTTCTGGTATCACCGTTATCCTCAAAGAAACTGTCTAGTCATACTTCCTTTTTGTCTACTTCCTTTACTTTGTCACAATTCCTCACCCAATGATCTTTCGATCCACATTCAAAACATCCACCGTCAAGCCTATTCCTCCTCCAACTTCTTCTCTGGTATCTACCATATCTACCACCCCTATTGTATCTACCATTGTTCCAGTTCCTATGATAACCACCTTGGCCACCATAATTGGTTGTCCACATGATCTCTTCTTCTGTATTACCGTCCTTTGAAGATACAGCAGTCTCCTCAATCTTCAAACATATTTCTTTTAGTTCCTGTTCCAAAATTGTTTTTCTATTCTTCAAATCATCCTTCCCATTCACCTTTGTCATATATACCGGTTCAGACTTAACCTTAACTTCTTGAGTTACTTCACTCCTTGTCACACTGCTTGACTCAAACATTCGTTTTAATGTTGATCGAACCTCCTTAAATGATAGGGGTTTTGTTGATGCCATAACCTGTTCCCTTTGTATTTCCGTTAATTTACAATTCTTCACCAGACGGAAAGCCAACACCTCATCTGGCAGTTCCATGCCCTTTTCTGTCATTTTGTAGTACTTCATGTCAAATTCTCTCATGAAATCGCAAATTGACATGTCATCCTTCCTCACACATTCCTCAAAATTCTGATATGCCATAAATTTCCTTCTCTCGGGTTCCTTCAGGAAGGCCTCATCTAATTTTGCTATCAGTAGGTCAACTCCATTCTCTTTCTTCTTATCCTCTGTTGACACCTGATTAGCCACTTCCCTGGCTTGACCAGTTAACGTGAGATGAATGGCTAGCGCTTGCTTCTTTTTATTTATATCCGTTAATTCTGTCCACATCAATACATCTTCCTTCCATTGTTCATATTTGTCTAAATCAGTTAACATGGGGGGGTTCTTAATTACAGAAGCCATGACGGAACTATGGACCTCTAGGTTATGGGCCCAGCACGCTGGAACTATGGACCTCTAGGTTATGGGCCCAGCACGCTGTAACTATGGACCTCTAGGTTATGGGCCCAGCACGCTGGAACTATGGACCTCTAGGTTATGGGCCCAGCACGCTGGAACTATGGACCTCTAGGTTATGGGCCCAGCACGCTGGAACTATGGACCTCTAGGTTATGGGCCCAGCACGCTGGAACTATGGACCTCTAGGTTATGGGCCCAGCACGCTGGAACTATGGACCTCTAGGTTATGGGCCCAGCACGCTGGAACTATGGACCTCTAGGTTATGGGCCAGCACGCTGGAACTATGGACCTCTAGGTTATGGGCCCAGCACGCTGGAACTATGGACCTCTAGGTTATGGGCCCAGCACGCTGGAACTATGGACCTCTAGGTTATGGGCCCAGCACGCTGTAACTACGCTCTGCTACCAAATTTGTTAAATATAGTTAAGCTAATCTGCATATGTGATATCTTCCCAAATACTTCATATATATTTTATACACGTTTACAATAATTACCTTTCTGATGCGTGGCTCGCCCTTATGAACGTTGAACCCTCCAAGATGAACCAGCTACTCAGCGAAACAACAAACCACCATCGTAACCAAGAAGCACAAACGCCGACACACAAAAACCACAGCCCAAACAACTACAACGCCATGTAATACCAATCAAACCACATACCGTATCCAACTCACTATTTACACCATCTGCTAGGCATGCCTTAAACCACCATTACATGAAACACGCCGGACAATTGCTCCCCACTATCGCTAGCACAACCTCTCTCCACGATCTCTCCTTTCCGACTCCCTTCTCCTCCCCACATCGCATACACGCCCCCACTCACGTCATCAGCTGATGACGTCATCGCATCCTCGATAATTTAATCATCAGGGTAATCTCTACCCTACAAATTATAGATACCCTACATGCGATTATACTATAGGTAGTACAGTATACTTATATTATACATAACATATACATTTACTTAATTACCACCCAACTCCTTATCTAATTTGCCAAGGGTAAACAACCATACCGGTCGTTTGCAGGCCAACCATACTAGTCGTTTGCAGGCCAATTTGTAGCCAGCACATCAAGATTCTAACACATATTCCATCCTGGGTCTTATTATTGCCATTATTATTTGTTTCATGGTGTTTTCATTAAGATAATTGAAAGACATCCTGATATTTGCCAATAGTGCTAGTGATTCTTTCACTATCTTATTTATGTGGCTTTCTGGAGACATGTTATCCTTAAATTCTATCCCCAAGTCTTTTCTTTTTCTGCTTTGGGAATCACTTCGTTACCTAGTTTATAATCTTTTCTAGGTCTGTACTTGCTTTTACCCATTTCTAGAGTCTTACATTTCCCTGCATTGAACTCCATATTCCATTTGATGCTCCATTCATGGATCTTTTGCAAATTTGCTTGGAGCTCAAGGCAATCCTCCTGGGTTCTGATCGTTTTAAGCAGCTTAGCATCGTCCGTAAACATGCTCATGTAGCTTGTTAGGCCCTCAGGTAAGTCATTTACAAATATCAAAAACATGATTGGGGCTAGGACAGATCCTTGTGGTACTCCACTCTTAATTTGAGTCCAGTTTGACGATTTCCCCCTTACTGTTGTTCTCATCTGTCTTCCGCTAAGGTAGCTCTCCATCCATTTCAGCGGTTTGTCTCCTACTTTTCCCTCATGTTTTAATTTCCACAGCAATCTCTTGTGTGGAACTTTGTCAAATGCCTTTTTAAAGTCTAGGTAGGCACAGTCTACCCAGCTTTGCGCAGTGGCAGTATCGTAACCAATAGGGTCTTGCTGAGTACCGTGGAAATTGCATTGTCACTGCTATAAGCTAAAAACAGTGTGCAAAATTGGTTAAAGTTTTTGCACCACACACATCTGCCATCCTGTGCGTGGTCTCTCCACGCATCTCGGTTGGGCTACCCCCAAAGGGTAGCCAAGTCGATCCCCACCTGCCCGCGGTGACCTTGCAGACACCACTTTCCATTTTTTTTCTTTTCCATTTTAATTTTTTTCCATTGTGGTGGCACTGACGGGGACGGCGCTACCTGGGGTCTGTCCCAGGTAGTTATTTTCACGTTTTTTTTAAACCAGGGTTTTCTCTTATTTTTAATCAGATACAAAATACAGGTGTTTTTGTTTTTAATTATTGGTTACTTCCACTGAAATGGCAGCAAGCAAGCAGAGTTGTAGTTGTGGGAAGGTTGTGGGCAAGGCCAAATCGCTGGGCTGCTACTCGTGTGGTACCTATTTTCATGTTAACTGTATAAATGTTGATGATGAGGACCTCAGAGTACTTGCAAAGAAGAAACCTGGATTTAAATG
This sequence comes from Paralithodes platypus, assembly GCA_032716605.1. Lineage (NCBI taxonomy): Eukaryota > Metazoa > Arthropoda > Malacostraca > Decapoda > Lithodidae > Paralithodes > Paralithodes platypus. Next base: position 41,816,999 of record CM064528.1, read on the forward strand.
GCATTGCAATGTTTGCGATACCACCCCCCTGGCTGCAAAGGATGCAGCAATTAGTCAGCAGACCTTGGATGACCTGACGGCTGCCCTAGTTGGTGAAGTGAAGACTGCCATTGTAAACGAAGTGAAGGGTGCCCTTGCTGCGGTGGCCGTGGAGATAGAGAGTATTGGTAACAGAATGGATATCCTTGAGACTAAAGTTGCTGCCCCCGACATTCCCTTGTTTGCCAAGATAGTTCAGCAAACATTTGAAGAGACCAAAAAGGAGCCGACCAAACGCACCACTGAGGTGGTAGATGGTGGAAAGAAAAAAACTGTCTGGGACCATCAGGTCCTGGTAGTGAAGCCAAAAGACCGATCCTCCGAGCCAGTAAGCCCACCAGATACAAAGGCAATCGAGACTGCTTTGGCTTCGGTTCCGGTTAACAAGTTAACTAGAACTGATTCAGGTGTACTGGTGGTACGACTTCCATCCAAGAAAGCCAAAGAAGATGCAGGAAGGGCCATCAATCAGTGTTTGGGGGTGGCCAGTGCCTTCAGTGTCTCCGAACCAAAGAAGATGATGCCAAAAATGACTCTGGTAGGCATTGCTAATGACGCTGAGGATAATGAGATCATTCCCAGCATCCTCAACAAGAACCCAAGAATAAAGTCCCTGGTCGACGATGGCTTAGCTATGAATTTGCTATTCACCAAGCAAAAGAGTGATGCACACACAAGGACTGCGGTAGTAAAAATTTCACCTGAAATACGCTCTTCCATTGTGGATGATGGCAATTCTGTGTATGTTGGACTTGTGAGATGTCGTGCATACGATCGCTTCTGGGTAACACAATGTTACCATTGCCAGGGCTTTGGCCATACCAGTGACAGGTGTTATCGGAAAAATTAGGATCCAAAATGCAACTTCTGTGCCGGTACTCTTAACTCAAAAGACTGCACCAACAAGACTTCCCCCAAATGTAAAAATTGTATGAGCTCCACATCAGTTACGGAGCCGCCAAATCATTTCGCCTCAAGTAGAAATTGTCCTCTAATGACAGCTCAGAGAAATAAAGTTATTGAAAACACCAATTTTGTAGGTTCAAAAAACTGAAAAATGCACATGGGAGCCGGTTGAAACTGGGTCTGTTGAATGTTCGTTCCTTGCGTAACAAAATGGATCATATTTGCGAGATCTTGGATGAACGTAACCTTGATGTATTATGTCTCACTGAGACCTGGTTGTTGGAGTCAGATCTGAATATTATCCAGGCGGCATTGCCTAAAACCCATTCCATAATAAATGTTCCTAGGCCTAGGGGAGATCATCCGGGTGGTTGAGTGGCAGTTGTCTACTCCACATCTCTGGTGAATATCTTGCAAATAAGCCATAACCCAGCCCCTCTTTATTATGAACTGTTGGAAGTGGAAATAAAACTCCATCAACAAATTCTAAGAATGGCAGTTGTCTATAGGCCTGGCCATCGTGGCACAGATAGGGGTTTTATGGAAGAGTTTGGGCAGTTTCTCGAGGAATTTTCTGCTAAAACCGGAAGACTTTTGATATGTGGAGATTTTAATTACTGGGTTGACAGCCCTCATCTGAAGCCATTCTCTCCTGAGTTCCTTGAGTTGACTGATCAGAACAATTTTGTAAACCATGTGTCCCACCCAACTCATATCTTAGGACACACCCTTGACTTGGTTTTCTCTCCTGTGGGTTGTGGTGGTGTTCTGGATGTTGATGTTGAGAATGCTGACCCTAATACCTCTGATCAGGCTTTGATTACTTTCAGCTTTGATTTCCCTAAGCCACTCACACATGAAAAAGTAATCAGATTTAGAAATTATGAAAATACAGACCAAAATTTGGCTAGCAGTGAAGTAAAACAGTACTTGGGAAGTATTGATACTTCCAACCTTACTTCAGAAGAGCTGGTGGAGGTACATGGAAATGCACTTAAATTAGTGTTCGATCATCACTGTCCAGAAGTAGAGAAGAAAATCATAGTACGAGATGATTCACCCTGGTATAGCACTCGAGTTAAATTTCTTAGAAGAGCGCGTAGAAGAGCTGAACGTGAATGGCGGAAAAATAAAACAGACTCTACATGGTTGCAATATCTGTCAGCCAGAAGAGCTGTGGTCCACACAATCAAAGATGAAAAGAAAGTGTATTATCAGGGAAAAGTTGACTCATGTGGTAACGACCAGAGGAGGTTGGCTTCAATTGTAAACAGTTTACTTGGAAAAACAAGAGTCAGCTTAAGACCTTCTGTACCCGATGCCGAGTTGGCTGCCAACTTTGTGGCATTTTTTGCTGGCAAGATAACTCGCATAAGACAGGAACTGGATGATGCTTCTGTTGGTGAAGAACTTTCAGTTGTACTCCAACCCTGACACATTCCTAATAATGTCCTCTCATCCTTTCACTCAGTAGAGGTGGACATGATCTCGTCCTACATAAGAAACCTCAATAAAACATTTTGCCCGTTGGATCCCATAAATGTTTCCAAGCTACCAAGAGTCTATGATCACACAGTTGAGTTTGTTTCCAAAATAATTAATAAGTGCTTCTCTGAAGGTAGCTTCCCACATTCTGAAAAGCATGCACTACTCCGACCTACTCTAAAGAAACCTGGACTTGATGTTGAGAACATGTTGAACTATCGTCCTGTCTCCAACCTGTCCTTCATATCAAAGATATTAGAGCGTGCAATACTTGACCAATTACAACCACTACTTCAGCAGAATGAAACTATCCCAATTTTTCAGTCTGCTTACCGACAGCATCATTCAACTGAAACAGCATTGATTAGAGTACATAATGATCTAGTTGAGAACATTTGCAATGGTGTGGCCTCACTATTGGTCTTGCTTGATCTCTCTGCGGCCTTTGACACAGTGGATCACGAGTTGTTATTGAGTGATATTTATGATTGTGGTGTGCGTGACTCCGCTCTCTTGCTTCTTGGGTCGTACTTGTCAGGTAGATCCCAGAGTGTGATGGTAAATCAAGTGGTCTCGGACTCGACACCCCTGCAGTATGGTGTTCCGCAGGGATCAGTTTTAGGTCCTATCCTATTTATAATTTATATTAGCAGTTTGTCTCTTCTGCTTCGTGCACATAATGTCACCTTTCACTTTTATGCAGATGACACCCAGATTTATGTGAGAATCACAAATATAGTTGATATACGGAGTAAGATGGAATTGTTGATGTCTGATATCAAGAAGTGGATGAGAGCGAGAAAACTTAAACTAAATGATGGTAAAACTGATATTCTCATCATCCGAGGAAATAGAAGAGCTGATGATATAGTAGGTGCCCTCTCCATCAATGTGGGTGGATCTCAGCTGCGACCGGCCAACTCTGTTCGAAATCTGGGTGTATATGTGAACTCCCGATTAGATTTCAAAGAGCATGTAAACCAGATAGTTAAAAGTTGTTACTTGCACATCAGAAATCTCTATTTGGTGAAGCCGTTTATAACCAGACGTTGCCTCCTGACGTTGGTTCACTCATTGGTCTTCTCTCGTGTTGATTATTGCAATGCCCTGTTGGTGGGTCTTCCAAATTATATTTTAAAGAAAGTTCAGTCTGTTCTTAACAGGGCCGCAAGACTAATTTTTGGTGTTCCACCTAGAACTCCTACTACATCTCTTCACATAGAACTGCACTGGCTGCCAGTAAGAGCAAGAATAGAATTTAAGTTTTGTTTGGTGACTTTTAAGGTTCTCAAATTTGGTGAGCCTAGGTACCTTGCAGAGCTGCTCAGGCGCCCACCGGCACACCATGGTGTAGTTGTGCGTCATGACAATGACCCTTTTCGTCTTGATGAACCAAGGGCTTTCCAGCAGTCTTCTTTCTTTGAGAGGTCATTCTCCTACATGGCTCCGAGGTTGTATAACAGGTTGCCGCTGTCCATGAGACAACTGAGTTCTGTTGAATGCTTCAAGAGACAACTTAAGACTTTTCTCTTTGAGAGAAGCTATGATCTTGAGAGAGGTGTCATGACAGATGGCTATAGAGTTTAGGCTATTTTGCCACTGCTAGTGATTGTTAAATGTGTGTTGTATATAAGCCTTCTTTTGATGCATTGATTTTGTTCTTTTTTCTTTCTCTTTCCGAGCGCTAGTGAATTCTTCGGAAAAATTGGCGCTTATGAGAAATAAGTAACATGCTTATTATTATTATTATCCTTCCCTCTGGTCCACTGTGTCTATTACTCTAGAGTAAAAACTCAACAAGTTGCTTACACATGATCTGCCTCATCTGAATCCAAATTGTCGGTCAGTAATTAATCTTTTGGATTCCAGGTAGTTCACCCATTTGTCCCTTATTAACCCGGCAAGCGCGATAGGCCTCACGGAAGGCTTCCTATAGGGAACGCGATAGGCCTCACGGAAGCAAGACCATAAAAAAAGCCTTCCAAAAAAAAAAAGGGCCTATCAAAACAAAGGATTTTGTCTCTAGGTGAGATAATTCCCCTCTAGTACTCATCCATGTGTTTCTCACCCCTCCCTCTCCCCTCCTTCCCCACCTTATTCCCCCCTCCCCCCCCCCCCTCCTCAATTATCACCTATTTATCCTCTTATTATCATCATTTATCGGTTATTTTTCTCTCCCGCGATAATGTAGCACAAGTGGGTTGCATAAAAGATCGTTATGCAACACCCAGACACCGGCACACACCGCCCCGCTCGTCTCAGTTGACTCCCAGACAGCGAGAGGGGAGGGCTGCCTGTGGCTCTCTCTCGCCTGAGATTATGACCGGGTGGCCAATATCTTCGTTTTTCACCACCCAAATGCTTTTCCCACTTATTTTAGCACTCTTGAAGGTTCATATATACATCATATATGTAAAATAAAAGCATACCGAAAACAAATAATGCTTTATATTGTAAATATAACGAATTCTGTCAGAATCCAGGGCTAGAAATGCACAAATAACTACCCTAGCACCTAGGTCTATATCGCGCTTGTCAGGTTAATCCTTCCAGAATCTTCATGAGGATGCTCAATAGTGATACAGGTCTATAGTTCAGTGGTTTATCTCTGCTACCTCCCTTAAATATAGGAATAATGTTTGCTCTATTCCATTCTGTAGGTACTATCCCTGTGTCCAATGATTTGGTCATTATATCATATAATGGTATACTCAGTTCCTTGGCATTTTCTTTAATAATCCAGCCTAATACTCCGTCCGGTCCGGCGGCTTTGTTTGGATCCACCTTACTCATTATGTCTATGAGCTCTGCTCTGTTAAATGTGACTTCCGGCATTTCCTCTGTACCTATCTCATTGGTTTCTGGTGCAATGAATTCTCCTTCTTTTGTAAATACTGATGCAAAATTTCTATTTAGTTCTTCCGCAATTTCTGTTTCCACTTTTAATCTTTAGGATTGTGGCTTTTATCTTCCTTTTGCCGTTTACAAACTTGAAAAACATTTTTGGATTCTTTTCATAGTTCTCCACTATCTCTTTCTCATGGTTTGCCTCTGACCTCCTCCTCATTTCTGTGTATTTGTTTCTCTCCTCTTTATACTTTTGCCTGTTATCTTCCGAATCCCAGTTTCTCATCTTTTTTCAGGCTTTGTTTTTTGCTTCCTGTGCTTGCCTACATTCGCGGTTAAACCATTCTTTGCGATTTCCTTTTTTTCTGTTATTAATGTACTTTGGGACAAATGTTTTTATACCAGTATCATAGATCTCCATGAATGCCTTGAGTTTTTTGTCTACCTCACTTTCAGATAACACCTGATCCCAATTTTGTGACTTGAACAAATCCTGTAGTCCTGCGAAATCGGTTCTGAAATACATCCAGTGATTTTCCTTGTGGTTTTCCCTTTCCTTGGGTAGATTATGCTTCAATAGTAGGTCTATGTCGAGAACTGCATGGTCGCTTTTTCCTAGTGGGCATAGGTACTGAATACTTTGAACCTCCTCCTCCCTTTTTGTGAAGAGAAGGTCCAATCTAGCTGGTTGATCACTTCCCCTTACTCTTGTTGACTCTTTTACATGTTGGTATATAGAATTTTCCATGGCCATACTTAAAAATTCATAGCCCCATCTTTCCTCTCCTGTTCCGGGTTCAAGTTCTTCCCAATTTACTTCCTTGCAGTTAAAGTCCCCACACATGACTATTTCATCCTTTGAAGCTAAGATATTTTCTAGCACACTAATTGTTTCCTTACGCATTAGGCTATGCTCCTTCTTACTCCATGTCTTCGTCTTGGGAGGTACATACGCTACTATCACCACTAATTTTTCGTTTCCACCAATTTCTAGTGCTAAAACTTCTGCTGTTGAAGTTTCTAGTTTTATCTCGGACACAATCAAATCTTTCCTAGTAAGGATGCACACTCCACCTCCATGTCGAAATTTTCTGTCCCTCCTCCAAATCCTGTATTCAGACCATCCTAGCAGATTTATATCAAGTTCCTCTCTTAGTTTTGTCTCAGTGAGACATACTATTTCTGGTTTCTTAGTATTGAGTAAGTCTGTTAGTTCTAATTTCTTAGAGATTAGCCCATCGACATTACTATATAGAATCCTTATACTGTACTTTCTAGTCCCCCATTACCTGCTCCAATTGCCTTATCTGCGGCGGTCTGTTCCCTACCCTCTTTTTCTTTTAGTTTTTCTTTACCTAAAGTTTCATAATCTTCCCCTTTCTTCCAAATGATAAAATTCAAGCATCGTGTGGAACGCCTTCTTAAGCGTCTGAGTGTTAGGCAGCGGCGTTTAAAGACTGTTTCCCCCCGACTTTTTTCCACTAATCGTTACTTTGACCTTATAACCATCACTATTGAAAAAATTGCCCTTAAAACGTTCTATAACAAGATCTGTGCAGTTGTCAAACGCAGTATCCTTGACAACAAGATACTTTCATGGCGATCATATATCTCGTCCTTCAATTCCCGCACCCCTCTCTCTACTTTATGGAAAAAGTTTCGCAGTATCAACGGACGCACTGTACGGCCTCCACTCTCTCCACTCAAAGACCCTGCCTCGGACTCGCTTACACATGACCCCCTTGACATCGCTGCCATACATGCCAAACATTTCTGTCACGTCAGCTCAGACCAGTCATTGCCTCGTCAATTTCTTCGTTATAAATGTATGGAGGAATCTCGCCCGCTATCTTTTCATAGCGGGAAAACACATGAATATAACACCCCTTTTTCAATTCCGGAATTGCGACACGCGCTCGACCTGTGTACAGACACTACTCCTGGCCCGGATGGATTCTCGTACGCTCTCATCCGTCACCTCCATCCACGTGCGCTACAACATCTTTTACAACTGTACAATCAGTTTTGGATAAGTAACTACTTCCCACCGTCTTGGCGGCATGCTTACACTATACCCGTACCAAAGCCTGGAAAAGATCATAGTCTTCCCACAAATTACAGACCGATTGTGCTTGCCTCATGCCTCTGCAAATTAATGGAAAAAATGATCAATCCTCGACTTTTACATTACGCTGAGTCACATGCCCTCCTATCCCCATATCAGAATGGTTCCCGCCCTGGCCGTTCTACACTGCACTCACTTATTCGCCTTGAACACCAAATACGTGATGGGTTCTCCAAGAACCAACCCACAGTGGCAATATTTTTTGACATTGCTAAGGCTTATGACACAACATGGAGACACAGGATTTTAAAAAATTTACACGATTTTGGCATGCGGGGTCCTCTTCCCTGCTTTTTACGAAATTTTCTCTCTAACCGTACATTCCAGGTCAAAAATAATGGTCTCCTATCGGACATTATGTCACAAATTAATGGAATACCACAAGGATGTGCCCTTAGCAGCTTACTCTTTATTATGGCGATCAATAGTGTCATACGCAGCCTCCCACCTGAAATATCGTATAGCTTGTATGTGGACGACTTCGCAATATATTATACTTCTCCCAGTCTGACTCACATACAACGGCGTCTCAACATTGCTCTAAAATCCATCCACTCTTGGGCATCCACTGCTGGTTTTCAATTTTCTGCTGAAAAGACTAACGCCGTTGTATTCTATAGAAATATTCGACATTTACGTAAACAGTCCATTACTCTCACCATGGGACATTCTAATATTCAGATCCTTCCACATACCAGGTTCCTTGGTTTAATCTTTGATACTCACCTCAATTGGAAGAGTCACATTGCCTGCTTAAAGGCACGTTGCCTCCAGAGAATGAATGTTCTGAAAACAGTCGCACGAGTCCATTGGGGCGCAGATCGCGCTACGCTTTTACTGTTCTACAGAGCTACCATCCTCTCAGCCCTAGATTATGGTAGCCCTGTCTATGGCACGGCCTCTGCTTCCACATTAGGAACCCTCGACAGCGTACTCCATTTGGGCATCCGCATTAGCTCGGGGGCATTCCGTTCCTCTCGTGTCTCCAATATCCTATGTGAGGCTGGGACCTTACCTCTAGCCTACCACCGTCGATTAGTCCTCATGCGTACGGCTGTTCGCCTCCGTCATGACCCGACTCTACTAGAACTATTCCATTCCACAGATAACTATCGTTCAAACATTCCAGTGCCATTCCCAATGTTGTCTCGCCAATTGCTCTCCACTTACAGTATCACCGTTCCTCCCATAACTCCCCCTCCTAGTCACATCACTCCGTGGACCCTAAACCACCCTACAGTTTGCTTTCACTTTGCGGATCAACTTGATGCCCAAGCCCCATCTCAATGTCGACATCTCGCTTTACAACATCTTGATGATCACATCCCGGCTGTTTTCATTTACACCGATGGCTCGAAAACTGCGGATGCCGTGGGTTGCGCTGCAGTCTCAGACCATGGCTTGTATCAAAGTACCTTACACCATCACTCCACGGTTTTCACTGCTGAATTATGGGCTATTCAAGGTGCTTTAAGCACCATCTCTTCATTGTCGAGGAACTCTCCACGGGTCGTTATCTGTAGTGACTCAAAGAGTGCACTGCCAGCCTTATGTGTATTTGCCCCCAAGGACCCATTGGTCAAGACTATCATCCACACAATACACAAATTACAGTGCGCTACTCGTTCCATCACACTGTGCTGGATCCCCGCGCATGTAGGAATTCCCGGGAATGAGCGTGCAGACTTCCTCGCTAAGCAAGCGTGTCATGGTGCACCCTCTACTACTTTGCTGCGTTCGGAGGATATGCTCCCTGTCCTCCGTCGCCATGTTTATGACGCTTGGCGGGTTGAGTGGAGAGCGCAACCATTAACTGGCCACCTTCGCTCCATTAAGGATGACATGCACTTGTGGCCCTCTTCAATTAATGGTTCACGTGCAGACCAAACCCTATTAACTAGATTACGTTTAGGCCACACACGCCTCACACATGGTTACCTGATGTCCACCCCTCGTGGTCCACCACCTGAATGCCAACATTGCCATACATCATTGACTGTTTTTCACTTTCTTTGTATTTGTCCCGTCTATGCATCTGCAAGACGGAGATTCTTGCTGAACACCTCATTACATGGCATCCTCTCTGACTCAGACTCTTTCAATTTCACCCCTATTCGTCACTTCCTGAGAGCGATAAATTTATACAATGACATATAACTCCTGACATATACGTGACTTTAAACTCTGTACCACCTCCTCCACCACTAGCCTTGAGAGGGCCTAGGCCCAGTGGGCTAGTATAAAATAAAAGCATCATCAACAACAACTCCCCTTTCTTACTCCGAAATTTTTTTTTTTTTCTTGTTCTGTCCTCTTGCTATTTTCCTCTTTGCCGTTTAGAAACCGGCTGGGCAGCCGACGGCGCACGCCCGCACGTGGCTACTATGCAGAAGCGTCACACCTCCCCCAAGATATAAGACCCTTGACTAAGTTCTTCATATCTAACAGAAAGCTTCTCATAGTACCACACACTGTTGCGACGCAAGGCACTATATATAAAAAAATAAAGACTGTTGTACTCCACCGAGCAAGTTCAACTAACTTAGCGACAATAAGCGAAAACATTCAACTTAGATACTGCTACAACATCTTATACAAAATTCTACCCGTTATAAAAATAAAGAGTTTTTATAAGGTTTTTGCTTTTTTAATTTGTTTTTTTCCGCTGAACTACAGTGACAGCCTATTTTCCTCCACACTCAACCCTCAATCCTGTGGCAGTCTAACCAACATCATCCACCCTTGATAGACAATCCGCTATCACGTTATCAGAACCGGCAATATGGCGTATGTCCAGATTATATTCCTGAAGCATGAGTGACCACCTGGTCAGCCTCATATTCCGGTTATGAAACTGATTCAAGAATTTCAGAGGGTGATGATCGGTATAAACCACTACGACTGGTCCGAAAGCAGGAACATATACATCGAAGTGCCTGAGCGCCAGCACTATCGCCAGGAGTTCTTTTTCAATTACAGAGTAATTCCTTTCTGCACCATTGAATTTTTTACTGTAAAAACTCACTGGATGTTCGATACCTTCATCATCTGTCTGTAACAAGACAGCCCCAGCCCCTACGCCACTGGCATCAGTCGCCAGCTGAAAAGGTCTGCTGAAGTCCGGGGCCCTGAGTATGGGGTGGGTACATAACAGGTGTTTCACCAAGGAAAATGCCTCTGCACACTCAGGAGACCACCGGAGCTTCTTGTCCTTAGATAATAAGTCAGTTAAAGGTGCAAGTACAGTCGAATAGCCTTTGATGAAGCGACGATAATAGCCTATCATACCTAGAAACCGCATGATTTGTTTCTTAGTCGTAGGCTGGGGAAACTGATCGATGGCTTTGATCTTTGTCTGTGGAGGCCACACCTGACCCATCCCCACCTCGAACCCCAGGTACAAAACTGTGGCTTTGACAAAATCGCACTTACCCAGGTTTACCACCAAACCTGCTTCATTCATCTTATTAAAAAGCTGTCCGATGTGAGCACAGTGACTGTTAAAATCCTCGTCGTATATTATGACATCATCTAGGTACACCGTACAGTTGGGAATGTCGGCTACAATGTCGTTCATTAATTTCTGAAACGTTGCAGGGGGATTTTTCAGCCCGTATGGCATAACATGGCAACGATTTGTGGCACCGTCCACCACAAACCCACACACCTCTCGCGCTCGCTCAGACAAGGGCACTTGCCAATAACCCTTAACAAGGTCTATCTTAGTGAGGAACTTGGCTTTTCCTATCTTATCCACACTGTCATCCACGCGAGGGAGAGGGTAGGCATTTGTGGGGGTTAAACCATTCAACCTGCGGAAATCTATACAAAACCGCACCTTGCCATCTGGTTTGGGCTGCAGTGTGACTGGGGAAGTCCACCTTACTGCACCCTCAGAAATCAGCCCACGTTTCAGCATATAATCCAGCTCTTCCCTAAGTGCTGGTAATTTAATAGGGGGAACACGGTATGGCACTGATTTAAAGGGCGGGTGGTCCCCAACATCGACATCGTGCACCGCTTGAGTAGTGAGGCCAGGATGCTCCACGAAAACAGCTGGGTTTGAATCAAACAAGTGCTGCACAGCTACACGCTGTTGCTCAGGCAGGTGCAATATCAACTCGTGAGCCACTTGTCTAGAATTCCCCGCCCGCTGATCCGCGGAAACATGACAATCCCAATTATCCTCCCCCGCAGCTTGACTGTCCCTTCCTCCTTCTCCACCACGATCGCTGCAGATCAACACCGGGACAGTGAGATGCTCGGAGGGGCGCCTCACATACTCTTTCATCAGATTTACATGGCAGAGTTGGTTCTTTTTCTTACGATCAGGAGTAGCTACTAAATAGTCGAGATCAGAAACCTTCCTTACAACCCGATACGGACCAGAATACTTGGCAGACAAGGGGTGTCCCACCAGAGGCAGTAGTATCAGTACCTCCTGATCTACTTCAAACTCCCTCAGCTTAACCTTCTGGTCGTATCTGTCCTTCATCTGAGCTTGTGAACTCTTAAGGTTCCGACCTGCTACCTCCAAGCTCTTTAGCATTCTCTCACGGCTTTCAACAACATACTTTAGAAGCGAGCATGGCTTTGTGACTCCCTCCCAGATCTCCTTGACTATGTGGAGGGGCCCCCTGACCCTGTGTCCAAAAACCAACTCGTTCGGGCTAAATCCCAAGCTCTCCCCAGGTACTTCTCTCGCAGCAAATAAAACGTATGGGAGACCTAGATCCCAGTCCTTCCCATTTTCCATGCAATAACACCGCAACATACTCTTGAGAGTCGAGTGCCACCTTTCCAAAACTCCCTGACTCTCGGGATGGTAGGCAGATGACACCACAGACACTATCCCATGTTGCTGCATGGTCTGCTTAAACAGAGCAGAAGTAAAATTGGATCCCTGATCAGACTGGATCTCCTGAGGGTAGCCATAATGAGAGAAATAGACAAGCAGATTTTTGACAACAGTCTTAGCCATCCCGTTACGCATGGGGTAAGCATCTGGATACCGTGTTGCTACATCCATTACAGTTAGTAAAAATGTATTGCCGGCACTAGTGGGGGGCAATGGGCCAACCATATCGATAACTACTTTGCTGAAGGGCGGCCCAATGACAGGGATGGGTTGTAACGGGGCTCTCGGGATGACCTGATTGGGTTTCCCAACAACTTGACAAGTGTGACACTGTGACACCCATGACACGACACTCGCCTTTAACCCAGGCCACCAGAAAAGCTTGCTCAGAGCTGCCTCCGTCTTACGTGCCCCCAGGTGCCCTGCCAAAGGCACATCATGAGCTAATCTCAATAAGCTCTCACGGCACACCCTCGGTACTACTAACTGGTCCACTAATCCTGACCCGCCATCCCACTTTTTCTTGGGATCCTGATGTCTCCGATACAAGATCCCCTCGGACAAGAAAAAATCACCAGGCTGCGCATCCCCATCGCTCTCCAGTTCGATAGCACCATTACCACACGCCCTGACTTCAGGATCTTCCAGCTGCAAGGAACATATATCAGCAGGTGCGAGATTATCCAAGTTCATCTTAAATAATTTATTTCCACTTCCAATGTCCCGCTGAGCCATCCTTTCCTCACGCTGTGCATAACGATGCTGTCGCAGAGTCTCTTCCTGCCCTGCACCTGCACTAGCGGTGACAGGCCCCGGGGCCTCTCCAGACTCTAACATAGGTGCCAATAATGAGTCACCAAGAAACACTGCCGGCTCAAAACTCTCCAATTGACCAACACTTCCCGTGTTCTTGTGACCTTTCCTCCGCGGCTTGATAGACTGAGGTGCTGGCTGCAAGGCTCCGGATGTCTGAGAACGCGTCACAACACACGCCATAGTTTGTACGCTACACTTCTCAACCCACTCCTGTTCCTCCCTACTAACGTCGGCCGCCTTCTCGGCAACGACCAAGGGTGAAACCTTAGAAGCAGGCACCGCAAAGTCATTGCCGAGGAGGAGGTCGACGCCCCCAACAGGCAAGTTCTCTACAATTCCGACATCCAGCTCCTTCGCCACACCACCCACCTCCAGCTCCATCCGCACCAGCGGGTAGGACTTCGTAGCATTGATCCCCTGAACTACCACCACCCGAGCAGCGTTAATCGGTCTACCAGTAAAGTTCCTTAACAAGGTCTGAGAAGCCCCAGTATCACGCAATAGCTTAACTCCTCGCCTTTCGCCAGCCCACCTCACAAAACCATGCCCTCTATGACCCCCAAAGACGTCGCGGACAGGGTTCGAGCCTTCCGGACTCTTGAACACAGGCTGTGTCCCAACCTCTGACGAACTACCCTTGGCAAACTCAGAAGATATAGGCGACACCCCTATGCTGCGGGCCAATGACACAACCTTGTTTGGTGGCTTGTTCGGACAAGCATTTGCAAAGTGACCCTCCTTGTGACATGCAAAGCACTCTTTACTCTTTGGTTTCCCTTGGGAGTGGGAGGTACCATTAGACTTCTTATACGGGACGGTATTTGGTTTATGTTCAGTTTTATTGTCAGTGCTAGATGGTTTTGTGTATTTATGTGTATCAAAATTCTTGGGAGGGGGAGGGGTACGATCCTTTGCACCCGACTCACTCCTAGCTGCTGCTCCGCACCCTCGAATTAATGACAGTCGGAGGTCAGCCATTTCTGCTGCCTCCTGGAGAGTTCTAGGATTTTTTTCCTTTATATTTAATGTTAGGTCCCCGCCTGTGCACTTAAAGAACTGCTCCAAGAGAACCAGCTCACTCAACTCCTCAAAAGTAGCTGCCCTCTCAGAACGCAGCCAATGTCGTAGTGCATCAGACAAGTCCCGGGCGTGTTCTAGGAAGGTACTATCCTTGCCCTTAGTAACACCCCGAAATTTCAAGCGGTAAGTTTCTGGTTGTAACTCATAGGCCCGTAGCACAGCCTTCTTTAGCTCATCATAAACTACACAGGACTCTAAAGGTAGTGCATCATACGCTTTTAGCCCCTTTCCTAGGAGTCTTGATGAAACTAATGCTGCCCACTTTTCCTGAGGCCACTGGTGTTCCTGACACTTCTTCTCAAATCGCATAAAAAACTCAGCCACACATAACTCATCGAATACAGGAACTAGTTTAAGCAGGTGCGACAATGATTGGTCCCGATGTCTGTTACCTCCCCCAATATTTCGCCCTGTTATTATTATTATTATATGAGATGCCGAAGTCTCCAACCAGGGTGCAGAAACACCATCAAGATCAATCCACACAAAACACCCGGAGGCACTGGAGAGAGACTATGGCAACTTAGGAAAAAATAAAAACATACACTGTATACTGTACCGTACACATACACATATTAAACACAGATAACATATTATGCAGTGGAGGATATCAAGCTTAAATATAATACAATAAAATAGAATAAAATAAGTTTAAAAATTAGAATTAATGCTGCAAAAAAGCATTAACTCTAGACTTAAAAATGGAGATATTAGCTGAATTGACTAGCTCATTTGGCAACTTATTCCACAAGTCAACCATGGCCGGCACAAAACACTGTGAAAACTGTGTAGTAGAAAAATTAACACGGCTCATGGCAAGATAATTAAGATTGCTTGTGAATCTAGTTGCACGAGCCCGGACATAGGGCCCAGGCAGAACCCCATGTAAGGGATGCTGAGGGTTGTTAAAAACTTTAAATAAAAGACTAAGGGCACCAACTTTACGTCGATGACACAGATCAACTCCACTCGAGATCTCTCCAGCTCCCTGTCAGCCCGATACCTAGTAGACTCTGCCTGCAGTTCAGCCTCTCGTATAGCTGTTCTCTCTGCAGCCTCAGCCTGCACACTAGCCCGTCTCTCGGCAGCCTCAACCTGAGCTCTAGCCTGTCTTTCGGTAGCCTCAACCTGAGCTCTAGCAACCTCAGCCTGCACACTAGCCTGTCTCTCGGCAGCCTCAACCTTGGCCATCTCAAGCCGAAACAACAAATCTGGAGTCAACCCTTGAGGAGGGGAAGATGCATTTAATGGGGAGGGTCCCTGTGATTGAATTCCATGCTGCCATTGACCATCAACTTGGGGGTATGTACTAAATTCAGGCACCCTGACGTTTGATACGGGGATAGAGTGGAGGGGGGGGCTGGGGACCGGGGCCCCCAGTCGCCTCTCCACCCAGGTCTCTCCCTTCTAAACCCAATATCAAAGTCCTCAGCTGATCTTTCCTCATGCCACTTAAACCCTGGTGACCCTGAAGACCTGCCACACACTTTAATCCATACTTATTCAGCTTCAACACCATGGCAGCGGTAAGGGGCACCTCTAAAAATCTTCTAGCACCCTCCTCGCTATCGACTAGCCACTCCACAGGTCTTTCTCCCTCCGAGCCTGTATCGTGACCTGACCCATCACTGTGTTCTGATATTAGACATGTTTGTGTACTGCAGTAATTATCACGGTTATAGAATGTGCCTTATCTCCTATGCAAGTATGTATATACTAATGTTATTTAAAGTCTTTAATGTGTTATATTGGTTGCTCCAAAAAAAAAACTATGTCCACTGTATTCCTCTAATCATAAGGAATCTCAAAACAAATGACCACTATATTCCTCTGTTCAGTAAATCCTGGCAAGGTCGCCATTTGTTACGTCCTGGGATATATAAACACTGGGCTCTTTCTATTGGACTAGGTATGCGGCAACAAGCAATAACGGAAAACGCTAGATCCAACCCTTATCTATAAACCCAGGCAACAAACCACCCTAAACCGTCAAGAGTCCTGCCTGGGCAACGAGGTATCCTATGACTCGGTTACAGGGTGCACACACTATAGACTGCTGATAGTCAAGCAGGCTATATAAAAGATCACACAATTAAGTTGACTTAAAGCTTCAAGGAAAAGATAGATGACGGAATTAAATTGCAGAAACAATTTAATAACAAACTAGAAGAAAGTACATTTAACGTTATGTTAATTAATACAACTAATCACCCCTGCGTGAAAGAAGATGAAAGCAAACAGTCCTCAAAACATCGTACAGGTAGACAAGATGCGGGTTTCTAAACTGCATGCGGCTACTGTAGGATCTGATGCTTAGCAAAGAAAATATGTTGCGGATTTAGAGAACTCTTAACTCATAAGCAGGAATAAATACTAGTGATAGGCCATACAGTGTATAATGGCATAGGTATAATTAAATAAAGGCAGCAACTCGCAACATAACCACATACAGGTGTGCTTCTCACTCTTAGTCAGGCAAGCCTGCTCGGACAGAGTCTCTAAGCCACACCCTGACTCACAATGCTCACAAAAACGGTAAACTGTGACACAATAACAAGCATGCGGAAATAATAAACCCCTAGCTGTTAATCTGCCAGGTGGCAGAGGTCTAGCCGGAAGGATATAGGCTTCGGATACCCGGGCTGAGCCACCTGCTCTAGCCTAGGGACGTTCCCAAGTCTGTGCGCCAAATTACTCTAATTGAAAGGGTGCGCTCTTGAGAGACTCAGATCGCAAGTATCTGACTCTCTCCTGGCGACCCTAAAACAAAAGCAAGACGTGCTAGTGCAGTGCTGAGTGGACTAGGCAAGGGCCCTCACACAACACAACACTAGACACACAGGGACACAGACAAGAAAATGCCCCCAGACTCCCACGGGTATCCTAGTAAAGTCGTGCGGGTCCATAGGACTCGCACCAGCAGACTTTACTTAAAGGATCGCAAAAAGCCTCCCCTCCGGTCTAGCCCCTGCTAACCTGACACAAGAACACACTAGCAAGCATGAAACCACCAAATATGAGACAACAAAAAAGCTTCCTAGGTCTCATTAACAATTACGTCTCTGCATAAGGCCCAAAATCCGATCTAATTATCTGAGAGCTCGTCGTTAATACAATAATAGATATAAGGTCTATCAAGGGGATGGGATAATTAAATAGATTGGTGAAGTAGTGGAAAGAAGGTATACAAAGTAAGAGAGAAAGTTTCTAAGTGGGGTTGAGAGGGATAGATATCAAGGGGGTCCGAAGGGTACGACAGTGAGGTGAGCTCTGAGTCTTGAATCTGTCTGGACCCCGCCCTAGGCATGCAGAATACATCCCAGGCTTGGCAACACTCAACACAGTTGCCGGGTCAATATCGTCTACCCCGTGCGTGAGTCGAAACTAAGCCTAACGTTGCAATCGGATGCATATGGCAACGCTTCAGGCTCGTCCCAAGCTAGACTCTCCGCGCGAAGCAACGTCCCCCAGCCTGTCTCTCTCTCCCGCTCGTCTCCTCCCACTCTCACTAGACTTACATCTTATATATTATAATGAAACAATCAACTATCGAGAATAAAATATACTAAGATGCGTTGGTTAAGAATAAGGGCAGCTACAAGCTGTGAAACAACATAAGAATATCCCAGACATTAGTTACGTTGTCGTAGGATATATACTAAGGAAAAGCCTGCCGGCCGGCTGCCACCAGCCGGTTTCTAAACGGCTGGGCAGCCGACGCGCGCGCACGCCCGCACGTGGCTACTATGCAGAAGCGTCACAGATAGTACCTATAGAATGGAAAAGAGCAAACATTATTCCTATATTTAAGGGAGGGAGCAGAGATAAACCACTCAACTATAGACCTGTATCACTATTGAGCATCCTCATGAAGATTCTGGAAGGATTAATAAGGGACAAATGGGTGAACTACCTGGAATCCAAAAGATTAATTACTGACCGACAATTTGGATTCAGAGGAGGCAGATCATGTGTAAGCAACTTGTTGAGTTTTTACTCTAGAGTAATAGACACAGTGGACCAGAGGGAAGGATGGGTAGACTGTGCCTACCTAGACTTTAAAAAGGCATTTGACAAAGTTCCACACAAGAGATTGCTGTGGAAATTAAAACATGAGGGAAAGGTAGGAGACAAACTGCTGAAATGGATGGAGAGCTACCTTAGCGGAAGACAGATGAGAACAACAGTAAGGGGGAAATTGTCAAACTGGACTCAAATTATGAGTGGAGTACCACAAGGATCTGTCCTAGCCCCAATCATGTTTCTAATATTTGTAAATGACTTACCTGAGGGACTAACAAGCTACATGAACATGTTTGCGGACGATGCTAAGCTGTTTAAAACGATCAGAACCCAGGAGGATTGCCTTGAACTCCAAGCAGATTTGCAAAAGATCCATGAATGGAGCATCAAATGGAATATGGAGTTCAATGCAGGCAAATGTAAGACTCTAGAAATGGGTATAAGCAAGTACAGACCTAGAAAAGATTATAAACTAGGAAACGAAGTGATTCCCAAAGCAGAAAAAGAAAAAGACTTGGGGATAGAATTTAAGGATAACATGTCTCCAGAAAGCCACGTAAATAAGATAGTGAGAGAATCACTAGCACTATTGGCAAATATCAGGATGTCTTTCAATTATCTTAATGAAAACACCATGAAACAAATAATAACCGCAATAATAAGATCCAGGATGGAATATGCATCTGTAGTGTGACATGAAGAAACATATCCACAAAATTGAGAGGGTACAGAGAGCAGCTACGAGGATGATCCCAGGTTTGGAAAATTTGGAGTACCAAAAGAGGCTCGAGAGATTGAATCTACCTACACTGGAACAGAGAAGGAAACGAGGACAGCATATTCAGATATACTGTACAAATGTGTTAGAGGTATTGACAAAATCGACCAAGAAAACTTCATAGAGAGGGATGGAGGTGAGAGAACAAGAGGTCACAGCTACAAACTGAAAGTGCCTAATAGTAAATCTGATCTGAAAAGTAAAAGATTTCCTACCAACTCGATTAGTGGGTGGAACAAATTGCCAGCCGAAGTAGTGTCTGCACCATCAGTGCATAGTTTCAAAGCACGGTATGACAAACATATCTTAGGAGGCGGGAATTAACGAGCATGCTCACTCCCGCAAATACAACTAGTGTAAGTACAACTACGTGTAGTGTAAGTACATGCACACACAAGAACACACACCCAAGAACACACACACACACTCACTCACTCGACATAGCCAAACACCAATAACACACACACGTGTTTCGGTAATGGTACCGCCGGTAGACTGATTTTTCATTTGAACTTATAACTCGTTTTATATAAGTTTATTATGAAATATAAAGAATTAAGGTAAGTATACAAGATATATAGTCTATCTATCTATTGCCTGACGCCGTGATCCCCGAAGGGGTGGCCACGAACAAACCGCCCCCACGCACCTCTGTCCCCAGTGAGTCGACGCCCCTCCCCCCAACCAGCACCGCCTTCGTTCATATATAAGTTTATTATGAAATATAAAGAATTAAGGTAAATATATAGGATATATACTGTAGTACTTAAGATTAAATTATCGTATTTCGACGATATCGGTCACTCGGAAAATCAGCTGATGAATCTCGGCGCTCCAAATGCACTTGCCAATATTGAAAGTATAGGCCTATTCGCCGGTATACGGTCGGTGAATGTGTATTCGGACTTATAAACTTCGGACATTATTTCAGCCTTTCGGATTTGTTTGAAAGGCTGAGAAAAATTAAATCGCATTCGGACCAAGAGCCGAGTTTCAGACTTATAAACTTCGGACATTATTTCAGCCATTCAGACAAATCCGAATGACTGAAGTGTGAAGTTCGGACTCGGCCCTTTCGGACTTTTGACACTTTCGGACAGGGGTCTCCCCCAATTAGTCCGAAAGAGCGAGGTTCTACTCTTGTATCCGGGATGTTTGGCGTGTCCTTATTATAGTATGACCAAGCCTAGAGTACCCGGCAATAATTTAGGTAAGGCCTAGAGTACCCGGTAAATGGCCTACTGGTGCCCGGGCCTGGTTGCCAGTGGGCTTGTCTTCTTAACGGCCGCCAGTATTTGTACCCGGGGTTGTCGTTATATTTGTTTCGGTACAGTAAACCCTCGCCATCTCGGACCTCTAGAAGTTGGAAACCCGTACTAGTCGGACTGGCTACGGCTTCTCGGACATGCACTTCCGTATTTCGGACATTTCCGTCATCGTTCCGACAGTCTCTGACGTTGTCGGACTTTATATAAGTACAGTATTCGGAAAATGTCCGATATTATATTTTTCAATTCCATTGCATTAGAAATGATTCAAAGATTACAAGAAGTCCAAATAACCCGTAGTTATGTTAATGTATAAGGGAGTTACGTAGATGCATTAGAGAGATAGATAGATAGAAAGAGAGAGTTACAGAGGGGGAGTGAGTGATAAACACGAACTATTATGAGACTGACTTAATTGGTTCTGAAAAGACAAAGGAGACTTTTATATTGACTCTTTTTCATGTTATTATTTGTGTGCTAGAAGGATAATATTGTTTTAATTCCATTGCATTAGAAATGATTCAAAGATTACAAAAAGTTCAAATAAGACATAGTTATGTTAATGTATAAGGGAGTTACGTAGATGCATTAGAGAGATAGATAGATAGAAAGAGAGAGTTACAGAGGGGGAGTGAGCGATAAACACGAACTATTATGAGACGGACTTAATTGGTTCTGAAAAGACAAGATAGATAGAAAGAGAGTTGCAGAAGGGGAAGTGAGCGATAAACACGAACTATTATGAGACGGACTTAATTGGTTCTGAAAAGACAAGATAGATAGAAAGAGAGTTGCAGAAGGGGAAGTGAGCGATAAACACGAACTATTATGAGACGGACTTAATTAGTTCTGAAAAGACAAAGGAGACACTTTTATTGACTCTTTTTCATGTTATTATTTGTGTGCTAGAAGGATAATATTGTTTTCAATTCCATCGCATTAGAAATTATTTATAGATTACAAAAAGTCCAAATAAGACAGTTATGTTAATGTATAAGGGAGTTAGTTAGATGCATTAGAGAGATAAATAGATAGAGAGAGAGTGGCTAGGGGCGAGCGAGCGATAAAATACTAACATATACGAGACAGACTTATGTTTCTGAAAGACAAAGGAGACATTTCTATTTACTCTCTTTTTCATTTTATTATTTGTATGTTAGAAGGGTAATATTGTTTTCAATTCCATCGTATTAGAATTGATTCATAGATTAAAAAAAGAACAAATAAGACATAGTTATATATATGTATAAGGGAGATAGATGCATTAAATAGATAGATAAAAAAAAAAAAAAAAAAAAAAAAAATCTCAATTTCTCTGGCGACGCGGACTTTCCTTCTAATTCGGAATTTTCCCTCTCTTAAGTCGGACATAAGTCGGACTTCGGACATCTCGGATTTTTGGTCATCTCGGACTGGGTCTCCCCCCAATTAGTCCGAGATAGCGAGGGTTTACTGTATATGATACCACCCGGGAGTATTGGTACCCGGGTCTGTCATCGTTCAGAATAACCGGCAATACCCTATTTGTACCCGGGGCTGTCTTTATATTTGTTTTTGGTAATATGATACCACCCGGGGATATTGGTACCGGGGTTTGTCATCGTCGTGACAGCCTCCAGAGTATCCGGCTATGGCCTATTAGTACCCGGGGCTGTCTTTATATTTTATATGGATTATAATACAACCCGGGAATATTGGTACCCGGGTCTGTCTTTTACCGGCAGTATTGGTACCCGGGCCTTGGTACCCTGGCCTTGTTGAGATAAGGTCTAGGGTACCCGGGGACTTGAGAATTCTCAACAACGCCATGGTCTTTGCGCTCGTAAGGTTAGGCCTTCTCAGCCACGAGTGTTATTTGGCGATCCTTTATGTAACTTTGTACATGTTTTTTAAATTTGTTATATCTTTGTAAGTCAGGGAGATATAAACATGTTTTTTAAATTTTTATATCTTTGTATGTCAGTGAGATATAAATATGTTTTTTAAATTCTTATATCTTTCAATTTTTTATATCTTTGTAAGTCAGTGAGATATAAATATGTTTTATAAATTCTTATATCTTTGTAAGTCAGTGAGATATATTCAATCAAGATATTATTTTGAGTACTCTGGCTACTTATTGTAGGCCTACTTGGTACTATTTGGAATAAATAAATATGTGTGCCTAAATAAGTAGTAAAAATAGGCTACTATAAAAAGATTGATATTGAATTTGACATCACAATATTATGCCATCAGCTATAAATATTTGGTGGTTAACACTGAAAATAATGCCATATAACTGTCTTGAAGGCAAAAAATGTATGAAAAAGCACTCTTGATTGAATAATGTAAGGCATTAAGAAATCCACCATCACATACAAAGCTTTGATGGTAGGTACTGAAGGTATTGCAGATGATATGGTATGAACCATTTATTCTCTATAATGTGTGATAAATTAATGAGTAACTTAGCATTGATTGGTTATGAAAAGTAACCCCTGGCCAGAGCACAACTATGGGGAGTACAAGCAAAGAATTAAAGTTCTATGAATTTGACACTCACAGTACTCAACACTTAAGGAAAATAATATCAAGCTACAATGTTAATACGCTTTCACAGAAAAAAAAGACACTGCAGCTAGAGAGCCAAGGCTGGTATGATAACAACATTTAGTTGAAGCAAAGTGGCGTACTGAATACACAATCGTCGACCAGCCTAGAAACTAAGTCCTTGCTTATTTAGGTTTACAAGTGAATACAATTAATATAAATACATTCCTAAACGCATATACAACTCAATATGCAAATAGACTCACTATGGACCAAAAACTGATGCGTTTAAGAGGGGCTATGTAAACTTAATAGGGGAGCAAGGAATATGCGTGTTTTCTTAATATGCGATGGTCGAGAGAGGTCGCTCCTGGGCAGGAAGAGGTATGAGTCATGCTCATGGGAAACAGAGGAAGATCGGAATGCGCTGAGGCGCGGTGTTCAAACTGTGTTAATTCTTTTCTTTTTTATTTCCTACTTTTCAGTGGCTCCGTCTCAATGACGTACCTTAGGAATGATTAAGGGGTACCCCCTAAGATGATATTGGTTCTCGACCGTCGTAATCGAGGTTAACCCGAGCCCGGAACGAGGCCATATTATCATAGGCTCTTACGTCATTGACGTAAGGAGCCACCAATAAATTTGCAACAATGTGACATCGACATCGGTGGTGTTCAAGTCTCCCTCGACACTGCCATGGAGATGGACTCAGCACCCATTGTGCCCTGTACATCTAACCTTTCCCCTTGTTCCTATCCTCATCATCTCGTTGAAGATTATTTGACCTCATCCATGACCATGGTTTCCCTATTGGATGCTCCCTGCGTCAACAATGGACTGTTGTCGCCTGCAGCAACAACTCCTGTCCCTGTACCACCATCTTTGATAACTGTTCCTCAACCTATTAATGCACCATTAGCCCCATCATCGCCCCTAGACATAATTGCAGGGACCGATGGTAGCGCCGCCTTACCCTCTGCTTTACGTACTGGTGGTCCGTCCTGTGACAATGACACCCATGAGTCGCCTCCCTCCTTAGTACCACCATCTGCTGGTACTAGCTCTTATATCCAGACGCTACTGCCCTATGCGCTCCCTCACCCTCCCCGCGTGAACGGTCATTCCAAGGTGCCCTCACCTACGGCCCCTCTGGCGTCCCGGGACATCGCCCGTACGACCACTCCTCCACAGGTATCAGTACACTCTAACCTCCATTTAACGGATTCCGATTTAACGGATATCGGCAATAACGGTCAAAAAATGTAGGCCGGACAATGGACCCAGTCCGTTGCTATAAAAAAGTTGGAGCAAAGTCCGTTGCTCTATCTATTTATCTCTCTAATGCACCTACCTAAATCCCTTATACATTAACATAACTATGTCTTATTTGGACTTTTTGTAATCTTTGAATCATTTCTAATATGATGGAATTGAAAAATATAATATCCTTCCAGCACATAGATAAATAATAAATAAGATAGTCAACAAAATATTTCAACTCTCCCCTCCGTGCCAGCAGAGACGGAAGATTTACGTTTGATAGATTTTTTGTTTTGTTTTTTTCCCTCGATATACACACTCTTTCTATCTATCTATCTCTCTAATTCATCTACCTAAATCCCTTATACATTAACATAACTATGTCTTATTTGGACTTTTTGTAATCTTTGAATAATTTCTAATGTGATGGAATTGAAAAATATAATATCCTTCCAGCACATAGATAAATAATAAATGAGATAGTCAACAAAATATTTCAACCCTCCCCTCCGTCTAGGCGCCGAGCTTCCCAGACGGGAGATTTACGTTTGATAGATTTTTTTTTTTTTGTTCCCACGGTATACACAAAATGATGGGGAAATATTATAACATGTTTTTAATTGACATTTGTGTCGTTTTTGCTGATTATGAGTTGGTGGAAAATAAAATCTTTAATTCTATCATATCGGAAATGATTCACAGATTATATAGAGACCAAATAATATACACTTTTAAGTGTGTTCAATAGTTTTGCATTATCAATAGGGTGTAGCACAAGGGATTACCAGGATTTATTTCAGATACAGTAAAAAAAAGGATGCATAACAGTTAAATGTCACGATCCCGGACACCTGTACTCAACACCGGATTTTTCTCAAGGAATTTCCGGATTACATCCGGACTGGACAGTATTTAGCAGCAACGGACATTTAGCAGGAACGGACAGGTGCTTGCACGCATTTGTCCGTTAAATGGAGGGTCGAGTGTACTTAACGCGTTGCCGCCTGCATCTACGCTATCCATTACTACTTCTACTAGACAGGACCTAGCTACTACTGTTGCACACCAGAACAATGCTCTGATCGGACCCCCGCCTGTCTCGCTCCAGTAGCATAGCCAGGGTTTTCTCAGCAGGGGGGCACCTGGGGGGGCACCACTAACATGGGAGGGGCACCTGATACTCAGGGCCAGGTAGAGACTTCATTGGGCCCTGATGCTGTGGGCCCCTATACATTGATATGCGAGTGAAGCGAGTCAATCCAGCTGGGGGGGTTCGGGGGGGGGGGGGGGGGGCTATGAGCCCCCCCCCATATTTTTTTTTAAATTTCACTACTTAATGGACTCAATCTGAAGCCATATTTTTTTATAAATAGCACCTTATCAAACTAATGATTCTAAGGTACTCCTCTTAAATTTTATCTTTAGCTTTGTCTATATGGTTAATCATTAGCCTATATTGTAATAATTTAAACTCCACTAACACTAACTCAATTTACATAACCAATTTGGTATATAAATACTGTAAACACACAATCCTCTCAGAGCTTTATTAAATACTTGTAGGCTGTATATTTGTGGACAGAAATTTTAAAATTAATAGCCAGAATAAAGATTTATTAAAGAACAGAAATGCTATTAGCCCTGAAGGGAATTTTGGGAAATAACTCAAAAGTATTAGTAGCCCTACTAGGCTATAGCCTAACCTGCCACCCCAAACATCATAATTCTCCCAATTCCCGTATTTATGTAAAACAAAGGAGGGTTGAAGAGAGAGCTTTATTGATTCACTTAAGGGGAGGTATCTAGTTTATTCTCTAGACCTCCATCAAGCTTAAAATTAAACCCCCTTGACCCCCTTTCAAGATAAATTTGTACATTTTTCAGTAGAAAAATTTCCCGGCCGAAGGCCGGTTCCTCTTAACCCTCTCACCACGGAAGGGCTCTTGAACGCCCATAAAAAAGCATATAACAGGTACCCGGAAGGGCTCTTGAACGCCCAGTGGTTGAAAGCCTGTGAGCTTCGTGTGCGAGGCGTCGGTCCGACGCATGTAAACAACAGCCGGCTGGACCGACGCCCCGCATCTCCGGCCACAAGAAGGAGAGCGTCGCTTGTTCGTGTGTGCCTGTATGTTGTTGTTAAGTATCGAAAAGTAGTGTAAAGTGGCTGTTTTGGACATAAAGTTATCTCCAATGAAATCATCATCACAGCTCAACCAGTTGACTTAGAGAGCTCTACTTAATGCCATTCTACAGGTAAATAACACAGCTATGCTTGGGGATGCGCGGGAATGCGGGAAGCAGTCTGATTAACGAATATACGGTAGCCTAGCCTAGACGTTTTTCGGCCAAAACACCCGGGTTTCGAGGAATATATATATAATACATAGCCGGGGCTGGAGGGTTAAATTACAGGCTCGCTATCGCTCGCCAGGAAAAAATCGCCACCTAAATAGTACGAAAGGTCTTAAAATTGACAGAAATCGGGCGAATGTTCTTAAAATCGCCAAACTAATGGAGTGAGCATCTTAAAAACTCAAAAGCAATGGGGCTAAACATGAGGGAGAAAGAGGTAAAGAAAAAAATCCCTCAAGTGGAAATCTCCCCTTAATTAAGTTATGAAAACAGTAATGTACAGTACTTGCAGGATTAGGCTATATATTGTATTGATATGGTATACTGTTACTGTAGCCTATAATCTCTATAATTAAGGTTTAGTGACATTATTGTGTTTACACAATGCCTGCAAATTATTTTAGAGTTGAATAGATAATAATACATCATGATAATCGTACAATAAATGCCACAAACCAGAAACATTTCTTACCTAAAGTGTCCTCCCTCGTCCCTTCACCACGCATCAATCAGCTGAGCGATTTTAAACAAAACAAACAAAAGTTTCCTAGCATTCATTCGAGAAATAATTTTCTTTTGCAGTAATATTTTGTTTTCTTTCTGCCTTAACCCTCTCACCACGGAAGGGCTCTTGAACGCCCATAAAAAAGCATATAACAGGTACCCGGATGGTCTCTTGAACGCCCAGTGGTTGAAAGCCTGTGAGCTTCGTGTGCGAGGCGTCGGTCCGACGCATGTAAACAACAGCCGGCTGGACCGTCGCCCCGCATCTCCGGCCACAAGAAGGAGAGCGTCGCTTGTTCGTGTGTGCCTGTATGTTGTTGTTAAGTATCGAAAAGTGGTGTAAAGTGGCTGTTTTGGCCATAAAGTTATCTCCAATGAAATCATCATCACAGCTCAACCAGTTGACTTAGAGAGCTCTACTTAATGCCATTCTACAGGTAAATAACACAGCTACGCTTGGGGAGGCGCGGGAATGCGGGAAGCAGTCTGATTAACGAATATACGGTAGCCTAGCCTAGACGTTTTTCGGCCAAAACACCCGGGTTTCGAGGAATATATATATAATACATAGCCGGGGCTGGAGGGTTAAATTAACTGAAAAAGTTTTAACTTGAAATATTAAGAATAAGAAATAGTTCAGATATAACATTACAATTAAATTTTCCAATCTAGGATGGATGAAAAATCAAAGGTTCAACATGTATGAAAACGAAAGAAAACGAGCCTCTAACCTATAATTAAGGCGGTAACTATCATAATGTTATACTCCTTTACAAATGTTCACTGTTAGTGCTGTTGGTGAAGTGATAATTTTAAATGTAGATACGTATGATCTTTAACCCCTTATTGGCGGCGCTCGACTTAAGTCGTGCACCAATTTGCAGCAAGTTAGGAGCATTATTAAGGCTTTTAAAGGGTTAAAATCGAGTGCAAATGGCCGGGAGCGGCCAGACAGCCGACTCCCAGGGCTTACCGCCTCCCATTAACTCATGTTCCCTGTGTTCTCGAGAGGCCGGCAGTGTAGCCAGTAGTGAGCATAGCTGGGAAAAATATACCGCTATACGCTAAACTCCCATGTTCGTGGCACCACTGCAAGAGAACCACGAGTGCTACGTAGCTCGTTCTGGTCTCATTTTGAAGCTTTTAGCGCCTAGTTTTTTGCTGAATACATTTCTTTTCATGCAGATACTTGATTGATCATTCAGGAGGGCCTGAATATGCCCAAATGAGCCCAAAACACCCCGCTAGACAAGGGTTAATAATTGTAATTGTTGTTTTAGGTAGATGTGCCTTCTATCCAGGAGTTCCTAACTTCCTATTGAATACAAATGAACAAAAACAAATTAGGTATACATGTAGGGCTGTGGTGTCTGGTGGGGGGCCACCTGGGGGGGCACAGGTTTCTCATGGGGGGGCACGTGCCCCCCCATGCCCCTCCTTGGCCACGCCACTGTCTTGCTCCCAACTTGTTCCGCTAATCCTCGTGATCCCTCTTCCAATACTGAAAAGTCACATCAAAAGTCGTCTCGCAAACCAAAGCACAAGAAACATGCTGGGTTTGTTCCAGCTCCACAGACTACGTTTGACGCCATGTTCGGCCCCCCTGACTGGACGAGGTTCTTCGTGGTCTCCGGAGAACCCATGGATGACTTTGGCTTATATGACAAAATTGCTCGGACAGTCGGTGATTTTACCATGCACACCACAGGTCCTTCCAAACGCATGATCGAAGTGTCCACGCAGGACCAATCCGAGGCCCTGCACGCCTATTTTGCTGCCACTGTAGACAAATATGTTGGAAAAGCTGATGAATATCTTAATCAGTGTGTAGGCATTGTGGTTGTCCCTCTTGACTTTGAATTTGCTGATCAGGTCTTTAAAGCCTCTGCCCCTCGGGTCCTTGCCCAATTACAAAGAACTGACCCTACTGTCGTTAAGATGGAGACGTATACCATTGCCCAACGTGGTAGTCGACCTCCATTACGCATAGTCAAGATTTATTTTAAAAGACATGACCTACCCATGCACGTCAAACTTGCTCCCGATTCGCAGGTACAGTATGTCAACAAACCTCGCCAATGCACTAACTGCTGGAAGATTGGACACACGGCCTCCCGGTGTCGTGCCCTCTCTGCTCGATGTATGATTTGCGGTTCTGATGAACAGACTCTTACTACTTGTCGGGCGAATACTGCCCGCTGTGCCAATTGTGACGGGCGCCACAAGGCTGACAACAAGTCTTGCCCTCATTACAAATTCCATTGTGACATTTTGCATTTACAAGCCGCAAAAGGTCTCCCCTTCCGAACGGCAGCGACTGAGTTACGGTTGGAGGGCAAGGCTCCTCCTCGTAGGAACTATACCTCTGTTTCACCCTCTATCGCTCCTGAGCCCCTCCACTCCGTCACCCGAATGCATCACATATCGCCCCAAACGTATCCCCTCTGACACAACCTTTTGCCTGCGCAATCTTGCTTCTCCTGCGTTATCTACCTCCAATCGCTTCGAGGGTTTTACGAACCGTACTGATGACAATGAATTTTGGACAGTCTCTGCAGAGGCGGACACAGTACAACCAGCCATACTCCCTGATTTTGTTTCCTTCCAACGTAAATCTCCCCTACCTCAACCCAGTAAAAGGCGTAAGATTATTATTGCTGCCCGTCCCCTCTCCCGTGGTATGGTATCTACCTCTTCTACTCGCCACCGTCCTATGCCGTCTCATGATTCTGACTGCGGTTGTCACAATTGCGGTCACTCCCTGCTCCTCCAGCATAAAGACTCCACTCTGTCAGTCCTTGAGAATGATCTGCACCAATTCCGTTCTAAACGTGCTCCCAAGAAAGATGCCCAGTATCACCCGACCTATTGTTATTGTGCCACTCACATCTGTCCATCTGACCTTTCATTCGGTGATGTCAGGAATCGATTCCTGGACAACAATGGACTATTAACTTCTGATATGACTGACTTTGTTCTTACTCCATCCCGATTTGACGTTCACCCACCACCTCCTTCTAATGATCCTGCCCTCTCCCCTCACGCATATAAGGAAATGCGCCCTCGCAAGCGCCCTTTTGACTCCTCTGCTCCGCAAACTCTACTGCCTAGTGCTCTATGTCCCACGACAGCCCCCCCCCACCCCGCCCCCCCATCCCAGGGTGCCTTGGGGGAGGGTGGGTCCACTTCGCCTGCGACCGACACCCTTCCTGCCTCGTGTTCTATGTTGTCTCTAGGTACCAATTTTGCCTGCCACACAAGCATCCCGTCAGACAAGTGTGGATGTTCTGCGTGCTTTCGCACTTTTATCACCCCCCCCATTTACATGGCTCCGACCCTGATTTCATTGCTCGGTCGCGTGAATTCCTCGACTCGCGTCTTTTGCCCTCTCCACCCGATCCAGACTTTTGCAAGACTCTTCAATTCCTCACTACATTACGTACAAATTTACTTCATACTCCTACCCTTGTTCCTGCACTAGTTAAACAATTTTCTGACATCACTGGAGATTCACCCCCCATTGTCTCCTCCATCTTCTGCACCCGCGCCTCCTCTTTTCACCTCCCAGCACTCACCTGACTCACAACTAGTTGATACTGCATCATCAAACTCATCTTCACCCCCTGCACACGATGTATAATATCATACAGTGGAATATTAACGGGTACCAAGCTCGCCTTCGTATGGGCGAGCTTCAGCGACTCCTTCGACTGTATGCACCCGTGTGTATTTGTCTACAACATGTAGGCAATACTCTCATTCCTCCAAAACATTATACTATTGCTGCTAGTTCCCCTGTAACCCCCTCGCACCTTCGAACTGCCATCCTCGTTCACTCTCGGTGCGCATATGTTCCTCTTCCTCTTAACCCCAACCCTTTTCAAACCACCGCTATCACCATCTCCCTTCCCGACCTTCCCCCCTAACTGTTTGTTCCTCCTACAACCAACCCTCCTGTCATTATGACACGTCACATCTTCATCACATTATTCGCCAGCTGATTCCGCCTTACCTAATCCTGAGTGACTTCAACGCCCACTCTCCCCTTTGGGGAGGCTTGGTAACTGACACTCCTGGTGATAAGATTGAGAAATTCCTTTCACACTCTCCACTGTGCTGCCTTAATCTAGGCACTCCAACTTATAGGTCTACTATTCATCATACATCTGTCATAGACCTATCTTTTTCTTCGGAGGACGTTGCCCTGCTTTTTCAATGGTCTGTTTTAGAGGATCGTTAAACAAGCGATCATCACCCGGTACTTCTAAAATACCTATGTACT
This sequence comes from Paralithodes platypus, assembly GCA_032716605.1. Classification (NCBI taxonomy): domain Eukaryota; kingdom Metazoa; phylum Arthropoda; class Malacostraca; order Decapoda; family Lithodidae; genus Paralithodes; species Paralithodes platypus. Next base: position 41,848,154 of record CM064528.1, read on the forward strand.
GCGCTCTCCACCCAATTACCCTGATATAATCTCTCCAGAGCTGACTGGGAGTCATTTACGTTATCTTCCGCAAACATAGCAGATTTTTCCCAGTCATCCACCCCTGCGGACAACTTTAATTATTTCACGTCATTCTTAGATACCATCGCTCGCCGTCACATCCCACTCACCTCCCCGCGGAAGCGGCCCCGACAGGTTCCGTGGTGGTCACCTGAGCTGGCCAGGATGGTTCAGTTCAAGAATCGTGTTGAACGCCTCCTCTCCAAGCTGAGTGCTCGACAGCGACGGATAAGGAATTCTCCCCTACACCTTCCCTCCCCTATCCGTAACCAGTATTTACTCCACATTCCTCTCATCATAGAAAGGATCGCCCTCAAAACGTTTTATATATAATAAACTATGTGCATTCCTCAAACGCAGTATTATCCAAAGCAAAATTCTTTCGTGGCGTACATATATCTCGTCCTTTACTTTTCGCACCCCTCTCTCCGTCTTGTGGAAGAAGTTTCGGAGTATCAATGGGCGCACCGTTACACCACCTCTCTCCCCATTAAAAGATCCTGCCTCGGACTCACTAATCACTTATTCCGTTACCATAGCTGAAATGCACGCCGATCATTTCAGTGATTTTGACTCCGATCGGTTATTACCTCGTCACTTTATTAAGCACAAAACTGTAAAAGAGTCTCTTCCTCTCTCCTTCCGTGGGGGTGTTTCCCACGACTATAACGTCCCTTTTACGCTACCTGAGCTGCAATTTGCACTAGATCGTTGCCCGGATACCTCCCCTGGCCCGGATGGGTTTCCATACGCACTGTTTCGACATCTCCACCCTCTTGCATTACAACATCTTTTACATCTTTACAACCAATTCTGGAGTAGCTCTTATTTTCCACCGTCTTGGGGACATGCTTTCACCATCCCTGTCCCGAAACCCGGTAAAGATCATAGCCTCCTCAATAATTATCGACCGATTGTGCTTACTTCATGCATGTGTAAATTGATGGAAAAAATTATAAATCCTCGTTTATTGCAGTATGCTGAAACGCGGGCATTAATATCTCTGTATCAGAATGGCTCTCGCCCTGGCCGTAGCACTCTTCATTCTCTGGTTCGCCTTGAACATCAAATCTGTGATGGGTTCAATAAGAAACGACCCACAGTGGCGATTTTTTTCGATATTGCTAAGGCATACGACACCGCGTGGAGATACAGGATCTTGGACATACTGTACTTCACACCTCCGGTATCGGTATGCGTGGCCCTCTCCCCAAATTTATACAGCACTTTCTTTCTGCCCGTACTTTTCAGGTTAAAAATAATGGACTATTTAGTAATGGTTCTCTCCGTCAATGACGCGAGAGCCTTATATATATAAGGGCAACCCGGAGCCCCCGTGAGGGTCCCGGAGAAAGCATAACGTGACCCAAATATATAAAAAGTACATCCTAGGGTGAAACCCTTTTCTTAGTTCCTAGGGAACGTCATTAAAAAAGGTAACCATTAGAAAAAGAAATAAATTTTTTATGAGTAAAAGATTAGAAACTATGAATGTTGTATTACTAAATCAACTAGCGCGCCGTTATACAGTCCTTCCCTTGCACGCGTCCCCCAGCTGGTCACGCTGGGTTCATACGTCCTTCTTGTGGTCGCGTCCCGCGAGGAAGGACGTCCGTGTTTTAGTGCTTCAAGTTAATGCTACTTTTCATCGTTGATCCACCTCCTGCTAACTTTTCTATGAGTGTATGTTATCTTATAGTAAGGAGGCGTCATAGATATGTATTTTAGATTGAGCATTTCCAGAGAGCTGACGACTTCCGCGGGACGCACCACATGCTACAACCATTATCATTATTTTAATATTATTATTATTTACTGTATTTCTATCTTTTTCCTCTTTATATTATTACATAATGTTATGTAAGCCAGGTTAGTTAGAATGCCTCTATTTCATTTTTTTAGGCTTCGTTAGTTTTGTCTAGCGGTCGCCAGTTTTAGGAATAGGCCTTTGCCTATTTTCCATCAATGCTTTTCCAAGCTCCGCAATTCAATATTCTTAATTCTAACTATCCATTCTTATCATCTTTTCGATTAATCGTTGATTATATTCGTCACAACATTTCTTGCTGATAGCCTAACTTTTTCTCTGAACGTCGCGCTTTCGATAACAATTTTAATGGCGGACTAGAGGCTATCACATTTCCTTAATTTCTTATAGAATATTCTAGATACTTCGAATTTCATTTTTTTGATGTTTTCGTGACTTTGAGCTTTTCTCTTTATGTTTTAATAAAGTTTTTACGAAATATTTTCCTTTTGCACTGTATATAAACAATTTATTAGACTATTATTTCATACGTCTTCATAGTCTCTGTACCTTCCAGGTTTTCTGTCTTGTTGCAGAAGCGGAGAAATTGTATTCTTTTATGATACTTTTGCCTGTAATTATTTTTAATACATGCCACCGTAGCCTCCCTTTTCAAAATATGATTTTAAGCTACGAACCAACCTTCAGTTGGGCCCCTTTTTGGAGTCTCACTCCGGTCCTTTTTAGGTCGGCTAGTGTTAGACCGGGCTTAGTTTATATCTCCAGTCACTAGGAGATCCCCGTGTACTACTTGAAGTCCGGGTTGAAGCAGAGTAGGCGGAGAGTGGGGGCCTCATTTGTATTTCTTTTATTTTTGCCTACTCTGCCGGAGTTTCTCTAGTATATATCTATGATTCTCCGGGTAGTTTTACCTACCATTTTACGGTTACTACAAGGTGCTTTTGTCATACATTGTTAACCCGGTGAGACCCAGCGTCGCACGTGTTGCGTCGGCAGTGTTTGATCACCAACTCCCAGCGACGCATCACGTGCGTCCGACATATAAAAAACACTTACGTGGCTCGTAAGGTAGGAAATGGTGGGAGAATAGGAGGGGGAGGTACCGTAGTGTGTGTGGGAGCCGGGCCAGTAGGTGTGAGCGGGCCGAGACAGCCGCGCGGCTGGTGGTGGTGGGCTTAGTGGGGGATAGTTTACACCCTTAATTCACCGCCACTTTGAACCTTCATTACTCCGGTCGTATGGGAGCTAGAGGCTTGAGATTTATGTGAGACACTCCTTAGGATGTATGCCGTACAATGCCATACTCAGTTTTTACCCTAGTGCTCCCGGGCGGGTGGTCATGCGGGGGAGACGAACTATTGAACCCCCCCCCCCCCCCGCCCCCCAAATGACCGAAATGAGTTTTTTTTTAATTTTTGTCTTCATTTCTCACCATTCTCTTCCATTTTGGCTCAACAAATTTTTTTGAGGCCCCCCCCCCCCCCCCCCCCCAAAAAAAATGTCCGAGGTGATTTTTTTTTTTTTTTTTCATTTCTCATCCTTGTCTTCCATTTTAGCAAAAAAAAAAAAAAAGAAGTGAAAATGGCTTGGGACTGGGGTGAACAAAATATTATAACTAGCCGGGGCTCAACGGGTTAAGAGACCTTATGTTAATACTACCCGCACCTATATTCACACAGAGTTTTTCCCGGGTTGTACACTGTCATAGCCTTATCTCCGGGGCTTCAGAATTAAGAACCTTTTCCCTCACAAAATTGTTATTAACTCCGGTTCACAAACACCGAGTGCTACTATTGCTCCGGGTGCAATTATGTCAACATTCATATTTTACTCCGGTTCACTAACAACCCAGAGTCTCAAAACAAGTACTGTATCAACTTTACATGGGGATTGAGATAACTCAGTTTCATCTAATTCTGAATATTATCCATTACCTCTAATAATTCTCGAACGAAAATAAGTATTATTCTTTAACTCTAGTAGTTCTAATAATATTTATTCTTATCCAGACGAGACAAGAAGGAGCTTGACACACTCCGGTTGCCTGGATACTCTTGCTGAAGCCGGAGCTCTCGTGTCCCCCTGGTTTCACAGCACTCCTTCCTCGCCCGGACCCCCCCCACCGGAAGCCGGAGTGAGAGGCCCTGTTCGCCTCCACTCAGCCTCAAATTCCGACTTCTCGTATCAACACGAGTAAGTACGAACTAACTTTTATATAACTGTCTTCGTGGTGCAATGCATAAGTGTGTTGATTTTCGGTGTGAGCATCCTAGGTTCGGATCCCCGGACTGCCACATGTGTTTGTTAATTTCATTAATCAAGTTTAGGAGTAAAGTTGGTTGGTGGAGAGAACATAATAATTATCAGAGTACAGTACAATAAAAATATTCCGGGTTCTCAATCGGACATCCAATTGGCACATTCGAAGTTATTAGTTCTACGTGCAATCTACAACTTTGTTTACCTAGTGAAGATTTAATTCCCACTAGTCAATAGGGTCACTGTAAATTAAATGTGATACAAAAGAATTTTCCACTTTTAATCTTCACACAGTTGCACATATAAGGGAAATTTTATTCATTACCTAATAGGAATCTAACATAACTCGGAATTACAAGATTCCAGTGTTGATTCTTTCTCTAAAAAACTGTGACATAATCAACATTAGCCAAGACTAACTATGGATTACCCAACTCAGATAACGGAATCTCCCCTGGGTTGTCACCTCTACACTCGAGGTCCTACTTCACGCTGGAGGACGAGTGCGAGTTCCCGGGTTTCGCCACTCCGGGTCCTTCCTCCAAGCGAATGGCGTCTTTACAACAAGATCCCTCCGCACCTCCGCCGGAACACATCCAGTGGTGTGCAACAACAGGCTGTCGACAACTTCCCTTAATAGCACATAATCATTGCTTATTTCATGTACCTTGCATAGATCGCACTAGGGCAGCTTGGAATACCCTTCTCTGCCAGTCATGTTCTTTTTATGTTACCAAATTCCATGATCATAGTTCCCCTCAGGATCAATCTCTTGCTAAACAAGTACTCTTATCTGCATGGGACGATATCAAGACTTACATTTCAAGGATTCTAAAAAAGGTTCCGTCTCTGGCTGACCCGAAATCCCTTGAATTTTTGAAGATCACTATTCCTCCTTCTCAGAGGAATAGCCGATCAGTAACCCCTTCTAAGTCTAAACATTCATCCGATCGGAAACGTAAATCTTCATCAAGCTCTAGTTCAAGAAGTAAAACGTTTGCTCAGAGTAACTCCCCTCAGTCTGACACGAGCACAGCTGTCACAATTAATTTGGACTCTGATCACCAAGCTAATACTTTAAGGGAACATAAAACTCCCGAAACTTCTTATCCCAAACAGTCTCTCGAGTCAATTCAGTCTTCCATTCCTAGTTTCCAGATTAAACCACTTTTGAAAACTACTACGTCAATCAGTCCAGACGTAATTACTGTTCACGCTGATATTCATCATTCAGGGGATTCGCCAGTCAGACAGAGTCTTACAATCACTCCTCTCCAAAACAAGCTTATATCTCAACAACCTTACATACTAGCACCTGACATGCCTGAAAATTTAGATAGTCAGTTAATACCAGGTCAAGGAGTGGAAGAAGAAATTTATCTCTCAAACTCACAGGATAATTTGCATGACACCAACCCGGAAGATCCAGGTGAGGGAGATTTCGAAGGGTTCACTAACTATCAATCATTTGAAGACGATGACACTTGGTTCCAAGGTCAACAAAGCCACGAACGACCCTTCTCTCCTTCACAGGCATCTGAAGGAGATGTGTCTCATAATACTTCCGTATCTAAGGAATATGTTGCTAATGTAGTTCAGGAATCCCTAGAAGAGTTTGCTTTACTAGTGTCAAAGGATATGGATAGTAAACTAGATAAGGTGTTACAAGCTATCTCTAAAACACCTTCTCACACCCTGACCAAACCTGACCAAACCAGACCACCAGACCATACCCTTAGCAGTCAATCCTATTCTACCTAAACCATCTCCCAATATTTCTCTTGGACAGTCAGTTACTCAACCCAAGCAACAGAGCAGCTTGCTTCAGCAACCTATTTTTCTGTCTCCCATTACACCAACGGCTCTCGAAATTGACCCCGACCCTCCTAAACAACCCCTACCCCTTTTCTATGGCCCTCCTCGTCAATGGGACAAAGTACCCATCCTCACACCAATAGGGGCCACATCAGACTCCTCAGATTCCTTCCCAGTACCTCGAGAATGGTCAGTCGAAATTAATGAATATCGGCAGTTACGAGCAAAGGATGAGGAGGGTAGAGTGTTAGATGTGTTAGTTTTCCCCTTCCCATCAACACAAGATGCTTGATTTGTTGTGTACAAATTGGCTCAAGCCATTACTTCCACTAAACTATTCAAACCGTGGTCCGATTTCAAAAAATCAGACGGCCACGATGCCTTAAAATTACTTTCTTCCCTTTGCACAACTGGATGCACTACGATCCTGGGTGAGTCACAAAATCAAATGCTAGAACTCACTGATATTGGTTATGGTCCGTGGTCAGAATGGGCAGAGGAAGCCAGGAAATTTCCCCTGAGTACAGTAGAACCTCGCTCTTTCGGACTAATTGGGGGAGACCCCTGTCCGAAAGTGTCAAAAGTCCGAAAGGGCCGAGTCCGAACTTCACACTTCAGCCATTCGGATTTGTCTGAATGGCTGAAATAATGTCCGAAGTTTATAAGTCCGAAACTCGGCTCTTGGTCCGAATGCGATTTAATTTTTCTCAGCCTTTCAAACAAATCCGAAAGGCTGAAATAATGTCCGAAGTTTATAAGTCCGAATACACATTCACCGACCGTATACCGGCGAATAGGCCAATACTTTCAATATTGGCAAGTGCATTTGGAGCGCCGAGATTCATCAGCTGATTTTCCGAGTGACCGATATCGTCGAAATACGATAATTTAATCATAAGTACTATATATCTTATATACTTACGCTGCATTTTCTGTTACCCCAAAGTCTGATAACCCACTCTCATTATAGTGGGGTGGCACAAAATATACAAATTTTACGAGCCTGCCTTCAAAATGTATACAGTGGTCCCTCGCGTTTAGCGGATTTCAGCTTGGCGAAACACAGTATTGGCGATAGGTTGGATATGGTACCAGAATCCGAATTTGGCGCTTCAAATACACTTTTGGCGAGAATGCTGACGTCACGGAGTGGCGTCGGCCCAGAATGCGCTGCCCGCAAGCTAGTCTCACCAGGCCTAACTCTAAATAATTCATGGTAAATAGAATCTGTTATCTATTATCTATTGTCTTTTCTATTGCTGTTAATGTTTCATGTAGGCTTCAGTAGAGCGCCGTATTGAGAGTTACTCTTAGGCCGAGGCTAGGCTATAGATAGGCTTAGGCCTACTCACAAAACCCTAACTGAGCTGCTTGGATAGCGAGAATATCCCAGGTATATTTCATAAATTTATATTAACAGAGTAATCTTGACCAAACCGATTTGTGAACCTCATATATCTTGTGTTTTGCTTTGTTTATTGTGCCGAACAGTCTGCGACACACAACCACACACGCGCGCATCAGCTGACTCAGGGGCCCAATCGATAAATATAATTAATCAAAGAAGTGACCACGGATCCAAAACCAATTTCATTATTTTGCTCAATCGAAAAGCAGTTGGTATAGAAAATTCTAGTCTTCACCATTCACAAGGTAAAAGTGATTTATGCCTCCTGATATATATCTAAGCTAGGTTAGACCATTTCTTGGTCTGGCTAGCTAGTGACTTAGCAACTTGTTGCTAAGGTTATGTGGTTATTCCTTATCAATAAGACTATTCACAAGATAACAATGAATTCTGCTGCCTGATATACATCTAACCTAGGTTAGGTCAATTCTTTGTGGAGATATATAGGCTAGGCCTATGTCTTCTAGCAAAAACAGAGTAAGCAGACGGCGCCGAGTGTGTCGGCGATCGACGATGCGCATGGCGGGCGGTTTGAAAAGGCCCAAAAGGGTGAACTCGGGCCTCGTCAAAGACTAATGGATAATTTTCCCATTTAAATTACTATTTGCGTTTGGCGAAATTCACTTTTGGCGATGGTTTGGCTAGACTAATGAATTCGCTAAATGAGAGGGACCACTGTAGGCCTATATAATATATACAACATTTGCTTACTATTGCTGAACATTAATGTAAATATATATTACAAAATGACCACTACAAAGTAAAACAAAGAATATAATACAGATGAAACATCGTAATATAATAAATATTATGAGGTATTTCAAGAACTGCAATGATCGACAACTAGACATATCGGCAATAACTTAGAATATATACAATTGAAGATTGTTTGTGACATAATATATGAGGTGGAATTATACAAAAAAAATCTTTTTGTAACATTAGAGTAATAAATAATTGCTTAGGTTAACATTTCAATAATTCTGAGTATGAGTGGCGGAATATTGTAGGTGACGAACACTACCATGCAGCCGGTACAAGGGCTATCCCGAAACTCAATCCACCTCCCAGCTATAGCAGATGAATACTGGCATGCTTGGCATATATTTACCCTTATGGTAAAGCAGCCGCTATGCCCGATCTACATTCGTGCCTAATCACGATTCTATGTCAATGTATTTAACTTGGCTTTATTGTATTGACTAAACTAACCAATAATAAGTAACCTAATCCAATAAAATCAAGTAAAATACATCAAAATATAATCATGATTACTGATTGTAAACACGAATGTAGCGTCATCACGGCTGCGGCTATGTTCCGACATTTCTAAACAAAATAATTTTACATGTTAAGATTATTATTTGAGTCCGTATTTTGGGATTATTTTGATCTACTTGAATTTGTACAACATTGTGATGGGTATGCATATAATATAATTGCTTAATTTTGAGTACTGTATATATATACAAAGTCTAATATAGGTTATCACCCTTTCATACGATTATGACGCTTCTTTCGGATATTCTGAGGATATAGCTAGGTACATTTATAATTATCACATCCAAATCGATTATTTATATATGGATATTTATTAGTGGCCCCTCCATCATTGACGAACATGCCTATTACATAAGGCATCCTCTTCAAACACCAATCCGCCGTAGTTTGAATCTACCGCGCAGAGCATTTAAAATCTGAGGAGCCTTCATCATGAGCGCACGCGACCTCACTCATGGCTTCAGTCATTATGAATTGGGTTCTCACTACGAAAAAACTTCGTAAAAAATAAAAAAGAAAAAGAAAATAAGAATAACTATCCAATAAGCTTTCCATCATATCATAGATGTACTTGTGTGGATCTTTGACCAGACGCTGATTCAGGCGTCATTCTTCCTTCTCTGCTCTGCGGTCAGCCGGCCGGACGTGTCTCTCCACGCTCCGCTGGTTCCGCATTTGCTGCGTCCCTAGTGAGTTTTTTCTCATTTGTTTACTCCGGGATGTATCGAGTAAGGTTAGGATATGCGTAGCAGGAGTGTCCTGGGCTGGTTGCCCGCAGTGCAGTGTATTTTGGGTCGTGTGTTTGGGGCATCTATTTCGGATGTACCCTCGTGGTCCGGTTGTGGACAGGTGAACTTTTTCACTTTTTTTACGGAGCGAGAAACAGTCCAGGTGGAGACAAGAGAAGAGGAGACAAGCTAGGAAATAAATTGGGAGGGGTACGTACCAAAAAGAAAGGAACGGGCAGGGACGAGAAAAATAGGGAAAATACTGGAAACGCTAAGTTCATGTATACAAATATTGATGGGTTAATTTCCAAAAAGATTGAGTTTGACGAATATGTAAAGAGAGAGAGGCCCGAGGTAGTATGTTTGACTGAAACTAAGCTTAACCAGGAGGTAGACACAAATATAATTAGTTGTGCAGGATACAGTACATGGAGAAGAGACAGGTTAGGAAAACTAGGAGGAGGAGTGTTGATCATGGTAGATAATAAAATTACTGCTAAAGAATTAAAACTTGGTGATAGCATTGCTGAAGTGGTAGCAGTTGAAATTGAGGATAATGATAGGTCAAAATTGGACATTGTATCAATTTATTTACCTCCTAAGACTAAATCTTGGAGCAACGATGAATATAATGAATTAATTTTGGAAACCTTGCGTATGTTAGAAATTATTTGTAAAAGGAAAAATAGGCTTATTCTTGCAGGGGACTTTAATTGCGGGGAGGTGGATTGGGAATGTTTGGATGCGGGTTCAAATGAAAATACTTGGGGTAGCAAATTTCTTGAACTAACAATGGGGTATCTATTAACACAACACGTTATGGAAAATACAAGATTTAGAGGAGGTGATGAACCATCAAGACTCGACTTATTATTCACCAAAGACCCCCAAGAAATAAAGAACCTAACATATTTGAGTCCCATGGGAAAAAAGCGATCATGCTGTGATTGAATTTGAATTGACAGTGGAATTTCTGGAAGGCAGAGAGGAGGAACATAGGGAATATAGACTTAATTATAGTAAGGCGGATTATGAATCATTACGAGGATACTTTGCAAATATAGATTGGTCATTTATTGAGCAAGAACAGAATATTCAGGTAAAATACACCATGTTACTAGACATTTACAGGGAGGGGGTAGATAAATATGTACCAACATTTAAGGATAGAAAGCTGGCTAAGGAGAAAGAGTGGTTTAACATGCGATGTCACATTGCCCAGAACAAAAAGGACTCTGCATGGAATAAAGTGAGAAGGAGACACACTGAGGAAAATGGAATGAGTATAAGAATGCTAGAAACAACTATGTCAAGACTATAAGAGAGGAGAAAAAGAACTTTGAAAAAGATAGTAAACAAATGTAATAAAGAACCCAAACTGTTCTATAGTTATATCAACGGCAAAACAAAAATAAAGGACAAAATAACAAAGCTTAGGGTAGAGGGTCAATTATATGAAGACACAGTGGGTATTGTGAAATTATGAATGATACATTAACATCCGTGTTGTGGAGGAGGATGACTATGTAGAACCTGTGGTGGAATTGAACGAGATACAGGGACTAGAGTCGATAGAAGTCAACAAGGATGAACTAAAATCATTGTTGGAAGAATTGGACGTGAGAAAATCTATGGGCCCAGATAACATTGCTGGATGGGTATTAAGAGAATGTTCTGAACAACTAGTGAGACCTATTTTTAATATTGTTCAACACTCATTAAACAAGGGGGAACTTCCCTTAGAATGGAAACAAGCAAATATAACTCCAATATATAAAAGTGGAAATAAAGAAGACCCGCTAAATTATCGACCGGTATCCTTAACACCTTACGAGCGGCCTATGCGGTTTATTTATATGTACCGCCCAGCGGGGTGTTTTTAGCCAAAATAGGGCTGTTTACGTGATCATTTTCATGCCTAAATAAGACCCAGAACGTAAAACAAGTACCTATCCCTGAAAGGGCATAAACAGAGCTTTCGAATGACACCATAACGAGCTAGTTTTCTTGCAATAACCGTGCAACGCGAGTGCATAAAGCATGTAATTAGCCACTTTCCCGATACAATTCCTTATATAGCGAGTGAGAGAGGGAGGAGGGAGCTGGGATTCGTGTCAGTATGTTCGCCGCGGTGGTCTGGAGCAGTCATACGCTCGCTACTCTCCTGCCACCACTTGTCTCTCTCTCTCAGCAACATTACGTGCTGAAATTGCCACTCGACCTATGTCGAGCGCCGCCACATAGTCCAGCTTTATTAAATACGACTTATGTGGTGAGCCGCTAATTAAGGGTTAACGAGTGTTATATGCAAGCTTTGTGAAAAGATTATTAGAAAAAGATGGGTGGGTATGTTGGAGGAGAGGGAAATAATTTCAAGCAAGCAGTTCGGGTTCAGAAAAGGTCATTCGTGTACCACAAATTTGTTGAGTTACTATGATAGGGTAATTGACATTGTACAAGGGAGGGAGGGGTGGGTAGATTGTATTTACTTAGATTTCAAGAAGGCATTTGATAAGGTGCCTCATAAGAGATTGTTGTGGAAGCTCAGGACTGTGGGGCGGGTTGAGGGAGTATTATTAAAGTGGATGGAAAACTATTTAATTGGGAGGGAAATGCGAACAGTAATAAAAGGAAAGTTCTCCTCGTGGAAAAGGGTAAAAAGCGGAGTGCCTCAAGGATCGGTGTTGGCCCCAATCATGTTTTTGGTTTTCATCAACGACCTTCAAATGGGAATAGGCTCATATATATCTATGTTTGCTGATGATGCAAAATTAATGAAACATATTACAAGTAGGAGTAGTTGTGAAGAATTACAGAGAGACCTAGATAAGTTATATGAGTGGAGTCAAACTTGGAAAATGGAATTCAACACGAGTAAGTGTCAGGTTCTTGAGATGGGAAAAAGTAAATATAGACCTTCTTGGGGATATAAAATAGGAGATGAAATAATTAGTAAAGCTGTGAAAGTAAAAGACCTAGGGGTAGTTGTGGCAGACAGCTTGTCACCTGAACAGCATATAAATAAAATAACTGGTGAAACCTATGCAGTGTTGACTAACATGAGAATAGCTCTGAATTATTTAGATGAAGAGATGTTAGCAAAAATAATTGGGACAATAATACGACGAAGACTGGAGTATGCAGCAGTGGTGTGGTCTCCACACCTTATAAAACATAATAAAAAACTGGAAAGAGTTCAGAGAGTTGCCACTAAGATGATAGCTAGCCTTAGAGACCTGCCTTATGAGGAGAGATTGGAGAGGCTAAAGCTGCCAACGCTGAGGGAGAGGAGAGAGAGAGGTGACATGATCATGATGTTTAAGTGTGTGAAAGGTTTTGAGAAGATCGACAAGGGAGATTTTGTGGTGAGGGACGAGGGAAGAACCAGGGGTCATGATTGTAAGTTGAGGAAAGTTATATGTAAGTCTGATGTAAGAAAGTTCAGCTTCCCGTATAGAAGCATTGAGTGTTGGAATAAGTTGGATGGGGAGGTGGTGGGAGCAAGAAATATCCAAACTTTTAAAGCAAAATTGGATAAATGTAGAGAGAGAGACAGGACAACACGAGCTTAGGCTCAAATCCTGTATACTACAATTAGGTGAGTACAATTAGGTGAGTACAGTTAGCTAGCTTTGTGATGCAGGCGGCTTTCATTACGCGTTATTGCTTCCTTTTATCTTTCTGATGAGGTAGCGTATTTTTGCTGACGTTCCCAGCGTATTTTTCTTCACTTAGTGAAGTTTTTTCTGGGTCCCGAGTCAGTTCTTCCCTTTGCCGGAAGTATTTGCTACAGTGGTGTGTTGGCGGTGGTTCCTGTTGTGATATAATTCAGTGCTTTTTGTTTATATTCCGACATGTTAATGTTATCCGTCTGCCTAGGCCTAGCCAGCCTCTCGTAGCTTTACCACATATACAAGTGTTATTGATTTATGTTATAAATATGTACTACTGTGTGATGTGTGTCCTGGTTTAGTTGTGTATTGGCTAATTTCACGGACTATTTATGTGTCCTGGGTTAGTTGTGTATTGGCTAATTCCACGGACTATGTTGGGCCCGGCGTTAGTTGTGTTTTGGCTACGCCTCGGTCCTGTGTTGCGTTCAGATGGTATCTGGACGGGGTGGGTTATTTCCGGCGGGTTTTTCTCGGTTACACCATGAAAAAACCCGGCTGGTTGCCGAGTTTTGGCCACGCGTGGTTTAAAAACAGGCTTGTTTCCCCGGCGAGTGGGTGTCTGTGGCTCCCCAGGACGGCATCTCTGGGGTGCCTGTTTCAGGCTCCTTATGATTCCCGGCGGGTTGGCTGTACCCATCTAACAGTGTTCATACGGACACGTGTTGTTTGTAGTTTTTTCGGTTTTGCAAAGCCAATATAAAACTATGCTGTTGTTGTATTTCCTCCCCGGCGATCTTTTACAAAGATGTGGGGTTCGGAACAATTGGGGTTAACTTTTAAACTTTAAATCACCCGGCGGGTGCAACCTGGTAGGGTGGGATGACCGAATTTGCAAAATTCAGTTTAGTTGACCAGACAATTGAGGGATGCATTGTGTATCGCCTCCTTCAACATACAGCAATTTAAGGCACAATTGGGGTTAACGTTTTTTAAACTAATATTCACACCCGGCGGGTGCTCCCTGGAAGGGTGGGAATAACGAATTTACAATTCAGTTAGTTAACCAGACAATTGAGGGATACGTTTTGTATCGCCGCCTTCAACATACGGCGATCTAAAAAGATACTTCGGGAGAAGTTAGATCTCGTATATTTGTCAGGCTTCCCAGTTTTTGATCTACGAGATAATTCGGGGGCCGGCGTCTTTTTTTAGTTTTTTTTTTCCAAAATTTAATCTTGAAACAAACACCACCGGAAAGACTTAATCAGTTATAAACGCCAGGCTGGTCTTTATATATTATGTCAGAGGGTATTCATAAATCTTTTGGACAAATTAAGATATTCGGAAATCTTTTACTTAGGAAACCCCACCGCGTAGCGAGCTGTAGTCGTTGAGTATTACGTCTCGTTACCCGGCGGGTTATTTAACACTTGTGTGCGAACATGTTTGGGTTAACCTTATGAGCATTAATTCCTGGAATTTTTTTTTTTTTTTCCAGAGCTGGGTCCCGGCGGGTCTATGCAGAACCTGGAGTAAGTATCCCACCAGTCTCTGTCATGGCTACCTTTGCCCCGGTTTTTGCTTTATGCATTACGCCCTCCTGTTCAGGTATCCCTATTTTTGCGCACACCCTTTGTATAAAATGTGTTAAACTGTCTCGTTTGGTGTGGGTTACCTTTCCGGCGTTTTTTCTCGTTGCTCCGAGAACACCGTTTTTGTTTACCGAGTTTTAGTCAGGATGGCTCAAAATAGGTAAGTTACCCCGACAAGTTTGGTCGCTTGAGGGCTCATAAGAAACTGCGTTTTCTGTGGTCGAGCTTGGGATCAGGCTTCCTGTGTTATTCATAGCTTTATGCATTACGCCCTCCTGTAATGTATAGTTTAGTGTGGGTTACCTTTCCGGCGTTTTTCTCGTTGCTCCGAGAACACCGGTTTTGTTTACCGAGTTTTAGTCAGGATGACTAAAATAGGTAAGTTACCCCGACGAGTTTGGTCGCTTGAGGGCCCATCAGAAACTGCGTTTTCTAGGGTCGAGCCTGGGATCAGGCTTCCTGGTTTATTCCCGTCGAGGGGGGCTCCACACAGTTTTCTAGGTGATCAGGCTGACACCTGTTGGACTTGGTTTTCTCTGCTTTTCAAAGCCATTGAAACAATGCTGTCTGTTTGTTTGGTCTTTACCTCCCGGCGACCTTTTTACAAAGAGGTCTGGGGCAGGTATAATTGGTTTGACATTGCATATAAAACCCGGCGGTTGTACCTTCGGGTGGTTATATTAACGGATTTGCGATTCGAGTTAATTTGCCAAACAATTGATTGATACAATAGGGTATCACGGCCTTCAAGACGGCGATCTATGAGGGCTTCTGGGAGAAGCCGGATTAGAGATTAAGATAGGCTTAGACTTTTTATGGGATAAAAAGATGCCTGAATCTTACTAGTATCTCAAGTGTAAAGGGATACTTGAAAGACTTCATCTTTAATAAAGATATGCTTCATCTTTATGAGGATTAAGAAGTTATTTTTAATACTTTTGGACAGGTGAAAGATATGCTGAAATCTTTAATAAGCCATTGAAACAATGCCGTTTGTTTGTTTAGTCTTTCCCTCCCGGCGACCTTTTTACAAAGAGGTCTGGGGCAGGTACAATTGGTTTGACATTGCATATAAAACCCGGCGGTTGTACCTTTGGGTGGTTCTATTGACTGATTTGCAATCCGCGATCTTTTACAAAGAAGTGGGGTTAGGAACATTTGGGGTTAACTTTTAAACTTTAAATCACCCGGCGGGTGCAACCTGGAAGGGTGGGATGCCCGAATTTGCAAAATTCAGTTTAGTTGACCAGACAATTGAGGGATGCATTGTGTATCGCCTCCTTCAACATACGGCGCTTTAGGGCACAATTGGGGTTAACGTTTGAAAAAAAAACTAATATTCACACCCGGGGGTGCTCCTTGGAGGGATGGGAATAACGAATTTACGATTCAGTTAGTTAACCAGACAATTGAGGGATACGTTTTGTATCGCCGCCTTCAACATACGGCGATCTAAAAAGATACTTCGGGAGAAGTTAGATCTCGTATATTTGTCAGGCTTCCCAGTTTTTGATCTACGAGATAATTCGGGGGCCGGCGTCTTTTTTATTTTATTTTTTTCCAAAATTGAATCTTGAAACAAACACCACCGGAAAGACTTCATCAGTTATAAACGCCATGCTGGTCTTTATATATTATGTCAGAGGGTATTCGTAAATCTTTTGGACAAATTAAGATATTCTGAAATCTTTTTCTTAGGAAACCCCACCGCGTAGCGAGCTGTCGTCGTTGAGTATTACGTCTCGTTACCCGGCGGGTTATTTAACACTTGTGTGCGAACATGTTTGGGTTAACCTTATGAGCATTATTTCCTGGAAATTTTCTTTTTTTCCAGAGCTGGGTCCCGGCGGGTCTATGCAGAACCTGGAGTAATTATCCCACCAGTCTCTGTCATGGCTACCTTTGCCCCGGTTTTTGCTTTATGCATTACGCCCTCCTGTTCAGGTATCCCTATTTTTGTGCACACCCTTTGTATGAAATGTGTTAAAATGTCTCGTTTGGTGTAGGTTACCTTTCCGGCGTTTTTTCTCGTTGCTCCGAGAACACCGTTTTTGTTTACCGAGTTTTAGTCAGGATGGCTCAAAATAGGTAGGTTACCCCGACGAGTTTGGTCGCTTGAGGGCTCATAAGAAACTGCGTTTTCTGTGGTCGAGCCTGGGAGCAGGCTTCCTGTGTTATTCATTGCTTTATGCATTACGCCCTCCTGTACTGTATAGTTTAGTGTGGGTTACCTTTCCGGCATTTTTCTCGTTGCTCCGAGAACACCGTTTTTGTTTACCGAGTTTTAGTCAGGATGGCTAAAATAGGTAAGTTACCCCGACGAGTTTGGTCGCTTGAGGGCTCATCAGAAACTGCGTTTTCTATGGTCGAGCCTGGGATCAGGCTTCCTGAGTTATTCCCGTCGAGGGGGCCTCCACTCAGTTTTCTAGGTGATCAGCCTGACACCTGTTGGCCTTGGTTTTCTCTGCTTTTCAAAGCCATTGAAACAATGCTGTCTGTTTGTTTGGTCTTTACCTCCCGGCGACCTTGTTACAAAGAGGTATGGGGCAGGTATAATTGGTTTGACATTAATAATAATAATAATAATAATTATAATAATAATAATAATAATATTTATTCAGTTAGCAATTTACAGAGTTGGTACCACATAGTATGTTATAAATATGACATGTACCAGCCTTGCATAATTCCAACTAAGGATAGCCCAATAAGGCCGTTAGGTGTATTTCCATTAGGGTCCTTGTATATAAAACCCGGCGGTTGTACCTTCGGGTGGTTATATTAACGGATTTGCGATTCGAGATAATTTGCCAAACAATTGATTGATACAATAGGGTATCACAGCCTTCAAGACGGCGATCTATGAGGGCTTCTGGGAGAAGCCGGATTAGAGATTAAGATAGGCTTAGACTTTTTATGGGATAAAAAGATGCCTGAATCTTACTAGTGTTTCAAGTGTAAAGGGTTACTTGAAAGACTTCTTCTTTAATAAAGATATGCTTCATCTTTATGAGGATTAAGAAGTTATGCTTAATTCTTTTGGACAGATAAAAGATATGCTGAAATCTTTAATAAGCCATTGAAACAATGCCGTTTGTTTGTTTAGTCTTTCCCTCCCGGCGACCTTTTTACAAAGAGGTCTGGGGCAGGTACAATTGGTTTGACATTGCATATAAAACCCGGCGGTTGTACCTTTGGGTGGTTATATTAACTGATTTGCAATTCGCGATAATTTGCCAAACAATTGATTGATACAATAGGGTATCACGGCCTTCAAGACGGCGATCTATGAGGGCTTCTGGGTGACGCCGGATTAGAGATTAAGATAGGCTTAGACTTTTTGTGGGATAAAAAGATGCCGGAATCTTACTAGTGTTTCAAGTGTAAAGGGATACTTGAAAGACTTCATCTTTAATAAAGATATGCTTCACCTTTATGAGGATTCAGAAGATATGCTTAAATCTTCTGGACAGGTAAAGATATGCTGAAATCTTTAATATGATACTAAAGGACAACGAAAAGTAGTGGTGGAGTGCTACGGTTCGTTGACCGGCGGTTTTGAGGCACATATTTTGTACCGTTTTTTGGGTGTAACCCTATAAGCTTTAATCCCCGGAAAATTATCTTTCCAGGGCGGATTACCGGTGTTGCACCAGGTGACCAGGTAGTTCCCGGGGGCGGGGTAGTTTTCCCCCAGTCTCTGTCGTGTCGGCACTTGAACCTCTCATTGCTGTATGTTCAACGCCGTTAAGCTCAGGTAGCCCTATCTTATTTTATTTGTTAATGAAATAATTTAATAGCTGAATCATAATAAACATATATATTTTCTATGATTATATTATGATAATATTGTATTTACCTAATTGTATTTACCTAATTGTAGTTTACAGGAGTTGAGCTAAGCTCGTGTTGTCCCGTCTCTCAGTCTACTTTTTATCCAATTTTTTCTTGAAAATATGGATGTTCCTTGCCCCTACCACCTCCTCCTCCAGCCCATTCCATTTATCAATACATCTATAGGGGAAGCTAAACTTCCTGATATCGTTCTTGCAGGTAGGTCTTTTTACTTTGTAGCTGTGGCCTCTAGTTTATTCCTGTATCCATAATTAATATATCCTCCCTATCCAGCCTCTCCAGCCCCCGGGTACATTTGTACATCATTATCATGTCTCCCCTCTCTCCTCTCTTTTAGACTCGGTAGATTTAATTTGTCTAGCCTCCCTTCATATGGCAGTTCTCTGAGACTTGGAACCAATCTAGTGACTGCTCTCTGGATTCTTTCTAACTTGTGAATATGCTTCTTTAGATGCGGGGACCACACCACTGCTGCATACTCCAATCTTGGTCTAATCATACTCTTCATATTTTTGCTACCATGGTCTCATCCAAATAGTTCAGAGCAACTTTCATATTCCCGGCCATTGCATACATTCCGCTAAAGAGCTTGTTAATATGTTTCTCTGGCGACAAATTATCTTGTATAATCAACCCTAAATCTTTTTCTTTTTCGGCCTTGCTAATTTTATTATCTCCCATCCTGTACTCCAATTTGGTCTATTCACACTTCTTCCCATTTAACACATGACATTTACTTATATTAAATTTCATTTCCACTTGGTGCTCCATTCGTATATTTTATCTAAATCCCCTTGCAGCTCCTCACAACTACTTTATTTGTTATTTGTCTCATAATTTTTACGTCATCTGCAAACATTGACATGTAAGAGTTTATGCCTATCGGCAGGTCATTCACGTACATAAGGAACATGAGAGGTGCCAACACAGATCCCTGCGGCACACCACTCTCAACTTTCCGCCACGATGAGTAAGTTCCTCTAATGTTGGTCCTCATTTCCCTATCTGTTAAATAGCTCTCCATCCATTTCAGCAAACTCCCCTGACACATCCTAGCGTCTCAAGCTTAGATAACAATCTTATGTGGTACCTTATCGAATGCTTTGGAAAGGTCTAGGTAGACGCAGTCCACCCATCCGCCTCTTTCTTGGAGTACATCTATCACCCTACTGTAATAACATAGCAAACTGGTAACACAAGATGTCCCTTCTCTGAATCCAAATTGCTTTGGGGTTATTATTTTCTTTCTCTCCAACATTTTCATCCATCTCTTCCTAATTAGCTTTTCACAAATCTTGCATACAATACTAGTAAGTGAAACTGGTCTATAGTTTAGAGGGTCCTCAGGGTTTCCATTCTTGTATATCGGAATGATATTAGCTCTTTTCCATTCAACAGGAACCTGTCCTTTATCTAAGGAAGCTTGAATTATGTCCCTCACTGGCTCCACTAATTGCTCTGCACACTCCTTTAAAACCCAGGCAGACACTTCATCCGGTCCCATAGCTTTCCTTACTTCAAGTCCTCTCATCGCAGATAACAGCTCATCTCTAGTTATTTCAATCTTACTAAGACCACTCTCCAGTACTCCCGCCTGTGGTTCGTCAAAACCTTCCTCTCTAGTAAAAACTGACCCCAATTTGTTATTCATTACCTCACACATGTCCGATACATTTTCATACGTCCTAGCATCAACTCTTAATTTAGTAATTTGTTTCTTTACCTTCAACTTACTGTTTATATATTTATAAAATAATCTAGGGTCACTTTCACATTTATTTACTATGTTCTTCTCATAGTTCATTTTAACTTGCCTAATTATGTTAACATATCTATTCCTCTCCTGTTTATATTTATTCCGATTACTCTCAGTGTTCCTTCTTCTTAATCTTAATCTTCTTAATGTGTTTATTTATAGTAATTTATTTTAATACAATTAAATATAAATTTAATTAATTAGTATACTTTATGATTTTGCTCACCAGCTCTGCTTTCAATGTGTTAATGAGCTATGGGAGCTTTTAATTATCATAAACCTTTACGAGACTCGGACGAGGGCTCCCGTTCAGGGAGTATACCGAGCTCGCAAGCGAGGGACAGCCACAGCCAAGGTGTATGGCGATACTCACAGTCGTACCTCACCCGCCGGACGATAACGCCGGCGGGCGGACCTGACGCTCTGATGACGGACGAGAACAGGTTGAGTTCCATTTATCTCTTTTCCGCCGCCAGACGCGTCTCTAATGTGCCACGTAGTCAACAAACTACAGGATTAGCGAGGCGTAGTCTCGCTAATCGTGCCCCTGTGGCCGGCGCAGTGTGGTACCAGCATTTGAACACGTGGTGCCCGCACCCACTGTCCCTCCTGGTCGGGTTGTTCCACTTTGAACACAATTGGCAACCTAGAAACCTCGCGGACTTGTTCATTTTTGGACATTCAGGAGGACAAGTGGCTAGCACCTTATGGTAGCGACGTGACCAAGATATTCACGAATCAATATACCCAGTCTACAAAGCGACAGTTTCAATCGCATTGGAAAGCTTTTACGTCTCGGATTCTTAGAACAAAACAAACTGTGCCCTCGGTGGC
Source organism: Paralithodes platypus (assembly GCA_032716605.1). Lineage (NCBI taxonomy): Eukaryota > Metazoa > Arthropoda > Malacostraca > Decapoda > Lithodidae > Paralithodes > Paralithodes platypus. The sequence goes on from CM064528.1 coordinate 41,869,124, forward strand.
GTTGGTTGTTTATTATTTAATTTATCTGTTCATGCAGAAACATTTATCTGAAAGTGATTTATGTGGGCAGGTTTTAAACTCCGCTCACCTCCCCGTCAGCTCAGGCCTACATGGTCTCTGGACAAAGCATCGTCGTTATTCTCGTTCCCGTATGTACCAAAGACTGCAGATTTTACAAAAGGGCAGTATTCCTTATGGCTTTGGCTACCGGGAACAGAGTATCTGAGCTGGCGGCGATGAGCAACGCACCTAATTGCCTCAGGTTTGATAGGCTTCATGAGTGTATTCACATTGCACCTTCCCCAGGATTCATAGCCGAGATTGAGCACAGTGAACACGTGTTTTCAGAGTTCACGGTGCCGGCGTTAAACAGGGGAAAGGTGCACCATCTTTTTTGCCCAGTGCAAGCTCTAACCAAATATTTAAGAGTGGCACCTCTAAATCACCAGGGTGCTTTATGGGTCGCAAGTCCGGGTGAACGATTGATGGAGCGTACACTGGCTTCTCTCTTGGTCGAGGACTTTAAAGAGAAGCATCCCGGCATTGTGGGTAAGACCCACGATTTACGCAAGGGGACAGCCTCTTTACGTTTCCTTAATAATCTTTCGGTGAAAGTTATTACGTCCACACAGTTGTGGGCCTGTAATCAGGAGTTTTTTTCCTCGATACCTTTCAGTAGCTCTGGACAACCCTTACTTGCCATGTATAGCTTTACGGCAGAGGGTCTAGGTGGCCCTTTTAGTCACGTTTTGTTTAATTTCAAGAAAAGGGGGGGGGGGGGGGTGCAGTCAGTGTGACATAGGACACCCTAGACCCCTCCGGAGTATGTGTTCGGAACATACGAGCTGTGATACTGGTTGTAGGCATTGTATTATAAAATTTCTCTGTAGTATTCATTGCAGGAAATTGTGCTAAAAGCCAATAGTAGTGTTACGACAATTCTTGTTGTAAGTAGCTTTGGCTGTGAAGCAATAGATTTTTGAGAAATCTCGGTAGTGGCAACTACGACTTTTACTTTTGCAGTAATTACTTCTGCATAAGTACACGAGTTCAGTACTTCTACGAATGTACAAGAATTCATTTATGTTTGGTTATATTTTTAGGAATATTCCACTAGTTAATGGGGTTTATATGTGCACATGTAAACTTATAAGTTTTTAGTTTTCACCACTTACTTTAAGTGGGGTGCCTTCTTAACTAGCAGATCTGTGCACAGAGTCTCAGAGTTAACCCTTTTTCAAGCAGGCTTCTTTGAAGCACGCTCCTGCTTGTACCCCTTTTTGAAGATTTAGGCTGTATAAAGTTTATGCACCCGAATATATATTTTTTACAAAAGTAAGAATACTATGTGGTTGTTTGATTATCTGCTTTTCTAGAGTTATGATATGATTACGAATGTCCCCCTCCAGTCTTAGAAATCAGGCATGTTCGTCAATGATGGAGGGGCCACTAATAAATTATAGGTTTGACTCCTGTAAGGAGATAAAGAAAACCTAATATTTAGTAGTGGCCCCGTAATCATTGACGACTGGGGCCCTCCCGACCATCCCCTTCCCATTCGTTGATGTATTAAGGATTTTGGTTTACTTGATATGTCAGTGAAGGAAGAATGACGCCTGAATCAGCGTCTGGTCAAAGATCCACACAAGTACATCTACGATATGATGGAAAGCTTATTGGATAGTTATTCTTATTTTCTTTTTCTTTTTTCTTTTTTACGAAGTTTTTTCGTAGTGAGAACCCAATTCATAATGACTGAAGCCATGAGTGAGGTCGCGTGCGCTCATGATGAAGGCTCCTCAGATTTTAAATGCTCTGCGCGGTAGATTCAAACTACGGCGGATTAGTGTTTGAAGAGGATGCCTTATGTAATAGGCATGTTCGTCAATGATTACGGGGCCACTACTAAATATTAGGTTTTCTTTATCTCCTTACAGGAGTCAAACCTATAATATACACAAAGTCTTAAAACTGTTATCAAGCTCCGAAAGTCTGAATCGGGTTGAGTTTCGACCCTGTGTAGGAGCAGGGTTGAGTTGGCTTGATATTGGACACCCTTTTATGGCATTTGGGTGTGAAATACGACACCATTTCCAGTCTATCGGAGATAGTGATGGTAAAGGAAAATGCGGCTTTACCTTAATTCTTTATATTTCATAATAAACTTATATAAAACGAGTTATAAGTTCAAATGAAAAATCAGTCTACCGGCAGTACCATTACCGAAACACATGTGTGTGTTATTTGCCATGTTATTGGTGTTTGGCTATGTCGAGTGAGTTAGTGTGTGAGTGTGTTCTTGTGTGTGCGTGTGTTCAACTAAAGATGCGCGGCGCATTGTTTTCGTGTCAACTAAATTGCATTTCATAGTACCAATGGACTTATTTGGATATATTATTGACCTTTAGGTATGAAGGTATGTTGCCACTGTAATAATGCTGACAAATAAATAGATAAATGACTAATAAAGTAGGCCTGGGCTTATACAGCGAATATATCACTAGAACCTATTTCCTAGGGTGAAAATAATTACTGCTCTTCATACCAGGGGTCAATAATATATCCAATTAAGTCCATTGGTAGCCTACTATGAAATGACATTTATTCGACACGAAAACAATGCCGAGCATCTTTAGTTGAACACACACACACACACACACTCGACATAGCCACACAACAATAACACACACGTGTGTGTTACAAATCATTGTTGTTGTTGTTGCTGCTAGGCTGGCCAACAATCTACTGCCGTCAATGAAGATACAGTTTAATGGATTTTTCTATGGCTTTTACTATTATAAATCTTATTTGGTAAAATTCAATTCAATTCCATAGAGTATAATTACAATAACATTTTATTGCATACAGAAATAACTCCCTACCTAGACCGATCAATACGGCCGACATAGCTACACAAGAACACAAGAACACACACGCCGGATTTTCCCGGTTTCATGACAACATGGACGACTGAGGACACAGGTAAATTTTGCTTCATGCTGTTGAACAAAATCAAGAACTTGGAAGACAGAGTGACCGGCTTGGAGTTAGTTAAGAAGGAAATTGTTACAGAGAATGGTGAGTTGAAGAACAGGTTGGAGTCAGTGGAGAGAGAAAAGGCAGTGATAATGACTAGGCTAGACGCCAGTATCTCTGAAGGTAAAAATGCTTGGGGCATGACTAGAGACCAAGTGGTAAAAGATTTTAGACAGTGTAAGGAAGGCACACAGTGACGAATTCAGGAAGATATTGGATGAACAGAAACAGCAAGATGTTAGGATAAAGGACCAGGTAAAAAGTATGGTTAAGCAAGGCATCCACGAAAACTCTCAGGCCATCCAGGAAGAAAGTCGTAGGGCTAACTGCCTCATAATATCAGGGGTGGAAGAAAAGGAGGAACTAGACTGGACAAAACGAAAAGAACAGGATGAAGGTCGCATCAACAAGATTCTGGATTCTATTAAAGATGAGGAGGACACCTGGAAGGAGGAAATATCAGACATGTTTAGGCTGGGAAAATATACAAAGGAATACAATAGACTGGTAAAAATCGAATTTAAGTCAAGAAGGACATGTGATGAAATCATGGCAGTAGCGGCTAGGCTAAAAGGGTTAGAGGGTAAAGACAAAATCTACATCAGGCGAGACTTACCAGAAGAAGAGAGAAAGAAGGAGGCTGAACTAAGGAAAACTGCCAGGGAGGAAAATAGCAAGAGGACAGAACATGAAAAGAATAAGTTTTTTTACGGAGTAAGAAAGGGGAAGATTATGAAACTTTCGGTAAAAAGAAACTAAAAGTAAAAGAGGGTAGGGAACAGACCGCCGCAGTTAAGGGGCTTGGAACAGGTATTGGGGGACTAGAAAGTATAAGGATTCTATATAGCAATGTCGATGGGCTAATCTCTAAGAAACTAGAACTAACAGACTTACTCAATACTAAGAAACCAGAAATAGTATGTCTCACTGAGACAAAACTAAGAGAAGACCTCGATATAAATTTACTAGGATGGTCTGAATACAGGATTTGGAGGAGGGACAGAAAATTTCGACATGGAGGTGGAGTGTGCATCCTTACTAGGAAAGATTTGATTGTGTCTGAGATAAAACTGGTAACTTCAGCAGCAGAAGTTTTAGCAATAGAGATTGGTGGAAACGAAAAAATAGTGGTGATAGTAGCGTATGTACCTCCCAAGACGAAGACATGGGGTAAGGAGGAGCATAGCCTAATGCGTAAGGAAACAATTAGTGTGCTAGGAAATATCTTGGCTTCAAAGAATGAAATAGTCATGTGTGGGGACTTTAACTGCAAGGAAGTGAATTGGGAAGATCTTGAAGCCGGAGCAGGAGAGGAAAGTTGGGGCTATGAATTTTTAAGTATGGCCATGGAAAATTCTATATACCAACATGTAAAAGAGTCAACAAGAGTAAGGGGAAGTGATCAACCAGCTAGATTGGACCTTCTATTCACAAGAAGGGAGGAGGAGGTTCAAAGTATTCAGTACCTATGCCCACTAGGAAAAAGCGACCATGCAGTTCTAGACATAGACTTACTATTGAAGTATAATCTACCCAAGGGAAGGAAAAAACACAAGGAAAATCACTGGATGTATTCCAGAACCGATTTCGTAGGACTACGGGATTTTTTCAAATCACAAAATTGGGATCAGGTGTTATCTGAAAGTGAGGTAGACAAAAAAACTCAAGGCATTCATGGAGATCTATGATACTGGTATAAAAACTTTTGTCCCTAAGTACATTAATAAAAGGAAAAAAAGTAATCGCAAAGTATGGTTTAACCGCGAATGTAGGCAAGCACAGGAAGCAAAAAACAAAGCCTGGAAAAAGATGAGAAACTGGGATTCGGAAGATAACAGGCAAAAGTATAAAGAGGAGAGAAACAAATACACAGAAATGAGGAGGAGGTCAGAGGCAAACCATGAGAAAGGGATAGTGGAGAACTATGAAAAGAATCCAAAAATGTTTTTCAAGTTTGTAAACGGCAAAAGGAAGATAAAAGCCACGATCGTTAAGATTAAAAGTGGAAACAGAATCATAGAAGAGGATACGGAGATTGCGGAAGAACTAAATAGAAATTTTGCATCAGTATTTACAAAAAAAGGAGAATTCATTGCACCAGAAACCAATGAGATAGGTACAGAGGAAATGCCGGAAGTAACATTTAACAGACCAGAGCTCATAGACAAAATGAGTAAGGTGGATCCAAACAAAGCCGCTGGACCGGACGGAGTATCAGGCTGGATTATTAAAGAAAATGCTATGGAACTGAGTATACCGTTATATGACATAATGACCAAATCATTGGACACAGGGATAGTACCTACAGAATGGAAAAGAGCAAACATTATTCCTATATTTAAGGGAGGAAGCAGAGATAAACCACTGAACTATAGACCTGTATCACTATTGAGCATCCTCATGAAGATTCTGGAAGGATTAATAAGGGACAAATGGGTGAAATACCTGGAATCCAAAAGAATAATTACTGACCGACAATTTGGATTCAGAGGTGGCAGATCATGTATAAGCAACTTGTTGAGTTTTTACTCTAGAGTAATAGACACAGTGGACAAGAGGGAAGGATAGGTAGACTGTGCCTACCTAGACTTTAAAAAGGCATTTGACAAAGTTCCACACAAGAGATTGCTATGGAAATTAAAACATGAGGGAAAAGTAGGAGACAAACTGCTGAAATGGATGGAGAGCTACCTTAGCGGAAGACAGATGAGAACAACAGTAAGGGGGAAATCGTCAAACTGGACTCAAATTACGAGTGGGGTACCACAAGGATCTGTTCTAGCCCCAATCATGTTTCTAATATTTGTAAATGACTTGCCTGAGGGACTAACAAGCTACATGAGTATGTTTGCGGACGATGCTAAGCTGCTTAAAACGATCAGAACCCAGGAGGATTGCCTTGAGCTCCAAGCAGATTTGCAAAAGATCCATGAATGGAGCATCAAATGGAATATGGAGTTCAATGCAGGGAAATGTAAGACTCTAGAAATGGGTAAAAGCAAGTACAGACCTAGAAAAGATTATAAACTAGGAAACGAAGTGATTCCCAAAGCGGAAAAAGAAAAAGACTTGGGGATAGAATTTAGGGATAACATGTCTCCAGAAAGCCACGTAAATAAGATAGTGAGAGAATCACTGGCATTATTGGCAAATATTAGGATGTCTTTCAATTATCTTAATGAAAACACCATGAAACAAATAATAACGGCAATAATAAGACCCAGGATGGAATATGCATCTGTAGTGTGGTCCCCTCACTTGAAGAAACATATCCACAAAATTGAGAGGGTACAGAGAGCAGCTACGAGGATGATCCCAGGTTTGGAAAATTTGGAGTACCAAGAGAGGCTCGAGAGATTGAATCTACCTACACTGGAACAGAGAAGGAAACGAGGACAGCAAATTCAGATATATAAATGTGTTAGAGGTATTGACAAAATCGACCAAGAAAACTTCATAGAGAGGGATGGAGGTGAGAGGACAAGAGGTCACAGCTACAAACTAAAAGTGCTAAATAGTAAATCTGATCTGAAAAGTAAAAGATTTCCTACCAACTCGATTAGTGGGTGGAACAAATTGCCAGCCGAAGTAGTGTCTGCACCATCAGTGCATAGTTTC
>CM064528.1:41880777-42101825 GCA_032716605.1 Paralithodes platypus
GAAACCTTGCGAATGTTAGAAATTATTTGTAAAAGGAAAAATAGACTTATTCTTGCAGGGGACTTTAATTGCGGGGAGGTGGATTGGGAATGTTTGGATGCGGGTTCAAATGAAAATACTTGGGGTAGCAAATTTATTGAACTAACAATGGGGTATCTACTAACACAACACGTTACGGAAAATACAAGATTTAGAGGAGGTGATGAACCATCAAGACTTGATTTAATATTCACCAAAGACCCCCAAGAAATAAAGAACCTAACATATTTGAGTCCCATGGGAAAAAGCGATCATGATGTGATTGAATTTGAATTGACAGTGGAATTTCTGGAAGGCAGAGAGGAGGAACATATGGAATATAGACTAAATTATAGTAAGGCGGATTATGAATCATTACGAGGATACTTTGCAAATATAGATTGGTCATTTATTGAGCAAGAACAGAATATTCAGGTAAAATACACCATGTTACTAGATATTTACAGGGAGGGGGTAGATAAATATGTACCAACATTTAAGGATAGAAAGCTGGCTAAGGAGAAAGAGTGGTTTAACATGTGATGTCACATTGCCCAGAACAAAAAGGACTCTGCATGGAATAAAGTGAGAAGGAGACACACTGAGGAAAAATGGAATGAGTATAAGAATGCTAGAAACAACTATGTCAAGACTATAAGAGAGGAGAAAAAGAACTTTGAAAAAGATATAGTAAACAAATGTAATAAAGAACCCAAACTGTTCTATAGTTATATCAACGGCAAAACAAAAATAAAGGACAAAATAACAAAGCTTAGGGTAGAGGGTCAATTATATGAAGACACAGTGGGTATGTGTGAAATTATGAATGATACAGTAGGGTCCCGCATAAAACGTGTTCGCATAAAACGAGTCTCGATTAAAACGACCGACCTAAAATATTAATATTTAATTTTCGATCAAAACGAATTTGATCACATAAAACGAGTCCGCCGCCAAAGTGGGGCAAATCCGAGGAGTTTTCATATAGAGCGCCGAAATATCGTACAAAACGTACGAAATATCGTTAGCTTTGTACGAAAAGTTTCGCTTACAGTGAACATTGACGATATTGCGCCACCAAAATGCTGTGTTCACATAAAACGAAATCGCATAAAACGCCCTCGTTTATCGACCATAAACTCGTTTTATGTGAGACCCTACTGTACATTAACATCCGTGTTTGTTGAGGAGGATGACTATGTAGAACCTGTGGTGGAATTGAACGAGATACAGGGACTAGAGTCGATAGAAGTCAACCAGGATGAACTAAAATCATTGTTGGAAGAATTGGACGTGAGAAAATCTATGGGCCCAGATAACATTGCTGGATGGGTATTAAGAGAATGTTCTGAACAACTAGTGAGACCTATTTTTAATATTGTTCAACACTCATTAAACAAGGGGGAACTTCCCTTAGAATGGAAACAAGCAAATATAACTCCAATATATAAAAGTGGAAATAAAGAAGACCCGCTAAATTATCGACCGGTATCCTTAACGAGTGTTATATGCAAGCTTTGTGAAAAGATTATTAGAAAAAGATGGGTGGGTATGTTGGAGGAGAGGGAAATAATTTCAAGCAAGCAGTTCGGGTTCAGAAAAGGTCATTCGTGTACCACAAATTTGTTGAGTTACTATGATAGGAGTAAGAAGGAGGTGTGGTGTGGAGGTAGATGTGCTGGAAAGTGTGAAAAGGAACAACTTGAGATGGTTCGGCCATATGGAACGTATGGAAAGCGAGAGAATGACTAAGAGGGTGTACAAGAGCGAGGTGGAGGGACAGAGAGGGAGAGGTAGACCGAATGAGAGGTGGAAGGATGGAGTGAGGAAGTCCATGAACGAAGGCGGTGCTGGTTGGGGGGAGGGGCATCGACTGACTGGGAACAGAGGTGCATGGGGGCAGTTCGTTCGTGGCCACCCCTTCAGGGATCACGGCGTCAGGCAATAGATAGATAGATAGAATATGATAGGGTAATTGACATTGTACAAGGGAGTTGGGTAGATTGTATTTACTTGGATTTCAAGAAGGCATTTGATAAGGTGCCTCATAAGAGATTGTTGTGGAAGCTCAGGAGTGTGGGGCGGGTTGAGGGAGTATTATTAAAGTGGATGGAAAACTATTTAATTGGGAGGGAAATGCGAACAGTAATAAAAGGAAAGTTCTCTTCGTGGAAAAGGGTAAAAAGCGGAGTGCCTCAAGGATCGGTGTTGGCCCCAATCATGTTTTTGGTTTTCATCAACGACCTTCAAATGGGAATAGGCTCATATATATCTATGTTTGCTGATGATGCAAAATTAATGAAGCATATTACAAGTAGGAGTAGTTGTGAAGAATTACAGAGAGACCTAGATAAATTATATGAGTGGAGTAAAACTTGGAAAATGGAATTCAACACGAGTAAGTGTCAGGTTCTTGAGATGGGAAAAAGTAAATATAGACCTTCTTGGGAATATAAAATAGGAGATGAAATAATTAGTAAAGCTGGGAAAGCAAAAGGTAGTTATGGCAGACAGCTTGTCACCTGAACAGCATATAAATAAAATAACTGGTGAAACTTATGCAGTGTTGACTAACATGAGAATAGCTCTGAATTATTTAGATGAAGAGATGTTAGCAAAAATAATAGGGACAATAATACGACCAAGACTGGAGAATGCAGCAGTGGTGTGGTCTCCACACCTTATAAAACATAATAAAAAACTGGAAAGAGTTCAGAGAGTTGCCACTAAGATGATAGCTAGCCTTAGAGACCTGCCATATGAGGAGAGATTGGAGAGGCTAAAGCTGCCAACGGTGAGGGAGAGGAGAGAGAGAGAGAGAGGTGACATGATCATGATGTTTAAGTGTGTGAAAGGTTTTGAGAAGATCGACAAGGGAGATTTTGTGGTGAGGGACGAGGGAAGAACCAGGGGTCATGAATGTAAGTTGAGGAAAGTTGTATGTAAGTCTGATGTAAGAAAGTTCAGCTTCCCGTATAGAAGCATTGATTGTTGGAATAAGTTGGATGGGGAGGTGGTGGGAGCAAGAAATATCCAAACTTTTAAAGCAAAATTGGATAAATGTAGAGAGAGAGACAGGACAACACGAGCTTAGGCTCAAATCCTGTATACTACAATTAGGCGAGTACACACACACACTCGACATAGCCACACAACAATAACACACACATGTGTTACAAGTTGTTGTTGTTGATAGGCTGGCCAACAATCTACTGCCTTCAATAAATGTACAGTTTAATGGAGTTTTCTTTGGCTTTTACTATTATAAATATTATTAGGTAAAATTCAATTCAATTCCATAGAGAATAATTATAACATTTATTGCATACCGTATATCAGTGGCGACCGACATAACCACACAAGAACACACACACACAAGAACACACACCGAAGAACACACAGTAAATCTGATCTGAAAAGTAAAAGATTTCCTACCAATTCGATTAGTGGGTGGAACAAATTGCCAGCCGAAGTAGTGTCTGCACCATCAGTGCATAGTTTCAAAGCACGGTATGACAAACATATCTTAGGAGACGGGAATTAACGAGCATGCTCACTCCCGCAAATACAACTAGTGTAAGTACAACTAGTGTAAGTACACACACTCACTCGACATAGCCAAACACCAATAACACACACACACGTGTTTCAGTAATGGTACCGCCGGTACACTGATTTTTCATTTGAACTTATAATTCGTGTTACATAAGTTTATTATGAAATATTATAAAGAATTAAGGTAAGTATATAAGAGATGTATAGTACTTATGATTAAATGAGGGGGAGGGGCGTCGACTGACTGGGGACAGAGGTGCATGGGGGCGGTTCGTTCGTGGCCACTCCTTCGTGGATCGCGGCGTCAGGCAATAGAAATAGATGATTAAATGATCGTATTTCGACGATTTCGGTCACTCCGAATATCAAGTACAGTAGTCCGAAAAAGGACGGAGGTAGTTTCTCAGCCTTTCAGATAAATCCGAAAGGCTGAACCATGAGTCCGAATTGAAATGCTAGTCCGAAAGTCTGAGAATTCCGAAAGATTGAAGTCCAAAAGAGCGGGGGCTTACTGTACCACTGATTCTTCAACTACAAAGATTCCTAATGAGGATTATCACTTTGCATCTCTCTTTGTGTACCTTTCAGACTCTCTGCCCAAAGAATTCTGGGAATTTTTGAGAGGCCCGAAAATTGCATGCCAAAATTTAACTGACCCACTCTTATCTACACCTACTCAGAGCATGCTGGAGAAGGATTGTAAACTTATACAAAAAGCTCATAGAATGTTATCCAACTTTTTGTTAAACAGACAACTCACTCACACTATGAGAGAAGTAACAGACTCTATTCAGGATCCAAACTCTAGGGCAGCTGTATCACACATCAGGAGAGTCTCTCTTAGCAACACTCTTATGACAGTGGGAGACATCAGGACAGCCATTTTCGAAGCTGCCAAAAACTGTCAAGATATCCGCATTTTTCTCTCTAGAAACCTGCCCAAAGATATCAAGATGAGAATCTTGCTCTCTCCTCTATACTCTAACAAATTAATACCAACAGCTACGTGGTCTGAAGTATCTACACTGCTATTACAACCTTCTGTCAATACCTATCGAGCTAACTTTCTTAAACTCAGATCACAACGACTCTCCAGGGGCCAAAGTAGTCGAGGCAGACGGGGTCATTCTTACACAGTACCTACACATTCCAGGGGGTCTTTTCAGTCGCCCTTTCGCGGCCAACAAACCTACCGAGGCAGGTTCAATTCCATGTCTCAACGAAGTAGGAGACCTAGCCAACCCAGATTTGCCAATAGGCAGAATTTCTCGCCTAGACAATCACAGAACCAATCTGGAAATCAACCCTCTCTTAGCTCTCAACAACCAGCCCATACCTCTTTTGCAAATACTGTACCCAACAACAAAACAGGCAACAAAACAGACAGAACCAGACACAACAACACAAACAACAAAGCCCTGAAGATCATTACAGGCTGCACAGCTACTGCACCCACAGATCATCTACATCAAGAAACCAAAATCCTCAAAGTCAAAGACCATCTGGACATGAGAGGCACTCAATTCCTGGCAGCAGCCTCCACGAACCGGGACCACCCACTAAACTACATGGCAACACACCCACAGACACCAAGAAATATCAAAACAACACCCAGCACACGGTATCACACACAATTATTGTCCTCTCTCCCTCCCTGCCCACCCCGAACCAACTTCCAGAAGCACATCCATACTCATATCTCTCGCCAATCCATCCACTCACTCACAGACAACACGCAGCTGCATGCACGGCCTCCCGAAATCCATCCTTCCGAATCCTCCCTCCCTCGCGAGGACAGAGTCCACCTGGCCAGGCTGAGATGCGGACACCATCCAGCTCTCCTGAGCTATCAGAAGAGACTGGATGACTCCGTTGTCGACGCCTGCCCGGGATGTAACACAGCACCCCATACCATTAAACACATCATCGAAGACTGCATTTCACACAACCACTTACGCCAACAACACAACCTACACTCAATGAGAGCTCTGTGGGAAAGCCCGATCGTGGCCATGGCCTTCCTCAGGGACTCGGGGCTGTTCGGCCAGGCAGCTTAGGGAACAACAACAACAACAACAACACAAACAACAGTCCAACTATCCAAAAACCTATTCAGGCTTAAAAAAATAGATTCGTTCAACCTAGCCTTGCATCATATAATATCCCAAGGTACAACCGGCTCCTTTCAGACCAATCACACAGCCTGGCCAAAAAGAACTTGGGCCAGACGTTTAATAAAGAAGGGTCTGTTTTGGAGATGAAAGAAAAGACCATTCCTTCGCCCATGCTCAAACACACTGTCAGTTCCGGTCAATGTGCAGTCACTTATTCAAGAGATACTCCAGCTAGGAATTTTCAGAACCATCCCAATAACATCGAAAGTCTTTCTATCTCGGTTATTCCTTGTTCCAAAACGAGACAGCCCAAAGTTCAGACCAGTCATCGACTTATCGATTCTCAACAAATTTATTGTTAATCACACCTTCAAAATGTTGACGATCCAACAAATTCGATTAACACTTCAACCCAAAGTCTGGTTAATGACACTGGATCTGAAAGATGCCTATTGGCATGTTCCCATAGCCAACAGATACCAGAAATATCTAGCAATCCCTTACTTAAACACAGCTGTAGTATTCTGCAGACTCCCATTCGGCCTCAACATAGCACCCAGAATTTTTACAAAACTAGTCAAACTATAGGTTTGACTCCTGTAAGGAGATAAAGAAAACCTAATATTTAGTAGTGGCCCTGTAATCATTGACGAACATGCCTATTACATAAGGCATCTTCTTCAAACACTAATCCGCCGTAGTTTGAATCTACCGCGCAGAGCATTTAAAATCTGAGGAGCCTTCATCATGAGCGCACGCGACCTCACTCATGGCTTCAGTCATTATGAATTGGGTTCTCACTACGAAAAAACTTCGTAAAAAATAAAAAGAAAAAGAAAATAAGAATAACTATCCAATAAGCTTTCCATCATATCGTGGATGTACTTGTGTGGATCTTTGACCAGACGCTGATTCAGGCGTCATTCTTCCTTCACTGACATATCAAGTAAACCAAAATCCTTAATACATCAACGAATGGGAAGGGGATGGTCGGGAGGGCCCCAGTCGTCAATGATTACGGGGCCACTACTAAATATTAGGTTTTCTTTATCTCCTTACAGGAGTCAAACCTATAATTTATTAGTGGCCCCTCCATCATTGACGAACATGCCTGATTTCTAAGACTGGAGGGGGACATTCGTAATCATATCATAACTCTAAAAAAGCAGATAATAAAACAACCACATAGTATTCTTACTTTGAAAATATATTTAAATACGGCGCAGCCCATATATATACAAGAAAGGGGTTCAGGCAGGTGCGTGCTTCAAAGAAGCCTGCTTGACAAAAAAGGGTAACTCTGAAGATTCTGTGAACAGATCTGTAGTTACAAAGGCACCCCACTCAACGAGTGGTGACAAAAATAACAAGTTATAAGTTTACATGTGCACATAATAAACCCCAAAATAATCGTGGAGATAATTTGCAAAAGATCTCCACTGTTTAATATTAAATTGCTTTCACAGCTAAAACTACTATAACAACCCCGTTGTTTTGTACTAACATTGTACTAGCACAATTTCTCGCAGAGAAATTTTCATATCACATTAACCATAAATTGTATCACAGCTCTTACACTCCGACGGGGTCTAGGGTGTCCTATGTTACACTGACTGCACCCCCCCCCCTTTTTCTTGAAAGTAAACAAAAGTGACTGAAGGGCCACCTAGACCCTCTGCCTTAAAGCTATACATGGTAAGGAAGGTTTGTCTAGAGCAACTGACAAGTATCTAGTCAAAAACATATGATTAGACGCCCACAACTGTGTGGACGAAATATCTTCTACTGAAAACTTCTTCAGGAAACGTAAAGAGGCTGCCCATTTGCGTAAATCGTGGGCCCTACCCACAACGCCGGGATTACTCTCTTTAATGACTTCGACCAGAAGAGAAGCTAATCTCCGTTTCAGTAAGCGTTTACCCGTACTCGCTACCCATAAAGCACCTTGGGGGTTTAGAGGAGCCACTCTCAAATATTTGGTTAGAGCTTGCACTGGACATAGATTATGATGCACCTTTCCCCTTTTTAACGCCGGCACCGTGAACTCAGAAAACACGTGTGCACTGTGCTCATTCTTGGCTACAAATCCCGGGGAAGGTGCAATGTGAATACATTCATTAAGTCTACCAAACCTAAGGCAATTAGGTGTGTTGCTCATCGCCGCCAGCTCAGACACTCTGTTCCCGGTGGCCAAAGCCAAAAGGAATACAGCCTTTTTTAAGAGTAACGCAAAATCTGCAGTATTTTGGTACAGACGAGAGTGAAGTAAAGACAATGCCTTGTCCAGAGACCAAGTAGGCATGAGCTGACGGGGAGGTGGGCGGAGTTTAAAACATGCCCTCATAAAACCTGTTTCCTCCGCCACCGGTATGGAGAGACCTGTAAGGTCTAAAAAGGGCACTCTAATTGCAGTTAAGTGATTTTTTAACGTTACCACAGATAAATGTTTCTGCTCAAACAGATAATTTAAATAACTAAAAACTAATGCTACTGAGGGCACAGTCTGTTCTGTTCTAATGATCCAAGAAGTAAAGGCTTGCCAATGTGAGTGATACTGTCGTTTCGTAGACTGAGTATATTGATTTAATAATTTATTGGTCACATCTCTACCGTATGGTGCTAGCCACTTGGCCTCCTGAATGTCCATAATGCAAAAGTCAGCGAGGTCGCTAGGTTGCCAATCGTGTCTAAGTGGAAATACCCGACCGGGAGCGACACCGGGTGCGGGCACCACGTCTTTAATTGCTGGTACCACAACTGCGCCGGCCACAGGGGCGCGACTAGCGAGACTAAGCCTCGATAATCTCGTAGTTTGTTCACTACGTGGCACATTAGTGATGCGTCTGGCGGCGGAAACAGATAGATGGAGCTCCATCTGTTCCAGTCTGTCACTAGGGCGTCTGGCCCCCCTGCCGGCGTTTTCGTCCGGCGGGTGAGGTATAGAGGGAGTTTGTGAGTCTCCTCGGACGCAAACAGATCCACTTGTGGATGGGAGAGTTCTGCAATAATTTGGTTGAAAATGGGTTGCTTGAGCTCCCATTCTACTGTCGTGCTCTGTCTCCGGGACAGAGCGTCTGCCCAGACGTTTGCTACGCCTGGGAGATAAGATGCGTGAAGATAAATGTCTAGTCTGTTGGCTAGAGTAAAAATCTCTTCCGACACGTTTAGCAACTTCCTTGACCTCGTTGACCCCTGTTTCTGAATACAGTGAACTGCGTTCAGATTGTCCATTCTGAAGGCCACCGACTTGCCCCGTAAAGCAGGGCCGTGAGCCTGAAGGAAATACAAGGGGACTAGTAATTCTTTGACATTGATGTGGGAGATTTCTAAGTGGGACCAAAGCCCCTGACCCTGGTGCCCCTGATTTGACTGAAATCCCCAACCTATTGTGCCTGACGCATCCGTGTCTACCCATACCGTTGGTGGAGGAGAGGTCCATGACATTATTGAGTGCAACGTTTCCCTCTTCGCCCGACCGCTAGTAAGGTGTGGATTAATTTCGGGATGGGCCATAATTTTCCCGCCGGTAAGAGTGGGAAATATTTGTTGCCTTCCAATATTAAACGTTTTACTTTCAACCGGCCCAACATAACAATTAGTTGAATCCAGTTGAGAGAGCCGACCAGAGACTCCCAGACCCTCCGCGTCGTAGTCAGACTGTGAAGAAACATGAACAGTTTCCTGCAAAACCTGTTGCGATTGTCCACACTCTGACTCAGAGTGAGAGCAGCCGTGTCCCAGACCAGCCCTATCCACTGAATTACTCGTGAGGGAACAAGGTTTGACTTTACCAGATTTACCTTGAACCCTAGAGTTTTGACATGATTTAAAATTATGTTGACATGTTTGATACATAATTGTTCTGTCTCTGCCACCACCAGCCAGTCGTCTAGGTACCACAAAACTCTGATTCCTTGCTTTAACAACGGCATCAGGGCTTGCCGGACTAATTTCGTGAATAATCGAGGTGCCAGGTTCAAACCGAATGGCATCCTTTGAAAAAAAAAATTTGGGTGCCTGATCCGTAAGGCCAGAAACCTTTGAAATCATTTGTTGACCGATACGTGCCAATAGGCGTCTGTCAGGTCTAGGGAACACATCCAACCTCCCGGCGGAAGTGTTAGCCTGATTTGGTGTACTTTTTTTTTTTTTTTTAAGAGACAATGAACGGAGGAAGGAAAAACACAGATAAAACAAAAAGGTCCATGTGCCTAAAGGCATCCTCCATTCATAAAATGTTTGTAACAACTGGATTTAAACATTTGTTGATTGTAAGTTTGTGGAAAGCAATTCGAGGGAAGTGAATTCCAAAGAGTAGTAGCTCTGGGGATAAATGAATTCTGATAAGCAGAAGTTCTGCATTGTGGAGGAGAAAGTGTAAATTCATGGGCGCTCTCAGCTGCCCTAGTTCTACGGGGAAAGATGTGGAGAGGCGGCACAATTGGAGTTCCTCGGAACAATTGCTGTGAAAATATCTGTAGAATAATGCAAGGGATGCAACGTTTCTTCGTATGGCTAATGTAGGAAGGTCCTGTGTGATTGCAGGGTTATTGATTAATCTAATAGCTTTATTTTGAATTTTGTCCAACTGCCTCAATGCAACCACTCCACTTCCACCCCACAGAGGTGAACAGTAATCCATCTGAGAGCGCACATGACTTTTATATATTACGGCCAACTGCTCGTCAGTGAAGAATTCTCGAACTCTGTACAGGAGTCCCAGTTTTTTAGAGGCATTCTTAGCAATGCTTCTAACATAATGTGTCCAGCTCAAGTTAGTAGTTAATGTTACACCGAGAATGTCAATACTAGGGGAAGTGGGAATATTTACATCATTAAAAAATATATGGGAGTCAGTGAGATTCTGTCGGTTAGAAAATTGAATGTACTTGGTTTTCTGTGCATTAAAGGAAACTAGATTCTCTTGTCCCCATTCATTAATTCTAGAAAGGTCCTGGTTCAGAGAAATTGCAGTGTTTATTTTGAATTTATAAGATCGGGTTGGGTGAAAGAATTGGTAAATGTGAAGGAACTGTGGAGTGTTGAGTCATCTGCGTAGGAATATATTGGATTATGAGTGGTAGATATGAGATCATTGATATGAATGAGGAACAGAGTTGGGGCCAAAACTGATCCCTGGGGAACACCAGCATTTATTGAGTGAAATTGAGAATAAAGGCCATCTACCATTACACATATTTTTCTGTTATGAAGATAAGAAGAAATTAGTGGAACTAATGATGCAAGGCCGTAGTGTGACATCTTCGACAATAAGGATTGATGCCAGACTCTATCAAATGCCTTTGATATATCCAGTGCTATTGTATGTTTCACCATGTTGGTCTGTAGCTTGATTTGATGCGTAAGAAGGCAAAGAATGTCTGCAGTTGATCGACATCGTCTAAAACCATATTGCCTATCACTGATTAATTTATTATTCTCCAGATGCTTAATTATGTGATTATTTAATATAATTTCAAAAACTTTGCCAAGAGTGGAAGTTATAGCTATTGGTCTGTAGTTTGATGGATCTGAAGAGGCACCTTTTTTAGGAACTGGATGGATGTTTGCTTCTTTCCAGGGTACTGGGAAGCATGAGGTATGAGTACACAGACGGAAAAATTTTGCCAATACAGGAGCGAGCACCAAGGAGCAATTCTTAAGTACTATTGGACTATTAAGTACTATTGGACTGTTAACATTCTGAATGACTCGTTGTGAATGTGAAGGTTCAGATAAGACAGGTCTACGACCGGTCTCATCTGAACACTGTCCCTTTTGGGAACCAAAAATAGATTGGACGTGAATACAGGGTAATTTTGGGGGACCGGGATGATGACATTCTTGGCAATCATTTCCTGGACCAGTGACTCCACCTCTAAAGAAACAAAATTCGCCGTTGTCGGCTGACGTAAACGAGGTCGCAGGAGCCACTGCCAAGTGATGCCTTTGCGTGCCACCATCCGTGCCCAAGTGTTTAACGGCCATGCTTGGTGACACGTTCGGAACGACCCAGTTAGCAGACAAGGGTTCGCCGGCTGTACTACCCTCGGATCCGCCGGCCTTAAGATTGGCACCGGGAGTGAGAGAGACTTTAGTTTTTTTATGGTGGTGGAGTTGGTGGTGGTGGACGCTTCGCCGGCTGGCTGGCGTTGGCCGAAGACGGGCCCTGACCTGGTTTATTATGGCCGCGTCCTCTCTGACCTGAAAACCTACTCTGTCTATGCCTGTACTGACCTTGAGGGGAGGGGGAGGACTTAGGTGGAAGAAAGGGCTTAGATCCCCCCGGCTGAGCCTTAGCGGCTGGCCTGGGTTTGGGGAAGTTAAAGGCAGGTTTCTTAGAAGGGGTGGGACTGTGTTTAAAGGCCTGCGCCATATTAAACACCGTTCGCCACACGTCAGGGGACATTAAAGAGGGACTGAGCACTGGTGACATGACCACCTGATTCGCAATGCGATCAGGCAGTTTGCGGACTAAAGACATTCTGAGGTCTTGTCTCGCTCGTACCGCCTCAAGCAAGGCGGTGCGGATGTCACCCAGAGATTGGATTGACGACTGAAGAAGCAGTCGCCGGGACAATTCAACCGATCGTCTGGCATCCGCGTCTGTGATTGCCTGAGTGGACCGGAGCAAAGACTTTGCTACCTGTTGAGACACTATGTATTGAGAGAACAGGCGAAAAGCTTTCCCCCTTAGCCTAAATTCTCGGTCTAGGTGAGTTGGGGTAGGGGTAGTGAAAGGGTCTTTTAGCTCACAAAGATTAATTTTAGGGGCAGCTAAGAAAGCAAACAAAGCTGAAGGGACTCCGCCGGTAGAACACACTGGCATGGAGAACCAAGAATGAGTATCTTGAGGGATCTGGTGGGAAGTTTTGGAAGTAAATGTGGTCGCAAAGTTTTGAGCCTCTGTCTCCCATTCCACCCAAGGTCCTGGACCCAACTGCCCCACCTTCAAGACTGGATTAGCTGCTGCGTCTGTGACGGTTTGCAAATCAAGTTCTGGAGTGAGAGCTGACAGAGTCTTAATGTCATTAAACCCATCCAGCTTAGACCAGTCTGAAAACAATTTTGAAGCTGAGGCAGGGGGTAAAGCCGGCTTAGTAGCATAAACAAAATAGTCCTGGTGATAATAACTAGGTATAGCCTTTATATTGACGTCTAGTACATTTCCCAAAGTATCCAAGGTCCTTAATTTCTTAGATTTATTGCCCTGGATGACCCACTCACGCGGTACTGGGAGTTCCCCTGACAAGGTAGGTTGGGCGAGCTCTGGTTTAGTGGGGGTCAAAAGGACCCATGACTCGTCTGGTCCGTAAAGCAAGGGCATAGCTACCTTTCTGAGAGGCGCCTTGTCTAGAGGGGATGGATTGACATCCGTTATAACCCTTACATTCGAAGTGGTCAATGCCGCCGTAGCAGGCCTAGTAACCACTGATGGTGACAGAGTGGGAGGGTGAGGGATCTGAGTTAAAGCAATAGAAGTCATCAGAGGCCGTACCGTAGAACTTGTCGTGGGAGCTCCCAAGTCCACTGTGGGAGTTTCCTGTTGTTGGCCAAAAAATTTAGATAAAGCATTACTAAGTAGCCCATCAATTTCCTGTGCAGTGACAAATTGACTTGATGATGTACTCACTGGTGAATCATTAATATCCTGCGCGGCGTCTAAGCCTGAACCTGACTCTTGCCCTTCCATATCCGAAATCATTGAAACCTCGTCTTTATCATCCTGTTCCTCCTGAGAAGATCCCGCCGAAGCTGGGGTACCTTGTTGCCAAGATAAGTCAGGAATAGAGGATGGGATCGCCGCGTCCCGGTGGACGTCAGCCACTGTGTGAATAGTTTGAGCCGGAAGTGGGTGGTCAGGCCCCGGTCGAGAATATCGCCAAACACCGAGGCCTTGGCCTACACTCCCTTGGGAGTCTGAAACACTCTCAATCACTGATCCCCCTGAACTCTCCAATTCCAGGGTTAAAATGTTAATGGGTAAATCATCTTTAGGTACAGGCACTATACTGGACCCTTGAGACCGAACTCAAACTCTGTCTGGGGTAGAGGTACGATGAGAAGCACTAGAAACTGGCTAATGTCGGGAGGCCTTTCTATCATGGGAATCCTTTTTTGAAGATTTATGGCTGCGGTGTGACCGTGAACTACTCTTCGATTTGGAGGATTTATCGCCGTGACCACTGGTGGAACTTTCTGTCTTACTCTTCTTACTCGATGGTGAAGAGGCAAGACTAGGTGGCTGGTGTCTGAGAGGTGACCTAGACCGAGATCTCTCCCGAGACGAGGAGGCTGCCGCCGGGGGTGTAGGCTCTCTTGGATGTTTCGTAGTAGCAGCAGAAGACACAGAACCCTGACCAGTCTCCGCCGGCTTACGACTAGTTACTCGAGAGGAACGTTTAGGGGGAGGGTGCTCGAAAAGAAGCCTATCCCAAAGAGGGACGTTGTCACATTGAAGTGACTTATGAGCCACAATCGTAGTATACGCTGACATCTGTTGCCTAACCTCTCGTAAGGCGACCGCTGCGGTCTTATCATTGTCGCGGAGGACCTTGACACTTAATTGGGAGCAAAAGGAACAGTTGCGCATCACCCACAGACCCCTTGAACGGTCTAGACATTTAACACACTTGATGCAAAGAGTGTGCGCAAAAATAGGGATACCGGCACAGGTAGGGGTAATGCATAAAGCAAAAACTGGGGCCAAGGTAGCCATGACAGAGACTGGTGGGGAAAACTACTGCAGGGTCTGTATTGGTCCGCCGGAGCCCAGCTCTGGAAAAAAAGAAAATTTCCAGGAATTAATGCTCATAAGGTTAACCCAACATGTTCGCACACATGTGTTAATAACCCGCCGGGTAACGAGACGTAATGACACAATGATCACAGCTCGCTACGCGGCGGGGTTCTATAAAGATTTCAGAATATCTAAACATGTCTTTAAGAAAGTTAAGAATACCCTCTGACATAATATAAAGGACCAGAATGGCGTTTATAGTCTTTCCGGTGGTGACTGTTTCAAGATTCAATTTTGGAAAAACAACCCCCCACAAAGACGCCGGCACCTGAATTATTTAGCAGAATAACACAGGGCAGGCTGATACGAGATCTGATTTCTAACGAATTGTCACAAAAGATCGCCGTAAGTTTGAAGGCGGCGATACATTAACGTATCTCTCAATTAACTGGTTAACGAAATTGAATTGTAAATTCCTTATTTCCTCCTCCCAGGAGCACCCGCCGGGTGTGAAAAAAGATGTTAACCCTAATTGAACCTTCGATCGCCGTAAGTGTGAAGGCGGCGATACATATAGTATCACTAAAATGGATCGGTTAACTAACTGAATGACCCAGTCGTTCATCCCACCCTACCAAGGTGCACCCGCCGGGTGAGATGTCAAAACGTTAACCCCATAAGTTCCTGTCCCCACTTCTTTGTAAAAGATCGCCAGGGAGGAAAGCCCTTAACAACAGCTAGGTTTTTCCTGTGGTTTGTAAAACCGGGTAGAAAAACTTCATAACATATGTCCGCATGAACAATGTTAGATGGGTACAGCCAATCCGCCGGGAATCAAAGGGAGCCTGAAAACAGGCATCAACACAGAGACACAGTCCTGGAGAGCCACAGACACCTCATCGCCGGGGACACAAGCCTGTGTTGAAACCACGCGTGGCCCAACACGGCTCTCGGCCGGGTTTTTTCATGGTGTAACCGAGAAAAAACCCGCCGGAAAGTAACCCACCCCGTTCAGAAACCATCTGAACGCACCTAGGACCCGAGAGAAAGCCAAGCACGACTAGCCTAGGGGCCACACAATAATCCGTGGAATTAGCCAATACACAACTAAACCAGGAAACATACATAGTCCGTGGAATTAGCCAATACACAACTAAACCCGGATACACATGACACAGTAGGATATATTTATAAAATAAACAATAACACTTGTACATGTGGCAAAGCTACGAGCGGCTGGCTAGGCCTAAGTAGAAGGCATAAGAAATGTTGAAATATAAACAAAAAACACTGGAAATATAACAACAGGAACCACCGCCAACACACCACTGTAGCAAATATTTCCGGCAAAGGGAAGACTGACTCGGGACCCAGAAAAAACTTCACTAAGTGAGAAAAAAATACGCTGGGAACGTCAGTAAGCAACGCTTACCTCATCAGAAAGATAAAAGGCAGCATAACTAACGCGTAATGAAAGCCGCCTGCATCACAAGCTGTGAAAACTGTGAAAAGTTCACAAGTCCACAACAGGACCACGAGGGTACATCCGAAATAGATGCCCCAAACACACGACCCAAAATACACTGCACTGCGGGCAACCAGCCCAGGACACTCCTGCTACGCATATCCTAACCTTACTCGATACATCCCGGAGTAAACAAATGAGAAAAAACTCACTAGGGACGCAGCAAATGCGGAACCAGCGGAGCGTGGGGAGACACGTCCGGGCAGGCTGAGCGCAGAGCAGAGAAGGAAGAATGACGCCTGAATCAGCGTCTGGTCAAAGATCCACACAAGTACATCCACGATATGATGGAAAGCTTATTGATAGTTATTCTTATTTTCTTTTTGTTTTTATTTTTTACGAAGTTTTTTCGTAGTGAGAACCCAATTCATAATGACTGAAGCCATAAGTGAGGTCGCATGCGCTCATGATGAAGGCTCCTCAGATTTTAAATGCTCTGCGCGGTAGATTCAAACTACGGCGGATTAGTGTTTGAAGAGGATGCCTTATGTAATAGGCATGTTCGTCAATGATGGAGGGGCCACTAATAAATAGGCCCTTTTACCATTAAGACAACAAGGAATCAACATCCTGTTCTATCTAGACAACTGGGTAATCACAGGAAATTCTCCCCAACAGTGCCAGAATCACACATTACTAGTCATTCAACGTGTCGCCAACTTAGGCTTCCATGTAAATCTCGAGAAATCAAACTTAGTACCGACACAAAGAACAGCCTGGGTAGGCCTCCTTTGGGACACTCAATCTCTCACCTTACAACAAACGACATCAAATGCCAGACGTTTACAAGTAAAGTTATTCAGAACACTTCATGCAAAGACAATTACCAGACGACTGTGGGAATCATTAATAGGGTCGATAAATTGGGTTCAGCTATCTGTTCCATTGGGCAGGCTTCGACTGAAACGCTTGATCTGGCTAGGCAACAAGACTTTTCCGGTTAATCAACCTCATACTCTAATAACGATCCCTCAACAAATAATGAAACTGCTAAGCTTTTGGATCAAACCAGAGACACTTTCTTCAACAGCCCACTGGTCAGATCCCCCACCATCACTATGGGTAGACACGGATGCAGCGGGAGCCCTAGGTTGGGGCTATCAGTCATCCGAGGGTCACCAGAACCAAGGTCGTTGGACTTCTCTCAATCTCTATCACATAAATGCCAAGGAGCTAGTTGTCCCTCTATTCTTCCTCAAAGACCATGCCCATACACTTCAACACAGAGTAATAGCATTTCTCATGGACAACACATCAGCCGTGTCCTGCATCAACAAACAAGGTTCAACGAAATCTCACAAGCTACTAAGGTTGTCAGAAAAGATATTTTTCCTTGCCCTCCAACATCATATCACAGTTCAGGCAGTTTACCTTCCAGGCAAGGCGAATCTGTGGGCAGACGCCTTGTCTCGAGGGAAGAGCACACTAGTCGAATGGGCAATCACTCAACAGACCTTCGACAAACTGATAAAACCATTCCACCCACAGATAGACCTATTTGCTTCTCATCAATCGACAAAACTTCCTCTGTTTCTGACCCGCTGGCACCCAGATGCGTTCTCGGAAGTTTGGAACAAGTGGTCTTCGATTTACCTCTTCCCTCCCCCGGACACAACACTAATGTGCAGAGTTTTGCAACGACTTCACTTATTTCAGAGTCAAGTGTGTCTCATAGCACCGGTCTGGCCAACACAAGTGTGGTTCAATCAGCTATCTCTATGGTGTCCAAATCCAATACCTCTTCCGATGTCATATTTCCACTTAGAGCAGATTGGCAACCTGCAGACTTGTCTAAATTTTGCTTTATGGATATTTTCAAAGCCAAATGGCTAAATTCTTATGATCAAGCCGTCCACGACAAATTAACCAAACAATTTACACCTTCCACAATTAGACAGTATGAGTCACATTGGAAACAATGTACAACGTGGATTGTAGAATCCAACCAACAAAGTGCCTCAGTAAGTTTAATTTTAAAGTACTTAAATTACCTTCTCGAAGACAAACAGCTGTCAGTTAACACACTTTGCAATCACCTCTCAGCCATTAAAGAACCATTCTATGACCTTACTGGCCTCAGACTTCCACCCAAGGATGAAGGAGGTTTTATTAAGGCTTGTTTTGGATTACGAGCTCCAGCGAGACAGATTCTACCTCAGTGGTCTCTGGACAAGGTATTAAATCTATTAAGTAGTAAACCTTACACGGTCAACCCCTCTTATGACAAGTTATTATCTAAATGTGTTTTCTTACTTTCGTTAGCAACAGCACATAGAGTGTCCGAACTTGCGGCCATGGCTAGATCTGCGAACTGCTTGCAATTTAAAGAAGATCTGAGTGCTGTTACCCTCGCACCAGCTCCTGATTTCATAGCCAAGAATGAAAGAGAAGTTCATATGTTCTCACCTTTTGATATAATGGCCCTAAAACAAAATAACAAACATCATTCACTATGCCCGGTGTTAGCTTTGTATAAGTATGTACAACTAACTACACCCTTACACCCTTCTCATTTGTGGATCTCTTCACATGACAAATCAATGTTATCTAAACGACAGCTTGCTTCAATTCTAGTGGACGTTATCAAAACAGCCGAACCGTCAGCAGTAGCAAGGGCCCATGATGTGAGAAAGTGGGCCACGACAGTCAGATTTCTTAACAATTACTCTATACAAGACATTAAGCAAACAAAAGTCTGGTCATCTCACCACACATTTTTTTCCAAATATCTTTCAGTTCATTTGAAGAGACCCACTGTGCCATGCGTAGCCATGAGACTTAGTCATAAGCCTAACTGATGTCTGTTTATTGCAATAATGCTATGTATTATGTTACAAGTACGTGGGAGGTTCACCAAGTACTGTACTGACTTACATTTATGAGTTTTGGACAAAAAAGAGGGGGGAGGGAGTGTGTTCCGAACTGGAGAACCTCTCACAAGTGTTGTTTAATGTTAATTTTAGTAAGATTGATAATCTCTAAGGGTTAATTTCTAATACAGGATATTAGATTAATAGATACACAAAATTCTTTTTTGTGAGTTTAATAAGTATGAATTGATTTTCTTTTTTAAAAATAATTCTAGTACAGTCAGGTCGCCCAATACGCGATTCCACAATGCGCGAAAACCCTAATACACGAGTTACCCCTCGAAAATAACCAAAAACATTAATTACGCGAGGTGGTACCACAATACAGTGGAGCCCCCATCCTAGCTGCTAATCGGTTCCGCAGAAATAGAGCTAGGATTGAAACAGCCAAGATCGGGGCACTGTTCTTATGGGGAAAATTCAATCGGTTCCGTGCTCATGCCAAAATTTGCGTCTTTTTCAATTTTTTGCCTACGAAAACATGTTTTATTGTACACAAATTAAATTTTATGCATTATACTGTATCATATAATACACCATAGAATAAGTTTTTAATAACTAGAAAAAAAAGGCCCAATATCTAAACAATTACTGCACTTTTTCCCAGTGTTAGGCTATGAAAACATGTTTTTTGTCTAGGCTACATCAAGTTACTGTATTTAAGGGTGTCAAATATGAATTGTGTTATCATTATGGTTTATTATTTTGTTATCATTATAGCGCGGCGAAGGTGCGAGCTCTAGGGGGGTCTGGGGGCCGGGGGGCATGCCCCCCAGATTTTTTTTTTTGAGAATTTAGGTGTCTAAAACAGTATTTCCTGCAATCAAAAAACAATCAAGATGGAAAATATGGAGACCAAAATTGTGTCAATTTAGCCTAGCCTACCTTTTTTTTTTTGGGGGGGGGGGAGTTTCTGTTATCATTATAAAAAAAGTTCATTCGCATTATCACTCAAAAAAACAGCGTCGTTAGGCTAGTCCTAAAAAATTTTGCATGATAGAAACAATGCCCCAATCTACAGTATTTATGGTTAGGACTGTCATTTAGCCATGCCTACATTATTATTTACAATGCATAAGATTTAGGCCTAGGCTACTTGAATAAGCATTGTTTCTATCATGCGATTTTTTTTAGGCCTAGCTGCCTAGGTTCTAAATTATAGGTTTGACTCCTGTAAGGAGATAAAGAAAACCTAATATTTAGTAGTGGCCCCGTAATCATTGACGAACATGCCTATTACATAAGGCATCCTCTTCAAACACTAATCCGACTAGGTGGGTTCGACCTGGAAGTTATGGAGGAAGTGGAGGAGATGAGCAAGGTGTTTAAGGATGAGATCTGTGCAGCATGTGAGGAGGTGTGTGGAGTGAGGAGAAGAGGGAGGGGAGTGAAAGGTACAGCATGGTGGACAGAAGAGGTACGAATAGCTGTGGAAGAAAAGAAGAAAGCATATAGAGAGTGGTTGGGTAGCAGAGGGAACGAAGATTCCGAGAGACAGAAACGAGCGAGGTACGTGGAGAGTAAGAGGGTGGTGAAGAGAGTAGTGAAGGAAAGTAAGAGAAGAGTAGATGAGGAATTTGGAAGGAATCTGAGTGTAAAATGGAGGGAGAGTAAGAAACTGTTCTGGAAAGAAGTCAAGAAAGTTAGGGAAGGTAGCAAGGGAAACAGTAAGGGTGTGAAAGATAAGAATGGGAGAATGCTAGCCGAGAAGCAAGAGAGAGTCGAAAGATGGAGGGAGTACTTCAGTGAGTTGCTAAATGAAAGGAATGAAGAGCCAGCAAACATAGCTGGATATGGTATGGGAGGGAGAAGAAGAGAAGTAGTGGAGGAGGAGGTGGGGATCAGGAGGTCAGAAGTGTGGGAAGCCATGAAAAGAGTGAAGTTGGGGAAAGCACCAGGAACAGATGGAGTGTGTGGGGAAATGTTGAGGTATGGTGGTGAGATAGTGATAGAATGGGTATGGAAAATGTGCAAACTAGCATGGGAGAAGGGGAGTGCACCCGATGACTGGAAGACTGGCATAATAGTCCCCCTATATAAGGGCAAAGGGGAAAGAGGAGTGTGTGGTAACCACCGAGGAATATGTCTTCTAAGCGTAGTAGGGAAGGTATACAGTAGGGTAGTGATTGAGAGAGTGAGAGTGAGAACGGAGAAATGGATAGGCGACGAGCAGGGAGGTTTTAGGAAGGGAAGAGGATGTGTAGATCAGATTTTTACCCTGAATTGTGTTGTGGAGAAGTATCTGGAGAAGAAACAAAAGGTGTATGTTGCCTTTATGGACTTGGAGAAGGCCTATGACAGAGTGGATAGAGAAGGTTTGTGGAAAGTACTTAGAATATACGGAGTAGAGGGCAGGTTGCTGAAAGCAGTGAAGAGCATGTATGAGGGTGCAAAGGCGGCAGTACGTGTGGAGAGTGAGCAGAGCGAGTTCTTTGACCTGAATGTTGGTTTGAAACAGGGGTGTGTGATGTCCCCGTGGTTGTTTACTGTATATATGGATGGAGTTATGAAAGAAATACAGTACTATCAAGAGCAGTGGATGTTGGTGTATCGCTGAAAGGGAGGGAATTGAGTGGAAGCTACCTATACTGCTGTTTGCGGATGATACAGTTCTGATGAGTGATAATGAATGGGAGTTGCAGGGTCTGGTAAATGAGTTTGGAACAGTGTGCGAAAAACGGAATTTGAAGGTAAATACGGGAAGAGCAAGGTTATGGTCTTCGAAAGGGGTGAAGTCACAGAGTGTGAGGTGAAGCTGAACGGTCAGGCTATGGAGATCGTCAACTCTTTTAAGTATCTGGGCAGTGTGTTGAGTAAAGATGGGACTATGGATGAAGAGGTGTGGGAGAGGGTACAACAGGGGAAGAGGGTTGTAGGAACGCTAAAAGCAGTAACAAGAAATAGGGTGGTCAGTATGGAAGTGAAGAAGTCCTTGCATGACAGTGTGGTAATCCCGACACTGACTTACGGAAGCGAAGCATGGACGTTGGTTGAGAGACTCAGACCAAGAGTGAGAGCAGTGGAAATGAATTACTTAAGGAGTGCGTGCGGAGTTACATGGAGGGATAGATAGACTAATGAGGAAGTAAGAAGGAGGTGTGGTGTGGAGGTAGATGTGCTGGAAAGTGTGAAAAGGAACAACTTGAGATGGTTCGGCCATATGGAACGTATGGAAAGCGAGAGAATGACTAAGAGGGTGTATGAGAGCGAGGTGGAGGGACAGAGGGGGAGAGGTAGACCGAATATGAGGTGGAAGGATGGAGTGAGGAAGTACATGAACGAAGGTGGTGCTGGTTGGGGGGAGGGGCGTCGACTGACTGGGGACAGAGGTGCATGGGGGCGGTTCGTTCGTGGCCACCCCTTCGGGGATCACGGCGTCAGGCAATAGATAGATAGATCCTCTTCAAACACTAATCCGCCGTAGTTTTGAATCTACCGCGCAGAGCATTTAAAAACTGAGGAGCCTTCATCATGAGCGCACGCGACCTCACTCATGGCTTCAGTCATTATGAATTGGGTTCTCACTACGAAAAAACTTTGTAAAAAATAAAAACAAAAAGAAAATAAGAATAACTATCCAATAAGCTTTCCATCATATCGTGGATGTACTTGTGTGGATCTCTGACCAGACGCTGATTCAGGCGTCATTCCTCCTTCACTGACATATCAAGTAAACCAAAATCCTCAATACATCAACGAATGGGAAGGGGACGGTCGGGAGGGCCCCAGTCGTCAATGATTACGGGGCCACTACTAAATATTAGGTTTTCTTTATCTCCTTACAGGAGTCAAACCTATAATTTATTAGTGGCCCCTCCATCATTGACGAACATGCCTGATTTCTAAGACTGGAGGGGGACATTCGTAATCATATCATAACTCTAGAAAAGCAGATAATAAATACAACCACATAGTATTCTTACTTTTGAAAATATATTTAACAACGGCGTAGGCCGAAAAAATACAAGAAAAAGGGGGTTCAGGCAGGTGCGTGCTTCAAAGAAGCCTGCCTGACAAAAAATGGGTAACCCTGAAGATTCTGAACACAGATCTGTAGTTACAAAGGCACCCCACTCAACGAGTGGTGACAAAAAATAACAAGTTATAAGTTTATATGTGCACATAATATACCCCAACATAAACTTGGAGATAAATTGCAAAGGAACTCCATTGTTCTAATATTAAATTGCTTTCGCAGCTAAACTACTCTAACAACACCGTTGTTTTGTACTTAACATTGTACTAGCACAATTTCTCACTGAAAAATTTTCATATCACATTTTAACCTTAAATTGTATCACAGCTCTCATACTCCGGCGGGGTCTAGGGTGTCCTATGTCAACTGACTGCACCCCCCCCCTTCCCGTGAAAGTAAACAAAAGTGACTGCAGGGCCACCTAGACCCTCTGCCTTAAAGCTATACATGGTAAGGAAGGTTTGTCTAGAGCAACTGACAAGTATCTAGACAGAAACGTATGATTAGACGCCCACAACTGCGTGGACGCTATGTCTTCGACTGAAAAAAATTTCAGGAAACGTAAAGAGGCTGCTCATTTGCGTAAATCGTGGGCCCGACCCACAACGCCGGGATCACTTTCTTTAATGACTTCTACCAGAAGAGAGGCTAATCGCCGTTTAAGTAAGCGTTTACCCGTACTTGCTACCCATAAAGCACCTTGGGGGTTTCGAGGAGCTACTCTCAAATATTTGGTTAGAGCTTGCACTGGACATAGATTATGATGCACCTTTCCCCTTTTTAACGCCGGCACCGTGAACTCAGAAAACACGTGTGCACTATGCTCATTCTTGGCTACAAAACCTGGGGAGGGTGCAATGGAAATACATTCATTAAGTCTACCAAACCTAAGACAATTAGGTGTGTTGCTCATCGCCGCCAGCTCAGACACTCTGTTTCCGGTGGCCAAAGCCAAAAGGAAAACCGCCTTTTTTAAGAGTAATGCAAAGTCTGCAGTATTTTGGTACAGACGAGAGTGAAGCAAAGACAAAGCTTTGTCCAGAGACCAAGTAGGCATGAGCTGACGGGGAGGTGGGCGGAGTTTAAAACATGCTCTCATAAAACCTGTTTCCTCCGCTACCGGTACGGAAAGACCCGTAAGGTCTAAAAAGGGCACTCTAATCGCAGTTAAGTTATTTTTTAATGTTACCACAGATAAACGTTTCTGCTCAAACAGATAATTCAAATAATTAAAAACTAATGCCACTGAGGGTACAGTTTGTTCTGTCCTAACGATCCAAGAAGTAAAGGCTTGCCAATGTGATTGATACTGTCGTTTTGTAGACTGAGTATATTGATTGAGTAATTTATTGGTCACATCTCTACCGTATGGTGCTAGCCACTTGGCCTCCTGAATGTCCATAATGCAAAAGTTAGCGAGGTCGCTAGGTTGCCAATCGTGTCTAAGTGGAAATACCCGACCGGGAGCGATACCGGGTCCGGGCACCACATTTTCAATTGCTGGTACCACAACTGCGCCGGCCACAGGGGCGCGATTAGCGAGACTAAGCCTCGATAATCTCGTAGTTTGTTCACTACGTGGCACATTAGTGACGCAACTGGCGGTGGAAACAGATAGATGGAGCTCCATCTGTTCCAGTCTGTCACTAGGGCGTCTGGCCCCCCTGCCGGCGTTTTCGCCCGGCGGGTGAGGTATAGAGGGAGTTTGTGAGTCTCCTCGGACGCAAAAAGATCCACTTGTGGATGGGAGAGCTCTGCAATCATTAGGTTGAAAATGGTTGCTTGAGCTCCCATTCTACTGTCGTGCTCTGTCTCCGGGACAGAGCGTCTGCCCAGACGTTCGCTACGCCTGGGAGATAAGATGCGTGAAGATAAATATCTAGACTGTTGGCTAGAGCAAAAATCTCTTCCGACACGTTTAGCAACTTCCTTGACCTCGTTGACCCTTGTTTCTGAATACAGTGGACTGCATTCAGATTGTCCATTCTGAAGGCCACCGACTTGCCCCGTAACGCCGGGCCGTGAGCCTGAAGGAAATACAAGGGGACTAGTAATTCTTTGACATTGATGTGAGAGATTTCTAAGTGGGACCAAAGCCCCTGACCCTGGTGCCCCTGATTTGACTGAAATCCCCACCCTATTGTGCCTGACGCATCCGTGTCTACCCATACCGTTGGTGGAGGAGAGGTCCATGACATTATTGAGTGCAATGTTTCCCTCTTCGCCCAGACCGCTAGTAAGGTGTGGATTAATTTCGGGATGGGCCATAATTTTCCCGCCGGTAAGAGCGGGAAATATTTGTTGCCTTCCAATATTAATCGTTTTACTTTCAACCGGCCCAACTTGACAGTTAGTTGAATCCAGTTGAGAGAGCCGACCAGAGACTCCCAGACCCTTCGCGTCGTAGTCAGACTGTGAAGAAACCTGAACAGTTTCCTGCGAAACCTGTTGCGATTGTCCACACTCTGACTCAGAGTGAGAGCGGCGGTGTCCCAGACCAGCCCTATCCACTGAATTACTCGTGAGGGAACAAGGTTTGACTTTACCAGATTTACCTTGAAGCCTAGAGTTTTGACATGATTTAAAATGATATTGACATGTTTTATGCATAATTGTTGTGTCTCTGCCACCACCAGCCAGTCGTCCAGATACCACAACACTCTGATCCCTTGTTTTAACAATGGCATCAGGGCTTGCCGGACTAGTTTTGTGAATAATCGAGGTGCCAGGTTCAAGCCGAACGGCATCCTCTGAAAAACAAAATTTTGGTGCCTGATCCGTAAGGCCAAAAACCTTTGAAATCTTTTGTTGACCGATACGTGCCAATAGGCGTCTGTCAGGTCTAGTGAACACATCCAACCTCCCGGCGGAAGTGTTAGCCTGATTTGGTGTACTGTTAACATTCTGAAAGATTCGTTGTGAATGTGAAGATTCAGATAAGACAGGTCTACGACCGGCCTCATCTGAACACTGTCCCTTTCGGGAACCAAAAATAGTTTGGACGTGAATACAGGGTAATTTGGGGGGACCGGGATGATGACATTCTTGGCAATCATTTCCTGGGCTAGTGACTCCACCTCTAAAGAAACAAAATTCGCCGTTGTCGGCTGACGTAATCGAGGTCGCCGGAGCCACTGCCAAGTGATGCCTTTGCGTGCCACCATCCGTGCCCAAGTGTTTAACGGCCATGCTTGGTGACACGTTCGGAACGACCCAGTTAGCAGACAAGGGTTCGCCGGCTGTACTACCCTCGGTTCCTCCGGCCTTAAGGTAGGCGCCGGGAGTGAGAGAGACTTTAGTTTTTTGATGGTGGGGTTGGTGCTGGACTCTTCGCCGGCTGGCTGGTGTAGGCCGAAGACTGGCCCTGACCTGGTTTATTTTGGCCGCGTCCTCTCTGACCTGAAAACCTACTCTGTCTATGCCTGTACTGACCCTGGGGGGAGTGGGAGGACTTAGGCGGAAGAAAAGGTTTAGATCCCCCTGGCTGAGCTTTAGTAGTAGGCCTGGGTTTGGGGAAGTTAAATGCAGGTTTCTTAGAAGGGGTGGGACTGTGCTTAACGGCCTGTGCCATATTGAACACTGTTCGCCACACTTCAGGGGTCATTAAAGAGGGAGTAAGCACTGGTGACATAACCACCTGATTAGCAATGCGATCAGGTAGCTTGCGAACTAACGACATCCTAAGATCTTGTCGTGCTCGTACCGCCTCAAGCAAGGCGGTACGTATGTCACCCAAGGATTGGATTGACGACTGAAGAATCAGTCGCCGGGATAACTCAACCGATCTTCGAGCATCCGCATCTGCGATTGCCTGAGTGGACCGTAGTAAAGACTTAGCCACCTGCTGAGATACTATGTACTGCGAGAACAGGCGAAAAGCTTTTCCCCGTAGCCTAAATTCTCTGTCTAGGTGAGTAGGGGTAGGGGTAGTGAACGGGTCCTTCAGCTCACAAAGATTAATCTTAGGGGCAGCTAGAAATGAAAACAAAGCTGACGGGACTCCGCCGGCAAAACCCACCGGCGTGGAGAACCATGAATGAGTATCCTGAGGTATCTGGTGGGAAGATTTAGAAGTGAAAGTGGTTGCAATGTTTTGAGCCTCTACCTCCCAATCTACCCAAGGTCCTGGTCCCAACTGTCCCACCTTCAAAACTGGATTAGCTGCGTCGTCTGTGACGGTCTGTAAATCTAGTTCAGGAGTGAGAGCTGACAGAGTCTTAATATCATTAAACCCATCCAGCTTAGACCAGTCTGAAAATAGTTTTGAAGCTGAGGCAGGGGGTAAAGCAGGCTTAGAAGCATACACAAAATAATCTTGGTGATAATAACTAGGTATAGCCTTGATGTTTACGTCCAGAACATTACCCAAAGTATCCACGGCCCTTAATTTCTTTGACTTATTGCCCTGGATGACCCACTCACGCGGTACCGGGAGTTCCCCTGATAAAGTAGGTTGGGCAAGCTCTGGTTTAGAGGAGTTCAAAAGAACCCATGACTCGTCTGGCCCATAAAGTAAGGGCATAGCTACCTTTCTAAGAGGCGCTTTGTCTAGAGGGGGTGGATTGACATCCGTTATGACCCTGACATTTGAAGTTGTCAATGCCGCCGTAGCAGGCCTAGTGATCCCTGAGGTTAACAGAGTGGGAGGGTTAGGGATCTTAGATAAATCAATCGAAGTCATCAGAGGCCGTACCGTAGAACTTGTCTTGGGAGCCCCCAAGTCCATTGTGGGGTTTTCCTGTTGTTGGCCAAAAAATTTAGATAAAGCATGAGTAAGCAGCCCATTAATTTCTTGTGCCGTAACAAACTGGTTTGATGAAGAACTTACAGGTGAATCATTAGTATCCTGTGCGGCGTCCAAGCCTGAGCCTGACCCTTGTCCTTCCATCTCCGAAATTATAGAAACTTCGTCTTTCTCCTCCTGATCCTCCTGAGAAGACCCCGCCGAGGCAGGGGTACCTTGTTGCCAAGATAAGTCTGGGATAGAGGATGGGATCGCCGCGTCCCTGTGGACATCGGCTACTGTGTGACTCGTTTGAGTCGGACGTGGGTGGTCAGACCCTGGTTGAGCAAACCGCCAAACACCGAGGCCCTGGCCTACGCTCTCTTGAGAGTCTGAAACATTCTCAATTACTGAATCCCCTGAACTTTCCAATTCCAGGGTTAAAATATTAAGTGGCAAATCCTCTTTTGGGACAGGCGCTGCACTGGACTCTTGGGCCTTAACACAAACTCTGTCTGGGGTAGAGGTACGATGAGATGCACTAGAAGTTGGTGAATGTCGAGAGGACTTCCGTTTATGTGAATCCTTTTTAGAGGATTTATGGCTACGGTGTGACCGCGAACTATTCTTAGATCTGGAGGAATCCTCGCCGTGACCACTGGTGGAACCTTCCGTCCTACTCTTCTTACTCGCCGGTGAAGAGGCACGACTAGATGACTGGTGTCTAAGAGGAGACCTAGACCGGGATCTCGCCCGAGACGAGGAGGCGGATACCGGGGGTGTAGGCTCTCTTGTGCGTTTAGGTGTAGCAGCAGAAGATACAGAACCCTGACCAGTCTCCGCCGGCTTAATACTCTTGACTCTAGAGGAACGTTTAGGGGGAGGGTGTTCGGAGAGCAATCTATCCCAAAGTGGGACGTTGTCACATTGAAGTGATTTATGCGCAACAATGGTAGTGTAGGCTGACATCTGTTGCCTAACCTCTCTCAACGCTACCGCCGCGGTCTTATCATTATCACAAAGGACCTTTATAGCTAATTGGGAGCAAAAAGAACAATTACGCATAACCCAGAGACCCCTTGAACGGTCTAGACATTTAACACACCTTATGCAACGGGTATGCGCAAAAATAGGGATACCAGCACAAGCAGGGGTAGTGCACAAAGCAAAAACTGGGGCCACGGTAGCCATGACAGAGACTGGTGGGAGAAAACTACCGCCGGGTCTGTATTGGTCCGCCGGAGCTCAGCTCTGGAAAAAAAGAAAATTTCCAGGAATTAATGCTCATAAGGTTAACCCAACATGTTCGCACACAAGTGTTAATAACCCGCCGGGTAACGAGATGTAATGACACAAAGAACACAGCTCGCTACGCGGCGGGGTTCAGAAAATCTAAACAAATCTTTTGTTAAAGAAAGTGAAGAATACCCTCTGATATAATATAACGGTCCAGCATGGCGCTTATAGTCTCTTGGTGGTGGTGACTGTCTCAAGATTCAATTTTGTAACAAAGCAACCCCCCATAAAGACGCCGGCCCTTGAAATATTTTAGTAGAATAGCACAGGGCAGGATGATACGAGATCTGATGTCTAACGAATTGTCACAAAAGATCGCCGTAAGTTTGAAGGCGGCGATACCTAATTGTATCACTAAATTAAGTGGTTAAATCGAAATCGAATTTTGTAAATTCCTTAGTTCCTCCACCTAGGAGCACCCGCCGGGTGAGAAGAATCGATATATAACCTAATTTGAACCTTCAATCGCCGTAAGAGTAAAGGTGGCGATACACATAGTATCACTTAAAATGGATTAGTTAACTAACTGAAAGACATAAGTCGTTCATCCCACCCTACCCAGGTGCACCCGCCGGGTGAGATGTCCAAACGTTAACCCCATAAGTTCCTGTCCCCACTTCTTTGTAAAAGATCGCCGGGGAGGAAAGCCTAAAACAACAGCTAGGTTTTTCATGTGGTTTTTTGTAAAACCGGGTAGAAAAACTACATAACGTATGTCCGCATGAACAATGTTTTATAGATGGGAACAGCCATCCTGCCGGGAATCAAAGGAGGCCTGAAACCAGGCACCCACAGAGACGCAGTCCTGGAGAGCCACAGACACCCCAACGCCGGGGAAACAAGCCAGTGTTAACAACCACGTGTGGCCCAACACGGCTCGCGGCCGGGATTTTCATGGTGAAAACGAGAAAACCCCGCCGGAAGGCAACCCACCCTGAACAGACACCATCTGAACAACAAGAGACACGAGGAGAGCCACGCACGACAAACCCAAGGTCACTCAATAATCCGTGGAATTAGCCAATACACAACTAAACCAGGAAACAATTATAGTCCGAGGAATTAGCCAATACACAACTAAAACCCGGAAACACATGACACAGTAGGGCATATTTATAAATAATAAACAATAACACTAGTACATGTGGCAAAGCTACGAGCGGCTGGCTAGGCCTAGGTAGACGGCATAATAAAAGTTGAAATATACACAAACACTGGAAATATCACAACAGGAACCACCGCCAAGACACCACCGTAGCACATACTTCCGACCAAGGGAAGACTGACTCGGGACCCAGAAAAAACTTCACCAAGTGAAGAAAAATACGCTGGGGATGTCAGAAACAAAGCTTACCTCATCAGAAAGATAAAAGGCAGCACTAACTAACGCGTAGTGAAAGCCGCCTGCATCACAAACTAACTCAACTGTGAAAAAGTTCACATGTCCACAACGGGACCACGAGGGTACATCCGAAATAGATGCCCCATACACTCGACCCAAAATACACTGCACTGCGGGCAACCAGCCCAGGACACTCCTGCTACGCCTATCCTAACCTTACTCGATACATCCTGGAGTAAACAAATGAGAAAAAACTCACTAGGGACGCAACGAATGCGGAACTAGCGGAGCGTGGGGAGGCACGTCCGGGCAGGCTGAACGCAGAGCAGAGAAGGAGGAATGACGCCTGAATCAGCGTCTGGTCAGAGATCCACACAAGTACATCCACGATATGATGGAAAGCTTATTGGATAGTTATTCTTATTTTCTTTTTGTTTTTATTGTTTACGAAGTTTTTTCGTAGTGAGAACCCAATTCATAATGACTGAAGCCATGAGTGAGGTCACGTGCGCTCATGATGAAGGCTCCTCAGTTTTTAAATGCTCTGCGCGGTAGATTCAAAACTACGGCGGATTAGTGTTTGAAGAGGATGCCTTATGTAATAGGCATGTTCGTCAATGATGGAGGGGCCACTAATAAATTCGTCCAGCCACCTCAAATACCGGTACCCATTTCGCCCCAAATACATCCAATAAATACATATTATGAGGAAAAGACGTATAAATACGTATTATGAGAAGATTACTTACCACACAGATTTTATTATAAATCATTGTCATACTTAGCCTAGCCTAGGCTAACATCGTCTAGGCTAGGCAATTCAATCGCTTTTGTCCGAAATGGACTGGTCTTTGCTGTGTTTTGAGCATGAAATTCCTTCATTGCTACCACCACGCCAACCATCCCTATCACTAGATGTACTAGAGGTTATAATAAACGCGAGAGATAAGGGGTTCAGGCACAAAAAGGCTTGCAAACGGTTGTTTTGTCAACACAGATACTAGCTAAACTGCAAGCGTCTGCTTAGTGATGACGTCATATAAAGATGGCGGCATCTTGCGCATTTGACGGATCCGGATCTCGGATTCACTCGGATTTCGTCTCTGAACGGCAAGCTACTGGCAGATTATTTCGTTATGTTAAAACAAAATTATTGTTTTTGTTTGTTTTCTAGTTTTATGTCGAGTTTTTCGTTATTTTTGCTATTTTTGGGGGTTTCGGCTGGGATTTTGATGCGAGGAATGAGGCTTTTGGCGCGAGAATTGAAATGGGGAATATTTGGTGTGTGGTGCGAGAATTGAATCAACGAAGACCGGTGTAGCTAGGATGGGGGCTCCACTGTACACGAATCGAGATCTAAGAAGGGGCCAAATCCGCTATTC
Organism: Paralithodes platypus; assembly: GCA_032716605.1. Lineage (NCBI taxonomy): Eukaryota > Metazoa > Arthropoda > Malacostraca > Decapoda > Lithodidae > Paralithodes > Paralithodes platypus. The sequence goes on from CM064528.1 coordinate 41,912,319, forward strand.
CCGCTTGATACGCGAGCACGGTCTACGTTTCGCGAGGCCCAGCCGTGGCTCCGAAAAGAGAAGAAGAAGAAGAAGAAGGGCATACGCCTGCCTTCCCTCCCGCTTACCCTCCCTCCCTCCCTCCCACAGTCCCGCTCATATCCGCGCGGAGTGACCAAACGTTTGTAGTGCCTGCCATTTTTTCGCCATGCCACGCCAATATAAGAAGATAACACACAATATGAAGGTGGATGTGTTGGATCGCAAGAAAAAAGGAGAAGGAAACTGTGCAATAGGCCATGCTATGGGCTTGTCAGAGTAAACTGTTCGTACGATTTGGTCAGGGAGGGAGAAGTTGGAGAAAATCGTGAAGTCCTACGGTCCTAGTCCTAGCCTATCTACTACTAATTTTAAGGTAAGGTTTCATATTTGTATTCATTGTTGTTCTTATATATAAGATATAGACTGTACTGTAGAGCCAAAAATGTCGAAAATAGGGCCAAAAATGTCGAAAATAGGCCATAATTGAGAGATGTCACCCATATCTAATTATTCCCATTTAAAGTTAGTTCCACAATACGCGAATTCGCAATACGCGATGCCTCCTGTCACCCCTATTCTCGCGTATTGGGGGTCCTGACTGTACTATAGTATGTACAATTTTTATGTTTTACAATATACTGTATAGTTGCTCTTTTATTAAGTTTGACTGCATCCTTATCATTATCTACCTTTCGATTGCTTCCTAAGGTTACTTAGAAACTCTGCCTTTATACTTTACATTTTTTCTTAATTCTAGTTATTTATTTACAAAAGCGTGAGCCGTTAGTTTTAGTTTTCTTCAGTCTTTGACGTTGAGCATGAGATGTCCCAACCACCGATCTTGGTATTCTTAGGCTCTCACGTCATTGACGGAGAGAACCATTGCTAAATTACGGGTTTGACAACCCGAAGGGAAGGAAGGAAGGAAAGCTAACTACAGTATTTAGTAATGGTTCCGTAGTCAATGACGTAAAGCTGCCCTCCCTCCTCCCTCTTCCCATGCACATGCGCAACTTAGTACTATGAAGGACGTATGAACCCAGCGTGACCAGCTGGGGGACGCGTGCAAGGGAAGGACTGTATAACGGCGCGCTAGTTGATTTAGTAATACAGGTACAACATTCTTAGTTTCTAATCTTTTACTCATAAAAATTTTCTTTCTTTTTCTAATGGTTACCTTTTTTAATGACGTTCCCTAGGAACTAAGTAAAGGGTTTCACCCTAGGATGTACTTTTTATATATTTGGGTCGCGTTATGCTTTCTCCGGGACCCTCACGGGGGTCTCCGGGGAGCCCTTATATATATAAGGCTCTCACGTCATTGACTACGGAACCATTACTAAATAGTTAGTTTCCTTCCTTCCCTTCGGGTTGTCAAACCCGTATTTGTCTAGCGTACGATCCCAGGACAATGGCTTTCCGCAAGGTTGTGCCCTCAGCAGCACTCTCTTCATAATGGCAATCAATTCTATTACAGAATGCCTCCCGCCTGCCGTTTCTTATAGCCTTTACGTTGACGACTTCGCCATTTATTACACTTCTTCCACACTATCCCTCATTCAACGAACACTCAACAATGCTCTGTCCTCCATTCATACTTGGTCATCCACTACTGGCTTTCAATTATCTATGGAGAAGATTTCTGCCGTTATTTTTTATCGTGATGTTCGGCATATCCGCAAGCAATCCATCTCTTTAATTTTGGGCCACTCAAATATTCGACTCCTCCCCTCTGCAAAATTTCTTGGCCTCATATTCGACACTCATCTTAACTGGAAGTCTCACATTGCTAATTTAAAGACCTGATGTCTTCAACGTATGAACGTACTTAAATCCATTGCGCGAGTCCATTGGGGTGCTGATCGTCTCTCACTCTTCTTATTCTATAGAGCCACCATTCTGTCGGTACTTGATTATGGTTGCTCAGTATATGGTACAGCCTCTGATGCAGCACTACGGGCATTAGATTCGGTCCATCACCTCGGGGTGCGCATCAGTTCTGGGGCGTTTCGTTTATCACGGATCTACAATGTCCTCTGTGAGACTGGGGTATTGCTGATGTCTTATCACCGTCATCTGGTCCAAATGCGTACGGCGATTCAACTAAGCTCTCAGCCAACTCTGTTGGATCTCTTTCTTCCAACAGAGGAAAGTGTTCCCTTTTCCGTACCGTCTTTCCCGTTATTGTCACGCCAGCTCTTTGCTTCTTACAACATCCCCATCCCCCGCTTCCCTCTTATCACACACCTCTCTACCCCGTGGACTTCTACCCGCCCTGACGTCTGCTTCCACCTAGCGGACGCATGTGCTGCACTTCACCCGCTGCAATGTGCTAGCATTGCTCTACATCATCTGTCAATTCATATACACCGATGGTTCGAAACAGGCCGAAGCCACGGGCTGCGCTGCAATTTCTACGCATGACTTATCAGTGCACCCTTCATCCATACTCCACTGTCTTTACCGCAGAATTATGGGCTATCCACGGGGCCCTGCACATCGTCTCCATGCTTCCTAACACTTATTCCCGTATTGTCATCTGCAGTGATTCTCGAAGCGCTCTGCAGGCGTTATGCGATTACGCTCCCACCGACCCGTTAGTGAAAACTATCTTGAATGAACTACACCTTTTACAGTGCGGGGGTCTTCACGGTATGTTGGATCCCTGCACATGTGGGTATCGAGGGGAATGAGACCGCGGACCTTCTTGCAAAAGAGGCTTGTCGTGGTTCTCCTTCTCTTATTCTCCAGAGTCCAAAGGATGTTTTCCCGGTCTTACAGCAACGCGCATTTGATGCATGGCGTGTTGAGTGGCGTTCACAACCTGAATCTAATAATTTCCGTTCACTTAACCCTTCCTACCTGGTCTGCCTTAGGTAAGGACAGCTCGAAAGAAGGGCCGCTACCCGGTATGCCTTACCTAAGGCAGCAGCTTAATAGCCTAATTAAGCTTGGTCTGAACGCCGTGCGTACGACGTATGTCAACAAACCCAAGCGTTCGTCACCGCACCTCCGAAAACAAGAAGGAGAAGACTCCTCAATGTTATTGTTCTGACGTCATGACGAAATTAGTGTCTGAAAAGCCCCCATATTGGCAACATCTCTGCAATATTGGCTCCACTGAAATCGTCATCACAACTGAACCAGTTGACTTACAGAGCTCTACTCAATGCCAAAATACAGATTGAAAACCGCACTATGATTATAGATAAGTAGGAAAGTTCTAGCAGTGAAAATAAACATAAATACGGTAGCCTAGGCCTAGACGTTTTTCAGCCATTTCGCCCGGGTAGGGGCGACCGTCATTGGGTAAGACAGCCCGGGTAGGAAGGGTTAAGGATGACATTTTCTTGTGGCCTTCGTTGATTGCTTCATGCCGAGCGGACCAAACGGTTTTAACGCGTTTACGTATTGGTCACACACGTCTTCTATCTATCTATCTATTGCCTGACGCTGTGATCCCCGAAGGGGTGGCCACGAACGAACCGCCCCCATGCACCTCTGTCCCCAGTCAGTCGACGCCCCTCCCCCCAACCAGCACCGCCCTCGTTCATGTACTTCCTCACTCCATCCTTCCACCTCATATTCGGTCTACCTCTCCCTCTCTGTCCCTCCACCTCGCTCTTGTACACCCTCTTAGTCATTCTCTCGCTTTCCATACGTTCCATATGGCCGAACCATCTCAAGTTGTTCCTTTTCACACTTTCCAGCACATCTACCTCCACACCACACCTCCTTACTTCCTCATTAGTCTGTCTATCCCTCCATGTAACTCCGCACGCACTCCTTAAGTACACGTCCTTAAGTACACGTCTTACTCATGGTTATTTGATGACCACCCCTCGTGATCTACCGCCTAAGTGTCAACTATGTCACACCCCATTAACAGTCCATAATTTTCTCTGTGTCTGTTCGGTGTATGAACCAGAACGACGACGATTCCTGCAGCACGCCTCTTTACACTATTTGGTGATGGGCTGGTCTATCAGAGTGATTGGTGATGGGCTGGTCTATCAGAGTGAGAACTGAGTGATCTCTGCCATACCCATAGCTTACTCTGACTGTTCCTTTTACTTATATATCTTCTAGATCTCGAGTGACGGCGTCTCTTCCGTGGATTGACCTCCCAATCTACCAAGATTGGAAGCCAAAGCGTCACATTTTTCCCTTGCCCCTCAACTTTCTCTTCATAATTGCTGAGGGGCACAGGGCCCTGGGTGGGGCTTTGGTTTCCCGGGCGTTTCCGCACCCTCCTCAGCTCCCCGCCATGGAGTGGCTTCGGTCACCCAGGCTTTATTGTGGTCGGCAGGGAGGGTTCTGTGGGGGCGCTCGGTTATGGCCTTGGCCTTGCTCGGGGCCTTGGGGCTGTTCGGCCAGGCAGCCTGGGGTACCGCAACAACAACAACAACACTCTATTCTTTCTGAGTCAACCTCCTTCCATTTCGCTCATATAGCTTTGCCACATGTACAAGTGTTATTGTTTATTTTTATAAATATGCCCTACTGTGTCATGTGTATCCGGGTTTTAGTTGTGTATTGGCTAATTCCTCGGAATATGTTTGTTTCCTGGTTTAGTTGTGTATTGGCTAATTCCACGGATTATTGTGTGGACTTAGGCTAGTCGTGCGTGGCTTTCCTTCGTGTCCGTTGTACGTTCAGATGGTTTCTCAACGGGGTGGGTTTCCTTCCGGTGGGTTTTTTCTCGGTTTCACCATGAAAAAAACCCGGCCGAGAGCCGTGTTGGGCCACACGTGGTTTCAACACAGGCTTGTGTCCCCGGCGATGAGGTGTCTGTGGCTCTCCAGGACTGCGTCTCTGTGTTGGTGCCTGTTTTCAGGCTCCCTTTTGATTCCCGGCGGAATGGCTGTACCCATCTAACATTGTTCATGTGAACATATGTTATGAAGTTTTTCTACCCGGTTTTACAAACCACAGAAAAACCTAGCTGTTGTTAAGGGCTTTCCTCCCCGGCGATCTTTTACAAAGAAGTGGGGACAGGAACTTATGGGGTTAACGTTTTGACATCTCACCCGGCGGGTGTACCTTGGTAGGGTGGGATGAACAACTAAGGCTTTCAGTTAGTTAACCGATCCATTTTAAGTGATACTATATGTATCGCCGCCTTTACACTTACGGCGATTGAAGGTTCAATTAGGGTTAACATCGTTTTTTACACCCGGCGGGTGCTCCTGGGTGGAGGAAATAAGGAATTTACAATTCAATTTCGATTTAACCACTTAATTTAGTGATACGTTTAGGTATCGCCGCCTTCAAACTTACGGCGATCTTTTTGTGACAATTCGTTAGAAATCAGATCTCGTATCAGCCTGCCCTGTGTTATTCTACTAAAATAATTCAAGGGCCGGCGTCTTTGTGGGGGGTTGTTTTTGTTCCAAAATTGAATCTTGAGACAGTCACCACCAGAAAGACTATAAACGCCATGCTGGACCGTTATATATTGTCAGAGGGTATTCTTCACTTTCTTAAAAAGATATGTTTAGATATTCTGAGCCCCGCCGCGTAGCGAGCTGTGATCGTTGTGTCATTACATCTCGTTACCCGGTGGGTTATTAACACTTGTGTGCGAACATGTTGGGTTAACCTTATGAGCATTAATTCCTGGAAATTTTCTTTTTTTCCAGAGCTGGGCTCCGGCGGACCAATACAGACCCGGCAGTAGTTTTCCCCACCAGTCTCTGTCATGGCTACCTTGGCCCCAGTCTTTGCTTTATGCACTACCCCTACCTGTGCCGGTATCCCTATTTTTGCGCACACTCTTTGCATAAAGTGTGTTAAATGTCTAGACCGTTCAAGGGGTCTGTGGGTTATGCGTAATTGTTCCTTTTGCTCCCAATTAGCTGTCAAGGTCCTCTGCGACAATGATAAGACCGCAGCGGTCGCATTAAGAGAAGTTAGGCAACAGATGTCAGCATACACTACGATTGTAGCTCATAAGTCACTTCAATGTGACAACGTCCCTCTTTGGGATAGACTGCTTTTTGAACACCCTCCCCCTAAACGTTCCTCTCGAGTAACTAGTCATAAGCCGGCGGAGACTGGTCAGGGTTCTGTGTCTTCTGCTGCTACTCCGAAACGTCCAAGAGAGCCTACACCCCCGGCGTCCGCCTCATCGTCTCGGGCGAGATCTCGGTCTAGGTCACCTCTCAGACGCCAGCCATCTAGTCTTGCCTCTTCACCATCGAGTAAGAAGAGTAGGACGGAAAGTTCCACCAGTGGTCACGGCGATGAATCCTCCAAATCAAAGAGTAGTTCACGGTCACACCGTAGCCATAAATCTTCCAAAAAGGATTCCCATAAACGAAAGACCTCCCTACATTCGCCAGCTTCTAGTGCTTCTCATCGTACCTCTACCCCAGACAGAGTTTGTGTTAGGTCTCAAGGGTCCAGTACGGTGCCTGTCCCTAAAGAGGATTTACCCATTAATATTTTAACCCTGGAATTGGAGAGTTCAGGGGGATCAGTGATGGAGAGTGTTTCAGACTCCCAAGAGAGTGTAGGCCAGGGCCTCGGTGTTTGGCGATTTTCTCGGCCGGGGTCTGACCACCCACTTCCGACTCAAACTAGTCACACAGTAGCTGACGTCCACAGGGACGCGGCGATCCCATCCTCTATTCCTGACTTATCTTGGCAGCAAGGTACCCCAGCTTCGGCGGGATCTTCTCAGGAGGAACAGGAGGAGAAAGACGAGGTTTCAATAATTTCGGAGATGGTAGGGCAAGAGTCAGGTTCAGGCTTAGACGCCGCGCAGGATATTAATGATTCACCAGTAAGTTCATCATCAACTCAATTTGTCACTGCGCAGGAAATTGATGGGCTACTTAGTCATGCTTTATCTAAAAATTTTGGCCAACAACAGGAAACTCCCACAGTGGACTTGGGTGCTCCCACGACAAGTTCTACGGTACGGCCTCTGATGACTTCTATTGCTTTATCTAAGATCCCTAACCCCCCCACTCTGTCACCATCAGTGGTTACTAGGCCTGCTACGGCGGCATTGACCACTTCGAATGTAAGGGTTATAACGGATGTCAATCCACCCCCTCTAGACAAGGCGCCTCTCAGAAAGGTAGCTATGCCCTTGCTTTATGGACCAGACGAGTCATGGGTCCTTTTGACCCCCACTAAACCAGAGCTCGCCCAACCTACCTTGTCAGGGGAACTCCCAGTACCGCGTGAGTGGGTCATCCAGGGCAATAAATCAAAGAAATTAAGGGCCTTGGATACTTTGGGAAATGTACTAGACGTCAATATAAAGGCGATACCTAGTTATTATCACCAAGACTATTTTGTGTATGCTACTAAGCCAGCTTTACCCCCTGCCTCAGCTTCAAAATTGTTTTCAGACTGGTCTAAGCTGGATGGGTTTAATGACATTAAGACTCTGTCAGCTCTCACTCCTGAACTTGATTTACAAACCGTCACAGACGAAGCAGCTAATCCAGTCTTGAAGGTGGGGCAGTTGGGTCCAGGACCTTGGGTGGATTGGGAGACAGAGGCTCAAAACTTTGCAACCACATTTACTTCCAAATCTTCCCACCAGATCCCTCAAGATACTCATTCGTGGTTCTCTATGCCAGTATGTTCTGCCGGCGGAGTCCCGTCAGCTTTGTTTTCTTTCTTAGCTGCCCCTAAAATTAATCTTTGTGAGCTAAAAGACCCTTTCACTACCCCTACCCCAACTCACCTAGACCGAGAATTTAGGCTAAGGGGGAAAGCTTTTCGCCTGTTCTCTCAATACATAGTGTCTCAACAGGTAGCAAAGTCTTTACTTCGGTCCACTCAGGCAATCGCAGATGCGGATGCCAGAAGATCGGTTGAATTATCCCGGCGACTGCTTCTCCAGTCGTCAATCCAATCTCTGGGTGACATACGCCACGCCTTGCTTGAGGCGGTACGAGCAAGACAAGATCTCAGAATGTCTTTAGTTCGCAAACTGCCTGATCGCATTGCAAATCAGGTGGTCATGTCACCAGTGCTTACTCCCTCTTTAATGTCCCCTGAAGTGTGGCGAACGGTGTTTAATATGGCACAGGCCTTTAAACACAGTCCCACCCCTTCTAAGAAACCTGCCTTTAACTTCCCCAAACCCAGGCCAACCGCTAAAGCTCAGCCGGGGGGATCTAAGCCCTTTCTTCCACCTAAGTCCTCCCCCTCCCCTCAAGGTCAGTACAGGCATAGACAGAGTAGGTTTTCAGGTCAGAGAGGACGCGGCCATAATAAGCCAGGTCAGGGCCCGTCTTCGGCCAACACCAGCCAGCCGGCGAAGCGTCCAGCACCACCAACCCCACCATAAAAAAACTAAAGTCTCTCTCACTCCCGGTGCCTACCTTAACCCTCTCACCACGGAAGGGCTCTTGAACGCCCATAAAAAAAGCATATAACAGGTACCCGGAAGGTCTCTTGAACGCCCAGTGGTTGAAAGCCTGTGAGCTTCGTGTGCGAGGCGTCGGTCCGACGCATGTAAACAACAGCCGGCTGGACCGTCGCCCCGCATCTCCGGCCACAAGAAGGAGAGCGTCGCTTGTTCGTGTGTGCCTGTATGTTGTTGTTAAGTATCGAAAAGTGGTGTAAAGTGGCTGTTTTGGCCATAAATTTATCTCCAATGAAATCATCATCACAGCTCAACCAGTTGACTTAGAGAGCTCTACTTAATGCCATTCTACAGGTAAATAACACAGCTACGCTTGGGGATGCGCGGGAATGCGGGAAGCAGTCTGATTAACGAATATACAGTAGCCTAGCCTAGACGTTTTTCGGCCAAAACACCCGGGTTTCGAGGAATATATATATAATACATAGCCGGGGCTGGAGGGTTAAGGCCGGCGGACCCGAGGGTAGTACAGCCAGCGAACCCTTGTCTGCTAACTGGGTCGTTCCGAACGTGTCACCAAGCATGGCCGTTAAACACTTGGGCACGGATGGTGGCACGCAAAGGCATCACTTGGCAGTGGCTCCGGCGACCTCGCTTACGTCAGCCGACAACGGCGAATTTTGTTTCTTTAGAGGTGGAGTCACTGGTCCAGGAAATGATTGCCAAGGATGTCATCATCCCGGTCCCCCCAAATTACCCTGTATTCACGTCCAAACTATTTTTGGTTCCCAAAAGGGACAGTGTTCAGATGAGACCGGTCGTAGACCTGTCTTATCTGAACCTTCACATTCACAACGAATCTTTCCGAATGTTAACAGTACACCAAATCAGGCTAACACTTCCGCCGGGAGGTTGGATGTGTTCACTAGACCTGACAGACGCCTATTGGCACGTATCGGTCAACAAAAGATTTCAAAGGTTTTTGGCCTTACGGATCAGGCACCAAAATTTTGTTTTTCAAAGGATGCCATTCGGTTTGAACCTGGCACCCCGATTATTCACGAAATTAGTCCGGCAAGCCCTGATGCCGTTGTTAAAACAAGGAATCAGAGTGTTGTGGTACCTAGACGACTGGCTGGTGGTGGCAGAGACACAACAATTATGCATCAAACATGTCAACATAATTTTAAATCATGTCAAAACTCTAGGGTTCAAGGTAAATCTGGTAAAGTCAAACCTTGTTCCCTCACGAGTAATTCAGTGGATAGGGCTGGTCTGGGACACGGCCGCTCTCACTCTGAGTCAGAGTGTGGACAATCGCAACAGGTTTCGCAGGAAACTGTTCATGTTTCTTCACAGTCTGACTACGACGCGGAGGGTCTGGGAGTCTCTGGTCGGCTCTCTCAACTGGATTCAACTAACTGTCATGTTGGGCCGGTTGAAAGTAAAACGTTTAATATTGGAAGGCAACAAATATTTCCCACTCTTACCGGCGGGAAAATTATGGCCCATCCCGAAATTAATCCACACCTTACTAGCGGTCTGGGCAAAGAGGGAAACGTTGCACTCAATAATGTCATGGACCTCTCCTCCACCAACGGTATTGGTAGACACGGATGCGTCAGGCACAATAGGGTGGGGATTTCAGTCAAATCAGGGGCACCAGGGTCAGGGGCTTTGGTCCCACTTAGAAATCTCTCACATCAATGTCAAAGAATTACTAGTCCCCTTGTATTTCCTTCAGGCTCACGGCCCTGCGTTACGGGGCAAGTCGGTGGCCTTCAAAATGGACAATCTGAACGCAGTTCACTGTATTCAGAAACAGGGATCAACGAGGTCAAGGAGGTTGCTAAACGTGTCGGAAGAGATTTTTACTCTAGCCAACAGACTAGACATTTATCTTCACGCATCTTATCTCCCAGGCGTAGCGAACGTCTGGGCAGACGCTCTGTCCCGGAGACAGAGCACGACAGTAGAATGGGAGCTCAAGCAACCCATTTTCAACCTAATGATTGCAGAGCTCTCCCATCCACAAGTGGATCTGTTTGCGTCCGAGGAGATTCACAAACTCCCTCTATACCTCACCCGCCGGACGAAAACGCCGGCAGGGGGGCCAGATGCCCTAGTGACAGACTGGAACAGATGGAGCTCCATCTATCTGTTTCCGCCGCCAGATGCGTCACTAATGTGCCACGTAGTGAACAAACTACGAGATTATCGAGGCTTAGTCTCACTAATCGCGCCCCTGTGGCCGGCGCAGTTGTGGTACCAGCAATTGAAGACGTGGTGCCCGCACCTGGTGTCGCTCCCGGTCGGGTATTTCCACTTAGACACGATTGGCAACCTAGCGACCTCGCTGACTTTTGCATTATGGACATTCAGAAGGCCAAGTGGCTAGCACCATACGGTAGAGATGTGACCAATAAATTATTAAATCAATATACTCAGTCTACGAAACGACAGTATCACTCACATTGGCAAGCCTTTACTTCTTGGATCATTAGAACAGAACAGACTCTTCAGTAGCTTTAGTTTTTAATTATTTAAATTATCTGTTTGAGCAGAAACATTTATCTGTGGTTACGTTAAAAAAATCACTTAACTGCGATTAGAGTGCCCTTTTTAGACCTTACAGGTCTCTCCATACCGGTGGCGGAGGAAACAGGTTTTATGAGAGCTTGTTTTAAACTTCGCCCACCTCCCCGTCAGCTCATGCCTACTTGGTCTCTGGACAAAGCTTTGTCTTTACTTCACTCTCGTCTGTACCAAAATACTGCAGATTTTGCATTACTCTTAAAAAAGGCTGTATTCCTTTTGGCTTTGGCCACCGGGAACAGAGTGTCTGAGCTGGCGGCGATGAGCAACACACCTAATTGCCTTAGGTTTGGTAGACTTAATGAATGTATTTACATTGCACCTTCCCCGGGATTTGTAGCCAAGAATGAGCACAGTGCACACGTGTTTTCTGAGTTCACGGTGCCGGCGTTAAAAAGGGGAAAGGTGCATCATAATCTATGTCCAGTGCAAGCTCTAACCAAATATTTGAGAGTAGCTCCTCTAAACCCCCAAGGTGCTTTATGGGTAGCAAGTACGGGTAAACGCTTACTGAAACGGCGATTAGCTTCTCTTCTGGTCGAAGTCATTAAAGAGAGTAATCCCGGCGTTGTGGGTCGGGCCCACGATTTACGCAAATTGGCAGCCTCTTTACGTTTCCTGAAGCATTTTTCAGTAGAAGATATTGCGTCCACTCAGTTGTGGGCGTCTAATCATACGTTTTTGTCTAGATACTTGTCAGTTGCTCTAGATAAACCTTCCTTACCATGTATAGCTTTAAGGCAGAGGGTCTAGGTGGCCCTGCAGCCACTTTTGTTTACTGTCAAGACAAGGGGGGGGGGTGCAGTCAGTTGACATAGGACACCCTAGACCCCGCCGGAGTGTGAGAGCTGTGATACAATTTATGGTTAATGTGATATGAAAATTTCTCGGCGAGAAATTGTGCTAAGTACAATGTTAGTACAAAACAACGGGGTTGTTATAGTAGTTTTAGCTGCGAAAGCAATTTAATATTAAAACAGTGAAGATCTTTTGCAATTTATCTCCACGATTATTTTGGGGTTTATTATGTGCACATGTAAACTTATAACTTGTTATTTTTGTCACCACTCGTTGAGTGGGGTGCCTTTGTAACTACAGATCTGTTCACAGAATCTTCAGAGTTACCCCTTTTTTTTGTCAAGCAGGCTTCTTTGAAGCACGCTCCTGCCTGAACCCCTTTCTTGTATATATACGGGCTACGCCTTATTAAATATATTTTCAAAGTAAGAATACTATGTGGTTGTTTTTATTATCTGCTTTTCTAGAGTTATGATATGATTACGAATGTCCCCCTCCAGTCTTAGAAATCAGGCATGTTCGTCAATGATGGAGGGGCCACTAATAAATTATAGGTTTGACTCCTGTAAGGAGATAAAGAAAACCTAATATTTAGTAGTGGCCCCGTAATCATTGACGACTGGGGCCCTCCCGACCATCCCCTTCCCATTCGTTGATGTATTGAGGATTTTGGTTTACTTGATATGTCAGTGAAGGAAGAATGACGCCTGAATCAGCGTCTGGTCAAAGATCCACACAAGTACATCCACGATATGATGGAAAGCTTATTAGATAGTTATTCTTATTTTCTTTTTGTTTTTATTTTTACGAAGTTTTTTCGTAGTGAGAACCCAATTCATAATGACTGAAGCCATGAGTGAGGTCGCGTGCACTCATGATGAAGGCTCCTCAGTTTTTAAATGCTCTGCGCGGTAGATTCAAACTACGGCGGATTAGTGTTTGAAGAGGATGCCTTATGTAATAGGCATGTTCGTCAATGATTACGGGGCCACTACTAAATATTAGGTTTTCTTTATCTCCTTACAGGAGTCAAACCTATAATCTACACTCAATGAGAGCTCTGTGGGAAAGCCCGATCGTGGCCATGGCCTTCCTCAGGGACTCGGGGCTGTTCGGCCAGGCAGCTTAGGGAACAACAACAACAACAACGACTTACCTGAAGTTATAACCAATGGAAGTGAGATATACCTGTATGCGGATGACACTAAGCTATATAGAAGAGTGAGGAGTAAGGAAGATGTAGGTTTTCTTCAAGGAGATGTGGAGGGCATGAAGGGATGGTCTGAACATTGGTTAATGCCTTTTCATCCAAAAAAAATGCAAGTACATGCGGATTGGGACAAGCAAGATAGACAAGGTAGGATACAATATGTATGAAGCGATGGAGGAAGTGAATGCAGAAAAGGATGTAGGAATAGTGATAGACAATAAGTTAAATTTCTCAGAACATTTAGCGGAAAAGATAAACAAAGCCAATAGAATTGTAGGGCTGATAAGGACATTTGTGTTACTTGACGAAGAAATCTTCAGGAATCTCTATACAGCGCTGGTTAGGCCGCACATGGAATATGCGAACCAGGTGTGGGCTCCATATATGGTAAAGGATATAGAAGCAGTGGAGAAAGTGCAGAGGAGAGCTAGCAAGCTAGTACCAACGTTGAAGAACGCGGGCTATGAGCAGAGGTTGAGGACACTGGGACTTCCGACACTGGCATATAGGAGAAAGAGAGGGGATATGATAGAGACTTTTAAGATAGTGTCAGGAAAGTATGATGAGGATGTGTGTGAAGGTATCTTCTTGATGCGGGAGGGAACAAGAACGAGAGGACACTCTAAGAAAATTTACAAAGAAAGAAATTGGCTTGAAAAGGCAAAGAACTCATTTTGTGATAGAGTGGTAAATGAGTGGAACGCACTGCCCCAGTATGTAGTAGATTCCGAATCAATAAGGAAGGTTGAAAGTAATCTTGATAAAGCATGGGGAAGACAAGATTTGAAGTTTGATTATAAAGCAAAAATGCAGAATAGTAAAAATGTTGCGTCTGCTACCGCCGCCGCCAACACAGTGAACGACCGCAGTAGTGCGAGTACTGGCACTGAGCTGGATACACAGGCCTAGTTTGCCTTTTTCCAGAGGATCTACTGTAAGAAACTGTAAGAATATTTTCCATAAGAATAATGTCCCAATCTGCGCGAAATCAACCGTGGCGCGGATTTTTCGGCACCAATTAGCTGTAAAGATCGGTGCACCACTGTACTTTATTGGAGTTCTTTTGCCATGCTTACCCTTTGAATAGGCAAAATCACAACCTCATCTGAAAATAGACAAGCCATAATTGTTAAGGCAAGTATATATGAAAATGTTTATGCTTTTGTATAAAATTAGAATTAAGTACATACAGAGTATTTATTTATATGATCCCATGATTCATGATGATCTAGGATAAGAAGATATATATATATATATACTGTATATACACACTTTTATTTTATCTATTTTCCTGTAAGGTGTTACGACCGGGGCTCGTATAAAACAAGGGCTCTTAATCATTGGACTAGAAAGGCACACAGCCACAACGGTAACACTAGATCCAACCCTCGAACTTATAATGCCGGCGCACAAAAAACACCTATACCCTCCAGAGTTAAATCTGCGATAACGGGGTATCCTATAACTCGGTATAAATGCACTACTACTACAGGCTGATGATCTCTGATACAGCCTGATCACAACAACATACAATTACGTTAATAAGGTATACAAGGAAAAGATAGAGATCTTAATTAAATCACTGCAATGATTTAATGCAAACTAGAAGAAGGTATATTTAAAGTTACTCTAAACAATAATGAACTGTCACTCCTATACTAAAGAAAGTGAACGAAAGTCCCAAAGCATCGAGCAGGAATCTTCTGAAGAAAGTCTGATGCTGGGGTAAGATGATCGTATCGGATTTTGAACTGTTATATAAAGCAGGGACACTATAGGACAAGTGTAGAGACAGACAGTGCCAACTGACACAGGAATAACGATAAATGCACACTAGTATTATCTCCAACAACAAAAGAAGTACTTCATCAGGCAACTCAAAAAGCCTGCTCAGGTTGTGCAACTCAACAACAACCAAGGCTTACAGTCAACGTGAATAACAATGCTGCATACATAACATAAGAGTTTATAATTCTAAACGGGTGTCTGCTAGGCTAATAAAGTCTAGCTGGGATGTCGTAGGCTAGGAAACAATGGCTGAGCAAGCGGCTCGTAGCCTAGCGAGGTCCTTAAGACTGTGCGGCCAAATTACGTTAATTGACGGGGTGCTCTCTTGAGAGATCCAGATCGCTAGTATCTGGTTCTCTCCTGGCGACCCTCTCAAAGTCAAAACAAAACGAGTTAGCACAGTGCTGGGTGGCAGAGGCAAAAGCCCTCACTCGCAGCACAGGGCTAAACTCACAAGGTACACAGTCAGAAAGACCACCTAGGCTTCCCGCGTCTCCGTTGCGATTGTACAGGTTCAACAAAAACCTGTTACACATTGGAAATCACAACACAAGTAGCCTTACCCCAGTCTAGCATTAAATAGCCCAGCAGACAGCCAAGGAATAGATAGGGAGACACCGTGAGTGTGTCGAACCTCTACAGACAAAATGGTAACCCCTCCAAAATGCCTAACGAAACATATAATATCTGAGAGCTTCAGCATATAATACGATGGCCGATATATGAAATCGTGCAGAACCAAAGGGGAGTTATGATATTAAATAGAGAGGAAGAATGAGAGGTATGAAGTTGAGAGAGAGAGAAAGTGCTCTATAGGTAGAAGTCGGGGACAGGTGGCAAGGGATATGTTAAGGGTATGCTGGTCAAGCAAGCTCTGAGCAAGGAAGGCACAAGGCAGCAGGGAAGTGCGGGGGAACTACCTCCTGACGCGGCGGGAGGGGTGGTGAGGCGGCCAGCCACTCAGAGGGCCCGGCCGTGGCATGACGTCACCGAGGCAACGTGTAACCCTCCGCGAGTACCCTCTGTCTCCTGCACTTACTCACTCACACTCTCTAGCTGCATCATTCAGTCTTATACATTAAACTTACAACTGATGATATTATTATGTTCTATCCAACAACCAACTCTACTCCTAAAATCGATTAATGAAATATTACTAACACATGTGGCAGTCCGTGGATTCGAACCCAGGACGCTCACACCGAATATCGACACCTTATGCATTACACCACGAAGGCAGTTAAAGAATGGTGGACACTGCCTACGATTTATTATGCAACTTCGAATCCTGCATATCAATCTAAGCATGTACACACATCCCAACTGCAACTCACGTAGGCTATGCATATGTGAATGGAAAGAGCAATTAATGGGGCATTAACCACTAGGGAAGGCCTCTCGATAAATTACTCCTGAACCAATATCAATTATTATGTTCTATCCAACAACCAACTCTACTCCTAAAATCGATTAATGAAATATTACAAGCACATGTGGCAGTCCGTGGATTCGAACCCAGGACGCTCACACCGAATATCAACACCTTATGCATTACACCACGAAGGCAGTTAAAGAATGGTGGACACTGCCTACGATTTATTATGCAACTTCGAATCCTGCATATCAATCTAAGCATGTACTAAAATACAATGCATTGTCATAGGCGAAAATAAAGACTACTTCTGTACTGCCTGTGACATGACGATTCACAAGAAAGAAAGTACAACATTGTAGATAGACTGTAGCCAAATACACTGCCCTGGCGAGTGCTAGCGAGTGGCCAAGCGAGCGGCTGAGCCCACGTGGCATTCTGCCAAGCTGCAGGCGTCACAAAGGCATAATCAGGTACCCACCTTATTTTTTTTTTTACTCTTCTACAATAAATACACAAATATTTTGCGCGTCTGTTTGCTATCCTTTCTTTGATTCCTGCCTTTGACATTGAGCATAGTGATGTCCCGCCACCGATCGTGATATTCTAGGCTCTCACGTCATTGATGGAGAGAACCTCAAATAAATAACGGGTTTGACAACCCAAAAAGAAAGAAGGAAAACCTTATATTTAGTAGTGGTTCCGTAGTCAATGATGTGTACAGTACTGCCCTCCCACCTTCCCATGCACAAGCTCAACTTGATATAAACTTAGAGAACGATGTAGCATTTGGCGACGTATGACAATGGTGCATAGGGAAGCTTGACGTTATGATAGCACAACTGACCGCGAAATTCAAACACAATTTCTTTATCTGTTTAGGTTTATCTTTCTAGTGGCATCCACAACAATGACGTTCCTTAGGAACTATTTAAAGGGTATCTCCTAGGATGATATTTCATTCTTGTTTCGCGATTGCAGCGTTTACCGGGTCCTCTAGGCCCCGGACCAAGACCCTGATACTAATTAGGCTCTCACGTCATTGACTCAGGAAGCACTACTAAATATAAGTTTTTTCTTCCTTCCCTTCGGATTGCCAAACCCGTAATTTGCCAACCTGGTAAAGGAGCTAAATTGGGAGGTTTGACACACTCCCAATACCAAAGAAGGAAAATCTTCTATTTATTAGTGGCCCCTCCATCATTGACGAACATGCCTATTACATAAGGCATCCTCTTCAAACACTAATCCGCCGTAGTTTGAATCTACCGCGCAGAGCATTTAAAAACTGAGGAGCCTTCATCATGAGCGCACGCGACCTCACTCATGGCTTCAGTCATTATGAATTGGGTTCTCACTACGAAAAAACTTCGTAAAAAATAAAAACAAAAAGAAAATAAGAATAACTATCCAATAAGCTTTCCATCATATCGTGGATGTACTTGTGTGGATTTCTGACCAGACGCTGAATCAGGCGTCATTCCTCCTTCTTTGCTCTGCGCTCAGCCTGCCCGGACGTACCTTTCAGGCTCCGCTGGTTCCGCATTCGTGGCGTCCCTAGTGAGTTTTTTCTCATTTGTTTACTCTGGGATGTATCGAGTAAGGTTAGGATAGGCGTAGCAGGAGTGTCCTGGGCTGGTTGCCCGCAGTGCAATGTATTTTGGGTCGTATGTATGGGGCATCTATTTCGGATGTACCCTCGTGGTCCTGTTGTGGACACGTGAACTTTTCACAGTTTGGTTTAGTTGGTGATGCAGGCGGCTTTCATTACGCGTTAATAATTGCTGCCTTTTATCCTTCTGATGAGGTAAGCTGTGTGTTTGCTGACGTTCCCAGCGTATTTTTCTTCACTTAGTGAAGTTTTTTCTGGGTCCGTGTCAGGCTTCCCGGGGTGGGAAGTTATCGCTTCGGTGGTGTGTTGGCGGTGGTTCCTGTTGTGATATTCCAGTGTGTGTTTATATTTCAACTATTTTCATGCCGTCTACCTAGGCCTAGCCAGCCGCTCGTAGCTTTGCCACATGTCTAGTGTTATTATTTATTTTATAAATATGCCCTACTGTGTCATGTGTATCCGGGTTTTAGTTGTGTATTGGCTAATTCCTCGGACTATATTTGTTTCCTGGTTTAGTTGTGTATTGGCTAATTCCACGGATTATGTTGTGACCTTGGTTAGTCGTGCGTGTCTCTCCTCGTGTCGTATTGTTCAGATGGTGTCTGTTCAGGGTGGGGTTTGCCTTCCGGCGGGTTTTTCTCGGTTTCACCGTGAAAAATCCTGACCGATGAGCAGTGTTAGGCCACACGTGGTTTTTAACACTGGCTGGTTCCCCGGCGAGGGGAGGTGTCTGTGGCTCTCCAGGACTGCGTATCTGTGGGTGCCTGGTTTCAGGCCTCCTTTATAATTCCCGGCGGGATGGCTGTACCCATCCTTACATATATATTTAGTTATATATAAAGAAACGACGTTCGTGAGAACACTCGTTTTTTATAGGTTTTTCTACCTGGTTTACGACAAACCACGGGGAAAACCTAGCTGTTGTTTAGGCGTTCCTCCCCGGCGATCTTTTACAAAGTAGGGGGGTCAGGAACTTGTGGGGTTAACTTTTAGACTTCTCACCCGGCGGGTGCACCTTAGCAGGGTGGGATAAAACGACTTAGGTCTCTTATAGTTAACCAATCCATGTGAGTGATACTCTGTGTATCGCTGCCTTTACTCTTACGGCATTTGAAGGATCAGTGAGGTTTAACCAAATCGATTTCCACACCGGCGGGTGCCCCTAAGTAAAGGAACTAAGGAATTTTTAAACAAATTCAATTTCGATTAACCTTAATTGGGTGATACTTTCAGTATCGCCGCCTTCTATTTTTACGACGATCGTTTGGGACAATTCGTTAAAAAATCAGATCTCGTATATTCCTGCCCTGGGCTATTCTACTAAAATATTTCAAGGGCCGGCATCTTTATGAGGGGGGGCTTTGTTACAAAATTGAATCTTGAGACAGTCACCACCTCCTACAGACTATTAGTGCCATACTGGACCATTATATCAGAGGGTATTCTTCATGTTCTTAGCTAAGAAGACTTGTTTAGCCTCTTTATACCCAGCCGCGTGGCGAGATGTGTTAGCTGTGTCTTTGCATCCCGTTACCCGGCGGGTTATTAACACTTGTATGCGAACACTTGGGTTAACCTTATGAGCATTAATTCCTGGAAATTTTTCTTTATTTTTCCAGAGCTGAGCTCCGGCGGACCAATACAGACCCGGCGGTAGTTCCTCACACCAGTCTCTGTCATGGCTAATGTGACCCCAGTTTTTGCCCTGTGCATTACCCCTACTTGCGCGGGTATCCCAATTTTTGCACATACCCTTTGCATAAGGTGTGTTAGATGTCTAGACCGTTCAAGGGGTCTCTGGGTTACACGTAATTGTTCTTTTTGCTCCCAATTAACCAATAAAGTCCTGTGTGACAATGACAAGACCGCGGCGGTAGCGTTGAGAGAGGTCAGACAACAAATGTCGGCCTACACTACCATTGTCGCACATAAGTCACTTCAATGTGACAACGTCCCACTTTGGGATAAGTTGCTGTCAGAGCACCCTCCCCCTAAACGTACCTCTAGAGTAAGGGGTTTTAAGCCGACAGAGACTAGCCAGGATTCTGTATCGTCTGTGGAGACGTTTAAACGCCCGAGAGAGCCTACTCCCCCGGCAGCCACCTCCTCGTCGCAGGCGAGATCGAGGTCAAGGTCACCCCTCAGACAACGGTCTTCAAGTCGGGCCTCTTCCCCGGCTAGTAAGAAGTGCAAGACTGAAGCTTCCCCCAGGGGCCATGGTGGTGATTCTTCCAAACCTAGGTCCAGTTCGCGGTCACACCGTAGCCACAAATCCTCCAAAAAGGATTCCCATAAGAAGTCCTCTCGACATTCTACTAAGTCTAGTGCATCTCATCGTACCTCTACACCTGACAATGTTTCTGTTACAGCCTCAGAGTATAGTGAAGCGCCTGTCCCTAAACAAGATTTACCTATTGATATTTTAACCCTAGAAATGGAGAGTTCAGGATATTCAATAATTGAGAATGTTTCAGACTCTCAAGAGAGCGTAGGCCAGAGCCTCGGTGTTTGGCGATTTGCTCAGCCAGGGTCTGACCATCCACGTCCGACTCATACGAGTCACACAGTAGCCGATGTCCACAGGGACGCGGCGACCCCATCCTCTATCCCTGATTTATCTTGGAAACAAGGTGCCCCTGCCTCGGCGGGGTCTTCTCAGGAGGATCGGGAGGAACAAGATGAAGTGTCATTAATTTCAGATAGGGAAGGACAAGGGTCAGGCTCAGGCCTGGACGCCGCCCATGATAATACTAATTCACCTGAAAGTTCTGCACCTAACCAGTTTGTTACAGCACAAGAAATTGATGGGTTACTTACTCATGCTCTATCAAAATTCTTTAATCAACAACGAGAAAACCCCACAATGGACTTGGGGGCTCCCTTGACAGGTTCTGCGGTACGGCCTCTGATAACGTCAATCGATTTATCTAAGATTCCTAACCCTCCTACTCTGTCACCGGCAGGGAGCTCTAAGCCAGCTACGGCGGCATTCACTACGTCAAATGTCAGGGTCATTACGGATGTTAATCCACCCCCTCTAGACAAAGCGCCTCTTAGAAAGGTAGCTATGCCCCTGCTTTATGGGCCAGACGAGTCATGGGTCCCTTTGAACCCCTCTAAGCCAGAGCTTGCCCAGCCTACCTTGTCAGGGGAACTCCCGGTACCACGTGAGTGGTTTATCCAGGGAAATAAGTCTAAGAAATTAAGGGCATTGGATGCCTTGGGTAATGTTTTGGACGTAAATATCAAGGCTATACCTAGTTATTATCATCAGGATTATTTTATTTATGCATCTAAGCCTGCTTTACCCCCTGCCTCAGCTTCAAAACTTTTTTCAGACTGGTCTAAGCTGGATGGGTTTAATGATATTAAGGCTCTGTTGGCTATTACTCCTGAACTAGATTTACAGACCGTCACAGACGAGACAGCTAATCCAGTGTTGAAGGTGGGACAGTTAGGACCAGGACCTTGGGTGGATTGGGAGGTAGAGGCTCAAAACTTTGCAACCACTTTCACTTCTAAATCTTCCCACCAGATCCCTCAGGATACACATTCATGGTTCTCAATGCCGGTAGGTTCTGCCGGCGGAGTTCCGTCAGCTTTATTTTCCTTTTTAGCTGCCCCTAAGATTAATCTTTGTGAACTAAAGGAACCATTCATTACCCCTACCCCTTCTCACCTAGACAGAGAATTTAGGCTAAGGGGAAAAGCTTTCCGCCTGTTTTCACAGTACATAGTTTCTCAACAGGTGGCTAAGTCTTTACTCAGGTCTACTCAGGCAATCGCAGACGCGGATGCTCGAAGATCAGTTGAATTATCCCGGCGTCTGATTCTTCAGTCGTCAATTCAATCCTTAGGTGACATACGCACAGCCTTACTTGAGGCGGTGCGAGCACGACAGGATCTTAGAATGTCATTAGTTCGCAAGCTGCCTGATCGCATTGCTAACCAGGTGGTAATGTCCCCAGTACTTACACCTTCTTTAATGTCCCCTGATGTATGGCGAACAGTGTTTAACATGGCACAGGCCGTGAAGCACAGTCCCGCACAGGCTAAGAAACCCGCATTTAACTTCCCCAAACCTAAGCCTCCTACTAAAGCTCAGCCAGGGGGTTCTAAGCCGTTTCTTCCGCCTAAGTCCTCCCAATCCCCCCTGGGTCAGTTCAGGCATAGACAGAGAGGGTTTTCAGGACAGGGGACGCGGCCAGTATAAGCCGGGGCAGGGCCAGTCTTCGGCCCACACCAGCCAGCCGGCAAAGCGTCCAACACCACCAAACCCACCATCAAAAAACTAAAGTCTTTCTCACTCCCAGTGCCTACCTTAGAGCCGGAGGAACCGAGGGAAGTACAGCCGGCGAACCCTTGTCTGCTAACTGGGTCGTTCCGAACGTGTCACCAAGCATGGCCGTTAAAAACCTGGGCACGGATGGTGGCACGCAAAGGCATCACTTGGCAGTGGCTCCGGCGACCTCGCTTACGTCAGCCGACAACGGCAAATTGTGTTTCATTAGAGGTGGAGTTGCTGGTCCAGGAGATGATTGCCAAGAATGTCATCATCCCGGTACCCCCAGATTACCCTGTATTCACGTCAAAACTGTTTTTGGTTCCCAAACGGGACAGTGTTCAGATGAGGCCGGTCGTAGACCTGTCGTATCTGAATCTTCACATTTACAACGAGTCTTTCAGAATGTTAACAGTTCATCAAATCAGGCTAACACTTCCGCCGGGTGGCTGGATGTGTTCCCTAGACCTGACAGACGCCTATTGGCACGTGTCGGTCAACAAAAGATTTCAAAGGTTTCTGGCCTTGAGGATCAGGCACCAAAATTTTGTTTTTCAGAGGATGCCGTTCGGTTTGAACCTAGCACCTCGATTATTCACGAAACTAGTCCGGCAAGCCCTGATGCCATTGTTAAAACAGGGAATCAGAGTGTTGTGGTATCTAGACGACTGGCTGGTGGTGGCAGAGACACAACAATTATGCATAAAACATGTCAATATCATTTTAAATCATGTCAAAACTCTAGGCTTCAAGGTAAATCTGGTAAAGTCAAACCTTGTTCCCTCAAGAGTAATTCAGTGGATAGGGCTGGTCTGGGACACCGCCGCTCTCACTCTGAGTCAGAGTGTGGACAATCGCAACAGGTTTCGCAGGAAACTGTTCAGGTTTCTTCACAGTCTGACTACGACACGAAGAGTCTGGGAGTCTCTGGTCGGCTCTCTCAACTGGATTCAGCTAACTGTCAAGTTGGGCCGGTTGAAAGTAAAACGATTAATATTGGAGGGCAACAAATATTTCCCACTCTTACCGGCGGGAAAATTATGGCCCATACCAAAATTAATCCACACCTTACTAGCGGTCTGGGCGAAGAGGGAAACATTGCACTCAATCATGTCATGGACCTCTCCTCCTCCAACGGTATGGGTAGACACGGATGCGTCAGGCACCATAGGGTGGGGATTTCAGTCAAATCAGGGGCACCAGGGTCAGGGACTTTGGTCCCACTTAGAAATCTCTCACATAAATGTCAAAGAGTTACTAGTCCCATTGTATTTCCTTCAGGCTCACGGCCCGGCGTTACGGGGCAAGTCAGTGGCCTTCAGAATGGACAATCTGAATGCAGTTCACTGTATTCAGAAACAAGGGTCAACGAGGTCAAGGAAGTTGCTACTCGTGTCGGAAGAGATTTTTGTTCTAGCCACCAGTCTAGATATTTATCTTCACGCATCTTATCTCCCAGGCGTAGCGAACGTCTGGGCAGACGCTCTGTCCCGGAGACAGAGCACGACAGTAGAATGGGAGCTCAAGCAACCCATTTTCGACCTAATGATTGCGGAGCTCTCCCATCCACAAGTGGATCTTTTTGCGTCCGAGGAGACTCACAAGCTCCCTCTATACCTCACCCGCCGGACGATAACGCCGGCAGGGGGGCCAGACGCCCTAGTGACAGACTGGAACAGATGGAGCTCCATCTATCTGTTTCCGCCGCCAGATGCGTCACTAATGTGCCACGTAGTGAACAAACTACGAGTTTATCGAGGCTTAGTCTCGCTAATCGCGCCCCTGTGGCCAGCGCAGGTGTGGTGCCAGCAGTTAATAATGTGGTGCCCGGACCCGGTATCGCTCCCGGTCGGGTACTTCCACTTAGACACGATTGGCAACCTAGAGACCTCGCTGACTTTTGCATTATGGACATTCAGGAGGCCAAGTGGCTAGCACCATACGGTAGGGATGTGACCAATAAATTGCTCAATCAATATACTCAGTCTACTAAGCGACAATATCAATCTCATTGGAAAGCTTTTACTTCTTGGATTGTTAGAACGGAACAAACTGTACCCTCAGTGGCATTGGTTTTTAATTACTTGAACTATCTGTTTGAGCAGAAACGTTTATCTGTGGTTACTTTGAAGAATCACTTAACTGCGATTAGAGTGCCCTTTTTCGACCTTACAGGTCTATCCATACCGGTGGCGGAGGAAACAGGATTTATGAGAGCGTGTTTTAAACTCCGCCCACCTCCCCGTCAGCTCATGCCTACTTGGTCTCTGGACAAAGCTTTGTCTTTACTTCATTCTCGTCTGTATCAAAATACTGCAGACTTTGCTTTAATCTTAAAGAAGGCAGTTTTCCTTTTGGCTTTGGCCACCGGAAACAGAGTGTCTGAGCTGGCGGCGATGAGCAACACACCTAATTGTCTTAGGTTTGGTAGACTTAATGATTCAATTTCCATTGCACCCTCCCCGGCGTTTGTAGCCAAGAATGAGCATAGTGCACACGTGTTTTCTGAATTCACGGTGCCGGCGTTAAAAAGGGGAAAGGTGCATCATAATTTATGTCCAGTGCAAGCTCTAACCAAATATTTAAGAATAGCTCCTCATAACCCCCAAGGTGCTTTATGGGTAGCGAGTACGGGTAAACGCTTACTTAAACGGCGATTAGCCTCTCTTCTAGTAGAAGTCATTAAAGAGAGTAATCCCGGCGTTGTGGGTAGGGCCCACGATTTACGCAAGTGGGCGGCCTCTTTACGTTTCCTGAAAAACTTTTCAGTTGAAGATATTGCGTCCACACAGTTGTGGGCGTCTAATCATACGTTTCTCTCTAGATACTTGTCAGTTGCTCTAGACAAACCTTCCTTACCATGTATAGCTTTAAGGCAGAGGGTCTAGGTGGCCCTGCAGTCACTTATGTTTATTTTCAAGGAAAGGGGGGGGGGGGGTGCAGTCAGTTGACATAGGACACCCTAGACCCCGCCGGAGTATGAGAGCTGTGATACAATTTAAGGTTGAAATGTGATATGAAAATTTCTCTGAGAGAATTTGTGCTAGTACAAAGTTTAGTACAAAACAACGGTGTTGTTATAGTAGTTTTAGCTGCGAAAGCAATGTAACATTAGTTCAATGGAGTTCATTAGCAATTGATCTCCACATGTATTTTGGGGTTTATGATGTGCACATATAAACTTATAACTTATTATTTGTCACCACTCGTTGAGTGGGGTGCCTTTTGTAACTACAGATCTGTGTTCAGAATCTTCAGGGTTACCTATTTTTGTCAGGCAGGCTTCTTTGAAGCACGCACCTGCCTGAACCCCCTTTTTCTTGTATATTTCCGGCCTACGCCGTATTAAATACATTTTTCAAAAGTAAGAATACTATGTGGTTGTTTTTATTATCTGCTTTTCTAGAGTTATGATATGATTACGAATGTCCCCCTCCAGTCTTAGATATCAGGCATGTTCGTCAATGATGGAGGGGCCACTAATAAATTATAGGTTTGACTCCTGTAAGGAGATAAAGAAAACCTAATATTTAGTAGTGGCCCCGTAATCATTGACGACTGGGGCCCTCCCGACCGTCCCCTTCCCATTCGTTGATGTATTAAGGATTTTGGTTTACTTGATATGTCAGTGAAGGAGGAATGACGCCTGATTCAGCGTCTGGTCAGAAATCCACACAAGTACATCCACGATATGATGGAAAGCTTATTGGATAGTTATTCTTATTTTCTTTTTGTTTTTATTTTTTACGAAGTTTTTTCGTAGTGAGAACCCAATTCATAATGACTGAAGCCATGAGTGAGGTCGCGTGCGCTCATGATGAAGGCTCCTCAGTTTTTAAATGCTCTGCGCGGTAGATTCAAACTACGGCAGATTAGTGTTTGAAGAGGATGCCTTATGTAATAGGCATGTTCGTCAATGATTACGGGGCCACTACTAAATATTAGGTTTTCTTTATCTCCTTACAGGAGTCAAACCTATAATTTGGTAGGTAGCCTCGGAGTATCCAACGTAGAGCTATATACTTATATTCGTTCGCTCTGGAGTGGGCAATTATCGTAATCACTAGCGCGATTAAATCGATAACATCTAGAGTAGCACCTTACTCTCTCTACTAGGTACATTGTACACACTTTTGAGGCTACTATTTTGAAGTAAAATGAAAATATTGATGAGAAAGAAAAGAGAAAATTGTAGGACATTGTCCATCCTATCTGGCTCCTTAAGCCGCTGTCACGGGTCCACCGCACAACCCGACCTGGCTTATTAGATCATCCAGGTATCAAGTTAATTAGACAAGATTGGATGGGCAGGGGTACGGTGTGAGGGCGGGATACTATGACGTTGGATACTCCGAGGCTACCTACCAAATAGAAGGTTTTCCTTCTTTGGTATTGGGAGAGTGTCAAACCTCCCAATTTAGTAGTAGCCTCTACGTCTCCAACGTAGAGCTAGAGTACCAAATTGGAGGCGGACATCCAAGCGAAAAAACACAAACTTAGCCCTGAGGAAATACCATGACCATGGAAAGACCGACTTAACCCTCTCACCACGGAAGGGCTCTTGAACGCCCAGTGGTTGAAAGCCTGTGAGCTTCTTGTGCGAGGCGTCCATCCGACGCATGTAAACAACAGCCGGCTGGACCGACGCCCCGCATCTCCGGCCACAAGAAGGAGAGCGTCGCTTGTTCGTGTGTGCCTGTATGTTGTTGTTAAGTATCGAAAAGTAGTGTAAAGTGGCTGTTTTTGCCATAAAGTTATCTCCAATGAAATCATCATCACAAATCAACCAGTTGACTTAGAGAGCTCTACTTAACACCATTCTACAGGTAAATAACACAGCTACGCTTGGGGATGCGTGGGAATGCGGGAAGCAGTCAGATTAACAAATATACGACAGCCTAGCCTAGAAGTTTTTCGGCCAAAACACCCGGGTTTCGGGGAATATATATATATAATACATAGCCGGGGCTGGAGGGTTAAACAAGAGAGTTTATAGAGAGGTCAAGTACAGTCAAGTCTTATTCCATGAGATAACTTAGCCTAAGACAAAGAATGATGCATTTCATAATGATGAATATAAATTCCAGGACGCCCCCCCCCCCTTCCTTCCAGAAGAAAGCAGGACGACCCATACTGTATTTATTAGTGGCCCCTCCATCATTGACGATTATGCCTATTACATAAGGCACCCTCTTCAAACACTCATCCGCCGTAGTTTTGAATCTACCGCGCAGAGCATAAAAAATTGAGGAGCCTTCATCATGAGCGCACGCAACCTCACTCATGGTTCAGTCATTATGAAATTGGGTTCTCACTACGAAATAACCGTAACAAATAAAAAACAAAAACAAAATAAGAATAACTATTCATAAGCTTTCCATATACTCGTGGATGTACAGTAAAAGTCCGTTAATCCGACGACTGATGATTCGAATCTCCCAATAGTCCGAATTTTTCAATTTGAGGCCAAATCCGAATTCACCCGATGGTCCGAATTTCAAGAAGTCCCAAAGTCCCCTTTTTGAGGCATTAGGACACTCAAATGACACATAATGGAGCACACACATATCATATGTTCATGAATTCACTTTAAAAGTTTACCATTGTCATTGTAGCCTATTATCTACTTCAAAACATTCAGATTAATGGTCAAAGGAAGCTACTGATATAATCGTTAACACCTTCGTCTTCTTCTTCTTCCACATCGTCTGCTAGAGAGTTTGTTTTGCTCTTGAACGCATCCTTGGGACGCTCCGATGCGCTACTGGCTTGCACCGCATTTTCTGCAAGCGCATTCAGTCTTGAGCTTGAAAACGCACCTTTGGACGTATTAGTCTTGAGCTTGAAAACGCACCTTTGGATGTTCCGATACGCTACTATTTATAGTTCAGTGATCGGAGCATCCCAAGGGTGCTTTCAAGACAACAAGACAAGGGTGCTTTCAATACAATATAACAGAGCACGTCACAAAAGGAAAATCACAAAAGGAAAATTACAAGAACCTCTCAGGGAAGTGCCGTTGTTAAGGCATTACTTCCCGAACCACATCTGATCTTCAAGAGCAAGACAAACTCGCTAGTAGACGGAAGAAGAAGACGTTTATATCAGCAGATTCCTTTGACCATTAATCTGAATTTTTTGAAGTAGTTAATAGGCTACAATGACAATGGTAAACTTTTGAAGTGATTTCATGAACATATGATATGTGTGTGTGCACCATTGTGTCATTTGGGTGGCCTAATGTCTCAATGTTTTCGTCATACACAGGTTCATAGGGGTAAAGTCCGATAATCCGAAAAATCCACTAATCCGAACGAGAGCCGGTCCGCTGCCCTTCGGATTAACGGAAGTTTACTGTACTTGTGTGGATCTTTGACCAGACGCTGACTCAGGTGTCATTCTTCCTTCTCTGCTCTGCGCTCAACCGACCCGGACGTGCCTCCTCACTCTCCGCTCGTTCCGCATTTGTTGCGTCCCTAGTGAGTTTTTTCTCATTTGTTTACTCCGGGATGTATCGAGTAAGGTTAGGATATGCGTAGCAGGAGTGTCCTGGGCGGGTTGCCCGCAGTGCAGTGTATTTTGGGTCGTGTGTTTGGGGCATCTATTTCGGGTGTACCCTCGTGGTCCTGTTGTGGACATGTGAACTTTTTCACGGTTAGCTAGCTTTGTGATGCAGGCGGCTTTCATTACGCGTTATTATTGCTGCCTTTTTTCTTTCTGATGAGGTAGCTTTTTATTCTCTGACGTTCCCAGCGTATTTTTCTTCACTTAGTGAAGTTTTTTCTGGGTCCCGAGTCAGTTCTTCCCTTTACCGGGAAGTTTTTGCTATAGTGGTGTGTTGACGGTGGTTCCTGTTGTGATATAATTCAGTGCTTTTTGTTTATATTACGACATGTTTACTGTGTTTTTCCGTCTGCTTAGGCCTAGCCAGCCTCTCGTAGCTTTGCCACATGTACAAGTGTTATTGATTTCTATCTATCTATCTATTGCCTGACGCCGTGATCCCCGAAGGGGTGGCCACGAACGAACCGCCCCCATGCACCTCTGTCCCCAGTCAGTCGACGCCCCTCCCCCCAACCAGCACCACCTTCGTTCATGTACTTCCTCACTCCATCCTTCCACCTCATATTCGGTCTACCTCTCCCCCTCTGTCCCTCCACCTCGCTCTCATACACCCTCTTAGTCATTCTCTCGCTTTCCATACGTTCCATATGGCCGAACCATCTCAAGTTGTTCCTTTTCACACTTTCCAGCACATCTACCTCCACACCACACCTCCTTCTTACTTCCTCATTAGTCTGTCTATCCCTCCATGTAACTCCGCACGCACTCCTTAAGTAATTCATTTCCACTGCTCTCACTCTTGGTCTGAGTCTCTCAACCAACGTCCATGCTTCGCTTCCGTAAGTCAGTGTCGGGATTACCACACTGTCATGCAAGGACTTCTTCACTTCCATACTGACCACCCTATTTTTTGTTACTGCTTTTAGCGTTCCTACAACCCTCTTCCCTGTTGTACCCTCCCCGCACCTCTTCATCCATAGTCCCATCTTTACTCAACACACTGCCCAGATACTTAAAAGAGTTGACGATCTCCATAGCCTGACCGTTCAGCTTCACCTCACACTCTGTGACTTCCCTTTCGAAGACCATAACCTTGCTTCCCGTATTTACCTTCAAATTCCGTTTTTCGCACACTGTTCCAAACTCATTTACCAGACCCTGCAACTCCCATTCATTATCACTCATCAGAACTGTATCATCCGCAAACAGCAGTATAGGTAGCTTCCACTCAATTCCCTCCCTTTTCAGCGATACACCAACATCCACTGCTCTTGATAGTATTTCTTTCATAACTCCATCCATATATACAGTAAACAACCACGGGGACATCACACACCCCTGTTTCAAACCAACATTCAGGTCAAAGAACTCGCTCTGCTCACTCTCCACACGTACTGCCGCCTGTGCACCCTCATACATGCTCTTCACTGCTTTCAGCAACTTGCCCTCTACTCCGTATATTCTAAGTACTTTCCACAAACCTTCTCTATCCACTCTGTCATAGGCCTTCTCCAAGTCCATAAAGGCAACATACACCTTTTGTTTCTTCTCCAGATACTTCTCCACAACACAATTCAGGGTAAAAATCTGATCTACACATCCTCTTCCCTTCCTAAAATCTCCCTGCTCGTCGCCTATCCATTTCTCACTCTCACTCTCTCAATCACTACCCTACTGTATACCTTCCCTACTACGCTTAGAAGACATATTCCTCGGTGGTTACCACACACTCCTCTTTCCCTTGCCCTTATATAGGGGGACTATTATGCCAGTCTTCCAGTCATCGGGTGCACTCCCCTTCTCCCATGCTAGTTTGCACATTTTCCATACCCATTCTATCACTATCTCACCACCATACCTCAACATTTCCCCACACACTCCATCTGTTCCTGGTGCTTTCCCCAACTTCACTCTTTTCATGGCTTCCCACACTTCTGACCTCCTGATCCCCACCTCCTCCTCCACTACTTCTTCTTCTCCCTCCCATACCATATCCAGCTATGTTTGCTGGCTCTTCATTCCTTTCATTTAGCAACTCACTGAAGTACTCCCTCCATCTTTCGACTCTCTTGCTTCTCGGCTAGCATTCTCCCATTCTTATCTTTCACACCCTTACTGTTTCCCTTGCTACCTTCCCTAACTTTCTTGACTTCTTTCCAGAACAGTTTCTTACTCTCCCTCCATTTTACACTCAGATTCCTTCCAAATTCCTCATCTACTCTTCTCTTACTTTCCTTCACTACTCTCTTCACCACCCTCTTACTCTCCACGTACCTCGCTCGTTTCTGTCTCTCGGAATCTTCATTCCCTCTGCTCACCAACCACTCTCTATATGCTTTCTTCTTTTCTTCCACAGCTATTCGTACCTCTTCTGTCCACCATGCTGTACCTTTCACTCCCCTCCCTCTTCTCCTCACACACCTCCTCACATGCTGCACAGATCTCATCCTTAAACACCTTGCTCATCTCCTCCACTTCCTCCATAACTTCCAGGTCGAACCCACCTAGTCGTCTTTCCACTGCTCTCCTGTACTCCTCCCTGATTTCCTCCTCCTGCAACCTCTCCACCCTCCTCACCATTCCACCCTCCTCTCGCCTCTATTTATGTTATAAATATGTACTACTGTGTCATGTGTGTCCTGGTTTAGTTGTGTATTGGCTAATTCCACGGACTACAGTATATATATGTCCTGGATTAGTTGTGTATTGGCTAATTCCACGGACTATTTGTGTGTCCTGGGTTAGTTGTGCTTTGGCTAATTCCACGGTCTATTTGGTGCGTTCAGATTGAATCTGGACGAGGTGGGTTGCCTTTTCCGGCGGGTTTTCTCGGTTACACCATGAAAACCCGGCTGGTTGCCGAGTTTTAATCACGCGTGGTTAAAAAAGTCTTGTTTTCCCCGGCGATTAGTGGCCTGAGGCTCTCCAGGACTGCGTCTCTGTGGTGGGGCCTGTGTTCAGGCGTACTGTGTTTCCCGGCGGGATGGCTTTACCCATTTCACTAAGTGTTCATACGGACACTTGTTGAGTTGAGTTTTTCCCGGTTTTTGCAAAGCCAGTAAAACTAGGCTGTTTGTTTGATTGGTCTTTCCTCCCCGGCGATCTTTTGCAAAGAAGTGGGGATAGGAGTTTTGGGGGTTAACGTTAAAATTCACACCCGGCGGTTGCACCTTGGGAGGGTAGGATTAACGGATTTGCATAATTCAGTGAAGTTAACCAGACAATCGAGGGATACGATACGTATCGCCGCCATTCAACATACGGCGATCTAGAACGCTTCGGGAGAAGCCAGATCTAGCATTTAAGACATGCTTCCCAGTTTTTGATCTGCGAGATAATACGGGGGCCGGCGTCTTTGAGGTTTTTTTTTCCAGTAAGAACTTAACAAACACCACTGGGAAGACTGCGTCATTTATAAAAAAGCCATGCTGGTCTTCATATTATGTCAGAGGATATTCATAAATCTTTTGGACAAGTTAAGATATTCTGAAATCTTTATATACGAACCTTCCGCGTAGCGAGCCGTGATAGTTGTATTTACCTAATTGCCTAATTGTAGTTTACAGGAGTTGAGCTAAGCTCGTGTTGTCCCGTCTCTCAGTCTACTTTTTATCCAATTTTTTCTTGAAAATATGGATGTTCCTTGCCCCTACCACCTCCTCCTCCAGCCCATTCCATTTGTCAATACATCTATAGGGGAAGCTAAACTTCCTGATATCGTTCTTGCAGGTAGGTCTTTTTACTTTGTAGCTGTGGCCTCTAGTTATTCCTGTATCCATAATTAATATATCCTCCCTATCCAGCCTCTCCAGCCCCCGGGTACATTTGTACATCATTATCATGTCTCCCCTCTCTCTCCTCTCTTTTAGACTCGGTAGATTTAATTTGTCTAGCCTCCCTTCATATGGCAGTTCTCTGAGACTTGGAACCAATCTAGTGACTGCTCTCTGGATTCTTTCTAACTTGTGAATATGCTTCTTTAGATGCGGGGACCACACCACTGCTGCATACTCCAATCTTGGTCTAATCATACTCTTCATAATTTTCGCTACCATGGTCTCATCCAAATAGTTCAGAGCAACTTTCATATTCCCGGCCATTGCATACATTCCGCTAAAGAGCTTGTTAATATGTTTCTCTGGCGACAAATTATCTTGTATAATCAACCCTAAATCTTTTTCTTTTTCGGCCTTGCTAATTTTATTATCTCCCATCCTGTACTCCCAATTTGGTCTATTCACACTTCTTCCCATATTTAACACATGACATTTACTTATATTAAATTTCATTTTCCACTTGGTGCTCCATTCGTATATTTTATCTAAATCCCCTTGCAGCTCCTCACAACTACTTTTATTTGTTATTTGTCTCATAATTTTTACGTCATCTGCAAACATTGACATGTAAGAGTTTATGCCTATCGGCAGGTCATTCACGTACATAAGGAACATGAGAGGTGCCAACACAGATCCCTGCGGCACACCACTCTCAACTTTCCGCCACGATGAGTAAGTTCCTCTAATGTTGGTCCTCATTTCCCTATCTGTTAAATAGCTCTCCATCCATTTCAGCAAACTCCCCCTGACACATCCTAGCGTCTCAAGCTTAGATAACAATCTCTTATGTGGTACCTTATCGAATGCTTTGGAAAGGTCTAAGTAGACGCAGTCCACCCATCCGCCTCTTTCTTGGAGTACATCTATCACCCTACTGTAATAACATAGCAAACTGGTAACACAAGATGTCCCTTCTCTGAATCCAAATTGCTTTGGGGTTATTATTTTCTTTCTCTCCAACATTTTCATCCATCTCTTCCTAATTAGCTTTTCACAAATCTTGCATACAATACTAGTAAGTGAAACTGGTCTATAGTTTAGAGGGTCCTCAGGGTTTCCATTCTTGTATATCGGAATGATATTAGCTCTTTTCCATTCAACAGGAACCTGTCCTTTATCTAAGGAAGCTTGAATTATGTCCCTCACTGGCTCCACTAATTGCTCTGCACACTCCTTTAAAACCCAGGCAGACACTTCATCCGGTCCCATAGCTTTCCTTACTTCAAGTCCTCTCATCGCAGATAACAGCTCATCTCTAGTTATTTCAATCTTACTAAGACCACTCTCCAGTACTCCCGCCTGTGGTTCGTCAAAACCTTCCTCTCTAGTAAAAACTGACCCCAATTTGTTATTCATTACCTCACACATGTCCGATACATTTTCATACGTCCTAGCATCAACTCTTAATTTAGTAATTTGTTTCTTTACCTTCAACTTACTGTTTATATATTTATAAAATAATCTAGGGTCACTTTCACATTTATTTACTATGTTCTTCTCATAGTTCATTTTAACTTGCCTAATTATGTTAACATATCTATTCCTCTCCTGTTATATTTATTCCGATTACTCTCAGTGTTCCTTCTTCTTAATCTAGCCCAAGCTGCATCACGCCTACCCAAAGCTCTTTTGCATTTCAAATTAAACCAATCTTTCTGCTTAGTAAAATTTCCAGTTTTATATCTTGGGACAAACATATTGGTTCCTACTCTATAAATTTCGAGGAATCTACTATATTTACCTTGTACGTCCCGTTCCTTCAAAATAAGATCCCAATCTACTCCCTCTAAATATCTTTTCAAGGATACATAATCAGCTTTACTATAATTTAATCTGTCATTTATGTAGCTATTGTCTAATCTATTGGCATTACTCGAGGTCAACTTCCATTTTAGTAATAGGTGATCACTTTTACCTACAGGACATTGATAGTTTATATCACTAATTTCGTGAGGATCTTTTGTAAAAATCAGATCGAGTTTAGAAGGTTCGTTATTACCCCTCATTCTTGTATTTTCCTTCACATGTTGTGTAAGTACATTTTCCGTAACCAACTCCACTAGCCGACTTCCCCAAGATCTCTGATTTGGCCCTGCATCTCCCGATTCCCAATCAACCTCACTACAGTTGAAATCTCCTACCAAGATCAATCGATTCTTCCTTAAAAGCAATCTTCTCAACGACTGAATCATATCCTCTACCATCTCCTCAAACTCCAACTCCCTCCATGCTCTGGTCTTTGGTGGCATGTAAGCTACTGCTATGTCTAGCTTTTTTCCTTCTATATCATTGAGTTCAACTGCCATTATTTCTGCCTTGTCATTATTTAACTCCACCAGGTTTGCTGTCATACGGTTCATAACTAATACTGCCACTCCACCTCCCCTTTACCCTTTCTATCATTTCTCCATATATTATCCTTCACTAAACACTATGTTGCTGTCAAAGTCCTGGTTCAGCTTTGTCTCTGTCAAACAGACTATCTGTGGTTGATCTTTTCTTAATATATTATCTAACTCTACCTTTTTACTGTTTATTCCATCTATATTAGTGTAGTAGCACAGTATATTTGAATCCACCTCCTGTTTCTCTTCCCTCTCTGCCTCCTACCAGGTTCACCTCCTCCTCCATCCCTTCCCTGACCCAGTTCCACCTCCCCCACTAATTCTATTCTCCTCCCCCTCTCTCTCCCTCTGTTCCACCCTCTCCACCACATACTGGCTCTCTCTCCGGTCCCCTGCTCCCTGCATTATCTCTCGCTCCGTCTCCTTGCTTTGACTTCGTACTTGTCTCTCTGTCTCTTTCCCTATCACTCCTCTTACTTACTTGGTGGCTCCTGATGTACCACTTCCTTACTTGCCCTTCCCTTATTCTCCAAAAAAATTTCTTCTTTTGCTCTTCAGACAACTTTCCATTCTCTTCATCAGCCTTAGCTTGGAGTTCCCTTAACTGTTCTCGTTCTTCTACACTTAGGTCCTTTTTTACCCTTATATGATTCAGCTCTGTCGAATTTAATTTCCAGCTCACATTGGCTACTGCTTCTGCTGTTGATCTAAACTTTAGTTCCACTCTTAGTGGTCTCATCTCGCCCTTCTTATATATTCCTAACCTTCTCACCTCCTCCAGTTCTTTTACCCATCCATAACCCTCGTCTAAGTAATCCAGTATCCCCTTGACTTTCACAACATCCCTTTCCTGTGTATTACGTCTCGTTACCCGGCGGGTTGTCTAACACTTGTGTTCGAACATGTTGGTGTAGCCTTATGAGCATTAATTCCTGGAAATTTTCTTTTTTCCAGGGCTGAGTTCCGGCGGGACTTTCGAAAACCTGGAGTAAACCGGGGGTGGGTTCGTGTTTTCCACCAGTCTCTGTCATGGCTACCATAGACCCTGTTTTTGCCTTGTGTATTGCTCCCTCCTGTTCAGGTATCCCTATCTTTGCACACACTCATTGCATTAGATGTGTTAAATGTCTAGATCGCTCAAGGGGTTTGTGGGTAACGGGGAACTGTACCTTCAGTACTCAATTGAGTGCCAAAGTGTTGCGGGACAATAGTAGATCCGCCGCGGTCTCTTTGAGGGAGGTCAGGCAGCAGTTGTCAAGTTATGCTACCACAGTGGCTCATAAAGCGCTGCAATGTGATAATGTGATTCTTTGGGATAAATTACTGATTGAGCACCCCCCTATTAAACGTACCTCTAGAGTAACTGTACGAAAGTCGGCAGAGACTGGGCAGGGTACAACACTTTCTCTGGTCCCTACAACTTCTAAGAGACCTCGTGAACCCACGCCCCCGGTGACAGCCTCCACGTCACGGGCGCGGTCCAGGTCCAGGTCGCCCCTCAGACAACAGCCGCCTAGTCACTCTTCTTCACCAGCAAGAAAGAGGAGCAAAGAGGAAAAGTCCAAGGACAGCTCTAGTGAAAGATCAGAAAAGTCTAAGAGCAGTGAAAGATCTAAGTCACACCGCAGCCACAAATCTTCCAGGAAAGATTCTAAGGAACGAAAGGCCTCCCAGCGTTCGCCGGAGCCTCGTGCCTCACTTTTTGCCTCTACTCCCGACTTATCTAGTGTCCAATCTGATGGGGCGGGAGTGGAGTCAGAGACTGTGGTGGGGGTGTTGCCGGCGGACAGGTTACCAATGGATATTACACACTTAGAGTTAGAGAGTTCTGTAGGCAGTGATCGCCCTTTAGAGGAGTCTAGTGGGGGCTCAGTGGTTGATGGTGTTTCTGACTCCCAAGGGAGTTCGGGCCAAGGCCTGGGTGTATGGCGGTATTCCCAACCAGGGCATGAAGGCCCACGTTTGGTTCAGGAACCACAGGTACGGACGGACGTCCACCGGGACGCGGTGATCCCATCATCCATTCCTGATTTAACTTGGCACCAAGACGAGGTACGGCTTCGGCGGAACCCTCTCATGATGGGCCAGATGACAAGGATGAGGTGTCTATAATCTCTGACATGGAAGTGCAGGAGTCGGGTTCAGTTCTAGACGACTTGCAAAATAGGAATGATTCACCTTTGAGTTCTTCATCCGCTAAATTTGTCACGGCGGAGGAAATAGATGGGTTATTAGTGACTGCTCTAACAAAACAAATTGGCCAACAGCCGGAGACTCCTACAGTGGACCTGGGAGCTCCCATGACAAGTTCAAGTGTTCGGCCTCTGATCGCTTCTATTGCTTTGACCAAGATTCCGCACCCTCCCTCTATATCACCTAATATAGTCGCTAGGCCTGCTTCGGCGGCACTGACTACTTCTAATGTAAGGGTGGTAACGGATGTGAATCCTCCCCCGTTGGATAAAGCACCGTTAAGAAAGGTAGCTATGCCCCTGTTATATGGTCCAGATGACTCATGGGTTCAAATGATCCCAACTAAGCCAGAGACGGCGCAGCCCACTTTGTCAGGGGAACTTCCAGTGCCACGTGAGTGGGTAATCCAAGGAAATAAATCTAGAAAGTTACGAGCCTTGGATATTGCGGGTAATGTACTTGATGTTAATATTAAGGCCATTCCGAACCATTATCACCATGACTTTTTTGTGTATACAGCTACGCCTGCACTGCCCCCTGTCTCAGCTTCAAAACTGTTTTCTGACTGGACCAAGCATGACGGTTTTAATGATATAAAAGCACTGTCAGCTCTCACTCCAGAATTAGATTTACAAACGGTCACAGACACAGCCGCTAACCCAGTGTTGAAGGTGGGGCAGTTGGGTCCAGGACCTTGGGTGGAATGGGAAGTAGAGGCTCAGAACTTTGCGACCACCTTCACCTCAAAATCTTCCCACCAGATTCCTCAGGACAGCCATTCTTGGTTCTCTATGCCAGTCTTTTCAGCCGGCGGAGTCCCATCTGCTTTGTTTGCTTTTTTAGCTGCCCCCAAAATCAATCTCTGCGAACTTAGAAGATCCTTCACTACGCCTTCACCAGCTCACCTAGACCGGGAGTTTAGGCTACGGGAGAAGGCGTATAGACTTTTTTCCCAGTACATCGTTACGCACCAAGTGGCGAAATCTATGTTACGATCCACTCAGGCAATCGCGGACGCGGAAGCCAGACGATCGGTTGAACTATCTCGGCGATTACTCCTTCAGACTTCGATTCAGTCGTTGGAAGATATACGCACAGCCTTGCTCGAGGCGGTGCGGGCGAGACAGGATCTTAGGATATCCCTGGTGAGGAAACTTCCTGACAGAATTGCGAACCAGGTGGTCATGTCGCCGGTGCTAACTCCCTCGTTAATGTCCCCTGATGTGTGGAGAACTGTTTTCAATATGGCTCAGGCCTTTAAGCACAGTCCCACCCCTTCTAAGAAACCTGCTTTTAACTTTCCCAAACCCACGCCAGTCGCAAAAGCTCAGCCGGGTGGGTCAAAGCCCTTTCAAATACCTAAGTCCGCTTCCCCCCAAGGTCAGTACAGGTATAAACAAGGTAAGTTTGCAGGTCATAAAGGACGAAGCTATAGCAGACCGGGCCAGGGCCCGTCTTCTGCCAACGCCGGCCAGTCGGGTAAGCATCCACCACTACCACCACCACCACCACCACCACCAAAAAACTAAAGTCTCTCTCACTCCCAAGGCCGGTCTCACGGCGGGTGGATCAGAGGGTAGTACAGCCGGCGAACCCTTGTCTGCTAACTGGGTCGTTCCGGACGTGTCACCGCGCATGGCCAGTAAATACTTGGGCGAGGATGGTGGCACGCAAGGGCATCACCTGGCAGTGGCTCCGACGACCTCGTTTACGTCAGCCGACAAAAGCAAATTTAGTTTCATTAGAGTCACTAAGTTTCAATTAGTCACTAGTCCAGGAAATGATCGCCAAGAATGTCATCATCCCGGTTCCTCAAAATTACCCAGTTTTCACATCCAAACAATTTCTAGTGCCCAAAAGGGACAGTGTTCAGATGAGACCAGTCGTAGACCTGTCTTATCTGAACCTCCATATTCACAACATGTCATTCAGGATGCTTACAGTAAACCAGATCAGGCTAACACTTCCGCCGGGAGGATGGATGTGTTCTTTAGACCTGACGGACGCGTATTGGCACGTCTCGGTCAACAAAAGATTTCAAAGGTTTCTGGCCTTAAGAATAAAGCGTCAGACTTATGTCTTTCAGAGGATGCCGTTTTGGATTGAACCTAGCACCTCGCTTATTCACGAAATTAGTCCGGCAAGCCCTGATGCCCTTGTTAAGGCAAGGGATCAGGATTTTATGGTATCTAGACGACTGGCTAGTGGTGGCAGAGACGGAACAAGTATGCATAAATCATGTCAACATAACATTACAACATGTCAAAACTCTAGGGTTCAAGGTCAACCTGGTAAAGTCTAACCTTGTTCCCTCAAGAGTAGTTCAGTGGATAGGGCTGGTCTGGGACACAGCTACTCTCACTCTGAGTCAGAGTGTGGACAATCGCAACAGATTTCGCAGGAAATTGTTTCTGTTCCTTCACAGTCTGACTACGACACGGAGAATCTGGGAGTCTCTGGTCGGCTCTCTCAACTGGATTCAACTAACGGTACAGTTGGGCCGGTTAAGAGTCAAACGTTTAATATTGGAGGGCAACAAATATTTTCCGCTATTGGCGGCGAAAAGATTATGGCCCATACCAAAATTAATCCACAACTTGCTAGCGGTCTGGGCGAAGAGGGAAACATTACACTCAGTCATGTCATGGACCTCTCCTCCGCCGACGGTATGGGTAGACACGGATGCGTCAGGAACGATAGGTTGGGGCTTTCAGTCAAACCAAGGGCACCAGGGTCAAGGGCTTTGGTCCCATTTAGAAATCTCCCACATCAATGTCAAAGAATTACTAGTCCCCTTATATTTCCTTCAGGCTCACGGCTCTACTTTACGGGGCAAGGCGGTGGCCTTCAGAATGGACAATCTGAATGCAGTTCACTGTATTCAGAAACAAGGGTCGACGAGATCTCGGGGGTTGCTAAACGTGTCAGAAAAGATTTTTATTCTAGCCAACAGGCTGGACATTCAGCTTCACGCATCTTATCTCCCAGGCGTAGCAAACGTCTGGGCAGACGCTCTGTCTCGGAGACAGAGCACAACAGTGGAATGGGCGCTCAAGCAAACCATTTTCGACCAAATGATTGCGGAGCCCTACCATCCACAAGTGGATTTGTTTACGTCAGAGGAGACTCACAAACTCCCACTGTACCTCACCCGCCGGACGATAACGCCGGCGGGCGGGCCAGATGCACTGGTGACAGACTGGAACAGGTGGAGTTCCATTTATCTGTTTCCGCCGCCAGATGCGTCTCTAATGTGCCACGTAGTAAACAAACTACAGGATTATCGGGGCGTAGTCTCGCTAATCGCGCCCCTGTGGCCGGCGCAGTTGTGGTACCAGCAATTGAAGACGTGGTGCCCGGACCCGGTATCACTCCCGGTGGGGTTTTTCCACTTAGACACAATTGGCAACCTAAAGACCTCGCTGACTTTTGCATTATGGACATTCAGGAGGCCAAATGGCTAGCACCATATGGTAGAGACGTGACCAATAAATTCATGAATCAATATACCCAGTCTACTAAGCGACAGTATCAATCGCATTGGCAAGCCTTTACTTCTTGGATTCTTAGAACAGAACAAACTGTTCCCTCGGTGGCTTTAGTTTTTAATTATTTAAATTATCTGTTCGAGCAGAAACGTTTATCTGTAGTAACGTTAAAAAATCACTTAACAGCGATTAGGATACCGTTTTTGGACCTTACCGGTCTCTCCATACCAGTTGCGGAGGAAAAAGGTTTTATGAGGGCATCTTTTAAACTCCGCCCACCTCCCCGTCAGCTCATGCCTACCTGGTCTCTGGACAAGGCATTGTCTTTACTTCATTCCCGTCTGTACCAAAATACTGCAGATTTTACATTACTTTTAAAAAGGGCAGTATTCCTTATGGCCTTGGCTACCAGGAACAGAGTATCTGAGCTGGCGGCGATGAGCAACACACCTAATTGCCTCAGGTTTGGTAGACTTAATGAGTGTATTCACATTGTACCTTCCCCAGGGTTCATAGCCAAGAATGAGCACAGTGAACACGTGTTTTCAGAGTTCACGGTGCCGGCGCTGAAAAGGGGAAAGGTGCACCATAATTTATGTCCAGTGCAAGCTCTAACCAAATATTTGAGAGTGGCACCTCTAAATCACCACGGTGCTTTATGGGTAGCAAGTACGGGTAAACGCTTGATGAAACGTAGACTGGCTTCTCTCTTGGTCGAGGTCATTAAAGAGAGTAA
The DNA here is from genome assembly GCA_032716605.1 of Paralithodes platypus. Classification (NCBI taxonomy): domain Eukaryota; kingdom Metazoa; phylum Arthropoda; class Malacostraca; order Decapoda; family Lithodidae; genus Paralithodes; species Paralithodes platypus. The sequence continues at coordinate 41,953,491 of CM064528.1, forward strand.
TCCCGGCGTTTTTGGTAGGGCCCCTGATTTACGCAAGTGGGCGGCTTCGTTACGTTTCCTTAAGAATTTTTCTGTTGAAGATATTACGTCCACACAGTTGTGGGCCTCTAATCATACGTTTTTGACTCGTTACCTCTCAGTAGCTCTAGACAAACCTTCCTTGCCATGTATAGCTTTAAGGCAAAGGGTCTAGGTGGCCCCTAAGTCACTTATTGTTTAATTTCAAGAAAAGGGGGGGGGGGGGGGTGCAGTCAGTGTAACATAGGACACCCTAGACCCCGCCAGAATTTGAGAGCTGTGATACTGTTTATGGATGTTGTGATATTTAAATTTCTCTGTACTATTCATTACAGGAAATTGTGCTAGTACAATTTTAGTACAAACAACAGTGTTGTTGAAAGTAGTTTTTTGGGATGAGAAGCAATCTAATTTAAGCATTGGTTATATTTTGCAAGATACAGTATATCCACTATTTTTATGGGGTTATATGTGCACATGTAAACTTATAAGTTTTATTTTTCACCACTTAATTTAAGTGGGGTGCCTTGTTAACTGGCAGATCTGTTCTCAGAATCTCAGAGTTAACACAATTTTTTATCAAGCAGGCTTCTTTGAAGCACGCTCCTGCTTGTACCCCTTTTTGTATAAGTTGTGCTGTATAAAGTTTATGCGCCAAATATATATATTTTTTACAAAGTAAGAATACTATGTGGTTGTTTGATTATCTGCCTTTGCTAGAGTTATGATATGATTACGAATGTCCCCCTCCAGTCTTAGATATCAGGCATAATCGTCAATGATGGAGGGGCCACTAATAAATTATAGGTTTGAGTCCTGCAAGGAGATAAAGAAAACCTAATATTTAGTAGTGGCCCCGTAATCATTGACGACTGGGGCCCTCCCGACCATCCCCTTCCCATTCGTTGATGTATTAAGGATTTTGGTTACTTGATATGTCAGTGAAGGAAGAATGACGCCTGAGTCAGCGTCTGGTCAAAGCTCCACACAAGTACATCCACGAGTATATGGAAATAAGAATAGTTATTCTTATTTTGTTTTTGTTTTTTATTTGTTACGAAGTTTTTTCGTAGTGAGAACCCAATTTCATAATGACTGAACCATGAGTGAGGTTGCGTGCGCTCATGATGAAGGCTCCTCAATTTTTTATGCTCTGCGCGGTAGATTCAAAACTACGGCGGATGAGTGTTTGAAGAGGGTGCCTTATGTAATAGGCATAATCGTCAATGATTACGGGGCCACTACTAAATATTAGGTTTTCTTTATCTCCTTGCAGGAGTCAAACCTATAAACAAGTAAATACCGACATACGCCGAATAGGAGTACTGTACAGGATGGGACGAGAAACTACATGAGCAGTGTCAGTGACGAGTACTAAAAGCCATAAGAGAATAGTTCAGTGGTATGAGGACAGGGCATACCGAAAGAAGGTAGTATACTTACGACTAGAAAGTTTATAAAAATCTTAACCCAGTTATTAATCTTTAACTTAGGTGCAAGTATGGGTATAGTGCAATACCCTTCCCCCCCCCCCACCCAACCCCCAATAAGTGAATGACAGGACAGGAGAAAGACAAGAGACAGAAGGAACCCTGCAGGTAGACCCTGAGGGAACCTGCTGGCCCAACGCACTACAAGGACGTCCAGGTCTGCCCGTGGACATGGACAGAGAGGAGGAGACAAACGTGGTGGGGGACGACCAAAGCCCTGTGTCGGCAAAGTCCGGGCGAGAAAGATCAAGTAAAACCTGAACGAAGCAGCGTACGAACGGACGTCATGAGCTGTGCCCTGAACGTCCGGGTTACCGGCCCGAAGAACCCGACACAGGCGAAGTCCCACAGCACGGCGATCAAGCCTCCTACCGGTCGTAGGCGCCACCCGTAATGTCAACCCTGACACTGGCCTGGCCGAGTACACATACGTATGCAGGGTTTGAACCGGATATAACGGACGGTGAACCCTACCACGTGTGGAAGCCGGTACAGGAAAGGCTTAAAAAAAAAAAAAAAAAAATGGAGTGTCGCGTACGGTTGTAGCTACCAAACGAACAGACGGAGCACCAAAGTAACTGACCCAAGGACGGGAGAAAATCGTAAGCAATGCCGGGTCCTAGATATGGCAGCCATCTCCGAGACCCCTTCACCCTTCGCCAAAGCCAGAAGGAACAGTGTCATGGCATGGAAGTGTCCAGGCGCGGGGTAAATAGTGTAAGAGGCAGACGAGAGCAGTGTGAGAGCCTCCGCCAGAGACCACTGAGGAGGAATCTGACGCGGGGTTGGCCTAAGCCCAAAGCAGGCCCGCATGAGGAAATCCAATTCCTTGTGAGGAACGACCAACCCCGTGAACGACTCAAACGGTACCCGAACGGCCGACAGTCGGTCCTAAGCGAGGTGCATATGTTGGGACGCGTCTCAAAAATAACCAAATGAGGTAGGGAAATACGAACGCCACCGATGGGCGTGTCCGTGATGTGTTGTTCATCCCAGAAGGAAAACTGTGCCAGTGAGAGACGGAGTCTGCCACCGAGAATGTGTCCAGTGGAGAGGATTTGACAGTCAAAGACCGACTAAACTTCGGCAGCCACCCTGCCTCACAAACATCCAAGATGTGAAGGCCAACGAGATTCCCTAGGCCACTAATCGATCCCAAGTGAAAATCGGGGAACGATAGGGGAACAGGACTCGGGCGCCACCGCTACAGCTGAGCGGACCAGGCTTGTGCCGGCCAGATGGAAGTGAACAACCAAACGAAGTCCACGTACCCACTCAGCCTGTGGAGGACTTTTGCACATCAAAAAGGGCGTCGGGAGGCGGAAACACATCGAATACGGTGCGTTGGAAAGACCATACTACCCGGCTGCTCTAACCCATCGACAGAGCAACCGCCCATAGGTTGGCAGTCCCGGGTAGGTAGGTTGCACGCAGTGTGACAGTGTAAAGGTGTGCGTGGTAAAACAGGGACCCCGCCTGGTCCTGAAGAACGAAAGTACGACGCAGTCACCTGACTCTGGGTGACAGTCGCGCTCGTCCCGTCCCAGTCGAGGCCTGCCCACGGCACATCGGGCGACGGTGGAAGGCAAGACTCGGGAACGGTGACTAATAAACCGAACCGAGGGACGAGGAGGAACAAGGAGAGTGTCGTGTACACAGTGTGTGGGAGAGTCCGTGGAGAAGATCCCACCCACCAAGGAAAACGAGGAGCGGAAGACCATGATTGAGCAGGGGAGGCAAGGCCTGTCCGACGAGGGTCGTAAAGACATGAGGTGCGACATGGAGACCGAAGGGCAAACCGCCGAACGTGACATAATGAGAGACATCAATACGAGGCACGACAGGGCGACCACCGGTCACAACACCTCGCTGTCCGTCACGGAGACCAGAAAGACATGCGACAGGAAGCCCCGCTGTTGAGGCGAGACTTCCCGAAGAATCCCATCCACGTGCATGGACAGAATAACCTAGGCGACGTCTGGGGAGACAGGCCGATGGCATGCAGGTCGTCGGAGTGGAAACGTGGACCGACACCTCGAGGACAGACCCCGCCGTATTACTCGGCGTGCCCACGAACGTCGAAGCTACACCGAGAGAGTGGCAATGGCGGGAGGCGGACGCAAGTTTTTGAGGCTCCGGCATATGTTCATGGGAAAGGATAAATAACACGGAATATCGAGTGCATACGGAGCTATCAAGGAGAGGAAGGACTCGTGAAGTGTTTGGAAGATATATTGCTGTGGTGGAGGGGTGATATATAGTGTAATAAGAGTAGAGTAACGGGACAGCGGTAGTGTTGTGAGTTGTTGAGTTTGTAAACAAACATGGCGGAAGGAATTTCGGGATTGACGGAGGCGGAAGAAATGCTACAACGTTTTAGTGGGTTTAAGAGCACAAATAATAAGTAAGAAGAGGTTATTAATGTTGTGAAGGATTTGGAAAAGTGGAAGAGTGATACGGAGAAATGGAAGGGGGATATTGATGAGAAAGTTAAGGTACTGTGTGTACTGTGTGGTGTGTCAGGTGGGGAAGGGAATAGGCCTAGCGAAGGAAGTGAATGTAGGCCTATTTCGGAAGTTAATAATAGCCTAGAGATGGTATTGAAAAGGGTAGATGAACTGGGAGCAGAGAATATGGCATTGAAGGAGCAGCTGAAGGAATACGAAGGACGATTCAAGGAAGTAAAGGAGTCAACTGCATGGACGGTGGTAGGTGAACAGAAAGTTAAGGATTTGGAGGATATTATGAAAGAGCAAAAGGAAGAAATGAATATGACCAAAAAAAGTTTTGAGAGTAGGGGTCATGAAGAACAAGGAGAGTGTCGTGAGGGAGGCCATGGACAGGGATAGGGGTGTAACCATGCATGGAGATATAGAGGCTCATATGAATGATAATGGAGTGAGAAAAGTGAGGGATATGGAGAAATTGAAGGAGGTCTTGAAAGGTGTGGATGTGGATGGATGTGGATGGGAAGGGCAGGTGGAGGAAGTCAGTAGGATAGGTAGATATAAAAGGGGAGAGATGAGACCTATAAGGGTACAGTTTAAAACCAGGGCAGTGGCAGAGACTTACAAATTTTAGTTGGAGGCTAAACACAAATGAAGAACTGAAACATATAAGACTAAAGAAGGATTTGAGCATAGAACAAAGAAAAAAATAAAGGAATTACAAGAAAAGGCTGATGAAAATAATGGATAGTTGGGTGAGGAGGATAAGAGGAATTTTTTCTGGAGAGTGAGGGACGGGAAATTGAAGAAGTGGTTTATACGAATAGAAGGGAGGGGGGGATCAGGGAGGGAAGAGAATGTGATAGGAGTTGTGACAGAGGAGGAGAACAGGGTGGAGGTGTCACAGGGAGAGACAGGATACAAAGTTTCAGACCCAGTAGTGCTAAGGGGGGAGAGGAGGAGTGGGATGGTGTAGTTGCTGAAGGAATGGTAGATGGATTAAGGATTATGTTTAGTAATGTGGATGTGTTTACCCAGGACAAGAAAAGATAACTGATATGTAGGTTGCAGGATGAAGAGGAAAAACCTGATGTCATAGCCTTACAGGAAGTAAGACCAAAAAATGCTAGACTTGAAAGGGAACTGGTGGAGTATAGTTTGGAGGGTTTTGAGTTATATGAGAGGAATGCTATTAGAGCAGAGGTTGGAAGAGGACTGTTTATTTATGTAAGAAAAGAGCTCAAGGTTAATGAGGTGGATATGAGACAGCAGTATTGTGAGTATTTGTGTATTGAAGTAAAATGTGCAAGAGGATCAATTCTAATTGCCTCTATATATAGAAGCCCAAATAATAGTAGGGAAGAGGATGATAACCTACTGAAAGCAATGGAGGAAATAGATAATAGAGAGAACAAATATAAGATTTTGATTGGAGATTTCAATTTGCCAAGGATCTACTGGGCAAATTGATTTGATTTTTAGCAATGAGGAGGATATAGTGGAACATGTCAATGTGAATAGCCCTATGGGTCGTAGTGACCATGCCTGTATAAGCTTTAGTTGCAATATTAAAACAGAGAGGGATAATAGAAGCAATAAAAAAAATATACATGTATGATAGAGCAGATTATGAGCTGCTGAGACGGTGTTTGGACATTGACTGGGGGGAATACTTGAACGGTGAAGACGCTGAAGGAATGTGGAGGAAAATTAGAGTTAAACTGGAGAATGCTGTATCCAAAAGTGTACCAGTAAGGGAATATAAGGATAAAACAAAATTGAGGGAAAGAACGAACCCAGAATTACCAATGAAAAGAAAGCTTTGGACATTGATTAGAAGAAAGAAACGATTGTGGGAAAGACTAAAATTGTTAAAAAAGAACAGGGGGTCTAGTATTGAAGCTAAAGAAGTGGATCTGGAATGCAGACAAATAAACAATTAAATAAGGTGGGAGACAAGGAGGGGGGTGAAGGAGAGGGAGAGAGAGATTGCTAGAAATGTGAAGGATAATCCAAAAATATTCTGGAAGTATATTCAGGAAAAGTTAACAAGAAGAGTAGGTATCCCAGAACTGATAGGAGACTTGGATGATGGGAATAGAGCAGACACTGATAAGGAGAAAGCAGAGGTGCTGGGGAAATACTTTGGGGAGGTACTAACAGTGGAGTCGGTTGATGCAGTGCCTACTATTCCCATCAAACAGGCACCAGCACTAGAACTAATAGAGTTTTCCCATGTTAGAATAAGGAGGGCTATAGAAAAAATGAACAGAAGTAAGTCCCCGGGACCGGATGGGATACATCCAAGAATCATAAGGAAGGAGGTGAGATGTTAGTAGAGCCATTAAAAATGTTATTTGAGGTATCTTTTAATACAGGACAAATCCCGACGGACTGGAGAGAGGCGAACTTAACAGCTATATTTAAGAAGGGAAAGAGAAATGACCCAGGAAATTATAGACCAGTCAGTTTGACAAGTGTTGTGTGTAAACTAATGGAAACGGTAATTAGAGAAGGAATAATGGAGCATATGAAATCAAACCAACTTTTCAGTGGGAGACAGTTCGGATTCTTGCCGGGGAGGTCGACGGTAATACAGCTAATTAAGGTGCTAGATGATTGGATGCAAACTCTGGAGGATGGTGATGTAAAAGACGTGGTATATTGCGATTTTATGAAGGCCTTCGATAAGGTCCCACATAAAAGGTTAATAGAGAAAGTTAGAAGCTATAGTATAGGGGAGAAATGTGTGAAATGGATAGAAGCCTTCCTGAAAGATCGGAGACAGAGGGTACTGGTGAATGGAATAGGCTCGGGGTGGAGGGAAATTACAAGTGGGGTACCTCAGGGATCTGTGTTGGGACCACTACTGTTCGTTATATTTATCAACGACTTACCTGAAGTTATAACCAATGGAAGTGAGATATACCTGTATGCGGATGACACTAAGCTGTATAGAAGAGTGAGGAGTAAGGAAGATGTGGGTTTGCTTCAAGGAGATGTGGAGGGCATGAAGGGATGGTCTGAACATTGGTTAATGACTTTTCATCCAAAAAAATGCAAGTACAGTAAACTTCCGTTAATCCGAAGGGCAGCGGACCGGCCCTCGTTCGGATTAGTGGATTTTTCGGATTATCGGACTTTACCCCTATGAACCTGTGTATTAATGGCCTGACAAAAACATTGAGGCATTAGGCCGCCCAAATGACACAATGGTGCACACACACATATCATATGTTCATGAAATCACTTCAAAAGTTTACCATTGTAGCCTATTACCTACTTCAAAACATTCAGATTAATGGTCAAAGGAATCTGCTGATATAAACGTAAACACCATATGTCCGCATCGTCTTCTTCTTCTTCCGTCTACTAGCGAGTTTGTCTTGCTCTTGAAGATCAGATCAGATGTGGTTCGGGAAGTAATGCCTTAACAACGGCACTTCCCTGAGAGGTTCTTGTAATTTTCCTTTTGTGACGTGCTCTGTTATATTATATTGTATTGAAAGCACCCTTGTCTTGTTGTCTTGTAAGCACCCTTGGGACGCTCCGATCACTGAACTATAAATAGTAGCGTATCGGAACGTCCAAAGGTGCGTTTTCAAGCTCAAGACTGAATGCGCTTGCAGAAAATGCGGTGCAAGCCAGTAGCGCATCGGAGCGTCCCAAGGATGCGTTCAAGAGCAAGACAAACTCTCTAGCAGACGATGTGGTGTTTACGTTTATATCAGTAGCTTCCTTTGACCATTAACCCTTCAACCCCGGGTGGTACACGTGTGTACCATTATGTTTTGACCCGAGGAACCCGGGTGGTACAACATTGTACCATTGCTTGCGTATGTGCTTTCGAATGGCGCGCGTAAACATTTCGTTCCGTGGTCGCTAGGCGACGCCACCAGACACCATGTACGCCACCAAAACAGTCTCTACCCTGCCGCCAACATGGATACTAGCCCAAAAAGTGATTCCCCTGTGTCCGATTCCATGCTCCCTTCGACGCCTGCCCATGTTCGTCGCGCCCTAACGCAAAGGCACGTACAAGATGCGTTGACTCCCGGAGGTATTGAAATAGCTTTGAGGAGTTATGAACGTGGTGAAGGACAAAATAGTGTTGATGACTTGGGCAGTGATAGCTCCGAGTCTTATCAGTCTCACTCTCAATTGGACTCCAAATAACTATAATAACATCACTATCAATAAATAAAATCGCCTCCGGGAGGTAAAAACTCTGGCGCGACGAGTGGCTAAGTGCGCAGTAGGTTAGCCAAGCCGGGGCCTGGGCCAAGGCGACGCATCCGAACGCGGGAAGATTTTCCCGCATAAAAATCACTCCACTTCCCGCGCTCACCATTATGCAATCACTTGGGCTAGAGACCTCTACTCAACAGCATTCTACTCATGAAGGTTTGTGCAACATTTTTTTTTTTTTTTATAACTTTGTGTCATGTATTTCAGGAGTAACAGGTGAATCAACATGGACCAAAATTCCTCAAAACCCCCGGTCACAGAGTACAGTCACGATCTACCCTAGCCGGGGTTGGAGGGTTAATCTGAATGTTTTGAAGTAGGTAATAGGCAACAATGACAATGGTAAACTTTTAAAGTGAATTCATGAACATATGATATGTGTGTGCTCCATTATGTGTCATTTGAGTGGACTAATGCCTCAAAAAGGGGACTTTGGGACTTCTTGAAATTCGGACCATCGGGTGAATTCGGATTTGGCTTCAAATTGAAAAATTAGGACTATTGGGAGATTCGAATCATCGGTCGTCGGATTAAAGGACTTTTACTGTACATGCAAATTGGGACTAGCAAGATAGACAAGATAGGATACAGTATGTATGAAGCGATGGAGGAAGTGAATGCAGAAAAGGATATAGGAGTAGTGATAGACAATAAGTTAAATTTCTCAGAACATTTAGCGGAAAAGATAAACAAAGCCAATAGAATTGTAGGGCTGATAAGGAGGACATTTGTGTCTCTTGACGAAGAAATCTTCAGGAATCTCTATACAGCGCTGGTTAGGCCGCACCTGGAATATGCGAACCAGGTGTGGGCTCCATATATGGTAAAGGATATAGAAGCAGTGGAGAAAGTGCAGAGGAGAGCTAGCAAGCTAGTACCAATGTTGAAGAACGCGGGCTATGAGCAGAGGTTGAGGACACTGGGACTTCCGACACTGGCATATAGGAGAAAGAGAGGGGATATGATAGAGACTTTTAAGATTGTGTCAGGAAAGTATGATGAGGATATGTGTGAAGGTATCTTCTTGATGCGGGAGGGAACAAAAACGAGAGGACACTCTAAGAAAATTTACAAAGAAAGAAATAGGCTTGAAAAGGCAAAGAACTCATTTTGTGATAGAGTGGTAAATGAGTGGAACGCGCTGCCCCAGTATGTAGTCGATTCCGAATCAATAAGGAAGTTTGAAAGTAATCTTGATAAAGCATGGGGAAGACAAGATTTGAAGTTTGATTATAAAGCAAAAATACAGAATAGTAAAAATTTTGCGTCTGCTGCCGCCGCCGCCAACACAGTGAACGACCGCAGCAGTGCAAGTACTGGCACTGAGCTGGATACACAGGCCTAGTTTGCCTTTTTCCAGTGGATCTACTGTAAGAAACTGTAAGAGAGTGGGGACGCAAGAGCCGGTAGGGGCCCCGAGCCTGGCGGCCTCGTTACGAGCCGGTCTGCTGACCTCAACTAAGAGGATGCGGTTGAGGAGGTTCGTGACACCCCAGGTGGACGGGGAGCGAAGAGCCCCGCAGCAGCAAAGAGGGAAGACCCCTGCCATGCAGGGGCAGAGAAGAGCCCCTCCGGAGGGAGCACAGAAAGCAACAGCGACGTGTGGATCTCAGCCGGCGCCAGTGTACCGAAGGAAAATCACAGAGACTGGCGACAACGTGCAGCCCCATGGAAGGGACACTGAAGGTTGCCGACGGAGGCTATGGCGAGCTGCAGTCGCACTCGCCCGAATTGGTCCCCACCCTTCCCGAACACCCTATAGTTGGTCGGGCTACAATAAGCCTGAGGGGAAGCCGAGCTAGGTGCAGTCGCTTGAAGAGGGCGGAGAGCATGCGAGCAGGGCGCCGCCAGAGTTTGTGAACCTGTTCCAGGGCACGCTTCTCTGGTGGTGTGAAGGATCGTGGCATACGTTCAGAAATATAACGTAGGGGCAAAGAACCAGGCCCAAAATGGAGGTGATACCCCGGAGGCTCGACACGGAGGAGCAGCCGACCGGAGGGAGTGGTGAAGAACCCATATCCGACCGAACCCCGAAGTCGACACCTTCCGTCAGCCACAAGGAACAGTAAAAGATAAACTATGGAATGACACTACTGAAACTCATACGAGGCCGACAGAGTGGGCGCGTCGACCTGTACGTCGTGTCGAGCAAAGGCTGACCAGAACCTGGGAGACCCAGAGAGGAACCCTGAGGACGGGAAGAAAAATTAGAGACCCGCCCTCGTAGGATGAGCCCTGAAGTCCACCTATGGTACCAGGCCGTCCAGGGCCAAAATCCCGAAAGTGCCCAAAGGCGTAGAGCTGCACCTGCCAACTCGCAGGCACCGGGCGCACCCCTTGTGCATGTGTAAGAGCTCGCCCCGGGCGGGATGCCGCCACGTTCCCCCACGATGACGGCTTCCCGTACAGGGAAGGGAAGCGACGTTCGTTAGGGATCTGAAATGTCCCGAGGGACGGAACGTGGACAGGCCGACCAACCAGCCCCAGGCCACATTCAGGGAGCATGACAAAAGAAGTCGATGCTGCCTGGGAGCGAGCGGGAGTATGGACAACCGGAGCAGCAACCACAGGTAGAACAGGTGACGTAGGCAGGTGGGCCACCAAAAAAGGTGGAAGAGGAGGGACCACGGGTAAAACAGGAGGGATGGCAGTGGAGTGCCCCAAGAACACCGCCCAGTACGTAAGCATGCCTGGAGATCGTACAGGGGAAGAGACAGGGCGGCGTGGAGCCGGAGACCGTCGGCGATGTGGTGAAGTAGAGCGGCGTCTCCCCTACGTCTCGGCGTCCTCGGAAACAGGGACGTCCGAACGAGGCACCGGGGGAAAGGCGGTCTGGCGCCTGGTAGACAGCAGAGGGAAGGGTAAGCATGGCATGCACCCCTTCGTCTAGGAAGCGCGGAAACCGCTGGAGGTGGTCCTTGACATAGAGAGCGAAACCCCGATCACGTAGCGCAGAGGAGAGACCGGGCCTCTACAGCGTCCTTGAATGTAGGGCGAGACCCAAAGGTCAATATCGACGAGACACTGTCTACACCTCCGAGGGTTAAACCCATCGCGGTTGGAGCATGAGATATGGGTAGAACTCTCCATGTCCAAACGGGCATGGCAGGACGGGAACCCCCATGGTGTGCGCAGGGAGGAAATGACATCCTCACTGCAATCGGAAAGGAAAAATATACCGATGGCCCATGTATGAAGCGCCCCAGGCAGAGCAGGGGAAGAAGGCAGGTGGGCCACAAAGAGTTACCACAGGTAATATAGGAGGGACGGTAGTAGAGCGTCCCAAGAATACCGCCATGTTCATAAGAGAACATGAGAGGGAAGAGAATGTGATGGGAGTTATGACGGAGGAGGAGAACTGGGTGGAGGTGTCACAGGGAGAGACGGGAGACAAAGAGGCAGACCCAGTAGTGCTAGCGGGGGAGTAGGGTACGGACTGGAGGAGCGGGATGGTGAAATTGCTGAAGGAATGGTAGATGGATTAAGGATTATGTTTAGTAATGTGGATGTGTTTACCCAGGACAAGAAAAGAGAACTTATATGTAGGTTGCAGGATGAAGAGGAAAAACCTGATGTCATAGCCCTACAGGAAGTAAGACCAAAAAATGCTAGAATTGAAAGGGAACTGGTGGAATATAGTTTGGAGGGTTTTGAGTTATATGAGATAAATGCTATTAGAGCAGAGGTCGGAAGAGGACTGTTTATTTATGTAAGAAAAGAGCTCAAGGTTAATGAGGTGGATATGAGACAGCAGTATTGTGAGTATTTGTGTATTGAAGTAAAATGTGCAAGAGGATCAATTCTAATTGCCTCTATATATAGAAGCCCAAATAATAGCAGGGGAGAGGATGATAACCTACTGAAAGCAATGGAGGAGATAGATAATAGAGAGAACAAATATAAAATTTTGATTGGAGATTTCAATTTGCCAGGGATCAACTGGGCAAATTGTACTACTCCAGCGGGACAGGGTAGCCTGGAAAATAAGTTTATAGAGAAAGTGAGAGATTGTTTTTTAACGCAACATATTGTAGAGATGACAAGATATAGAGATGGGACGCAGGGGAGTGTACTTGATTTGATTTTTAGCAATGAAGAGGATATAGTGGAACATGTTAATGTGGATAGCCCTATAGGTCGTAGTGACCATGCCTGTATAAGCTTTAGTTGTAACATTAAATCAGAGAGGGATAATAGAAGCAATAGAAAAATATACATGTATGATAGAGCAGATTATGAGCTGCTGAGACGGTGTTTGGACATTGACTGGGGGGAATACTTGAACGGTGAAGACGCTGAAGGAATGTGGAGGAAAATTAGAGTCAAACTGGAGAATGCTGTATCCAAAAGTGTACCAGTAAGGGAATATAAGGATAAAACAAAATTGAGGAAAAGAACTAACCCAGAATTGCCAATGAAATGAAAGCTTTGGATATTGATTAGAAGAAAGAAACGATTGTGGGAAAGATTAAAATTGTTAAAAAAGAACAGGGGGTCTAGTATAGAAGCTAAAGAAGTGGATCTGGAACGTAGACAAATAAACAATAAAATAAGGTGGGAAACAAGGAGGGGGGTGAAGGAGAGGGAGAGAGAGATAGCTAGAAATGTGAAGGATAATCCAAAAATATTCTGGAAGTACATTCAGGAAAAGTTAACAAGAAGAGTAGGGATCCCAGAGCTGGTAGGGGGGTTGAATGGTGGGAGTAGAGCGGAGACTGATAAGGAGAAAGCAGAGGTGTGCTGGGGAAATACTTTGGGGGGGGGGGGGGGGGGTACTAACAGTGGAGTCGGAGGATGCAGTGCCTACTATGCCCATCAAACAGGCACCGGCACTAGAACTAATAGAGTTTTCCCATGCTAGAATAAGAAGGGCTATAGAAAAAATGAACAAAAGTAAGTCACCGGGACCGGATGGGATACACCCAAGAATCATAAAGGAAGGAGGGGAGATGTTAGTAGAGCCATTGAAAAAGTTATTTGAGGTATCGTTTAATACAGGACAAATCCCGATGGACTGGAGAGAGGCGAACATAACAGCTATATTTAAGAAGGGAAAGAGAAATGACCCAGGGAATTATAGACCAGTCAGTTGACAAGTGTTGTGTGTAAACTAATGGAAACGGTAATTAGAGAAGGAATAATGGATCATATGAAGTCAAACCAACTTTTCAGTGGGAGACAGTTCGGATTCTTGCCGGGGAGGTCGACGGTACTACAGCTAATTAAGGTGGTAGATGATTGGATGCAAATTCTAGAAGATGGTGATGTAATAGACGTGGTATACAGTATTGCGATTTTATGAAGGCCTTCGATAAGGTCCCACATAAAAGGTTAATAGAGAAAGTTAGAAGCTATAATATAGGGGAGAAATGTGTGAAATGGATAGAAGCCTTCCTGAAAGATCGGAGACAGAGGGTACTGGTGAATGGAATAGGCTCGGGGTGGAGGGAAATTACAAGTGGGGTACCTCAGGGATCTGTGTTGGGACCACTGCTGTTCGTTATATTTATCAACGACTTACCTGAAGTTATAACTAATGGAAGTGAGGTATACCTGTATGCGGATGACACTAAGCTGTATAGAAGAGTGAGGAGTAAGGAAGATATGAGTTTGCTTCAAGGAGATGTGGAGGGCATGAAGGGATGGTCTGAGCATTGGTTAATGCCTTTTCGTCCAAAAAAATGCAAGTACTTGTACATGCGAATTGGGACCAGCAAGATAGACAAGGTAGGATACAGTATGTATGAAGCGATGGAGGAAGTGATTTCAGAAAAGGATATAGGAGTAGTGATAGACAATAAGTTAAATTTCTCAGAACGTTTAGCGGAAAAGATAAACAAAGCCAATAGAATTGTAGGGCTGATAAGGAGGACATTTGTGTCACTTGACGAAGAAATCTTCAGGAATCTCTATACAGCGCTGGTTAGGCCGCACCTGGAATATGCGAACCAGGTGTGGGCTCCATATATGGTAAAGGATATAGAAGCAGTGGAGAAAGTGCAGAGGAGAGCTAGCAAGCTAGTACCAACGTTGAAGAACGCGGGCTATGAGCAGAGGTTGAGGACACTGGGGCTTCCGACACTGGCATATAGGAGAAAGAGAGGGGATATGATAGAGACTTTTAAGATAGTGTCAGGAAAGTACGATGAGGATGTGTGTGAAGGTATCTTCTTGATGCGGGACAGAACAAGAACGAGAGGACACTCTAAGAAAATTTACAAAGAAAGAAATAGGCTTGAGAAGGCAAAGAACTCATTTTGTGATAGAGTGGTAAATGAGTGGAACGCACTGCCCCAGTATGTAGTCGATTCCGAATCAATAAGGGAGTTTGAAAGTAATCTTGATAAAGCATGGGGAAGACAAGATTTGAAGTTTGATTATAAAACAAAAGTACAGAATAGTAAAAATGTTGCGTCTGCTGCCGCCGCCGCCAACACCGTGAACGAACGCAGCAGTGCAAGTACTGGTACTGAGCTGGATACACAGGCATAGTTTGCCTTTTTCCAGAGGATCTACTGTAAGAAACTACTGTAAGAATAAGCATGGTGCGGATGGAGGCAAACCGGTCAGCGGTGGCCTCCTTAGCCTTGGGTGGAGCCACATGGATGGCCTGAACCGGGCAGAGGATTCGGAGATCGTCGGCGGGACGGTGAAGGAGAGCGACGACCCACCTCCATTTCGGAGTCCTCGGAAACAGCAAGGACGCCCGAACGAGGCACTTGGAGGAAAGGCGATCTGGCGCCTCGTAGACATCTGACGTGCACACCTCTGGCGTGCGCAAGGAGGAAGTGACATCCACATAGCAATTGGAAAGGAAAAGATACTGATGTCCCATGTATGAAGCACAGGAAATGTGTGCAAGCACAATATTGGGAAAAACCCTTGAATCCTTGATAGGAGAGTACCCCCTTCCCCTGTTGAGGAACGGAAGGTCGAAAAAGGGGGGCCCTTCGAAATGAGGGCTATACAGGAGTACAGTATAATGCATGGTAGGATGCACTAACAAACTTGAAGAAACTCCTGAAAAAGAACTGGCACAAGGGCAGAAAGGCGCACAAAAGTGGTCACTACACCCTGCAAATGGAGCACCTTTCATGAAAGTGAGTATCCTCCCCCCCCCCCCCCCCTTGTGCATGGTGAGGGGTGAAGAGGGACCTCTCATGCGGAGGGTCAGGGAGAGACCAGGAGAACCAGCAAGTGCAAAGAACCCTGTGCAAGTCCCCAGAAGGAAGGCATGAAAAGCCTTATAATTGAAGAGGACAAGAAGAATACCCAAAGGTTGAAGGTACTGAAGAGAAGAAGATGCCCAAGGGTACCACCAGAGTAGAGTGGGAGCACAGTCTGATGAAAAGGAGAAGTCCGTGAACCACTGCAACTGAGTCCCTATACAGAGGCAAAGCAAAGCACCTTAGCACCGACCCAGAGAGGAGTGGACCAGAATGGTCCGTTCCGCTCGGGGGCGGAAACCCGCTCTGGAGCGGAATTTAGGATGTAGGACGAATGGAGGATCGTTGGAACTCACCACCCGGTGAGGACATCCGTGGCGAGAGCAGAGCGAAGTAGACATACTACACTGGAACCAGAAGAAAAAAACCCTGTGAAGACCCTGTGTAGGCCATGGTAAGGCATGCATGTATGTCATCGACAGTAACAAGAATAAAGCCTGTTTGTAAGCACCATGAAAATAAAGGCCATGGTAAGGCACACATGTATGTCATTGATAGTGACAAGACGAAAGCCTGTTCGGAAGCACAATGAAAAAAACACTGAAAGTCGATGAATCCTGAAGAAGGTGAAGGCCAAAGAGTGCCCCCGAAACGGGAGGCCAAGCAGGAGCATCAGTCATGAGGTCATGCACAAAATAAAGATCAGAGATCACATAATAGGCTACAGGCACCAGGTCAGGGAGTAGCCTAAAAGCTCTCACTAGGCCTGGAGACAGGAGTCCCTTCCAAGGAAGGAGAGTGCCCCCCCCCATGTTCCCCCGGAAGTTAAAGCCGAAGAAAACCCTCCAAAAGGAGGAGCAGGCAGTCCATAGGTGAACCAGCAACATTCCAAAGAGTCCCAAACCCCAGGGCAGAAAAAACCAAGGGGTAGGCTCAACCCCCTGAAGTACTGAAGGAAACCCCACCCCAAAATATAATGGAGACTAATACCTTAAGGCCGGTACCAGTGAAGAGGGCCTGGAGGACAGAAAGCACAGTCAGGGAAACAAGGAGAAGAGCGTAAAAATACGACTTAATGGAAGTGCAGGACTACCAGTCTAAGCCGAAACTGAGTCAAGAGTAGCGCGACCGTAAACGGCAACGTCCGTTCGAGAGCGGAAAAGTACCGACATCGAACGGGAACGTCCGCGTTCCAAGGCGGGCAGGATCGTCCCAGGGCGGAGTCGTAGACGGACTCGCCCTTTCTGGCGCGTGAAGTGGTATGAGACGTCATTAGGGCGTGAGTGAAAAGTCCCGTCCGAGAGAGGAGAGGCCCAGAGGGGCCCCACCTTAAGCCGAGGACCCTAGAAAGGTAGCCTGGCAAGTCACAGCAGACGTGGGGGCGTCTGTGGGTATCAGTCAGTGTGAAAACAGACCTCCGACATAGAACGGAAAGCCCCGTTCTAGAGAGGAGGGACCCAGTGAGACCATGGGACCGTAAATGAAAGGACCGACCTAGAGCGGGGAGTTCCCGACACAGGGCGGAAACCCATCGGTACGTGTCTGAGAGGTCTGCGGCACCCATGAAGGTGGAAGGCCAGTAAAATAAAAATCCCTTCCAAAAGCGGAGGGTGAAAGGTAACCCTCCTCAAGTCACAACAGGCGCGGGAGAGCCTGTGGGTAATCAAAGCACGACCGTAAGAGGGGCAGGAGACAGAACAAAAACTGTCAGACAAAAAACTCCTCAGAACGGGCTACGTTCGCGGTTTTGTGGGACTGTAACCAGGGAGACAGAGCACTGGGGCCGTCAATCAAAAGTCGAGCATAAGCCAGATTGAGGCCACCACAGTGTTGAAATCCAAACGCCCCCTAGGCTAGGCAAAAACGAAAGTTAGCCTAATAGGTTCTTGAGCCAGTAATATATGAAATTACAGGGCGCCACCAGGTACTGTACCCTTGATGAGGGACACAACCAATACCGTAGGAGGGGCAGTAGACAGAACAAAAACTGTCAGACAAAAACACATCAGAACGGGCTACGTTCGCGGTTTTGTTGGACTGTATCCAGGGAGACAGAGCACTGGGGTCGACAATCAAAAGAGAGCAGTGTATGCCAGATTGAGGTTGCCACAGTGGTGAAATCCCCCCCCCCCCCCAGGCTAGGCCAAAACGGAAGTTAGCCTATTCGGTACAAGAGCCAGTAATATATGAAATTACAGGAAGTCACCAGTTACTGTAGTACCCTTGATGAGGGGAAGTAACAAGTGACCGAAGCGTCAGGTAGACAGAGCACTGGGGCCACCCAACAATACAGGGGCAGATTATGCCAGATTGAGGAGGCCGCAGAGTCGGAAACCAAAACGCCCCCCTTTTAGGCTAGGCTAAAAACGGAAGTTAGCCTATCGGTACAGGAGCCATGTGAATAGGCTAGGCTAAAAAACTGAAGTTAGCCTATGCGGTACCTGAGTCAGTAATATATGAAATTACAGGGAGCCACCAGGTACCGTACCCTTGATGAGGGGAAGCAACAAGTGACCGAAGCGTCAGGTAGACAGATCACTGGGGCCGCCCAACAATACAGGGGCAGATTATGCCAGATTGAGGAGGCCGCAGAGTCGTAAACCAAAACGCCCCCCTACGAGGCTAGGCTAAAAACGAAAGTTAGCCTACACGGTACTTGAGCAAAATTAAGGCAGTGACAAAAAACTTTAATGACAAGAATCTTACTAAAGCTAAAACTAAAGCCACCGCAAGTGAGAAATACAAAAGGCAAAGCCCAATTGAACGAGTGTCGCCCAAGTGGAGATGCATGCGCAGATGGTAAAAAATTAAGTAACCTCCAGTTTTGATGCTACACTCCAAGAAAAACACATTTGAGCCAATTTTTAGCGTGCCTACAGCACGGATCATCTGTCTAGAATCACAGGTACTGTACCTTAGATAAGGCCCACAACTCCCCCAAAGGGGAGGTGACAGGCGTGGTAGGCACAAAAACAGAGCACCAGAAAAAAGCGTGCTGTCAGTGAGTGTAGCGCGATAAGGATGATCTAATAAGCCCGGTCGGGTTGTGCGGTGGACCCTTGACAGCGGCTTAAGTAGCCAGATAGGATGGACAATGTTCTACAATTTTCCCTTTTCTTTCTCATAAATATTTTCATTTTACTTCAAAATAGTAGCCTCAAAAGTGTGTACAACGTACCTAGTAGAGAGAGTAAGGTGCTACTCTAGATGTTATCGATTTAATCGCGCTAGTGATTACGATAATGGCCCGCTCCAGAGCGGAACGGAATTATTAGATAAGTATATAGCTCTACGTTGGAGATGTAGAGGCTACTACTAAATGTGTGTGTTTTCCCCCAGAGTATTGGTGTGGAGGGTGGGGGTAGTGTTCCCCTTTGCCCCCCGCCCCCAGATGACCCGGTACTGGAGAGAAACACCACCAAGCCACACTTCCTCAACTTTCTGCCACCGGAAAACACGTAAGCATAGAAATTCCTCACAAAGTTATGTACACTGTACTTGAAAAATTATAGGTTTGATTCCCGGAGGGAAGTACTGTAAAGAAAACCTAATATTTAGTAGGGTTCCGTAATCATTGACGATATGCCTATTAGTATAAGAAAGAAACGATTGTGGGAAAGATTAAAATTGTTAAAAAAGAACAGGGGGTCTAGTATAGAAGCTAAAGAAGTGGATCTGGAACGCAGACAAATAAACAATAAAATAAGGTGGGAAACAAGGAGGGGGGTGAAGGAGAGGGAGAGAGAGATAGCTAGAAATGTGAAGGATAATCCAAAAATATTCTGGAAGTACATTCAGGAAAAGTTAACAAGAAGAGTAGGGATCCCAGAGCTGGAAGGGGGGTTGAATGATGGGAGTAGAGCGGAGACTGATAAGGAGAAAGCAGAGGTGCTGGGGAAATACTTTGGCGGGGTACTAACAGTGGAGTCGGAGGATGCAGTGCTTACTATTCCCATCAAACAGGCACCGGTGCTAGAACTAGTAGAGTTTTCCCATGCTAGAATAAGAAGGGCTATAGAAAAAATGAACAGAAGTAAGTCACCGGGACCGGATGGGATACACCCAAGAATCATAAAGGAAGGAGGGGAGATGTTAATAGAGCCATTGAAAATGTTATTTGAGGTATCGTTTAATACAGGACAAATCCCGATGGACTGGAGAGAGGCGAACATAACAGCTATATTTAAGAAGGGAAAGAGAAATGACCCAGGGAATTATAGACCAGTCAGTTTGACAAGTGTTGTGTGTAAACTAATGGAAACGGTAATTAGAGAAGGAATAATGGATCATATGAAGTCAAACCAACTTTTCAGTGGGAGACAGTTCGGATTCTTGCCGGGGAGGTCGACGGTACTACAGCTAATTAAGGTGGTAGATGATTGGATGCAAATTCTAGAAGATGGTGATGTAATAGATGTGGTATATTGCGATTTTATGAAGGCCTTCGATAAGGTCCCACATAAAAGGTTAATAGAGAAAGTTAGAAGCTATAATATAGGGGAGAAATGTGTGAAATGGATAGAAGCCTTCCTGAAAGATCGGAGACAGAGGGTACTGGTGAATGGAATAGGCTCGGGGTGGAGGGAAATTACAAGTGGGGTACCTCAGGGATCTGTGTTGGGACCACTGCTGTTCGTTATATTTATAAATGACTTACCTGAAGTTATAACTAATGGAAGTGAGGTATACCTGTATGCGGATGACACTAAGCTGTATAGAAGAGTGAGGAGTAAGGAAGATATGGGTTTGCTTCAAGGAGATGTGGAGGGCATGAAGGGATGGTCTGAGCATTGGTTAATGCCTTTTCATCCAAAAAAATGCAAGTACATGCGGATTGGGACCAGCAAGATAGACAAGGTAGGATACAGTATGTATGAAGTGATAGAGGAAGTGAATACAGAAAAGGATATAGGAGTAGTGATAGACAAAAGTTAAATTTCTCAGAACATTTAGCGAAAAGATAAACAAAGCCAATAGAATTGTAGGGCTGATAAGGAGGACATTTGTGTCACTTGACGAAGAAATCTTCAGGAATCTCTATACAGCGCTGGTTAGGCCGCACCTGGAATATGCGAACCAGGTGTGGGCTCCATATATGGTAAAGGATATAGAAGCAGTGGAGAAAGTGCAGAGGAGAGCTAGCAAGCTGGTACCAACGTTGAAGAACGCGGGTTATGAGCAGAGGTTGAGGACACTGGGGCTTCCGACACTGGCATATAGGAGAAAGAGAGGGGATATGATAGAGGCTTTTAAGATAGTGTCAGGAAAGTACGATGAGGATGTGTGTGAAGGTATCTTCTTGATGCGGGAGGGAACAAGAACGAGAGGACACTCTAAGAAAATTTACAAAGAAAGAAATAGGCTTGAGAAGGCAAAGAACTCATTTTGTGATAGAGTGGTAAATGAGTGGAACGCACTGCCCCACTATGTAGTCGATTCCGAATCAATAAGGGAGTTTGAAAGTAATCTTGATAAAGCATGGGGAAGACAAGATTTGAAGTTTGATTATAAAACAAAAATACAGAATAATAAAAATGTTGCGTCTGCTACCGCCGCCGCCAACACCGTGAACGACCGCAGCAGTGCAAGTACTGGTACTGAGCTGGATACACAGGCATAGTTTGCCTTTTTCCAGAGGATCTACTGTAAGAAACTGTAAGAAATAACAGTCTCCCTTCAAACGCTGCGTCGCCAGTTTTGAATCTACCGCGCGGGAGGACAGGGAGTACAACTTCATAAGTGCAACGCGTATTCTCTTATGGAATCGTCTTTATGATTGGGTACTCTACGAAAAAACCTCGTAAAAAATAAAAAAATAAAATTAAGTTAATAATTGCTATACTCAAGCTTCCCAATGCGTGGATTACTTGCGAGTGGATTCCTGACGCTGGCCCTCTAGCGTCTAAACTTCCTTCACTGACATATCAAGATTCAACTAAAAAATCCAGCAAAAGGACGGGGATGGCAGGGAGGGCACTAACATCGTCAATGATTACGGGTCCCTACTAAATATTAGGTTTTCTTTACTTCCCTCCGGGAATCAAACCTATAATTTAATAGTGGCCCCTCCATCATTGACGATATGCCTGATATATAAGACTGGAGGGGGACATTCATGACAAATATCAAAACCACCAACCCAAATACCATAGGTAACAGAAAATCTGTATAACATTTTAAGTTTTTTTATTGCGTTCATACAATAATATAAAAATATAAAAGAAGGTAAGCAGTGCGTTACTTCGAAGAAGAGCTGCTTGTACATGACTGGACCTTCACTTGAGATCTATTGCATGTTTAGTGAGAACATTCTTGTACTCTAGAACTCTAATCCTTAGGATCATGTTCTGACCTTAAAATTATTTGTACAATAAAATCTGTTTGTACATTTTGTTAATACTATCTACTACTAGGTACAACTATGATAGATTTCTTAAAATAAAATAAAATATGATTAACTGTAAGAAGGAGGTGTGGTGTGGAGGTAGATGTGCTGGAAAGTGTAAAAAGGAATAACTTGAGATGGTTCGGCCATATGGAACGTATGGAAAGCGAGAGAATGACTAAGAGGATGTACGAGAGCGAGGTGGAGGGACAGAGAGGGAGAGGTAGACCGAAAGAGAGGTGGAAGGATGGAGTGAGGAAGTATATGAACGAAGGCGGTGCTGGTTGGGGGGATGGGCATCGACTGACTGGGGACAGAGGTGCATGGGGGCGGTTCGTTCGTGGCCACCCCTTCGGGGATCACGGCATCAGGCAATAGATAGATAGATAGATAGATTAACTGTATAACCAGTTCTATTCATATCACAGCTCATGATTTATCACAATCTCCGGTGGAAGGGTTCTAGTGGGTCTTGGGCTATTTTGCACATCCCCCCCCCCCCCCTTTTTTCACCCAAAGAATAACATAAAAACAAATAGCACTTGGACTGCTAGACCCGTTGCCGTAATGCTACACAGGTCCGCTTTCGCTTGTCCAGGGCGACCGATAGGTATCGCGTAAGGAATGTGTGATTAGACGCCCACCACTGAGTGTCGGCTATGTCGTTAATGGAAAATTTTATGTCGTTAATGGAAATTTTTTGCATAAACCCGAGGGAGACAGCCCACTTTCTAATGTCGTGGGCTCTACCTATTACGCCGGGATTACTTTCCTTAATTACATCTACAAGTAAAGAAGCCAATTTCCTTCTCGTGATGCGATTACCTGTCTGGTTAACCCATAGGAAGCCTGGTTGTAGAGGTTGTGCAATCCTCATAAACTTAACTAAAGCTTGTACAGGGCATAAAATGTGATGCGTATGTCCACGTTTAAGCGCCGGGACTGAGAATTCTGAGAAAACATGATCACAATGTCCGTTTTTGGCAATAAATGTAGGAGACGGCGCAATCTGCACATGTTCGTGCAGTCTCCCAAACCTGAGACAATTTGGCTCGTTGCTCATCGCCGCCAGCTCTGACACTCTGTTACCTGTCGCCAAAGCCATAAGGAACAGAGCCTTCTTTAATACTGACTCAAAATCCGGCGCATGTTTAAACTTGCGCGACTGAAGTAATGATAACGCTTTGTCTAGCGACCAGGTAGGCATGAGCTGGCGTTGTGGTGGGCGTAGTTTAAAACATGCTCTCATGAACCCTTTCTCCTCCGCCAGTGGTATGGAGAGACCAGTTAGGTCGAAAAAGGGATTTCTAATGACAGACAAGTGATTCTTTAAAGTAACAACTGAGAAGCGCTTCTGTTCAAACAAATAATCTAAGTACTGTATTTAAAAATTAGTGGTGGGCTGACCCTTTGTCAGAGTGAGGGTTGGTGTCCTCAACTTCCCATAGCCCCTTCTATCTTTTTCTCCTTCAGCATCTCTAATTTTTTTCAAATGGCGTAGGGATGCGGCGACCCCAACGCCCGCCACTTTCTGATGCAGGTAGCCTCCTCTGTGGTGGAGGGGTGAGAAATTTCCACCACCGCTTTTCTCCGGCGAGACGTAGAAGTCGGCTAAAGGGGATCGGGGGCGGGGGGCCTGGCATCCTTCTCCCCTTAAATAAATCTACCAAAAAAAGAGACAGAGATAGGGGCGAGGGAACGCGTTCGTGGTCCCGGACCCTAAGCATAGGAGCTTTGAATGTGCGTGGATGTAGTACGAATGAGAAGCGAGAGGATATTGGAAGATTATTTGAAAGAAGGATGTATGATGTCCTTGCACTGAATGAAACAAAGATGAAAGGAGAGGGAGAAGTGGATTTTGGAAACGTGATAGGTAGAAAGTCTGGAGTAGACGAGGGAGTCAGGAGGAAAGAAGGAGTGGCTATTATTGTGAAGGAGGAGTTGAGAGAGTTTATAAAAGAGTGGAAAGAGGTGTCATCAAGGCTAATGTGGGTGCGAATGCGGTTTAGGGTGAAAGGTGGGTTTTTGTAAGTGCGTATGGACCAGGAAGTGAAAGAGAGTTAGACGAGGTAGAGGGTTTCTGGGAGGATTTGAGAGATTGTCTACAAGGGTTTGATGAAAATGAAAATGTTATAGTTTTAGGGGACCTAAATGCTAGGGTAGGAAATGAGCCTGTTGAGGGAGTCATCGGTAGTTTTGGTGTGGATGGTGTAAACGAGAGTGGAGAAAGACTGAAAAATGTATGTGAAGAGTGCAGATTGAGTGTAGGTAATACGTTCTTCAAAAAAGGCGTATACACAAGTACACCTGGCATAGACTTGTGAGGGGAGAGATTGTAGAGAGGGCATTGATGGATTATGTGCTGGTGACAAGGGAAAGATTGTGTAGACTGCTGGATGTGAATGTGATGAGAGGTGAGGCGGAGGGTATGTCAGATCATTACCTGGTGGAGGGAGATGCGAGAAGTATTTAGAGAAGCATAAGGAGATATTTTGGGCTTTTATGGACTTGGAAAAAGCGTATGATCGTGTGGACCGTGAAGCAATGTGGAAGGTGTTAAGGATTTATGAAATAGGAGGAAATTTGTTAGAAGCAGTTTAGAGTTTTTATGAAGGGAGCAGAGCATGTGTGAGAGTAGGAAATGGTGAGTTGAGTGAATGGTTTGAGGTAAAGGTAGGTTTGCGACAGCGTTGTGTAATGTCACCATGGCTGTTTAATATGTTTGGATGGTGTGGTGAGGGAGGTGAAAAGGAGAACTATGGGAAGAGGATTGGGTTTAGTAGGAAAGAATGGTAGAGATTGGGAGTGGAATCAGTTGCTGTTCGCTGATGACACAGCATTGGTGGCGGATTCTGATGAGAAACTGCAGCGGGTAGTCAAAGAGTTTGGTGTGGTTTGTGGAAGGAGGAAACTGAAGGTGAACGTCAATAAAAGTAAAGTAATGGTGTGTTGTTGTTGTTGTTGTTGTTGTTGTTCCCTAAGCTGCCTGGCCGAACAGCCCCGAGTCCCTGAGGAAGGCCATGGCCACAATCGGGCTTTCCCACAGAGCTCTCATTGAGTGTAGATTGTGTTGTTGGCGTAAGTGGTTGTGTGAAATGCAGTCTTCTATGATATGTTTAATGGTATGGGGTGCTGTGTTACATCCCGGGCAGGCGTCGA
This sequence comes from Paralithodes platypus, assembly GCA_032716605.1. Classification (NCBI taxonomy): domain Eukaryota; kingdom Metazoa; phylum Arthropoda; class Malacostraca; order Decapoda; family Lithodidae; genus Paralithodes; species Paralithodes platypus. Next base: position 41,978,404 of record CM064528.1, read on the forward strand.
CAACGGAGTCATCCAGTCTCTTCTGATAGCTCAGGAGAGCTGGATGGTGTCCGCATCTCAGCCTGGCCAGGTGGACTCTGTCCTCGCGAGGAAGGGAGGATTGGGAAGGATGGATTTGCGGAGGTCGTGCATGCAGCTGCGTGTTGTCTGTGAGTGAGTGGATGGATCGGCGAGAGATATGAGTATGGATGTGCTTCTGGAAGTTGGTTCGAGGTGGGCAGGGAGGGAGAGAGGACAATAACTGTGTGTGATACCGTGTGCTGGGTGTTGTTTTGATATTTCTTGGTGTCTGTGGGTGTGTTGCCATGTAGTTTAGTGGGTGGTCTTGGTTCGTGGAGGCTGCTGCCAGGAATTGAGTGCCTCTCATGTCCAGATGGTCTTTGACTTTGAGGATTTTGGTTTCTTGATGTAGATGATCTGTGGGTGCAGTAGCTGTGCAGCCTGTAATGATCTTCAGGGCTTTGTTTTGGATAGTCTGTAAGGTCTTATGATGTGTTTCAGCTAGGTTAGAAGCCCAGGCTGGGCTTGCGTATTCCATTACTGATCTTATGTATTGTTTATATACTGTGGTGGTAGTTTCTTTGTTGTGTCCAAATTTTGTGTGAGCAAGTGACCTGAGGGCGTTAAGTCTGGGTGTCAGTTTCTTTTTAATGTTTGTGGTGTGCTGTTTGAATGTCATATGAGTATCATATGTTACTCCTAGGATTTTGGGTGTGTGTGTATGTGTTAGGGGTGTGTTGTTTATGGTGAGTTGAGGGATGTATTCGTGTTCACCTGTCCAGCTTGTGAGCAGGGTTGCGGTGGATTTGGCTGGGGCTAGATTCAGTCTGTTTGTAGTGCACCAGCCATGTACAAAGGAGTACAAAGGAGTACAAAGGAGTACAAAGGAAATCAAGCAACAACAGATCTAGTGACCCTTCTAGGTTTGCTTGTCCTCCAAAACACTGAGGATCAAGTGTCCAAACAGTGGTTTAGAGTGGGTAAGGGAACATTGGAAAGGGAAATACTGCCCTGGAACTAATGTCCGTGGCAGGATTAGGAAGTTAGTAGGGGACAGATGGGTTAGTACTGAGGGGGGGATAAAATAAAGTTATTCATTTACAAACGCAGTCAGTCGCGGGTTTGATGCGAGATATTTGTCTAGGCGGAGTTTAAATGAATCAACGGTGATGCAGTCTATAACGTTTCGGGGAAGCCCCTTCCACAAGTTGACAACTCGATTGAAGAAGAAATTCTTAGATTCGTGTGAGTTAAAAGATTTACCAATAATTTTGCAACCGTTTCCCCGCGTGTAATTAGATTGGTCGATAGTGAAGTACTTACTAGAGTTCATATTGTCGATGCCTTTGATTGATTTTGAACACTTGAATTAAGTCACCTCTTAATCTGCGCTGGGTTAAAGGAAATAGATTTAATTCTCTAAGAGCTCTTCGTATGGTTTGTTCTTTAGGCTAGGTATCATTTTGGTAACTCTACGTTGAACTCGTTCTAGCTTGTTTATATCTTTTTGGTAATAAGGGCACCAGGATTGAACGCAGTATTCCAGAAGAGGGCGGACTAATGAATTGTAAAGGGTTAGGATAACTTCTTTGGATTTATGCTCAAATGACCTGCCTATAAAGCCAATTATTTTTGTTTGCCTTCTTAACAACTTCTGAACATTGTTGACTCGGTTTTAGGTTACTCGATATTGTTACTCCCAGATCGGTTTCTCTGTTTACATTCTTAAGCTGAGTGCCATTCATCGAATAGTTTGCTTTCTCATTTAGGTATCCGATATGTAGTACTTTACATTTATCCGCATTGAAACTCATTTGCCAAATTTGGGCCCAACATGACAATTTATCTAGATTGTGTTGCATATCGTCAACTTGTTTTCTTTTGAGAGTACGCTATTTGCAATTTTTGTATCGTCAGCAAATTTTGAGATTGTACAGGTGAGACCTCATCTCTGTGTTTGATGTAAATTAGAAAGAGAATGGTCCTAGTACCGATCCCTGGGGTACCCGCTACTTACCATTGGTCCATTTTGATGCCTTACCGTTTATGACTACTCTTTGCTTTCTGTCGCTGAGACCAATTTTTCTATTCATTTCAACACACCGTCTTGTATTCCATGCGCTTTAGTTTTAGCAGTAAACGTTTGTGGGGAACTTTGTCAAAGGCCTTTTGAAAATCAAGGTATATAATTATCTACAGCTTTACTCTCATCGTAGAGGTTGAGGATATCGTGGAAGAAGTCTAAGAGGTTTGTTAAACAGGAACGTTTTTTACGAAAGCCCGGTTGAGTATCTTTAAGTATGTTATTTTCCTCTAAGTGATTTACGAGTCTGTCTCGTATGACCGTTTCTAGCATTTTACATACAACTGAGGTTAAGCTAATTGGACGATAGTTACTGGGTAGGGATTTGCTGGCCTTTTTTGAATATCGGTGTTACGTTTGGCTAGCTTCCACTGATCGGGCATAGTTCCAGACTGCAAGGATTTATTGAATAGTAATGTCAGTGGTTTAGAGAGCTCATCCTTAGCTTCCTTTAGAACTCTAGGCGAGATTGTATCAGGTCCAGGCGTTTTATTTTCCTTGAGTTTATCTAAACAATTCAATACTTCTCTCTCTGTAACGGTGATATTGCTTAGAACATCTGAATTATCAATCTGAATCGGCGATGGTGTAGGGATATCACTGAGGTCTTCTGTTGTAAAAACTGATGCAAAGAAGGTATTGAGGGCATTACTCATTTGTTCTTCGTCTTTGGTTGTATTCTCCATTTTCATCGACTAACGGTCCAACAGTTGAAGTAACAACTTTTTTCCTCTGATATAACTATAGAATTCTTTCGGGTTTGTTTTACTTTGATTCGCAATATGTAACTCTAAGGTCTTTTTACTTTGCTTAATTAACTTTTTGGCTTTGCGTCGTAGCTCTACAAATTTCAGCCGTTCTTCGTCATTTTGGTGAGGATTTTAATCTATCATTAGCACATTTTTTAGCAAGCAGGCAGTTTGAAATATCTTTATTCCACCATTTGGGCTTATTATTATGGCCTGGACGCCGAGTTTTTGATGGTATGCAGTCTTGCACTGCTTTTAGTAAGTGGCTTTGAATAACTTCCAGATGTATTTATGTCGTTATTTGTGAATTAAAAAGCTCCAGTCAGTTTCTTTAAACATAGCTCTAAGTTTATGGAAGTTTGCTTTCTTGAAATTAGGGACTTTTCGATGCTACTATTTGGTTCGTTACTAGTAAACTTTAAAGTGAAAGTTACCGTACGATGGTCGCTGTTACTGAATTCATCACCAACATTCAAATTCTCTATTAATTTCTTCTTGTTTGCAAGTACAATGTCAGAACGTTATTACCACGGGTCGGCGTTCCAACAAATTGATAAAGCGAAACTCTCTTGCAAGTTCGTACTACAAGTCATGTCCGGAGTGTGAAGTAAGAGTATCGCCCCACTTGGTCACAGGTAAATTAAAGTCACCAAAATTACGGTATCTTGTGAGTTACTTACATCTGCAATTTGTTCGTAAATTTCTCGGTCAGTTTGCACTGATTGAGCTGGAGTCTGTATATTAATGCAAGTATTATTTTGGTACCTTTATTATTCTTTATTAGCACAAAAGATGCGTCGACGTTCACAATTTGAGGTTTTGACAAGAGGGTAGGGTTAAGACTTTCTTTGATATAAAGTAAAACGCCACCTCCATTTCGATTTATTCGGCTTTTCTCAAACATTACATAACCGGGAAAGTGAATACTCTGCTAAAAAGTCTCTATCTTCTGTATTGAGCCAAGATTCTGTTATGCCAATCACATCATAATTTTCTGTAAACACTAGCTCCTCTAAATCTGAAAATTTATTGCGTATGCTACGAGCGTTTGCATAGAAAACCTTTAAATTTGTTATTTTAGAACTCACGGAACGCTCTTTAATAATATTTTTGGTTCTTGTCGGATCTACATTTATGTTCATGGCTGTCCTCGGTCCTCGCTGTCTTCGGTCCTTATCGCTGGTGGTCCTCGGTTGCCTCTGTTTTTTTCTTGGCGTTGGATGATTTATGTCACTGCTGCTTCTTCTCGGATGGCGTTTTGTAGTGTGTTGAGATAGGGTTGAAGGAGATCTGTTGCTCTTCTTGGGTCATGGTGTGTGCATGTGAGTGTTATGTCATCTGCATAGGAGGCTAAGTTTATTTGGGGAGTATTGGGTGTAGTTATATCGTGCATGTACAGATTGAAGAGTGCGGGCGATAGGACGGATCCCTGTGGGACTCCGTTTGGAAAGTTTCTGATTTTAGATGACTGACCGGCAAAAGATACGTGTGCACATCTGCCTGCTAGGAAGTTGGCCAGCCACCTTTTTGTGTTTGTGCATGTTTGTGTTGTAGATTTTGTTTGTTAGGTTGTGGCGGGGGATGGCATCGAAGGCTTTACTAATGTCGAGTGTGGCTAATAGTGATCTGTGTGGTGGTCTAGCTGAGTTGATGCCGTCAAAAGCTCTTTGTGTAAGGTCTGTGAGAAGAGTGTTTGTGGAGTGCAGTGGCCTAAAGCCATGTTGTGTTGGAGCTAGGGGTAGGTCGGGTGTAATTAGTTGTAATACTAGGCGTTCCATGACTTTGGAGGGGGAGCAAAGGAGTGTGATGGGGCGGTGCGAGGAGGGTAGCGTGGGGTCTTTGTTGGGTTTGGGGAATGTGATGATGATACCATGCTTCCAAATGTCTGGTATTGTGTTGTGTGAATAGCTGTAGTTTGATATGTTAGTGAGTGTTTGTATGCCTTGTGGTCCCAGGTGTCTGAGGTGTATGTTGCTTATGTTGTCTAGGCCACAGGCGGGTGAGTGCTTGAGATTGTTGATGATATGCTTTGTCTGGTGATTGGTGAAGGGTGTATAGTCAGGGTCTGTGGGGAATTGTCTCTTACGTTGGATGACACGTCGGTCGTCTTTGTGAGGTTTTAGGTGGCTGACATGTGAGAAGTGATTGATGAGAGTGTTTGCTTGTTGTTTACATGAAGGAGTAGAGTCTGTTGTTGTGATTGCAGCATGTGATTGTGTTGTGTTGCTGTTGGAAAGTGTGATGCTGTTTAGTGTTTTGTAGAGTTTTTTGGGGTTTGTTTTGTGATCAAGTGTTTGTAGGAAGTTATTCCAATTTAGTTTTTGTTGTTCTTGTATTTTGTTGTTAGTTTGGGTGTTGAGTGCTTGAATTTGTTGTGTGATGTCTTGTGTGTGGGGTGCTGGGGAGTGTTTCAGTGTGTCGCGTTGTCTGATGAGGTTTTGAATTTCTGGTGTGAAGTTGGGGTTGTGTCTTTTTCTGTTACCTCTTGGAATGTGTTTCTTGTCAGCGTTTTGGATAGTTTTATTGAGTATGTGTACAGCATTGTTGATGTTAGTGATGGGTGTACTGTTTAGAGTTGTGAAGTGTTGTTCTGTCTCATTTGTAAATGCTTCCCAGTTAGCTCTTTTATAATTGGTGTATGTGTGTTTGTGGCTAGCTGGGGTGAGTCTGGTTTTGGTGGTGATAATGATCGGTCACACACCGCCTGCCTTGTTAACAGGTAAAGAGAACCATGAGTGAACTTCCTGAGGTACTTGATGGGAGGATTTAGTGGTAATTAAAATTTAAAACTTGCAAACTAAACAAACCAAAATTGGGACAAGGACAATATTGGGAGGTTTGACGTACCTCCCAACCTACCAAATAGGAAAACCTACTATTTGGTAGTAGTCTTGGAAAATCCAACGTCAAGGCTATTAACCTAATTGCAATGACGACTTGTCTATTTTGACTGCTATGTCGTCATTCCAACCGCGGTTAAAAAGAAAACGTCTAGAGTCTACTCCTTATCTTGCTCTAGGAGACGTTGTACATTAACCAAAACTACCACCGAAGGTGAAAAAAGCATAGAAGAGAAGAAAAAGGGGTTTACCTTAGTTACCGCTTAAGGCCCATCCTGTGTTCCGTCATGTGCAGATCCCTGTCGAACGTGCGCATGAGCGACCCTCTCTTGTCATCACATCTCACGTCAGCAGAAGAACGCGGATGGGCAGGGGTCCGGCGTGAGGGAGGGTATTATGTACGTTGGATTTTCCAAGACTACTACCAAATAGTAGGTTTTCCTATTTGGTAGGTTGGGAGGTACGTCAAACCTCCCAATTTGTTAGTAGTCTTGGCAAATCCAACGTCAAGGCTGCATAACAAATAGGAGGAGGACATCCAAGCCCAACCTACCAAAAAAACCAATGCATAAAACAAAATTACGAATGACAAAGACACAATGTAAACAAGAGAGTTTAATAAAAGAGTGAAAAACTGAGGAGTAGCTAAAAAGAACAGTTTTAACACATGCCCGTCATTCATAGTAATGCAAAAACATAGACTTGTCTGAAACCAAAAAGGTACTGTACCCAAAATCCCTTTTCTTCAAAAACCAACAAAAACACTGAACACAAGAACAAAACACAATTTTCAATGTGGCAAAAACACTTATGTACTGGAACAATACATAATCCCAAACTTGCAATCCAGTGTTGCAAACCCATACACCCCCCCCCCCCCTTCGTCAAATAAAACAAAGGAAAAGAACGAGGGACAAGGGGGGAAGACCAGGGATCTTCGCCAGAGCACCAGGAAACACGACCCCCGAGAGCAATCACCGGCCGAGGGGGTCGAACACTGGACACGGAGAGGTAGGAGGAGATGAAGGAATTGATAGAAGACCACAAAACCGCTGAGGCGATGGCAGGGAAGGATCGACGTGGCAGGAACCGGAAGGAGGCAGCAAAGGATCTGACATCGTGCGCAGAACCCCTACAAACAGGGTGACGGGCACGAACGGTCCGACAAACGTGGCGGCCCATCTGCACCTGCGAGAGCCTCCCACCTGTCCGAGGAGACACCCACACAGCAGTACCCGAAGGCGGCGCCACAGACGCAACAGAGGAGTGCAAGGCTGACACCGGGCACAACACATGGCGAGGATGCCCACGCCGTAAAGCCTGGACGGCGAAAGGCTGGAAAACGGGGGCCTCCCTCCCATGCGTGGTAACAAAAGGTGGGGAGGAGGCGAACGAGACGCCATGCAAGGACGGGGAGAATCGTACGCAGTCCCGGGGCCGTGACAATGCCGCTAGTGCAGACACCCGATCCCCAGTGGCCAGAGCGACAAGGAAGAGTGGACGCCCGAGCAACGGAACCGGCGTAGCGGCCCTCGTATACGTGGGGGAAGCCAGAAGGACCAGAGCCCGCCCCAGATCCCACAGCGGAGAGACCTGGCGCGGAGGCGGTCGATCCCGGAAGGCAGCCGTCAGGAAGGAATCCAGCACCTGTGGCGGAACGACCAGCCCAGCGACGGACCCAAAGAACCCCCCGGACGGCAGACAAGTGGGTACGTATAGCGTCGACTGGAAAGCGACGCGTACGGAAGAGGTGAAACAAGGAGCGTAGGACGAGGGAAGGAGAGCCAACTGGCAGGCGAGTGGCCTGTAGCCACCTAGTAAAAAACCTCCAGCGGGACCCGTAAGGCCCCCAAGGAGAAGACGGCCAGGAACGCTGCAGGAAGTCAGGCAGGGCCCGGCCGGGGACCGGGAGCCACCGTGCCTCATGAACAAGCACGATGCGAAGGCCAAAGAGGTCCGCAGGACCCCAACCTAGCCCAAGTGGAAGCCGGAGACAGGTAGAGGGACCGGACCCGGGCACCACCGCGGCAACCGGGCGGACCAAGTCCGTGCCGGCCACAGAGGCGCGAGGAGCCAGACGCAGCCGTGGTACAGCCGCAGCTTCGCGAAGACTGGGCACATCAACAGCGCGTCTGGTGGCGGAAAGATGGATATCGACCGCCACCTGTACCAGGCGACCATGAAAGCGTCCGGACCCCCCCCGGAGCGCGAGGCCGGAGGGAGAGGTCCAGAGGCAACTGGCGCGGCACCCCCGATGCGAACAAGGCGACCTCCGGAACACCTCAGGAAGCCGCGAGGTCGGCGAACACAGTCCGTTTCATCGCCCATTCTACAAGAACGCCCTGCCCTCTCGACAGGGCGGCCGCCCAAAGGGTGGCAGGCCCGGGCAGGGAGGAGGCATGCAAGGAGAAGGGGTGTCGGTCCGCGAGGAAGAACAACTCCACCGAGACCCCTAATAGAGTCAACGACCTGGAGGACCCCCGCATAAGGAAACAGGGGACAGCTTGTCTGAGTGTCCAACCCGAAGGCCACCGACTCACCCCGAAGGGCCAGCGCGTGGTCCCGCAGGAAGAACAAAGGAACCAACAATCCGAGGGCATAGACAGGTAAGAGGAGGGAGACCCACCCATCTGCCGGGAAGTGGACGTCCCAGGTTCGATTGGGAACCTCACCCAACCTCGCTCGACGTATCTGTGGTTACCCAGACCGTCGGCGGGGGGGGGGCGGTCCAGGGCACAGCCGCAGAGAGCGAGCCCCGAGCAACCCAGCGACCGAAGCGTCGGCGAACGGTACGCGGGAGCGGCAGGAGCCGATCCATAGGGGCAACGGAAACACCGCGGTGCCCATGAGGAGGAGGCGGCGTAGCCAGAGGCTCCCTAAGGGAAGGGGCAGAGCGGCCCAATGCAGCGAACCCACGAACGAGTCCCAGAGCCACCCCGGGAGGGAGACCGAGTGCAACACGGCGAGGACCGTCCACCGAAGGTGCACCGCGGCCGGCAGACCCCGGGTCACCGTAGCGCCGGACAAAACCCATGCGAGACCGACCCATGGCACGACACGCGACGGGGTCAAGCGTGACTTGGGAACATCGAAGGGGAACCCTAACCGTGCGATGTCGCGAACGACTGTGAGGGCGTCGCCAATGCACAGGCCTAGGGCGTCGGAAACGACCAACCAAACGGCCAAGGAAAACAGGAGCTGGAGCCCGCTCCTGAAGAGAGGACCCAGAGCCTGCCCCACCAGTGCGGAGAAGATCTGCGGCGCGACGTGGAGACCGAAGGGAAGGCCGTCGAACAGGAACACACGATCGGAAGTCCGAACGGCCAAGAATCGCTGGAAGCGAGGATGGAGAGGAACGAGCCAAGACACATCCTGGAGGGCCAGCGACACTACCCACGACAGAGGGCACAGGGCCAGGCGTACCAGGGGTACCGGCAGCATCCGAAACCGTGTGTGCACGATGTGCCCGTTGAGGGCCAACAGATCCACCACCGGTCGCATCGCGTCGCAGGTCGGCGACGGAACCAGAAAGACACGGGAGAGGAAAACCGGGTGACCGGCGGTCAACTCCCTCGACGCTACCCAGCTCGGGCATGGAAGTGAACACGTGGGCCACCTCTGAAGAGATGGGCCGTTGTCGGTGACAAGAGCGGAGTGGGGGTCTGGACGTCCACCTCCAGGTGAGACCCCTCCGCGCAACCCGCCGCCCCCAACGTCCCTCGCGGCTACCGAGGGGCGCAAGGGCGAAAACAACCCGAGGGAGCACCCGAGAGGAGGGGAGCGACCCGGTACGCCCAGGCGAGAAGGAGAACAAGGAGGCCGACCCAGAGAACTACACATTGTGTTGACGTGGAGGTACCCCCGGTACGGGCCGTGCGGGCATGAGCGCCACGTTGACCTCCTCTACCCCCCCCCCCCCCAACCTCGTCGAAAAGGGCGGGCCACCCCAACCCAAGGCCGGCGCGGGGCTGACCCCTTTGAAAGGCGGCCGGAAGTGGAAGGCCGGCCAGCCCCGACACAGAGGGGATGAAAGGGGCAAGAACAGAAGTGCGAGGCGGAACCGAAGCACTGGCCAGCAACGTCCCAGTCCTGCGCCCGTGCAAGGCGGCAGCACTCGCAGCAGCACCCCGAAGAGGACCGGCAGAAGGACGGGACTGAGAAGACCCCGCGCGCGGCACAGCGCGTCGGTGCGTGACGTAAGCAGGGTCCGTAACGACACAGCACGGCGTCGTGTGGCGGAAGCAGGGGCCGCCGACAGAGAAGCGGAGCATTCCCAAGCATCCTGCGTAAAAAACCCCGACGTATATAGCGCAGAGTACAACAAACCCTGACGAATAACCAAGGGGGCCGGCCGGCAGAACGAAGACCGTACCGTCGTGCGGTGCCGAGTTGCCGCGCACAAAACCGCCTTCAGCTCGGGAACCAAAGACACCGCGAGCCGAAGGTGGACCCGCTGAACGCGGTCCAAACCCTCGCAAAGAGCGCCTGGCGCAGACGCCTCGAAAAGCCGCAGGTGGTGAACAGACGTCTGGAGGGAACCTAAAGACAAGACAATAAGTCCGTCACCCTCCGTCGCAAGGGAAAAACCTTGGCGACAGAGGGCTGATCCGGGTGAGAGAAGAACGGGGTAGCAATAGAACAAAGCTCAAGAACGGGCGCGCTCATCCAGGACCAGAACGCGCCGTCCAACCCGCCGACAGACACAAGAGGAGGCAAAATCAGGGACGACTCCGGGGGAGGGACGGAAGGAGAGCCGTCGACGGATCGGTGTGTGAAGTCGAAGGCCTCAGCAAACCAGGCCTCCAATGGGAGAGGGTGACCGAGCATGATGGCTAAGCCAGGCGTACCGGCGTCGCACAAACCTGTCCCATAGGAGGACAGACCCGTCAACACAGCCAGGGACTGAACAGCCGGAAGGATGTCAGGGCGGCTGAAGTCTGACCAGAGCGTAGGCCTGCAGAAGGGAGGGGGACCATAGCAGGGGTAGGTAGGGTGAGGTGCTGAGGGTGAGGCACCGCCAAGAAGGGCGAGAAGAGGGAGTCTTCCATCGACTCCAAGCGCCCGTCGAAGCGTGACACAACCCAGCCCTGCATAGCCGACAAGTGATCCGAGAGAGGCTAACCCCCCCCCCCCCCCCCCAGATTGGTCGGCCCGCAGGGGCGAGCGTGAGCGGGAGCGAGACCCACGACACGAACCAGCAGCGTCGCGGCCCAAGGAAGGCGAGCGACGACGGTTGGGTCGCCGTTGAGGGACTCGTCCCCGATCACGAACGGCCGAGGGGGAAACAGCACCATTCCCCTCTTCCAGCGACACATCAGCTCCTGAGAAAGGGGACCCCGAAACCTCGCGAAACCCCACCGAGGCAAGAGGAGGGGTACCCCCCTGGCGAGACGGTAAGTGAAGGTCAGGAAGAGAAGAATGAGGAGGAGCAGGACGACGGGAGTGGGAAGGCTGGCCGGGTGAAAGGAGGCCAGGAGCCGCGGGGGGAAACAGAGCAAGGATCCCCGGGGCTGAGATAACAGGGCGGCCCGACACCGAGGCGGAGGAGGGAGGGACCACCACCGTGGGACGAGACCGTGAAGGAAGAATAGGCACTGAAGCAGGTGAAGTAGGAGAAGCAACGACATCCAGGCGGACCCTCCTGGACAGTGTAGGAGGAGGGAGCAGAGGGCCAGCTACAGCATGAACAACCGCGCGCGGAGAGGACAACGTAAGAGGAAGTCGTCTGGGCTGGGGAAGCGGGCGGAAGGGAGTAGAGCCCCTATCCGTAGAGGCCAGGGGAGGGCGCACAGGGGCAGAGCCGCGAACCCCGGCCTCAGGGCGAGAGCCATGACGAGGGCGATGGGCGTCGTCAAGGGGATCAGGAGGACGACGAGGCGAGCGAGAGCGTGGACGGAGCCGGGGAACCCCCCGACGATGGGACGACCGGCTGCGGGACCCAGGGGAGAGGGCCCGAGCAGGGAGAGGGCCCGAGCAGGAAGAGGGCCAGGTAAATGGCCGTCAGTCGGGTCAGGGATACCCAGGGCGACGCGGATCCGGTCGCCAACAAAGGCCGGGGAACGGTGGCCCACAGTCCTAATGTGGCGGGAGACCATCGTCCACACCGACGGAAGGGAAGCAGGAGGCCACAGCCGCCGCCGAGGAACCAGGGCCATGGAGCAGCACAACCACCAGGGCCAGACACGTGCCACACAGAGCAGGGAGGTAGGCCGTAGAGGACACACAGAGCGAGTGGCGCAAGCAGGACTTGTGGCTCTCCAAGCACGGGGAGCAACAACCAAGGCGAAAGCAAGGCAGCCTACCTGCACTAGAAGAACACACACCATAATCAGCACGTCGAAGGAGTAAGTGGAGAGAATGTCCAAGAAGAACCAGGGAAGGAGCATGGGGAAACAGGAACACACATGCAAACAGGTATCCGTACTCACCCTAAACTGGGAGCACAGAGGTAGGTGAGGAGGGCGGCCGAGGCGGAAGAGCACTAGCAGAACCTGCAAAGATGGAGAAAGTGTTAACCACCACTCAACATCTTACATGCAGGGCCTATAACACCAGTAAAGTGCATACACCAATATAGTATCAGGCAACAAGATGACATAACAAAAGTCAATAGTGAAAGCCAACTATTACCGCAAATTTGCGGGCCAATGGAGGCATAACCGTACCGACACCACCCTCCTGCAATTTCGCGGGACCCCCCAACGATCTCCGCAAATTTGCGGGGAACCGAAATGTCCCAGAGGACCGAATCGAGCACCCCGCAAATTTGCGGGACCGGCCGAGATGGTCCGGCGCCGAAAAAGCGAAAAAGCGAGAGGAGCGTCTAGGAAATACCAAAAGAGGCCCAGAAAAAAGCGTCATCTCCTTATGAACTCCAAGCGACGATGGCCATCAAGCTGAGCAGTGCCTTCCTTGATAATATCCTGACTCAACCGGTCAAGGGAGAGGCAAGGAAGACACACCAGGGGAGAGGAGGCACATCCCCTAGGAACCACCCAACCCACAGAGATAGAGCAAAGCCCATGAGGAGAAGTGGCAGGAAGGGTGGTTTGGCACAAACAGGGGCCCCCGTAGGGTACCCCAGGATTGGGCAAAAGGGTATGAAAGGATGGAGGTGAAAACAGTAAGGGAACACAAAAACCAGTAAATGAAACTGGCGAGAAAAAGGGTGGCCTAGCCGTGAGGAGAGAATGTGTCGGGCGAAAAACCCTGTGGTGTGAGGGAGGGGCCCCCGTGGGGTACCCCAGGATATCACGAACCACCAAGCGCCCAGGCCCTTGAGACACAGTGAAGGCTCGAAAGGGGGGACTCGGGAATAACGCTAATAATGCGGCCGACACAAACCCTACAAACAGCACCGCCACCACGAAATCTCAGATCGTGAACCAACTGTACACCTAGGCTATGAAAATATGAAAACTCATAGGGGCATAGCAATTCCTGAATGAGAAACAAGCTAGGCTAAAATAAGCTAAAAGCTAAACTATGCCCAGACTAACAGGAAAAAAGAATATGAAAAGAGAAAGGAATGAAAAACACACACGAGGAACGCCAGGCGCCCCCGTACCTTCGGTAGCTATTTCCACACGCGTCTCCATAAAACACACTGAGGAGCCCATTTACGTGTGCCCTAGATGACGTAACATCTGTCTAACAAAAAAGAGGGCCAGATAAGCCGAAACGAACCTAAACAGGGTGAATTAAAGGAGCACAACAAAAGCGACTGCATTCAATGGAGCGCGTGAAAAAATGATGACAAGAGAGGGTCGCTCATGCGCACGTTCGACAGGGATCTGCACATGACGGAACACAGGATGGGCCTTAAGCGGTAACTAAGGTAAACCCCTTTTTCTTCTCTTCTATGCTTTTTTCACCTTCGGTGGTAGTTTTGGTTAATGTACAACGTCTCCTAGAGCAAGATAAGGAGTAGACTCTAGACGTTTTCTTTTTAACCGCGGTTGGAATGACGACATAGCAGTCAAAATAGACAAGTCGTCATTGCAATTAGGTTAATAGCCTTGACGTTGGATTTGCCAAGACTACTAACAAATAAAGTCAAATTAAATTATCAAAATCGCTATGTGGAAACAACGCTTACTAAAATTAAATCTATGAAATAAAAGAACACAATCTACCACATAGGGTGTACATTACTACATGAGCAAGTTAATCTGTTTCCCAAGCAAACTAATCGCACACATAACAACACACTATCGTCACGTTCAAGGAATTAGTCAAATTTGGGAAGTCCGGGACGTTCTGGTAAATTTGACTAAACTCTGCATGAATAAAGAAACTACATGTTAAATGTCAAAATATTCATTTAAAATCAAATTTGCAACATGACAAGACATTAACAATAGTACAAAATACAAATATTGATAAGATATCTATATTATTACAAAATAATATATAAAGTACAGTACAGCACTCACTAATGATAGTGCTATCGGGTAGGTACCTGTAAGCATAGCATGCCTCAAGTGACCCCTATCAATAACTACCCTACAAATAACCTACATTTATCGCACAAATAAACTAAGGAAATCGCAAAAGCAAGCAATTGATACTATCGACAATGAATACATATAATATAAAGACAAATAATTGCAAAATATGAAGTAACAACAGATTTAAACAAAGAGTACTCTTTTAACAAGAACAATCAATTTAAAACAAAAATTATCAATATTAATATTAATAATAGAAAAAGAAAAAGAAAAAGATAAACAAAAACAATAAATACAGACAAAAAGTAAGCAGAGGTTATACAAGAAACTTCAAGTTAAAAATGCTTGATTAAAATTATTGATGTCAAATTTTAAAATACAGTCACAATAATTGACCCTAAAAAGATTACATTTATGGAACAATTTACTTGCCTCAAAACCTCAAAATAGTAGATGCAAAAACCTGCGCCTCTAGTTCCCAGTCCACTCACGGACCTACACCTACCTGCAAGACTGGTGTGTTTGTCTGATCTATTACCGTAACTGTATCCAGTTCCGGCGTAAGTGCATGTAGAGCTTTTATATCATTGACTCTGTCATTCCTAGACCAGTCGGCAAAAAGTTTTGCAGATGAGGCCGGAGGTATCGCCGGGGAGGCCGAATACACAAAGAAATCAGTGCCATAAACAGATGGGATGGCTTTAATGGTGACATCTAGTAACCTACCTTGGGCATCCTTAGCTCTTAATTTTCTACTCTTATTAACCTCAATGGTCCAATCACTAGGTACCGGTAGTTCCCCCGATACGGTAGCTTGTGCCAGGTGCGGTTTCTGAGGTATTGACTGAACCCATGAGCAATCCGGTCCATAAAGAAGAGGCATAGGGCCTTTTCTCTGTGGAGGTTTATCAAGAGGGGGAGGAGTAACGTCTGTAATGACACGGACGTTAGTGGTAGTCAAGGAGGCCGGCACTGTCGTGCTACTAGCCGTGGCAGTCGCCGGAGTAACGTTAACCGAAGGCAAAGAGGAATGGGGATGTGAAACACCTGAGGGCTGTAACGGCCTTACCGTAGACTCAAGTGGGGGAACTACCGCTGTGCTAGTGGAAGGAATCTGATATTGTTGTATCACTCTGTGGAGAATATCATGTAGTTCCTCAGTACAGTAGTTACACACTTACCGTGGGATCCCCGAGAGGACTGAGACCCACCTTCTGACTCTACTTCAATATTAATAGGTTGAGCTGAATACAAATCTATGTTTTCCAGCTCCCCTGGTAGTTCTATCACTTCTGGTGTTGGCGGCCGGGTTGTTGTTGTTGTTGTTGTTCCCCAAGCTGCCTGGCCGAACAGCCCCAAGGCCCCGAGCAAGGCCAAAGCCATAACCAAGCGCCCCAACAGAACCCTCCCTGCCGACCACAATAAAGCCTGGGTGACCGAAGCCACTCCATGGCAGGGAGCTGAGGAGAGTGCGGAAACGCCCGGGGGGTAATAAATGTTTCCGGCGGTGGCCACACCAAATCTGGGACTGACGAGGGTATGATATCTATTTGGTCAATTTCCTTGTCCTGAATGTTAACTTGTGAAGGTTCTGATTGTCTCCAGATCCCCCGGCTTAGTGCCGCGGGTGGCTGGGACTCCTGTATCACCTGAGAGTTATCAAAAATTTGATATGAGCAAGACTGAGAACCCCTATACTGATCCGCTAACACTCTGTTAACCGGGGGACCTTTACGTGGCACATAACTTAACTTAGGAATGGCGAATGTAAACTCTTGTGGCTCACTCAATGATTGTTCATCCCTGTGACTAGACTCCATCCCCTCCGCTCCTACCTCCGAGCCGTCAGATTGGACGTTAGACGTTAAAGAGGTAGGATTGGAGGGAGGTGGCCGCGACCCCGGCAATGGCTGGGGACGCGGTTGTGAAATAACCGTACGTGCACTTAATTGACTGGAAGTGGACGCCGTTAAGGAAGCAGAACCCTCCTTCCGGCGTTTCGTAGACCTCGAGGACTCGGCGGAAGAATGTCGAGACTGCTTTCTAGGGGATCTAGACCGTGATCTAGATTTGCGCTTCGGTGAAGGCGACCGTCTCCTCTTAGATCGGTCGGGGGGGGGGTCGGCTCGGCGGTGTCACTTTCACTACTTGTCACTACCTGCTTGGATAGTACTTTAGATTTAACTTTGGGTTTGACTGACTTCGCCGGAGCTGGCTTAACTAATGAAGATTTAATGACTAGGTGTTCCCAGAGCTCCTCGTCATCACAATGGAGAGCTTTATGAGCAGTGTCTTTCGCATAAGCGTTAAATGTTGACTTGATCTCTTTCAAGGCTGCTAAGCAAGACAAATCTCTCTTATCAAAAACCGCCGCTCGTAACTCAGAGCACACGGCACACCGTTTAGACACCCATAGTCCTCTTGAGCGATCAAGGCACTTTACAAATTTTTTACATAAATCGTGGGCAAAAACTGGTAATAATGAGCAAGTGGGAGTAGAGCAAAGGTCAAAGCGAGGCATGATGGAGCTAGGGACCCCCCCTTGCCGGAAGCGGTTACTCCTCTGCTGCCGGGACCGCTACTACTGAAGTGATGAGACTCTGGAAATAGAAAATTTCCAGGAATCAATGCTCATAAGGATAACCTCAGAGGTGTTGATACATCCTATCTCAAGTCCGCCGGAAAGTTAGTTATAGCCACTGCTAAGCTAACCTTCCGCTAGACCTGGTAGAAAGACCCTCTCCTTTTATCACACAAAATGAACTGCTTACCTGTGACTAAGCGTCACTGGCCCAAACGACCTTAAGCGTTAGACTATCCTTGACTATTAGCACTAGATGGATATTTAATACACTTCATGACTTGAGTCATGGTTAAGCTCACTTAACTGTTATGCTGGGCGATAGAAGTTACTGAATGAGGCTATCGGTCAGGGCGAGTTCACTCGGCGGGCCGAGTTGACTCCCTTAAGAATCTTGCAAATTCCGCTGGAAGGTTCGTGGTTCAGCAAACCACGCCGGGACATTTTGTTGGTTTCTTATCGTCTATGACGAGAAAATGCCGGCTCTGCTGAGAAAGCCGCCGGAAAAACGAACCAAAATGTTCAGAGGTTAGGACTTATCTGGGAAAGTCCAAACCTCCAAAAAACCCACCACATAATCGGGATGTCTCCCAAACCCCTGAAGCATGAAAGCACACATGCCAAACACAAATATATCGGGGATAATATTAGGCTTATACATATAGAGCTTAATTTATAAACCCCTAGCCTATGTTGGAGACCCCTAATAAGGCTGACCATGAGGTAACGACGAAACATCAAAGTGGCAGCAAATCGACACTCCGAAGACCCAGCAGCAGCAGCGCGTGGAGAAGAGGCCCGCGATAGGGGCCCAAGCGCAGATACGGACTCCAGAAGATTCCACACGATGTGTGGCAACCCTTGAACTGGAGCATCTGCTAGAATAAACTATGCAACTACAGTAGCACCTCCATTTTCCGGCACTCAGGGGGATTTGAAACCTCCGGTGAATTGAAAAGTCCGGTTGATTGAAAATTACTCCTATAAATGCCCATAAATCCCAAGAAAATACCCCCTAATGGCTATCTGTATTATCAGGCTTAATATAATAAACAAACACACATTACTATACCATTTTAATAGTAATGTTCTCAACTCGCCAATTTGTAAGTAAAGTAGAAGTTGGAAAAGGCGTCCAGCTGTGGTTGTTGTCGGCAGCGTAATGCGTATCATCGTATGCAAAGGCTAGGCCTTATCGGGAGGGAGAGTTCTGCAGCGCATTCAAAGTTTTGACAGTAGCAAAACGAAACATAGAAAATACCCCCTAATGACTATCTGTATTATCAGCCTTAATATAATAAACAAACACACATTACTATACCATTTAATAGTAATGTTCTCAATTCGCCAATTTATAAGTAGGCCCAGCTGTTGTTGTTGACGGCGTAATGCGTATCGTCGTATGCGGGAGGGAGAGTTATGCAACGCATTCAAAGTTTTGACAGTAGTAAAACGAAACACTAATGGTGGGGTCACACATTCACGTATATTGCTCCCGTCAGCTCCCGTCTGTTGTAAACGAAGGTATATTGGTAGTTGGCAACCGATTACGTAAAACGTAATGGCATAATACGCAAAACGTAAATGAAATTACGGCCAGTCGGGGGGGTACTCTCGCATGGCGCGAGTAGAAACGAGTAGCCCACGTGGGTCGGGAATGTTGTGGGTGCGGCCAAGGCCGCGCGGTTGCTGATTCGAGTCGAATCAGGAACGTGGCTCGCCCTCACGTATGTCAAAAGACGGGGAAACTTACGACCGACCTGGCCACCACGGCCGTCTGACCGGAGCAGCCTTGTCAGACGTAGCAGCTACCCCGTCAGACGAGAGCTGCTCTCGTCAAATCGTAGAAAGTTCCAGTCGAACGTGGAAGTATACGTTAGTTAGGCCGCATCTGGCAGAACCGCCGCACTGCGGGTTGGCGGGAAGACGCGGCACCGTTGTACGAGGGGACAACGGGACCAGCGAGGGACCCGCCAGTCACACCTCTCACCACACCGGAGCAGCAACCAACAAGCCAACCCTGCCACCCTCTGCACCCTGCCGAAAACAAATCGTAGCAGCGAAACGACTGCACCTATGGCTTTCATATTTTTACCACATGTACCTTACCCTTTAGGCTACCCACCACAAAAATCCCAAATCCCTCCTCCCACCCACTCGCTGACTGTCGGTCCCGTCAGAAGGAAAAGAAAGGAAAATCTGTGGCGGCGAAACGACTGCACCAATCGGTTCCATATTTGTGTGACAAGTCTCTTACCCTTCTGCCTTCCCCCCACCACACCCCCAACCGCTTCCCACCACCCACTTCTAGCGTATCCGTACGAAGAAAAGGAAAAAAAGGAAAATCTGTGGCGGCGAAACGACTGCACCAATCGGTTCCATATTTGTGTGACAAGTCTCTTACCCTTCTGCCTTCCCCCCACCACACCCCCAACCGCTTCCCACCACCCACTTCTAGCGTATCCGTACGAAGAAAAGGAAAAAAAGGAAAATCTGTGGCGGCAAAATGACTGCACCAATCGGTTCCATATTTGTGTGACAAGTCTCTTACCCTTCTGCCTTCCCCCCACCACACCCCCAACCGCTTCCCACCACCCACTTCTAGCGTATCCGTACGAAGAAAAGGAAAAAAAGGAAAATCCGTGGTGGCGAAACTACCTCACCAATCGGCTTCATATGTGTAACACAAGTCAATTACCCTTCTACCTTCCCCCAACCAACCCCAAAACCACCCTCCCACCCATACATTCCGATACCATAAAAGTCTCTGTAGTCTATAGTGTCTTTTCAGCTACTTTCGGGACCATCGGGGACCTGATTTCTGGCGAGGGGAGTGTTTTTTTTACCATTTCTCTCCCAACTTAATAGATTTAGCCAAAAAAAAAAAAAAAAATCTGGCACTGGCAGAAGCACACCGTCAAAATTGGCTGGCACTCAGCGGGTAACTCCTCCAGGATGAATTCCTCGATGTTGTTCATGGTGCCGATGAAGGACTGGGAATGGGAATGGTGTGGCCATTCCTGCCCTTTTGTAGTTCCCAGATTCCAACCCAGACCTACGTGGTTGACAAAGACTGTCTTTGTCTGTGTTTGGTCAGACGGGGTGTGCCTACGATTGGCCAGAACCGGTCCAGGTACGACCTAACAAATCCCAAGACGTGCGGCCTCAGCTACGCCGGTCTTGAGGGGGCGTGGCATGGGCGTGGCCTGTGTTCCCGCAAATCGTGCAGCCCATGAGGTCGAACGGAGCTATGCTTACGCACGTCGCAAACACGTACGTAGTTCAATACGACTCCATTACGTCTGACGTAACACTGGCCCCGTTACGCTACGTCTGTCAGGAAGTGCAATAGACGTGGAAGAACGGGCGTTCAACGGCAGAAACTACTCGCGTCTTTACATAAATTGGCGATACGCCGGACGGGAGCAATATACGTGAATGTGTGAACCCACCATAATATCAAACTGTTTTTGTTCTTTATAGTTTGTCTTAGGTTTCTCACTTAATATCTAAAATTTATTTATGAAGTGCATGCTTTGGGAGAGGCAGCAAGGGGTGGATGCTTGCCACTCATCCACAGTTGTAGAGGTGGATGCTCTTGCATCATCCACCTCTCTCCATTCGTTTGGATATTTGTGTTTTTTGGTTCCAAGCTCAGAACCACTTGCATTTCTTCTGGTCACTATTGGCTTTCACTTTGTCCGACTTTGCCTTAATCTTCGGCATGATAGTGATGAATCGAGTATAATATGTCCGATATGAGAATGTTTGTATATAAGGATCGATCGGGCGAGACTGAGTAGGCCTATTCCCGCACTTTTGTTGTTGTTGTTGCTTGTTCTACTGACGTCGCCGTTACCCGCATAGAACCACGAACTACAGTACAGTAAACCCTCGCCATCTCGGACCTCTAGAGGTCGGAAACCCGTACTAGCCGGACTGGCTACGGCCTCTCGGACATGTACTTCCGTATTTCGGACATTTCCGTCATCGTTCCGACAGTGTCCGACGTTGTCGGATGACGCCCTCACGTCACCGGGCAATAAGGGTGAATATCCGACAAACAGAAGGGACATCTGACGCCATCTACATCCGGGGCAAATTTTCGTTGCGTGAACTATTAGTTATATGGGATTAATTAGGTTAGGTCCGAACCATCAGGATATACCCCTATAATGTTCGTAAACACCAAATAAAAGTCATAATAAATTGTTATAATTAATAAATGATATACAGTAAACCCCCGCTAACTATAAGGGTCGTATTTGTCATTAACCCTTGGGATCCGGGAGGCCTCATATGAGGTAAAAATCGCTGCTAAAATCATCATAACTCGGCAACCACGCGTCGTAGCGATGTCATCTCAACGGCAGTCTACAGACAACAAGATGTACTACAATTTGCAAAAAACCTGACTGCTCTAGGTGGTCTCAATCAGTAGCTACTGAATTATGAAGCTTGACTGTACGAAAATGGCCCCGGACACAGCGAACCGCCTCATATGAGGGCCCCCGGATCCGGAGGGTTAATATGATAAATTTCACATGAAAAAAAAACAAAAAACAAAAAAAACAAATATATCCCCGCGCTGTAGGCCTAATCCCTCCCCTCCCTGTCCCAAGCCTCAACCCCGACCCTGTTACTGTGATGATGTTGATAAGTCTATCTTATTTATTATTTATCTATGTGCTGGAAGGATATTATATTTTTCAATTCCATCACATTAGAAATGATTCAAAGATTACAAAAAGTCCAAATAAGACATAGTTGTTGTTGTTGTTGTTGTTGTTCCCCAAGCTGCCTGGCCGAACAGCCCCAAGGCCCCGAGCAAGGCCAAGGCCATAACCGAGCGCCCCCAC
Source organism: Paralithodes platypus (assembly GCA_032716605.1). Lineage (NCBI taxonomy): Eukaryota > Metazoa > Arthropoda > Malacostraca > Decapoda > Lithodidae > Paralithodes > Paralithodes platypus. The sequence goes on from CM064528.1 coordinate 41,999,966, forward strand.
AGAACCCTCCCTGCCTACCACAATAAAGCCTGGGTGACCGAAGCCACTCCATGGCGGGGAGCTGAGGAGGGTGCGGAAACGCCCGGGAAACCAAAGCCCCACCCAGGGCCCTGTGTCCCTCAGCAATTATGAAGAGAAAGTTGAGGGGCAAAGGAAAAATGTGACGCTTTGGCTTCCAATCTTGGTAGATTGGGAGGTCAATCCACGGAAAAGACGCCGTCACTTGAGATCTAGGAAATACATAAGTAAAAGGAACAGTCGTAGTAAGCTATGGGTATGGCAGAGATCGCTCAGTTCTCACTCTGATAGACCAGCCCATCACCATATGACTAGAACCCAATCCTCTCAGCATCAGCTAGGAAAGGCCCTAGAAAGCCGCCTTTGGCAGGGGGATAGCTCCCCTATTTCAACCCCTTTCGGGGTTGGGCACCCGCCCATAGTTATAGACATAGTTATGTTAATGTATAAGGGAGTTAGGTAGATGAATTAGAGAGATAGATAGATAGAAAGAGAGTGTATATCGAGGGAACAAAACAAAACAAAAAATCTATCAAACGTAAATCTTCCGTCTCTGCTCGCACGGAGGGGAGGGTTGAAATATTTTGTTGACTATCGTATTTATTATTTATCTATGTGCTGGAAGGATATTATATTTTTCAATTCCATCGCATTAGAAATGATTCAAAGATTACAAAAAGTCCAAATAAGACATAGTTATGTTAATGTATAAGGGAGTTAGGTAGATATGCATTAGAGAGATAGATAGATAGAAAGAGAGTATATCGAGGGAACAAAAAAAATCTATCAAACGTAAATCTTCCGTCTCTGCTCGCACGGAGGGGAGGGTTGAAATATTTTGTTGACTATCTTATTTATTATTTATCATGTGCTGGAAGGATATTATATTTTTCAATTCCATCGCATTAGAAATTATTCAAAGATTACAAAAAGTCCAAATAAGACAGTTATGTTAATGTATAAGGGAGTTAGGTAGATATGCATTAGAGAGATAGAAAGAGAGTTGCAGAGGGGGAGTGAGCGATTTTATGTGGAAAAAAGCTAAAAATACCCTGGCAAAAAACTTCCGAACCATCGGTAAATCTCGGTAAAAAATTTGTAAAGTCGAGCCAAAGTGTTTGTTCATATCTCTATATTATATACACGGATATGTGAAACGTTCATTTTCGGTAATGAAAATACATTCAATGTTACCAAATTTACAAGTTTTTTTATACGTGTATCATATAACATTCCTATGTTGGTTCATTTTTACGTGCTCACAACATTATAATGGATGTTTCCTTGAGGATGCCACAAAACAAACATCAACGTTGGCATTAAATAGACTACCTATGTCCTAAGTACGTCTTTCTCTTAAGACTCTTAAGAGTTCCCCCGGCGGACTGCGGGAAGACTCTTAGGAGTCAGAGAAAAATAAATAAATTTTAACCCTCCAGCCCCGGGGGCTATAGCTTGCGACTGTGCTGCGGTACCGGGTGTTTTGACGATCTTTGGCCTATGTTAACTACTCTGTAAGTCAATGAATATGGCATGTAATGTTATGAATAAAAAAGAATAATGTTCCACAAACCTTCCTCTGTCGAATGGCGTTGAGTAGAGGTCTCTAGCCCCTCTGGTTGCATAATGGTGAGCGCGGGAAGACGAGTGCTTTTCGGCGGCAAATTCTTCCCGCGTTTGGACGCGTCGCCCCGGCCATGGCTACGACGCACCTAGCCGCTCGTCGCGCCAAAGTATTTATCTCCCTTAGACGATTTTAGTGTTTGATATTGAGAATGTGATGTTTATTTGATATTTTCTAGTTATTTTGAGGCCAATTATATAAAATGTGTTTATTAGGGTATCACTGTCACTGATATTGCTAATTTTCACTCGATACCGTACATTTTATTAGTAATTGAGGTAGCTTATTGTTGTATTAGGCACTGATTATTCGTTATCACAGGTGTTTATTATACTTTGGCCATCAAATATTAGGTCTTGTGTCACTTTCACTTTGACAAATATGCTTTAGAGAGTGTCACTGTCACTGATAATGCTCATTTTCACTCGATACCGTACATTTTATTAGTAATTGAGGTACGTTATTGTTGTATTAGGCACTGATTATTCGTTATCACAGGTGTTTATTATACTTTGGCCATCAAATATTAGGTCTTGTGTCACTTTCACTTTGACAAATATGCTTTAGAAAGTGTCACGGTCACTGATAATGCTAATTTTCACTCGATACCGTACATTTTATTAGTAATTGAGGTAGGTTATTGTTGTATTAGGCACTGATTATTCGTTATCACAGGTGTTTATTATACTTTGGCCATCAAATATTAGGTCTTGTGTCACTTTCACTTTGACAAATATGCTTTAGAGAGTGTCACTGTCACTGATAATGCTCATTTTCACTTGATACCGTACATTTTATTAGTAATTGAGGTAGGTTATTGTTGTATTAGGCACTGATTATTCGTTATCACAGGTGTTTATTATACTTTGGCCATGAAATATTAGGTCTTGAGTCACTTTCACTTAGTTATATGATTTGTAAACATTTGATATACAATTTATTGTGTCTTTTTTCACTGATTTATATATTTCTATAGGTTCTAATCATATGAATGTCACTTGGTATATACATATGTGTCACTTTCACATATTATTATGGTGTAATTGTATTTGTATAAATGTTTTCATAATACATGACTTTTGTATAACAATAAATTGGTTTACTTCCACTTTTTGCCTATATATATACTGTACATATTGTCATTATCTTTGGCACTTTCACTATGATTATTAGAACTCCAGCTTGGAGTGGTAATCAAAGAAGCACTCTAAAGCACAGAGTGCCACCTTGCACTCCACACACTCCATGGTTGACTTTTTACCTGGCCTCGGCCTCACCCTGCTGTTGTAGCAGACATGGCACCGCTTCTGCTGTGTTCTTCCTGATTCATTCTGAGGCAGGGAACCAAGCCTGTGCCTAATCAAGTATTGAGCACACTGCAAGCGGTCAATAACGGCGGGCCCAGGATGTGCCACTGCCCTCTGTGGCGTAGTATACTTCTCCAGGAGCTCCGTCAACACCTGCTTTTGGAACCTCCGCAGGCTATTGAACTTCATGGGTGTGTTCACATTCTGAAGCTTGTATATTGTAGGCATTCAGAACTGACATGTCCACCATATGCAGAAAGAACTTTTTGTACCATCTGCACGAGGTACGCAGGCAGTCAATGAAGCCTATCTGCATGTCGGACTTGTCCACCAGCCTCATGTTGATGTTGTAGTCCAGGACAGCATCGGGCTTGGTCACCCTGGCCTGGGTGCGGCGATCCACCTTGCCAGTCTCCACCATTTCCCCCTTGTGGATGGTGGTCAGGAGGTTGACCTTCCGCTGGTCGTGCCAGTGGATAGCCAGAATGGGCCCCGACTTCTTCTTCAACACATCACCTTTTTTGGTCTTTGGAGGGAAAGGTGGCATGCCCTTCCTTTTCCCTCGTACTGTGCCTACAGTCCCCGTCTTGCGCTCATGCAGGTACTGTGAGAGAGTGGGGGACGTGTAATAATTGTCCGTGTAGAGGACGTGATTCTTGTGAAAGTAGCGGTCCATCATGGCTTGCACCACTGCTCCGCCAAAGCCAATGAGGGGGTCCACAAGCAAGTCCCCTTCCTTCCCGCTGTAGACCAGGAAGTCCAGGACATAGCCAGTTTGGCAGTCGCACAGCACAAAGAATTTTATGCCAAAGCGATGTCTTGTTGAGGGGATGTACTGCCGGAAGCTGAGTTTTCCCCGGAACAGCACAAGAGACTCGTCAATGACGACCTTGCGGAAGGGCTTGAAGTAGGAGGTGAAGCGTTCTCGCATCATCTCGTACAACGTCCTAATCTTCCACAGCTTGTCACCGAGGTGGACGTCGGTGTTGGTGACAAGATGGAGCGCTGCGAGGATATCAAGGTACCGGTCGCGAGACATATATTTCCCGAAGGCAGGAGTGGATATCAGATCATTGGTGATCCAATAGTCAGGCAACCTATGCTTCTTGACATGAGGCATTAGCATGGTGAATGCCAGGAACACCATGAACTCTTTATGAGTCACTGGGGTCCACTGTCCCCTTGGTCACCTTGCCCAAAAACTGGACCTGGAATTGGTGCTGCTTATTTGTCTCTTTGACAACATAGCCTGCCACCTCCTCATCAAAGAAGGCCTCAAATAGTTTGTGTGGTGGAGCATTGGGGCCTGCAGGAAAATTGGGGGTAATGCCTGAACCCTCCAGTACCTCATCAAAAGCTGGCACATCAGGGTTGTATCCATCCCCATCAACTACGTCTTGCCACTGAAAAACGTAGAATGGGTCTTGTCTACGCTGACGAGGAGCTCCAGCTGGTGGCCCAGCACGCCCACGGCCAACTCGGGAGGCGCGCGCCCTAGGGCCCTAGGGCGGCGGCCAGGGCGGCGGCCAGCACGACGGGCAGCACGACGCCGGGCCAAGCGGATGGGTCGAGGGTCGTCGATGTCCATATAGTCATCGTCAGAGTGGTCATCTTGCCCTGACGGTGGACCTATGTAATCATGGCCAGAGTCTTCAGAGAGGTGCCCTTCATCATCAGTGGCCCCCACATAATCTGGCGGGGAACCAGTGATGCGTGGGCGGCGTGCGGGTGGGCGAGGTGGGGAAGGAGTGGCAGGTGAGGCTGTGTCCCCCCGAGGTCCTGGGCTCCTTGGCCTGCGACGAGTGACAGAAAGCAATGTTTCACTGTCACTAGGCCCAGGTATTGGTGATGCGAGCTCAAAGACTTCTTCAGGAAGACATGTTGAAGGCGGGAGAGGTGGGGAGGACCGTGGGGAAAGTTGCGGGGACGTATGGCTGGGGCCGGCAGGGGTGGACGCCGCGGGAGCCTCGAACAAAACTCTCTTACTTTTCTTAATTTTTTTGGTATATTTCCTACCTTTCCCCTTTTCGGCAGCAGTATGTCTCCTGTCGGGGGACCTAGGAGGCAAATAGACCGAAAGTGGGGGGTCCTCAACCCTTGGCAATGGTGGGGGTGGTGGGGAAGAATGCGGGGCATCCGGGTCATCTTGGGTGGCGTGGGTAGATAAGGGAGACAATGGCGGACGAGAAGGGTCACCACGCTGACCCTCACTCACAGCCTCATCCTCACCAAGTATTTTTGCTTGTTCCCTAGCTGCCGCGGCTGCCTTCTCAAGTATTTTCTGCTTATACAAGTGTAGCTTGAAAGGCGATTTATCTGGGGAAGGGCTTGGAGTCGTGTCACTTATGCGAAATTTGGTGAGTGACCTTGAACTCTCCCACTCACTCACTCTCTCAAGTTCACTGTCTTTAGGTAAACCAGCTTCCTCAACAACTGGTACATCACCTTCATCACTCTCATCACTGTCATGTTCTCTCGCAAATCCCAGGAATTGCTCTTCTTTCTCACTCTCATGGCCATAATCACTCGACTTATAGTTACTGGAGTCGTCACTGACTATATCATCAACACTATACTTGGCATCAGCACGCTCATATAGTCTCAATGTCGTCTCAATACCTCCGGGAGATAACACATTTAGGCGATGGCGTCGGGGTAAGGCGCGACGAACTAGCAAGGGCGTCGTAGGAAGCACGGTATCGGACACAGCGGAATCACTATTTGGCGTACTGTCCATGATGGCGTCGGGGTAGATACTGTTGCTGTGGCGTCGTTTACGCCGGGTGGCGCCACCTACCGTCCCATGATACCAAAAATGTACGCACGGCATTCGAAAGCACGCACGCAAGCAATGGGCGTTCAAGAGCCCTTCCGGGTTGCGCGGGCCGAGGTTGTTATGGGCGTTCAAGAGCCCTTCCGGGTTGGAGGGGTTAACCCTCCAGCCCCGGCTACGCATTACATAAATATTGGCCGAAACCCGGGTGTTTTGGCCGAAAAACGTCTAGGCTAGGCTACCGTATCATTGTTATGCCGACTGCTTCCCGCATTCCCGCGCATTCCCAAGCGTAGCTGTGTTATTTACCTGTAGAATGGCGTTAAGTAGAGCTCTCTAAGTCAACTGGTTGAGTTGTGATGATGATTTCAGTGGAGATAACTTACAGCAACAACAGCCACTTTACAATACTTTTCGATACTTAACAACAACATACAGGCACACACGAACAAGCGACGCTCTCCTTCTTGTGGCCGGAGATGCGGGGCGTCGGTCCAGCCGGCTGTTGTTTACATGCGTCGGACCGACGCCTCGCACACCAAGCTCACAGGCTTTCAACCACTGGTACAATGTTGTACCACCCGGGTTCCTGGGGGCAAAACATAATGGTACACACGTGTACCATCCGAGTTTGAAGGGTTAAACATCGAAAAAAAACAAAAAAAAAATTTGCCCTTGGGCCATGCAAAATATCAGTCCTCTACCTCCCCTCCTTCCCCACTTTCCTCACCTCCTTCAGTTATCACCTATTTTCCCTGTTATTCTGAGGTATATTTTCGTGCTAACATTAGCGAGTTGCAAGCAGGGCATTGTTATCACTGTTAGCAAGCGAGTGCAAGAGAGAGAGAGAGAGTATCGATCGACAGTGTCTCAGTAGCCTTGGGGGAAATTGGCGGGAAAGCAGGTTGCCTCACCCATACATTATGCAACTCGCGGCCTGTAGCGCCGATTTTGACCATCCAAACGCTGTTTTCACTTGTTTTATTGTTGTAACAGGTTAATACCTTTATAATCAACCTATAATAGGCGCATATGGATAAGTATTAATGCTATTTATGATAAAATGAATATTTTAGTGATGGAAACAGCTCAAATACATGCGCACAGGCAGAGGTGTCTAATTACCCCCATGCGCACTTAAGAGGTTAATATAACGTAAAGTTTATCTAGTACTCTACATTATATGCACAGATTTTTTAAACGTCTTGGAAATACATTCAATGTTACCAAATGTACACGGTTTTTACACGTTTTTCATACAACGTTCGTACTTGGGTTCCTTTTTACGTGCTCACATTATAATAGACGTTTCTTTGATGTTGCCCCAAACTAATATTAATGTTGCCATTGCATAAATTATTAACGTCATACTGACGTCTTTCTTGTTCGTTCAGTACAAGTTGCATTATCACATTATGTAATTCCTACTTTGGCACGTGCCTAAGACGTCAAAAAACAATGTACTCCATAGGTTATGAAACACGTTCTGTAATTACTAAAAACATACATTGTAGAAACGTGTTAACGCTATGTGTGGTAATGTCATTTTCGTTTGTGTTATTAGAACCTCTTAGAAACATTGCATTGACATATTTTTAGAAACATTGCATTGACATATTTTTAGAAATGTAATATTACCTTACCTGTACAAGTACCAAACGTTTTAGTAGTAGATGTGGTATGATAGTATTAATATAACGTAACGTTTATCTTTTACTCTATATTTTATGCACAGACTTTTTAAACGTTTTCTTTTAGTAGTGAAAATATATTCAATGATACCAAATAAACACGTTTTGCATGTAATATCCCTATTTATTAGTGGCCCCTCCATCATTGACGAACATGCCTATTACATAAGGCATCCTCTTCAAACACTAATCCGCCGTAGTTTTGAATCTACCGCGCAGAGCATTTAAAAACTGAGGAGCCTTCATCATGAGTGCACGCGACCTCACTCATGGCTTCAGTCATTATGAATTGGGTTCTCACTACGAAAAAACTTCGTAAAAAATAAAAACAAAAAGAAAATAAGAATAACTATCCAATAAGCTTTCCATCATATCGTGGATGTACTTGTGTGGATTTCTGACCAGACGCTGATTCAGGCGTCATTCTTCCTTCTCTGCTCTGCGCTCAGCCCGCCCGGACGTGCCTCCCCACGCTCCGCTGGTTCCGCATTCGTTGCGTCCCTAGTGAGTTTTTTCTCATTTGTTTACTCCAGGATGTATCGAGTAAGGTTAGGATAGGCGTAGCAGGAGTGTCCTGGGCTGGTTGCCCGCAGTGCAGTGTATTTTGGGTCGAGTGTATGGGGCATCTATTTCGGATGTACCCTCGTGGTCACGTTGTGGACATGTGAACTTTTTCACAGTTGAGTTAGTTTGTGATGCAGGCGGCTTTCACTACGCGTTAATTATTGCTGCCTTTTATCTTTCTGATGAGGTAAGCTGTGTTTTCTGACGTTCCCAGCGTATTTTTCTTCACTTAGTGAAGTTTTTTCTGGGTCCCGAGTCAGTCTTCCCTGGGTTGGAAGTTATTGCTACGGTGGTGTGTTGGCGGTGGTTCCTGTTGTGATATTTCCAGTGTGTGTGTATATTTCAACTGTTATTATGCCGTCTGCCTAGGCCTAGCCAGCCGCTCGTAGCTTTGCCACATGTACTAGTGTTATTATTTATTATTTATAAATATGCCCTACTGTGTCATGTGTATCCGGGTTTTAGTTGTGTATTGGCTAATTCCTCGGACTATAATTGTTTCCTGGTTTAGTTGTGTATTGGCTAATTCCACGGATTATGGTGTGACCTTGGGTTAGTCGTGCGTGGCTATCCTCGTGTCTTGTGTTGTTCAGATGGTGTCTGTTCAGGGTGGGTTTCCTTCCGGCGGGTTTTTTCTCGGTTTCACCGTGAAAAAATCCTGGCCGAGAGCAGTGTTGGGCCACACGTGGTTGTTAACACTGGCTTGTATCCCCGGCGTGGGGGGGTGTCTGTGGCTCTCCAGGACTGCGTCTCTGTGGGTGCCTGGTTTCAGGCCTCCTTTGATTCCCGGCGGGATGGCTGTACCCATCCATATAAAACGGCGTTCTTGTGGACATACGTTTTGGGAGTTTTTCTACCTGGTTTTACGACAACCACATGAAAAACCTAGCTGTTGTTTAGGCTTTCCTCCCCGGCGATCTTTTACAAAGAAGTGGGGACAGGAACTTATGGGGTTAACTTTTAAACTTCGCACCTGGGTAGGGTGGGATGAACGACTTAGGTCTTTCAGTTAGTTAACCAATCCATTATAGTGATACACACAGCCCGTAGCCTAGTAGGTAGAGCTCTCGTCTCACACACGAGGGGTCGGGGGTTCAATCCCCGGCCGGGCGGAGACAAATTGGGCTTGTCTCCTTTCATGCCTCAGTTCACCTAGCTGTAAATAGGTACCTGGAATAAGTGGACGACGTTGTGACGTCCCATCTGGGGTTGGCAAACATGGTGCAAGGCGAGATGGGTATCATATGGTTCACCTAAGCTGATGGCTACCTAAGCCTTCGGGCGAGACGGTACCGTCTATAGTGAGAATGGTACCATACAGATCCACCCTAAGCCTTCGTTTCCAATGTCGCCAATTGGCTAAAATACAGACTACACACACATCCACAGCCATTCCAACAGTACATAAAACACTTAACATGCATTTCACGCAATACATTCCCAGTTAAGGAGGCGCGATAATAATGAGCTTAGCTCGCATTGCGTGGATTCCCCTTGACGAACAAGTAACTGAGTAACTCTGTGTATCGCTGCCTTTACTATTACGGCGATTGAAGGTTTAATTAGGTTAAATATCGATTCTCACACCCGGCGGGTGCTCCTAGGTGGAGGAACTAAGGAATTTACAAAATTCAATTTAACCTATTAATTTAGTGATACAATTAGGTATCGCCGCCTTCTAACTTACGGCGATCTTTTGTGACAATTCGTTAAACATCAGATCTCGTATCATCCTGCCCTGGGCTATTCTACTAAAATAATTCAAGGGCCGGCGTCTTTATGGGGGGTTGCTTTGTTACAAAATTGAATCTTGAGACAGTCACCTCCTCCAAGAGACTATAAGTGCCATGCTGGACCATTATATCAGAGGGTATTCTTCACTTTCTTTAGCAAAAGATTTGTTTAGACTTTACACCCCGCCGCGTAGCGAGCTGTGTTAGTTGTGTCTTTGCATCTCGTTACCCGGCGGGTTATTAACACTGGTGTGCGAACATGTTGGATTAACCTTATGAGCATTAATTCCTGGAAATTTTCTTGTTTTTTCCAGAGCTGAGCTCCGGCGGACCAATACAGACCCGGCGGTAGTTTTCACCCACCAGTCTCTGTCATGGCTACCGTGGCCCCAGTTTTTGCCCTGTGCATTACCCCTACTTGTGCTGGTATCCCTATTTTTGCACACCCTTTGCATAAGGTGTGTTAAATGTCTAGACCGTTCAAGGGGTCTCTGGGTTATGCATAATTGTTCCTTTTGCTCTCAATTAGCTGTTAAAGTCCTTTGTGAAAATGATAAGACCGCGGCGGTAGCGTTGAGAGAGGTTCGACAACAGATGTCGGCCTACACTACCATTGTCGCGCATAAGTCACTTCAATGTGACAACGTCCCACTTTGGGATAGATTGCTGTCAGAACACCCTCCCCCTAAACGTTCCTCTAGAGTCACGAGTGTTAAGCCGACGGAGACTAGTCAGGGTTCTGTATCGTCTGCGAATACAACTAAACGCCCGAGAGAGCCTACACCCCCGGCATCCGCCTCCTCGTCGCAGGCGAGATCTAGGTCAAGGTCACCTCTCAGACAACAGTCATCTAGTCGTGCCTCTTCACCGGAGAGTAAGAAGAGTAAGACGGAAGGTTCCACCAGTGGTCACGGCGGAGATTCTTCCAGATCTAAGACTAGTTCGCGGTCACACCGCAGCCATAAATCCTCAAAAAAGGATTCACATCGGAAGTCCTCTCGACATTCCCCAAAGTCTAGTGCATCTCATCGTACCTCTACACCTGACAGAGTTTGTGTTACGGCCTCTGAGTCCAGTGCAGCGCCTGTCCCTAAAGAGGATTTGCCAATTAATATTTTAACTCTGGAAATGGAAAGTTCAGGAGGGTCAATAATTGAGAATGTTTCAGACTCTCAAGAGAGCGTAGGCCAGGGCCTCGGTGTTTGGCGGTTTGCCCAACCAGGGTCTGACCACCCACGTCCGACTCATACGAGTCACACAGTAGCCGACGTCCACAGGGACGCGGCGATCCCATCCTCTATCCCAGACTTATCTTGGAAACAAGGTACCCCTGCCTCGGCGGGGTCTTCTCAGGAGGATCGGGAGGAAAAAGACGAAGTTTCAATAATTTCGGATATGGAAGGACAAGGGTCAGGCTCAGGCTTGGACGCCGCACGGGATAATAATGATTCTCCTGTAAGTTCTTCATCAAACCAGTTTGTTACAGCACAAGAAATTGATGGGTTGCTTACTCATGCTTTATCTAAATTTTTTGGTCAACAACAGGAAAACCCCACAATGGACTTGGGGGCTCCCTCGACAAGTTCTACAGTACGGCCTCTGATGACGTCAATTGATTTATCTAAGATTCCTAACCCTCCAACTCTGTCACCTGCAAGGAGCACTAAGCCTGCTACGGCGGCATTGACAACTTCAAATGTCAGGGTCATAACGGATGTCAATCCACCCCCTCTAGACAAAGCGCCTCTTAGAAAGGTAGCTATGCCCCTCCTTTATGGGCCAGACGAGTCATGGGTTCTTTTGAACCCCTCTAAACCAGAGCTTGCCCAACCTACCTTGTCAGGGGAACTCCCGGTACCGCGTGAGTGGTTTATCCAGGGCAACAAGTCAAAGAAATTAAGGGCCATGGATGCCTTGGGTAATGTTCTGGACGTAAACATCAAGGCTATACCTAGTTATTATCACCAGGATTATTTTGTGTATGCTTCTAAGCCTGCTTTACCCCCTGCCTCAGCTTTAAAACTATTTTCAGACTGGTCTAAGCTGGATGGGTTTAATGATATTAAGACTCTGTCAGCTCTTACTCCTGAACTAGATTTACAGACCGTCACAGACGACGCAGCTAATCCAGTTTTGAAGGTGGGACAGTTGGGTCCAGGACCTTGGGTGGATTGGGAGGTAGAGGCTCAAAACTTTGCAACCACTTTCACTTCTAAATCTTCCCACCAGATCCCTCAGGACACACATTCATGGTTTTCCATGCCGGTGGGTTCTGCCGGCGGAGTCCCGGCAGCTTTGTTTGCATTCCTAGCTGCCCCTAAGATTAATCTTTGTGAACTGAAGGACCCGTTCACTACCCCTACCCCTACTCACCTAGACAGAGAATTTAGGCTACGAGGAAAAGCTTTTCGCCTGTTTTCACAGTACAGTAAAAGTCCTTTAATCCGACGACCGATGATTCGAATCTCCCAATAGTCCGAATTTTTCAATTTGAGGCCAAATCCGAATTCACCCGATGGTCCGAATTTCAAGAAGTCCCAAAGTCCCCTTTTTGAGGCATTAGTCCACTCAAATGACACATAATGGAGCACACACATATCATATGTTCATGAATTCACTTTAAAAGTTTACCATTGTCATTGTAGCCTATTACCTACTTCAAAACATTCAGATTAATGGTCAAAGGAAGCTACTGATATAAACGTAAACACCACATCGTCTGCTAGAGAGTTTGTTATCCTCTTGAACGCATCCTTGGGACGCTCCGATGCGCTACTGGCTTGCACCGCATTTTCTGCAAGCGCATTCAGTCTTGAGCTTGAAAACGCACCTTTCTTGAGCTTGAAAACGCACCTTTGGACGTTCCGATACGCTACTATTTATATCAGATGTGGTTCGGGAAGTAATGCCTTAACAACGGCACTTCCCTGAGAGGTTCTTGTAATTTTCCTTTTGTGATTTTCCTTTTGTGACGTGCTCTGTTATATTATATTGTATTGAAAGCACCCTTGTCTTGTTGTCTTGAAAGCACCCTTGCGATGTTCCGATCACTGAACTCAGTGATCGGAACATCGCAAGGGTGCTTTCAAGACAACAAGACAAGGGTGCTTTCAATACAATATAATATAACAGAGCACGTCACAAAAGGAAAATCACAAAAGGAAAATTACAAGAACCTCTCAGGGAAGTGCCGTTGTTAAGGCATTACTTCCCGAACCACATCTGATCTGATCTTCAAGAGCAAGACAAACTCGCTAGTAGACGGAAGAAGAAGAAAAAGACGATGCGGACATATGGTGTAAGTTTATATCAGCAGATTCCTTTGACCATTAATCTGAATGTTTTGAAGTAGGTAATAGGCTACAATGACAATGGTAAACTTTTGAAGTGATTTCATGAACATATGATATGTGTGTGTGCACCATTGTGTCATTTGGGTGGCCTAATGCCTCAATGTTTTCGTCATACACAGTTTCATAGGGGTAAAGTCCGATAATCCGAAAAATCCACTAATCCGAACGAGGGCCGGTCCGCTGCCCTTCGGATTAACGGAAGTTTACTGTACATAGTATCTCAGCAGGTGGCTAAGTCTTTACTACGGTCTACTCAGGCAATCGCAGACGCGGATGCTCGAAGATCGGTTGAGTTATCCCGGCGACTGATTCTTCAGTCGTCAATCCAATCCTTAGGTGACATACGCACCGCCTTGCTTGAGGCGGTGCGAGCACGACAAGATCTTAGGATGTCGTTAGTTCGCAAGCTACCTGATCGCATTGCTAACCAGGTGGTGATGTCACCAGTACTTACTCCATCTTTAATGTCCCCTGAAGTATGGCGAACGGTGTTCAATATGGCACAGGCCGTTAAGCACAGTCCCACCCCTTCTAAGAAACCTGCATTTAACTTCCCCAAACCCAGGCCTACTACTAAAGCCCAGCCAGGGGGATCTAAACCTTTTCTTCCGCCTAAGTCCTCCCACTCCCCCCAGGGTCAGTACAGGCATAGACAGAATAGGTTTTCAGGTCAGAGAGGACGCGGCCAAAATAAACCAGGTCAGGGCCAGTCTTCGGCCAACACCAGCCAGCCGGCGAAGCGGCCAGCACCAACCCCACCATAAAAAAACTAAAGTCTCTCTCACTCCCGGCGCCTACCTTAAGGCCGGAGGAACCGAGGGTAGTACAGCCGGCGAACCCTTGTCTGCTAACTGGGTCGTTCCGAACGTGTCACCAAGCATGGCCGTTAAACACTTGGGCACGGATGGTGGCACGCAAAGGCATCACTTGGCAGTGGCTCCGGCGACCTCGATTACGTCAGCCGACAACGGCGAATTTTGTTTCTTTAGAGGTGGAGTCACTAGCCCAGGAAATGATTGCCAAGAATGTCATCATCCCGGTCCCCCCAAATTACCCTGTATTCACGTCCAAACTATTTTTGGTTCCCAAAAGGGACAGTGTTCAGATGAGGCCGGTCGTAGACCTGTCTTATCTGAATCTTCACATTCACAACGAATCTTTCAGAATGTTAACAGTACACCAAATCAGGCTAACGCTTCCGCCGGGAGGTTGGATGTGTTCACTAGACCTGACAGACGCCTATTGGCACGTATCGGTCAACAAAAGATTTCAAAGGTTTTTGGCCTTACGGATCAGGCACCAAAATTTTGTTTTTCAGAGGATGCCGTTCGGTTTGAACCTGGCACCTCGATTATTCACAAAACTAGTCCGGCAAGCCCTGATGCCATTGTTAAAACAAGGGATCAGAGTGTTGTGGTATCTGGACGACTGGCTGGTGGTGGCAGAGACACAACAATTATGCATAAAACATGTCAATATCATTTTAAATCATGTCAAAACTCTAGGCTTCAAGGTAAATCTGGTAAAGTCAAACCTTGTTCCCTCACGAGTAATTCAGTGGATAGGGCTGGTCTGGGACACCGCCGCTCTCACTCTGAGTCAGAGTGTGGACAATCGCAACAGGTTTCGCAGGAAACTGTTCAGGTTTCTTCACAGTCTGACTACGACACGAAGGGTCTGGGAGTCTCTGGTCGGCTCTCTCAACTGGATTCAACTAACTGTCAAGTTGGGCCGGTTGAAAGTAAAACGATTAATATTGGAAGGCAACAAATATTTCCCGCTCTTACCGGCGGGAAAATTATGGCCCATCCCGAAATTAATCCACACCTTACTAGCGGTCTGGGCGAAGAGGGAAACATTGCACTCAATAATGTCATGGACCTCTCCTCCACCAACTGTATGGGTAGACACGGATGCGTCAGGCACAATAGGTTGGGGATTTCAGTCAAATCAGGGGCACCAGGGTCAGGGGCTTTGGTCCCACTTAGAAATCTCTCACATCAATGTCAAAGAATTACTAGTCCCCTTATATTTCCTTCAGGCTCACGGCCCGGCGTTACGGGACAAGTCGGTGGCCTTCAGAATGGACAATCTGAATGCAGTCCACTGTATTCAGAAACAAGGGTCAACGAGGTCAAGGAAGTTGCTAAACGTGTCGGAAGAGATTTTTGCTCTAGCCAACAGTCTAGATATTTATCTGCACGCTTCTTATCTCCCAGGCGTAGCGAACGTCTGGGCAGACGCTCTGTCCCGGAGACAGAGCACGACAGTAGAATGGGAGCTCAAGCAACCCATTTTCAACCTAATGATTGCAGAGCTCTCCCATCCACAAGTGGATCTTTTTGCGTCCGAGGAGACTCACAAACTCCCTCTATACCTCTCCCGCCGGGCGAAAACGCCGGCAGGGGGGCCAGACGCCCTAGTGACAGACTGGAACAGATGGAGCTCCATCTATCTGTTTCCGCCGCCAGATGCGTCACTAATGTGCCACGTAGTGAACAAACTACGAGATTATCGAGGCTTAGTCTCGCTAATCGCGCCACTGTGGCCGGCGCAGTTGTGGTACCAGCAATTGAAAATGTGGTGCCCGGACCCGGTATCGCTCCCGGTCGGGTATTTCCACTTAGACGCGATTGGCAACCTCGCGACCTCGCTGACTTTTGCATTATGGACATTCAGGAGGCCAAGTGGCTAGCACCATACGGTAGAGATGTGACAAATAAATTACTTAATCAATATACTCAGTCTACAAAACGACAGTATCAATCACATTGGCAAGCCTTTACTTCTTGGATCGTTAGGACAGAACAAACTGTACCCTCAGTGGCATTAGTTTTTAATTATTTAAATTATCTGTTTGAGCAGAAACGTTTATCTGTGGTAACATTAAAAAATCACTTAACTGCGATTAGAGTGCCCTTTTTAGACCTTACAGGTCTTTCCATACCGGTAGCGGAGGAAACAGGTTTTATGAGAGCATGTTTTAAACTCCGCCCACCTCCCCGTCAGCTCATGCCTACTTGGTCTCTGGACAAAGCTTTGTCTTTGCTTCACTCTCGTCTGTACCAAAATACTGCAGACTCTGCATTACTCTTAAAAAAGGCGGTTTTCCTTTTGGCTTTAGCCACCGGAAACAGAGTGTCTGAGCTGGCGGCGATGAGCAACACACCTAATTGTCTTAGGTTTGGTAGACTTAATGAATGTATTTCCATTGCACCCTCCCCAGGTTTTGTAGCCAAGAATGAGCATAGTGCGCACGTGTTTTCTGAGTTCACGGTGCCGGCGTTAAAAAGGGGAAAGGTGCATCATAATTTATGTCCAGTACAAGCTCTAACCAAATATTTGAGAGTAGCTCCTCAAAACCCCCAAGGTGCTTTATGGGTAGCAAGTACGGGTAAACGCTTACTTAAACGGCGATTAGCCTCTCTTCTGGTAGAAGTCATTAAAGAAAGTAATCCCGGCGTTGTGGGTCGGGCCCACGATTTACGCAAATGGGCAGCCTCTTTACGTTTCCTGAAATTTTTTTCAGTTGAAGACATAGCGTCCACGCAGTTGTGGGCGTCTAGTCATACGTTTCTGTCTAGATACTTGTCAGTTGCTCTAGACAAACCTTCCTTACCATGTATAGCTTTAAGGCAGAGGGTCTAGGTGGCTCTGCAGTCACTTTTGTTTGTTTACTTTCACGGGAAAGGGGGGGGGGGGGTGCAGTCAGTTGACACAGGACACCCTAGACCCCGCCGGAGTATGAGAGCTGTGATACAATTTAAGGTTAAAATGTGTTATGAAAATTTCTCAGTGAGAAATTGTGCTAGTACAATGTTAAGTACAAAACAACGGTGTTGTTAGAGTAGTTTAGCTGCGAAAGCAATTTAATTTTAGAATAATGGAGTTCCTTTGCAATTTATCTCCAAGTTTATGTTGGGGTTTATTATGTGCACATGTAAACTTATAACTTGTTATTTTTGTCACCACTCGTTGAGTGGGGTGCCTTTGTAACTACAGATCTGTGTTCAGAATCTTCAGGGTTACCCATTTTTTGTCAGGCAGGCTTCTTTGAAGCACGCACCTGCCTGAACCCCCTTTTTCTTGTATTTGTTCGGCTACGCCGTTATTAAATATATTTTCAAAGTAAGAATACTATGTGGTTGTTTTTATTATCTGCTTTTCTAGAGTTATGATATGATTACGAATGTCCCCCTCCAGTCTTAGAAATCAGGCATGTTCGTCAATGATGGAGGGGCCACTAATAAATTATAGGTTTGACTCCTGTAAGGAGATAAAGAAAACCTAATATTTAGTAGTGGCCCCGTAATCATTGACGACTGGGGCCCTCCCGACCGTCCCCTTCCCATTCGTTGATGTATTAAGGATTTTGGTTTACTTGATATGTCAGTGAAGGAAGAATGACGCCTGAATCAGCGTCTGGTCAGAAATCCACACAAGTACATCCACGATATGATGGAAAGCTTATTGGATAGTTATTCTTATTTTCTTTTTGTTTTTATTTTTTACAAAGTTTTTTCGTAGTGAGAACCCAATTCATAATGACTGAAGCCATGAGTGAGGTCGCGTGCGCTCATGATGAAGGCTCCTCAGTTTTTAAATGCTCTGCGCGGTAGATTCAAAACTACGGCGGATTAGTGTTTGAAGAGGATGCCTTATGTAATAGGCATGTTCGTCAATGATTACGGGGCCACTACTAAATATTAGGTTTTCTTTATCTCCTTACAGGAGTCAAACCTATAATTTAGGTTCCTTTTTACGTGCTCACAACATTATACTAGACGTTTCTTTGATGTCAAACAACAAACATTAACGTTACCATTAAATAGACTACAAATGTTTTATTTACATATTTCTTGTTTGTTCAATACAAGTTGCATTATCACATTATTTAATTCAAATTTTGGCACGTGCCAAAGACGTAAGAAAACAATGTACTCCATAGGTTATGAAACACGTTTTGTAATTACTAAAAACATATATTGTAGCTTCGTGTTAACACTATGTGTGGTAATACCATTTTTGTATGTTATATTAGAACTTCTTAACCCCTTATTGGCGGCGCTCGACTTAAGTCGTGCACCAATTTGCAGCAAGTTAGGAGCATTATTAAGGCTTTTAAAGGGTTAAAATCAAGTGCAAATGGCCGGGAGCGCAGCGGGCCAGACAGCCAACTGCCAGGGCTTACCGCCGCCCATTAACTCATGTTCCCTGTGTTCTCAAGAGGCCGGCAGTGTAGCCAGTAGTGAGCATAGCTGGGAAAAATATGCCGAAATACGCTAAACTCCCATGTTCGTGGCACCACTGCAAGAGAACCACGAGTGCTACGTAGCTCGTTCTGGTCTCATTTTGAAGCTTTTAGCGCCTATTTTTTTGCTGAATACATTTCCTTTCATGCAGATACTTGATTGATCATTCAGGAGGGCCTGAATATGCCCAAATGAGCCCAAAACACCCCGCTAGACAAGGGTTAAAGACGTTGATTTGACGTATTGTTAGAAACGTTGTAATATTACCACACCTGTACAAGTACCGAACGTTTTAGCAGTAGATGTGGTATGATAGTATTAATATAAGGTAACATTTATCTTTTACTTTATATTGTATACACAGATTTTTTAAACGTTTTCTTTTAGTAGTGAAAATACATTCCATGATACCAAATATACACGTTTTGCATGTAACATTCCTACTTAGGTTCCTTTTTACGAACTCACAACATTATACTAGACGTTTCTTTGATGTTGCCAAACAACAAACATTAACGTTACCATTAAATAGACTATAAATGCGTTATTTACGACTTTCTTGTTTGTGCAATACAAGTCGCATGCTCACAATAAGTAATTCCTATTTTGGCACGTGCCAAAGACGTAAAAAAACAATGTACTCCATAGGTTATGAAACACGGTTTGTAATTACTAAAAACATACATTGTAGCAACGTGTTAACACTATGTGTGGTAATGTAATTTGTGTATGTTTTATTAGAACCTCTTAGAAAAGTTGCATTGACATCTTTTTAGAAACTTTGTAATATTACCACACCTGTACAAGTACCAAACGTTTTAGTAGTAGATGTGGTATGTTAGTATTAATATAACTTAATGTTTTTCTTTTACTCTACATTTTATACACAGATTTTTGTAATGTTTTCTTTTAGTAGTGAAAATTCATTCAATGATGCCAAATATAAAAGTTTTTTACACATTAAAAATTTAACATTCCTACTTAGGTTCCTTTTTATGTGCTCACAACTTTATACTAGACGTTTCTTTGATGTTGTCAAACAACAAACATTAACGTTGCCATTATATAGAGTGACTATAGACGTTTTATTTACGTCTTTCTTGTTTGTTCAATACAAGTCGCAATATCACATTATGTAATTCATATTATGGCACGTGCCAAAGACGTAAACAAATAATGTATTCCATAGGTTATGAAGCACTTTCTGTAATTACTAAAACCATACATTGTAGCAAAGTGTTAACACTATGCGTGGTAATGTCATTTTTTTATATTTTATTATAACATCTTAGAAATGTTGCATTGACGTATTTTTAGAAACTTTGTAATATTACCACACCTGTACAAGTACCAAATGTTTTAGAAGTAGATGTGTTATGTTAGTATTAATATAATGTAATGTTTAACTTTTACTCTACATTTTATACACATATTTGTTACACGTCTTCTTTCAGTAGTAATAATACAATCAATGATACCTAATGTACACGTTGTTTACACGTGTTTCATATAACATTCATACTTAGGTTCATTTTTACGTGCTCACAACATTATAATGGACGTTTTTTTTATGTTGTCCCAAGCTAACATCAACGCTGCTGATGCATAAACTATTAACGTCTTACTGACGTATTACTTGTTTGTTCAATACAAGTTGCATTATCACATCATGTAATTCCTATTTTGGTACGTGCCTAAGACGTTAAAAAACAATGTACTCCATGGGTTATGAAACACGTTTCGTAACTACTAAAAACATACATTGTAGCAAAGTGTTAAAACTATGGTGTAGTAATGTAATTTTTGTATGTTATATTAAAACCTTTTAGAAACGTTGCATTGACGTATTTTTTGAAATGTTGTAATATTACCACACCTTTACAAGTACCAAACATTTTAGTAGTAATGCGGTATGTTAGTATTAATATAATGTAACGTTTATCTTTTACTCTACATTTTATACACAGATTTTTTTAAAGTTTTCTTTTAGTAGTGAACATACATTCAATGATACCAAATATACATGTTTTTTACACGTTTTGCAAGTAACATTCCTATTTAGGTTTCTTTTTACGTGCTCACATTATAATAGACGTTTCTTTGATATTGCCAGAAAAACAAACATTAACCCTTGGAACCCGGAAGAGCTCTTAAACACCCATAAAAAACTCGGTCCGCGCAACCCGGAAGGGCTCTGAGGCCCCCAGTGCTTGAAAGCCTGAGAGCTTGGTGTGCGAGGCGTCCGTCCGACGCATGTAAACAACAGCCGGCTGGACCGACGCCCCGCATCTCCCGCCACAAGAAGGAGTGCGTCGCATGTTCGTGTGTGCCTGTATGTTATTGTTAAATATCGAAAAGTAGTGTAAAGTGGCTGTTTTTGCCATAAAGTTATCTCCAATGAAATCATCATCACAACTGAATCAGTTGACTTAGAGAGCTCTACTTAACGCCATTCTACAGGTACGAAACACATCTACGCTTGGGGATGCGCGGGAATGCGGAAGCAAGCCAAATAACAGATGCGGTAGCCTAGGCGTAGACGTTTTTCGGCCAAAACCCCCGGGTTTCGGGGAATATATATATAATACATAGCCGGGGCTGGAGGGTTAACGTTGCCATTATATAGACTACAGACGTATTACTTACGTCTTTCTTGTTTGTTCAATACAAGTCGCATTATCACATTATGTAATTCCTATTTTGGCACGTGCCTAAGACGTTAAAAAACAGTGTACTCCATAGGTTATGAAACACGTTTTGTAATTACTAAAAACATACATTGTAGCAACGTGTTAAAACTATGTGTGGTAATGTTATTGTTGTATGTTTTATTAAAACCTCTTAGAAACCTTGCATTGACGTAGTTTTAGAAATTTTGTAATATTACCACACCTGTACAAGTACCAAACATTTTAGTAGTGATGCGGTATGTTAGTATTAATATAATGTAACGTTTATCTTTTACTCTACATTTTATACACAGATTTTTAAAACGTTTTATTATAGTAGTGAGCATACATTCAATGATACCAAATATACACGTTTTTTTACACGTTTTGCAGGTAACATTCCTATTTAGGTTTCTTTTTACGTGCTCACAACATTATAATAGACGTTTCTTTGATGTTGCCAGAAAAACAAACATTAACGTTGCCATTATATATACTACAGACGTCTTATTTACGTCTTTCTTATTTGTTCAATACAAGTCGCATTATCACATTATGTAATTCCTATTTCAGCACGTGCCAAAGACGTAAAAACAAATGTATTCCATAGGTTATGACACACGTTTTGTAGTTACTAGCTTAAAATGTTGTGACAACGTGTTTACACTATGTGAGGTTAGGTTAATAATGTTTGTATTATTAAAACATTATAAAAACGTCTTTACGACGTAATTTCAGATACGTTGTGATATAACCAAACCAGCATAAGTGTCAAACGTTGTACACACGTAACCTGTTTATTGGGATGACCACTGTAATTTGCTTGAAGAAACAGGTCCCCACCCGGTCCAGGTTTCTCCAGGATCTCTCGGGAAAATATATTCTTTCTAGCCCAAAAACATTCCATAATAATCCATGCAACATATCTACCAGGGGTCTCCAATCTGTGGGCGGATGCTCTGTCCAAGGGAAAGATTACCTCAGCGGAATGGGCTTTCAAACAAAAGGCATTCAACCACTTAATTCTGCCATTTTCACCTCCAACCGATCTGTTTGCATCTCGTAAATCAACGAAACTCCAGTCTTACATATCTCGGAATCACATAACACGAGAAGGGGGCCCAGATGCCCTCACGGTGAATTGGAACAGGTGGACATAGATTTATGATGTGAGAATCATTCATCACCTCAGGTCGTTCCAGGGTCAAGTGGTCCTGGTTGCTCCTATGTGGCCTACTCAGGTGTGGCACACTCAACTTACTCAGTGGTACTACAACCCTCTGCAACTCCCCCTGTCCTATTTCCACTTGAAATAAATTGGAAACCTGCAGACCTCGCTCAATTTTGCGATGTGGACATTCTCAAATCCAAGTGACTACCGTCCTACGACAAGGAAGTCACGGATACGCTCACAAGTCAATACACAGCGTCCACTTTAAGACAGTATAGTTCACACTGGAAACAATTTACAACTTGGAGTGTAGAGTCAGACCAGCAGTCTCCATCGGTTGCTTTGTTGTTGAAGCACCTTAATTACTTAATTGACTTTAAAAAACTAACAGTTAACACACTTATAAACCACGTATCGGCATAAAGAAACCCTTCTTTACGCTTACTGGTTTATCTTTACCCCAGAAAGATGAACAGGGTTTTATGAAGGCTTGTTTTAAGCTCAGAGCCCCAAATCGTCATTTGCTCCCTCAATGGTCAATCTCGAAGGTCCTAACTTTGTCACAGTCTAGGTCTTATTCTGTGAGACCAAATATAGACAAGAAACTTAAAAAGTGTGTGTTTCTGATGACCCTGGCTACTGGCCATAGGGTCTCAGAATTGACAGCCATGGCAAAGTCTACTAACTGTCTATGTTTTGCCCCTAATAATGACTCTGTACATATGGTTACTGCAACAGATTTCATCGCAAAAAATTAGCACCAGGAACATATCCTTACACCTTTCTCTATTCCTGCCTTGAAAAGAGCAAAGATACTCCATGCTCTATGCCCTGTTAAGGCACTATATACCTACTCTAAGTCTGTTATTGCTAGGAATAAGGCACAATTGTGGTTTTCTCCAGATGGTTCAATAAGGTTAGGAAAGAAAGTGTTAGCATCCATTATTGCAGATGTAATTAAGGAAGCTGAGCCTCAGGTGATCGCAAAAGCCCATGATATGCACATATGGGCCACTACCATTAGTTTTCCTCAATGGTTTTTCAGTGGAGGATATAACTCAGACGGGTCTTTGGTCCTCTAGCAATGCGTTCCTAGCCATATGCTTGTCGGTACATCTGGAGAAGACCCAAACTACCAAGTATAGCGTTGGGGCTGGAACATGCCCCCTGAGTCCAATAAGTATATGGATATATTTGTTCAATGCTTTTATTACCAGTGTTGTAAGGTAATAGAAGGTGTGTCCTACCATTCACCTTAAATGAAAAAGGAGGGGGCGTGTTAAGTTCCATGACAAGTTGGCAGGACACACAATCCGGAATGGATAGCAGGAGTGTTATTACTGCACTAGATCTGTTACATAGCAATATCTATACATTATTGCAACTATAAATGTGTAACTTTATTTTTAATTTTAATTTTGTGATATACGATTGCCAGTATTAACACCTCAGTAGTTCTGTTTTTCTGAGATAAGGCTTGTTTATTGGCCTTATACATCTTTTTCTTACTGCTATAGCCTACTCTTATATTTAAACACATGTCACAGTTTTCGTTTTTGTGGTCTTCCTAATAGATTCTCGTATTTTAGCTTGATGAGCATATGAAGGCCCCTCCTCCGGTCGTGATATTCTAGGCTCTTACGTCATTGACGTAAGGAGCCACCAATAAATTACGGTTTTGACAACCCGTAAGGGAAGGAAGGAAAAACGAATATTTATTGGTGGCTCCTGAAGTCAATGACGACAATTGCCCTCCCACCATCCCCTTCCCATGCACATGCTCAACTTGATATATACATTAGAGGCCGCACCTGGGGAGGTGGGGGTAGCAGGCAAGGCTATGGGAAACAGAGGAAGATCGGAATGCGCGTAGGCGCAGTGTTCAAACTGTGTTAATTCTTTTCTTTTTTATTTTCTACTTTTCATTGGCTCCGTCCCAATGACGTACCTTAGGAATGATTAAGGGGTACCCCCTAAGATGATCTTGGTTCTCGACCGTCGTGATCGAGGTTAACCCGGGCTCTGAGGAGCCCGGAACGAGGCCATATTATCATAGGCTCTTACGTCATTGACTTCAGGAGCCACCAATAAATATTAGTTTTTCCTTCCTTCCCTTACGGGTTGTCAAAACCGTACTTATTATTTTGCTCAATCGAAAAGCAATTGGTATAGAAAATTCTAATCTTCACCAATTGCAAGATAAAAGTGATTTATGCTTCCTGATATATATCTAAGCTAGGTTGTTGTTGTTGTTGTTGTTCCCCAAGCTGCCTGGCCGAACAGCCCCAAGGCCCTGAGCAAGGCCAAGGCCATAACCGAGTGCCCCCACAGAACCCTCCCCGCCAACCACAATAAAGCCTGGGTGACCGAAGCCACTCCATGGCGGGGAGCTGAGGAGGGCGCGGAAACGCCCGGGAAACCAAAGCCCCACCCAGGGCCCTGTGTCCCTCAGCAATTATGAAGAGAAAGTTGAGGGGCAAGGGAAAAATGTGACGCTTTGGCTTCCAATCTTGGTAGATTGGGAGGTCAATCCACGTTAGAGACGCCGTCACTTGAGATCTAGAAAATATATAAGTAAAAGGAACAGTCAGAGTAAGCTATGGGTATGGCAGAGATTGCTCAGTTCTCACTCTGATAGACCAGCCCATCACCACATGACTAGAACCCAATCCTCTCAGTATCAGCTAGGAAAGGCCCTAGAAAGCCGCCTTTGGCGGGGGGATAGCTCCCCTATTTCAACCCTTTTCGGGGTTGGGCACCCGCCAAAGCTAGGTTAGACCATTTACCTGGATACTGATGGGATCGACGATTACGCAGGGTTACAAGATGGCGTGCCGCGATTGTTGGTACTCTACACAAATGGCAATCAGTAACTTTGTAATAGCAGTATTGTTTTGATGAATAGAAATGGCAGAAGGGAGCCTCATTACTTACAACAGGATGAATTGTGATGATAGATGATTAATGCATGGGTGGAATGCCACGGTAAGATTGTTACTAACGTGGTAATGGAATGCAATGGTGAACATGAGGGAGAAGCACTGTTGTTGCTTGTGTGAGTTTTGGAAATCAACACCTGAGTGTGTATAGTTACAGTACAGTATACCCTCGCTATCTCGGACTAATTGGGGGGCGACCCAGTCCGAGATGACCGAAAATCCGAGATGTCCGGAGTCCGGCTTGTGTCCGACCTAACAGAGGATAAAATCCGACCTAACCAATGTCCGTCCGAGACAACAATGAAATCGGAGACTACGGAAAAAATCCGACCACAAGAGAGACGTCGGCGTCAACCTAGAAAACGAAGATAACCCTAGTCGAACCCTATAATCTGTAATACAAAACACAGTACAGTAAACCCCTGCACAACGAATACTCTTGCAACGAATTTTCACTTTAACGAAGGTTGCATAGTACTACCCCTTGCCCGCACAACAAATACTTTGGCTCGACTTTACAAATATTTTACCGAGATTTACCGATGGTTCGGAAGTTTTTTGCCAGGGTATTTTTAGCTTTTTTCCCACATAAAATCGCTCTGCAACTCTCTTTCTATCTATCTATCTCTCTAATGCATATCTACCTAACTCCCTTATACATTAACAGAACTATGTCTTATTTGGACTTTTTGTAATCTTTGAATAATTTCTAATGTGATGGAATTGAAAAATATAAATATCCTTCCAGCACATGATAAATAATAAATAAGATAGTCAACAAAATATTTCAACCCTCCCCTCCGTGCGAGCAGAGACGGAAGATTTACGTTTGATAGATTTTTTGTTCCCTCGATATACACTCTTTCTATCCATCTATCTCTCTAATGCATATCTACCTAACTCCCTTATACATTAACATAACTATGTCTTATTTGGACTTTTTGTAATCTTTGAATAATTTCTAATGCGATGGAATTGAAAAATATAATATCCTTCCAGCACATAGATAAATAATAAATAAGATAGTCAACAAAATATTTCAACCCTCCCCTCCGTGCGAGCAGAGACGGAAGATTTACGTTTGATAGATTTTTGTTTTGTTCTGTTCCCTCGATATACACTCTCTTTCTATCTATCTATCTCTCTAATTCATCTACCTAACTCCCTTATACATTAACATAACTATGTCTTATTTGGACTTTTTGTAATCTTTGAATCATTTCTAATGTGATGGAATTGAAAAATATAATATCCTTCCAGCACATAGATAAATAATAAATAAGATAGGCTACATGAAAATACATGGGAATCTGTAAAAGGTCTACTGAATCATAATTTTATTTTATGACATGTTTTGTATTCCTTGACTTGAGGCAACACAGCTTACTTACTCCTAAGAATATGAGAATCAACAGAAAGCCTACTAGTTCATACATGTCCTACACACAGCCAGATAATATGGCTAACTTGAACTTTACCGGGAAGGAAATTCACAATGCTGTGATTACTTAAATGGAGAGATTGTACCCACATGACAAGGATAATGGTTTTATTGTAAAGACACAACACAATCGATACAATAATATAATTTTCTGTCATGTGTAAAATTTCTTGACCTTACCTGCATTCTGACCCCCAGACCATTCACCCGAGGCCGCAGCCAGACCCCAGCTGTTGAAGTAGAGGCGTCCACAGCTAGACTTATCCTACGTAAGGCTGTGGCGGGACTCCTGGCTCACACCGGCTACACCGATACCTCAGAGTCTGTCCTGCGTCTAGTCACTGACATCGCCCATCATATGCTCACTCGTCTCTGTGGAACCCTGCGTGCCAATACAGACCTGCTCTTACTCACTGATCGCTGCCCTTTCCATGTAAGTCCTGTTGTTTGTATATTTATCTGTCTATCTATCTATTACCTGACGCCGTGATCCCCGAAGGGGTGACCACGAACGAAACGCCCCCATGCACCTCTGTCCCCAGTCAGTCGACGCCCCTCCTCCCAACCAGCACCGCCTTCATCCATATACTTCTTCACTCCATCCTTCCACCTCTCTTTCGGTTTACCTCTCCCTCTCTGTCCTTCCACCTCGCTCTCGTACACCCTCTTAGTAATTCTCTCGCTTTCCATACGTTCCATATGGCCGAACCATCTCAAGGTGTTCCTTTTCACACTTTCCAGCACATCTACCTCCACACCACACCTCCTTCTTACTTCCTCATTCGTCTGTCTATCCCTCCATGTAACTCCGCACGCACTTCTCAAGTAACTCCTCTCACTCTTGGCCTGAGTTTCTCCACCAACGTCTATGCTTCGCTTTTGTGAGTCTGTGTCGGGATTACCACACTGTCATACAAGGAATTCTTCACTTCCATACTGACCACCCTATTTCTTGTTACTACTTTCAGCGTTCACCCTATTTCTTGTTACTGCTTTCAGCGTTCCTACAACCCTCTTCCCCTGTTGCACCCTCTCCCGCACTTCTACCTCCATACTCCCATCTTTACTCAGCACACTGCCCAGATACTTAAATGAGCTGACAGTCTCCATAGTCTGACCATTCAACTTCACCTCACATTCTGTGGCTTCACCCCTTTCGAAGACTATAACCTTGCTCTTCCCCGCAATTACCTTCAGATTCCGTTTTTTGCACACTGTTCTAAGCATATTTACCAGACCCTGCAACTCCCATTCAGTATCGCTCATCAGAACTGTATCATCAGCAAACAGCAGTACAGGTAGCTTCCACTCGTTTCCCCTCCCTTATCAGCGATACACCAACATCCACTGCTCTTGCTTGTATTTCTTTCATAACTCCATCCATATATACAGTAAACAACCACGGAGACATCACACACCCCTGTTTCACCCAACATTCAGATCAAAGAACTCGCTCTGCTCATTCTCCACACATACTGCTGCCTTTGCACCCTCATACATGCTCTTCACTGCTTTCAGCAACTTGCCATCTATTCCGTATATTCTAAGTACTTTCCACGTACCTTCTCTATCCACAATATTTGTATGGCTCTTATATATTGTATCCTGTATCTGATCACCGATAATGCCCATTACGTGCTCACTCATCTCTGTGGAGCCCTGTGTGCCAATACACACCTTCTGCTTCTTACTGATCATTGCCCCTTCCACGTAAGTTCTGTAGTTTATTTCCTAGATACCCGCTGGGGACAAGGGGTTTAGAATATGCCTCACATGCCTCCTGCGTGTCGTAAATGGCAACTAAAGAGGTTGGGTCGGTTGGGCTTGCTACCTTCCACCCGGGAAAATCTAACTGCAATGAATAACAAAAGAATAGCCTTGGACACAGACTGTTGAAGACCACCGACCGGCTAAGGATTGCGACGTGGAATTTAAGAGGCGTGAATGATGGCACAAAAGAGAGACAGGTTCTGGATTTTATTTTATTATTTTTTTTATTTTTATTTTTATGTGAATGAGGGAGATAAAAGGCATAACTGCCTGCAGCGAGAGCCTCCCCCAGATTTGAAATCGTGACAGGGCCAAAATCAAGGGACGTTCGAGCTAAAATGCCTGGACACACGGAGTTTGAAGCAATTTAAGTCATAGGAAGAGGGAAAGACTGATTCTGTGAGAGTTCCAGAGGTCAGCAGTTGAATAGAAGAAAGTCTTAGAATAGCGTTTCACTCTTTGGTTGAAGAGTTGCACAGAGTAGGGGTGGGATTGTGTTGCAAGGCGGGTACTACGTACCCTACGTAGAGGAGGTGGTATACACTGGGAAAGCTCCGAGAAACACTGATTATTGTAGTAGCAATAGAATAGCGAGAGAGATGCAACATTGCGGCGAAGAGAGAGAGATTGCAGAGAGTTGGTGAGTGGACGGGAGTTAATTATACGAAAGGCTTTCCTTTCTACTTTGTCTCTAAGTGCGGTGTGAGATGATCCTCCCCACACATGTGAACAATACTCAATACAAGGACGCACTGTGCCCCTGTACAAAGCAAGAAGCTGCGCAGGGGTAAAGAACCCCTTGAGGCGGTTGAGCACACCCAGCTTCTGGGAGTTTGCCTTGGCAAGACTGGTAATATGGTCCTTCCAAGTGAGAGCAGAAGAAAAAGAGACACCGAGAATATTGAGGGAAGATGAAGGGTTGATTTTTGTATTGTTGAAAAATAAAGAAAAGTCCTCTGAAGGTTTTTGACAGGTAGTAAGATGGATAAATTGGGTCTTGGAAGCATTAAATGCAACAAGGTTTTCTCTACCCCAATTGGAAATAGTAGCTAGATCAGAAGATAAGTGTTTTATGATTTCATTACGTTTGTTTTTGAGGGATTGCTGGCTGGGGCGTTCTGGAAAACTAATTGAGTAGTGTAAGGTAGAGTCGTCTGCATATGAATGGATGGGACTGGATATACAGTTGAGAAGATCATTTATGAAAATTAGAAAGAGAATAGGAGATATGACAGAACCCTGAGGAACACCTGAGTTGATTGGATGAGGAAGTGAGCGATGGCCGTCCACAACCACAGCTATGGAACGGCCGGAAAGGAAATTAGAGACAAAGGCACAGATGGAGGAATAGAAACCGAAGGAGGGTAGTTTGGAAATTAAAGATTTGTGCCAGACTCTATCGAAGGCCTTCGATATGTTTAGTGCAACAGAAAAAGTCTCACCGAAGTTCCGAAAGTTGGATGACTAAGAGTTAGTAAGATATGAAAGAAGATCACCAGTAGAGCGACCCTTAAGGAAGCCATTCTGGCGATCTGAGAGCAGATTATGAGAAGTGAAATGCTTAAGAAATTTGGAAGCAAGAATAGTTTCAAAGACTTTAGAGATACAAGAGATGAGAGCAATTGGACAATAGTTGGAGGGCTGAGAGCGGTCACCCTTCTTTGGGACAGGTTGAATGAGAGCAAACTTCCAGCAAGAAGGGAAGACGTTAGAGGAGAGACAGAGACGAAAGAGTTTGCCTAGGCAGGGGGTCAGCACGGAAGCACAGTTTTTTAGTACAACAGGAGGAACACCGTCCGGATCGTACGCCTTCTTAGTATTAAGCCCAGAGAGGGTAGAAAGTACATCTTTAGAAGAGATTAGGATATTAGGCATAAGTTGCATAAGTATAAAGGAGTACAAAGGAAATCAAGCAACAACAGATCTAGTGACCCTTCTAGGCTTCTTGTCCTCCAAAACACTGAGGATCAAGTGTCCAAACAGTGGTTTAGAGTGGGTAAGGGAACATTGGAAAGGGAACTAATGTCCGTGGCAGGATTAGGAAGTTAGTAGGGGACAGATGGGTTAGTAACTGAGGGGAGGATACAATAAAGTTATTCATTTACAAATGCAGTCAGTCGCGGGTTTGATGCGAGATATTTGTCTATGCAGAGTTTAAATGAATCAACGGTGCTGCAGTCTATAACGTCTCGGGGAAGCCCATTCCACAAGTTGACAACTCGATTGAAGAAGAAATTCTTAGATTCGTGCGAGTTAAAAGATTTACCAATAATTTTGCAACCGTTTCCCCACGTGTAATTAGATTGGTTGATAGTGAAGTACAGTACTTACTACAGTTCATATTGTCGATGCCTTTGATGATTTTGAACACTTGAATTAAGTCACCTCTTAATCTGCGCTGGGTTAAAGGAAATAGATTTAATTCTCTAAGACGCTCTTCGTATGGTTTGTTCTTTAGGCTAGGTATCATTTTGGTAACTCTACGTTGAACTCGTTCTAGCTTGTTTATATCTTTTTGGTAATAAGGGCACCAGGATTGAACGCAGTATTCCAGAAGAGGGCGGACTAAGGAATTGTAAAGGGTTAGGATAACTTCTTTGGATTTATGCTCAAATGACCTGTCTATAAAGCCAATTATTTTGTTTGCCTTCTTAACAACTTCTGAACATGGCGGGTGCCCAACCCCGAAAGGGGTTGAAATAGGGGAGCTATCCCCCCGCCAAAGGCGGCTTTCTAGGGCCTTTCCTAGCTGATGCTGAGAGGATTGGGTTCTTGTCATGTGGTGATGGGCTGGTCTATCAGAGTGAGAACTGAGCAATCTCTGCCATACCCATAGCTTACTCTGACTATTCCTTTTACTTATATATTTTCTAGATCTCAAGTGACGGCGTCTCTTCCGTGGATTGACCTTCCAATCTACCAAGATTGGAAGCCAAAGCGTCACATTTTTCCTTTGCCCCTCAACTTTCTCTTCATAATTGCTGAGGGGCACAGGGCCCTGGGTGGGACTTCGGTTTCCCGGGCGTTCCCGCACCCTCCTCAGCTCCCCGCCATGGAGTGCCTTCGGTCACCCAGGCTTTATTGTGGTCGGCAGGGAGGGTTCTGTGGGGGCGCTCGGTTATGGCCTTGGCCTTCACAATGTTCAGAAGTTGTTGTTGTTCCCCAAGCTGCCTGGCCGAACAGCCCCAAGGCCCCGAGCAAGTTGACTCGGTTTTAGGTTACTCGATATTGTTACTCCCAGATCGGTTTCTCTGTTTACATTCTTAAGCTGAGTGCCATTCATCGAATAGTTTGCTTTCTCATTTAGGTATCCGATATGTAGTACTTTACATTTATCCGCATTGAAACTCATTTGCCATATTTGGGCCCAACATGACAATTTATCTAGATTGTGTTGCATATCATCAACTTGTTCTTTTGAGAGTACGCTATTTGCAATTTTTGTATCGTCAGCAAATTTTGAGATTGTACAGGTGAGACCCTCATCTATGTCATTGATATAAATTAGAAAGAGAATTGGTCCTAGTACCGATCGCTGGGGTACCCCGCTACTTACATTGGTCCATTTAGATGCCTTACCGTTTATGACTACTCTTTGCTTTCTGTCGCTGAGCCAATTTTCTATCCATTTCAACACACCGTCTTGTATTCCATGCGCTTTTAGTTTTAGCAGTAAACGTTTGTGGGGAACTTTGTCAAAGGCCTTTTGAAAATCAAGGTATATGATATCTACAGCTTTACTCTCATCGTAGAGGTTGAGGATATCGTGGAAGAAGTCTAAGAGGTTTGTTAAACAGGAACGTTTTTTACGAAAGCCGTGTTGAGTATCTTTAAGTATGTTATTTTCCTCTAAGTGATTTACGAGTCTGTCTCGTATGACCGTTTCTAGCATTTTACATACAACTGAGGTTAAGCTAATTGGACGATAGTTACTGGGTAGGGATTTGCTGCCTTTTTTTAATATCGGTGTTACGTTGGCTAGCTTCCACTGATCAGGCATAGTTCCAGACTGCAAGGATTTATTGAATAGTAATGTCAGTGGTTTGGAGAGCTCATCCTTAGCTTCCTTTAGAACTCTAGGCGAGATTGTATCAGGTCCAGGCGTTTTAGTTACCTTGAGTTTATATAAACAATTCAATACTTCTCTCTCTGTAACGGTGATATTGCTTAGAACATCTGAATTATCAATCTGAATCGGCGATGGTGTAGGGATATCACTGAGGTCTTCTGTTGTAAAAACTGATGCAAAGAAGGTATTGATGGCATTACTCATTTGTACTTCGTCTTTGGTGTATTCTCCATTTTCATCGACTAACGGTCCAACAGTTGAAGTAACTACTTTTTTCTTTCTGATATAACTATAGAATTCTTTTGGGTTTGTTTTACTTTGATTCGCAATATGTAACTCTAGGGTCTTTTTACTTTCCTTAATTAACTTTTTGGCTTTGCTTCGTAGCTCTACAAATTTCACCCGTTCTTCGTCTTTTGTGAGGAATTTAATCTATCATTAGCAAAATTTTTAGCAAGCAGACAGTTTGAAATATCTTTATTTGGGCTTATTATTATGGCCTGGACGCCGTATTTTCGATGGTATGCAGTCTTGCACTGCTTTTAGGTAAGTGGTTTCGAATAACTTCCAAGATGTATTTATGTCGTTATTATTAATTAAAAAGCTCCAGTCAGTTTCTTTAAACATAGCTCTAAGTTTATGAAAGTTTGCTTTCTTGAAATTAGGGACTTTTTCGATGCTACTATTTGGTTCGTTACAAGTAAACTTTAAAGTGAAAGTTATCGTACGATGGTCGCTGTTACTGAATTCATCACCAACATTCAAATTCTCTATTAATTCTTCTTTTGTTGCAAGTACAATGTCAAGAACGTTATTACCACGGGTCGGCGTTCGAACAAATTGATAAAGCGAACTCTCTTGCAAGTTCGTATACAAGTCATGTCCGGAGTGTGAAGTAAGAGTATCGTAAGAGTAGGAGAGAGGGGGGTGGAGAGGGAGGAACAGCACCGGAATCATACAAGGTGGAGTTTCTAGCAAAAGTTTGAGCGAAGAGTTCACCTTTGTCAGAGGAAGAAGTGATGGTTGTGCCATCAGCGTGGAAAAGGGGAGGGAAAGACGAGGAAGACAAATTGTTGGAGAGGTTTTTGGCTAGATGCCAGAGAGCTTGGGAAGAGCTAGAGTTTGATAGTTCTATCTATCTGACGCCGCGATCCCCGAAAGGGTGGCCACGAACGAACCGCCCATTTGCACCTCTGTCCCCAGTCAGTCGACGCCCCTCCCCCCAACCAGCACTGCCTTCGTTCATGTACTTCCTCACTCCATCCTTCCACCTCTCATTCGGTCTACCTCTCCCTCTCTGTCCCTCCACCTCGCTCTCGAACACCCTCTTAGTCATTCTCTCGCTTTCCATATGTTCCATATGGCCGAACCATCTCAAGTTGTTCCTTTTCACACTTTCCAGCACATCTACCTCCACACCACACCTCCTTCTTACTTCCTCATTAGTCTGTCTATCCCTCCATGTAACTCCGCACGCACTTCTTAAGTAATTCATTTCCACTGCTCTCACTCTTGGTTTGAGTCTCTCAACCAACGTCCATGATTCGCTTCCGTAAGTCAGTGTCGGGATTACCACACTGTCATGCAAGGACGTCTTCACTTCCATACTGACAACCCTAGGGGTTGGCGGCACACATTGGCGGAAGGCGGATGCAAGTTTTTGAGGCTCCGGCATATGTTCATGGGAATGGATAAGTAATTCACGGAATATCGAGTGCATACGGGGCTAGCAAGGAGAGGAAGGATTTGTGAAGTGTTTGGAGGATATTATAGGTTTGACTCCTGTAAGGAGATAAAGAAAACTTAATATTTAGTAGTGGCCCCGTAATCATTGACGAACATGCCTATTACATAAGGCATCCTCTTCAAACACTAATCCGCCGTAGTTTGAATCTACCGCGCAGAGCATTTAAAAAAACTGAGGAGCCTTCATCATGAGCGCACGCGACCTCACTCATGGCTTCAGTCATTATGAATTGGGTTCTCACTACGAAAAAACTTCGTATAAAATAAAAACAAAAAGAAAATAAGAATAACTATCCAATAAGCTTTCCATCATATCGTGGATGTACTTGTGTGGATCTTTGACCAGACGCTGATTCAGGCGTCATTCTTCCTTCACTGACATATCAAGTAAACCAAAATCCTTAATACATCAACGAATGGGAAGGGGATGGTCGGGAGGGCCCCAGTCGTCAATGATTACGGGGCCACTACTAAATATTAGGTTTTCTTTATCTCCTTACAGGAGTCAAACCTATAATTTATTAGTGGCCCCTCCATCATTGACGAACATGCCTGATTTCTAAGACTGGAGGGGGACATTCGTAATCATATCATAACTCTAGCAAAGCAGATAATCAACAACCACATAGTATTCTTACTTTGAAAATATATTTAAATACGGCTCAGACCATATAAATACAAAAAAGGGGTTCAAGCAGGTGCGTGCTTCAAAGAAGCCTGCTTGACAAAAAAGGGTAACTCTGGAGATTCTGTGAACAGATCTGTAGTTACAAAGGCACCCCACTCAACGAGTGGTGACAAAAATAACAAGTTATAAGTTTACATGTGCACATAATAAACCCCATAATATTCGTGAAAATAATTTGCAAAAGATCTCCACTGTTTAATACTAAATTGCTTTCACAGCTAAAACTACTATAACAACCCCGTTGTTTTGTACTAACATTGTACTAGCACAATTTCTTGCAGAGAAATTTTCATATCACAACCATAAATTGTATCACAGCTCTTACACTCCGGCGGGGTCTAGGGTGTCCTATGTTACACTGACTGCACCCCCCCCCCCCTTTCCTTGAAAGTAAACAAAAGTGACTGAAGGGCCTTCTAGACCCTCTGCCTTAAAGCTATACATGGTAAGGAAGGTTTGTCTAGAGCAACTGACAAGTATCTAGTCAAAAATGTATGATTAGACGCCCACACCCCCGCTCTGCCTGCTTCGTTGGTTTCACTTTTGAACACGTGCGGGGGCTGACGGAGGCGGCAGGAGGGGAGTGCATGCCCGCATGCCCGCCCTTCCTGCCGCCCCCAACTAATTGTAGTGGGCCCTATCATTTCTCATCCTTTCTGTTTTCCGTTTTTCCCTTCTTCCCGCTGCCCCCTCCTTTGGGAGCACCGTGACTGTCATGAGGTAAACGACCGTACTCACTCTTTGGTTTCGTTGGAGGGTGTTGTGGGTCGGCAATCCCTACACCCGTCGAACTGTGGTACCCGACGTGTTAGAGCGAGGGGAAACTTTTATGCCAAACCCTAACCCTTGTGCTGGGGCGGCGATCGACGGATCGACGGCCCTTAAGGTGCATTAGTCGGGGTGTATATCTGCAAGAATTCCTAGGGCGGTCGTCCCGTCCTCTAATTGTGGCTCCATGGTGGGTTTGGAATCTGACTCAGATGAATTTAGAAATATTCGTCCTATGGAATCTAAAATTGCCCCCTCCGACGCCGACCCCTGCGAGAAATTGGACTGCCTCAAGGACCCTTCCCCTGCTGCCAACAGTGCCGGAGTTCCCCACTCAGGCATGGCACCCACAGACCTTGGCAAACCTCCTAAGGATACTGTGACGAATTCTCCATCGTCGGGTATTGCGATCCATCAGGTGATCTCCCCGGCATCAATTTCTATGCACAGTACTGCCTCTGTGATCAATAATAGTGACGACAACCCCACAGTCTCGACTTTAACTTCTAAATTACCAGATTATGATTCTAGCCTTAGCCTACCTCTTCATTCCGTTGACAACCTTAATGAAGAACCTCGCATGCCCTCAGCTGACACCCCTACGGATGCTTCTTGCATCCCTGACCCGTCTGTGACTCCATCTGTTACCATCTTCCCTCCGGATGCAGGATCTACTACCTCAATTGAACCTGCTTCTGTACCTCCACGATCTCAACGAGCCATTGATGCAGGTACAGGAAAAGACCTTGCCGGTATTTCCTCTGCCATTCACACGCTTCAACCGTTCGTACCTTCGCATAACCGACAAAGGCGTAAACGTAACACGTATACCCCTGCTTCGAAGGACACTTATAACGCTATGTTCAGTCCCCCTGATTGGTCACGGTTTTTCACGGTCTCTGGTGAACCTATGGATGATTTCAGTCTATACGATACTCTCGCACAAGATATTGGTGACTTCACCATGCATGCTGTTGGATCGGCCAAGCGCATGATTGAGGTGAAAACACAGGAGCAATCAGAAGCCTTACAAGCCTACCTCGACACCCCCAACGACAGATACACAGGTAAACCAGATGAATTCCTGAATCAGTGTACTGGCACGGTTGTGCTCCCTTCCGACTTCGAATTTGCTGATCAGAGCTTTACAGACTCAACCAATCGTATCTTAAAATTATTGCAAAGAACTGACCCCACTGTTGTTAAAGTTGACACTTATACTGCTCCTCAGCGTGGAAATCGGCCCCCACTATGCATTGTCAAAATCTATTTTAAGCGCCATGACCTCCCTATGCATGTCCGTCTTGCAGGTCGCCAACTGCAGGTACGAAGGTATGTTAACAAGCCGAGACAATGCACAAATAGCTGGAAGCTTGGGCATTCAACCCCACGGTGTCGGGCTCTCAATGCTCGTTGCTTAAATTGCGGCTCAGAACAACATGCTCTCAACAATTGTCAAGCCAGCGTGCCCCATTGTGCAAATTGTGACGGGTCCCACAAAGCCAATGACAGAACATGCCCGTACTTTGCGTTTCATCGTGATGTATTACATTTACAGGCCACAAAAGGACTCCCATTCCGGTCTGCTGCAGCACAATTAAGGCAGGAAGGTAAATCTCCTCCATATCGACGGTATGAATCAACTACACCCGCTGACTCCTCTGACCACCAGCGTCCAGAGCAGCCTCCGGCACCACCTATTAGCCCACAACATTACCCCACCAATGATACCTTCCGTTTAGTTCACCTTAACTCCCCGGACCTATCCACCTCTAACAGGTTCGAGGGATTTACTAACTTGACCGATGATACTGAGTTTTGGAACATGACTGCCGGAGAGAACCTCATGGACTGTAACACAGTACCAGATATAGAGACTTCTCCCCAATCTCACTCCACCCAGTCGCAGCCTCGGAAAAAGCGTAAGGTTGCAAGTCCTATCCGGTCATTATCCCGGACCTCGAAACTCGGTTCCACCACACAGAAGTGGGTTATGCCTACCCACGATCCGGACTGTGGCTGCCATAACTGCGGCCGATTCTTTCTACTTCAGCACAAGACTTCTACCCGTACAGTACTCACCGAACATCTTCACAAATTTCTTTCTAAGCGAGCTCCAGCGGAAGATGCTCAAATTCACCCGACTCCTTGTTATTGTGTCACCCATATTTGTGAATCTGATCCTACGCCCAAGGACTTGATGCAGAGATTCCTGAAGGACAATAACCTGTTGGATTCTGACTTGACTAATATAGAGCTATCACAATCCCGATTGATGTTCACCAACCTCCTGTCAATGTGCGTACCACCCTCACCACGCCTGATCCTCCCTGTAACCTTGAGCGACATGTTCCGTTAGCCGCTCCCCACTGCCCAGATCCCGATGCTCCCAAACCTAGGGACATTCCCCCACAAACTCCTGCTAACCCTACGACACCATCATCTGACGAACCTTCGATAAAGACTCATCATACCCCGAGCCCCTCACAATCTCCTGTATTGATATGTCACACCAATATCCCACCTGACAAATGTGGATGTCCAATTTGTTTCCGTAATTACATCACACCCCATATCTGTGCTACGGATCCCTGCCTCCTTGCTCGGACGCAGGAATTTGTCACCACACGTACACTTCCCCCTAACCCTGATGGAGATGTTACCTCCGCTTATCTATTTATGAACACTCTGCGCCAAAAACTCCTCCACTGCCCCACCCTTGTTCCTAAACTAGTCACACAATTCACAGCTATTTCTGAAAAATTTACAGACCTTACATCTACCCCTTCACCTCCATCCACACAACCCTCTCCACACTCACAACCTTTACCAGACTCTCTTCAAGAGACCACTATTGTCGTTGACTCTGACAATCCTATTCTTGATGGCATATAACATTTTGCAATGGAATATAAACGGATACCAAACTCGCCTCCGTATGGGAGAATTACAACGATTACTTAAATTATATTCACCATTGTGCATTTGCCTCCAACATGTAGGCAATTTTGTTGTCCCCCCCAGGCATTATACTGTTGCTGCTAGCTCCCCTATAACCCCTTCACATCTCCGAACAGCCATCCTTGTGCACTATAAGTGCGTATTTATTAGTGGCCCCTCCATCATTGACGAACATGCCTATTACATAAGGCATCCTCTTCAAACACTAATCCGCCGTAGTTTTGAATCTACCGCGCAGAGCATTTAAAAACTGAGGAGCCTTCATCATGAGCGCACGCGACCTCACTCATGGCTTCAGTCATTATGAATTGGGTTCTCACTACGAAAAAACTTCGTAAAAAATAAAAACAAAAAGAAAATAAGAATAACTATCCAATAAGCTTTCCATCATATCGTGGATGTACTTGTGTGGATTTCTGACCAGACGCTGATTCAGGCGTCATTCTTCCTTCTCTGCTCTGCGCTCAGCCCGCCTGGACGTGCCTCCCCACGCTCCGCTGGTTCCGCGTTCGTTGCGTCCCTAGTGAGTTTTTTCTCATTTGTTTACTCCAGGATGTATCGAGTAAGGTTAGGATAGGCGTAGCAGGAGTGTCCTGGGCTGGTTGCCCGCAGTGCAGTGTATTTTGGGTCGAGTGTATGGGGCATCTATTTCGGATGTACCCTCGTGGTCACGTTGTGGACATGTGAACTTTTTCACAGTTGAGTTAGTTTGTGATGCAGGCGGCTTTCACTACGCGTTAATTATTGCTGCCTTTTATCTTTCTGATGAGGTAAGCTGTTTTCTGACGTTCCCAGCGTATTTTTCTTCACTTAGTGAAGTTTTTTCTGGGTCCCGAGTCAGTCTTCCCTGGGTTGGAAGTTATTGCTCGGTGGTGTGTTGGCGGTGGTTCCTGTTGTGATATTTCCAGTGTGTGTATATTTCAACTGTTTTTTATGCCGTCTGCCTAGGCCTAGCCAGCCGCTCGTAGCTTTGCCACATGTACTAGTGTTATTATTATTTTATAAATATGCCCTACTGTGTCATGTGTATCCGGGTTTTAGTTGTGTATTGGCTAATTCCTCGGACTATAATTGTTTCCTGGTTTAGTTGTGTATTGGCTAATTCCACGAATTATGTTGTGACCTTGGGTTAGCCGTGCGTGGCTATCCTCGTGTCGTGTGTTGTTCAGATGGTATCTGTTCAGGGTGGGTTTCCTTCCGGCGGGTTTTTTCTCGGTTTCACCGTGAAAAAATCCTGGCCGAGAGCAGTGTTGGGCCACACGTGGTTGTTGACACTGGCTTGTATCCCCGGCGGGTGGGGTGTCTGTGGCTCTCCAGGACTGCGTCTCTGTGGGTGCCTGGTTTCAGGCCTCCTTTGATTCCCGGCGGGATGGCTGTACCCATCCATATAAAACGGCGTCCTTGTGGACATACGTTTTAGGAGTTTTTTCTACCTGGTTTTACGACAACCACATGAAAAAACCTAGCTGTTGTTTAGGCTTTCCTCCCCGGCGATCTTTTACAAAGAAGCGGGGACAGGAACTTATGGGGTTAACTTTTAAAACTTCTCACCCGGCGGGTGCACCTGGGTAGGGTGAGATGAACGACTTAGGTCTTCCAGTTAGTTAACCAATCCATTATAGTGATACTCTGTGTATCGCTGCCTTTACTATTTACGGCGATTGAAGGTTCAATTAGGTTATATATCGATTCTCACACCCGGCGGGTGCTCCTAGGTGGAGGAATTAGGAATTTTACAAAATTCATTTTAACCTATTTAATTTAGTGATACTATCAGGTATCGCCGCCTTCGATCTTACGGCGATCTTTTGGGACAATTCGTTAAACATTAGATCTCGTATCATCCTGCCCTGGGCTATTCTACTATAATAATTCAAGGGCCGGTGTCTTTTTGGGGGGTTGCTTTGTTACAAAATTGAATCTTGAGACAGTCACCTCCTCCGAGAGACTATAAGGGCCATGCTGGACCATTATATCAGAGGGTATTCTTCACTTTCTTTAGCAAAAGATTTGTTTAGACTTTACACCCCGCCGTGTGGCGAGATGTGTTAGTTGTGTCTTTGCATCTCGTTACCCGGCGGGTTATTAACACTGGTGTGCGATCATGTTGGATTACCCTTATGAGCATTAATTCCTGGAAATTTTCTTGTTTTTTCCAGAGCTGAGCTCCGGCGGACCAATACAGACCCGGCGGTAGTTTTCACCCACCAGTCTCTGTCATGGCTACCGTGGCCCCAGTTTTTGCCCTGTGCATTACCCCTACTTGTGCTGGTATCCCTATTTTTGCACACACCCTTTGCATAAGGTGTGTTAAATGTCTAGACCGTTCAAGGGGTCTCTGGGTGATGCATAATTGTTCCTTTTGTTCTCAATTAGCTGCTAAAGTCCTTTGTGATAACGATAAGACCGCGGCGGTAGCGTTGAGAGAGGTTCGACAACAAATGTCGGCCTACACTACCATTGTCGCGCATAAGTCACTTCAATGTGACAACGTCCCACTTTGGGATAGATTGCTGTCAGAACACCCTCCCCCTAAACGTTCCTCTAGAGTCACGAGTGTTAAGCCGATGGAGACTAGTCAGGGTTCTGTATCGTCTGCGACTACAACTAAACGCCCGAGAGAGCCTACACCCCGGCATCCGCCTCCTCGTCGCAGGCGAGATCTAGGTCAAGGTCACCTCTCAGACAACAGTCTTCTAGTCGGGCCTCTTCGCCGGAGAGTAAGAAGAGTAAGACGGAAGATTCCACCAGTGGTCACGGCGGAGATTCTTCCAGATCTAAGACTAGTTCGCGGTCACACCGCAGCCATAAATCCTCAAAAAAGGATTCACATCGGAAGTCCTCTCGACATTCCCCTAAGTCTAGTGCATCTCATCGTACCTCTACACCTGACAAAGTTTGTGTTAGGGCCTCTGAGTCCAGTGCAGCACCTGTCCCTAAAGAGGAGTTGCCAATTAATATTTTAACCCTGGAAATGGAAAGTTCAGGAGGGTCAATAATTGAGAATGTTTCAGACTCTCAAGAGAGCGTAGGCCAGGGCCTTGGTGTTTGGCGGTTTGCCCAACCACGGTCTGACCACCCACGTCCGACTCATACGAGTCACACAGTAGCCGACGTCCACAGGGACGCGGCGACCCCATCCTCTATCCCAGACTTATCTTGGAAACAAGGTACCCCTGCCTCGGCGGGGTCTTCTCAGGAGGATCGGGAGGTAAAAGACGAAGTTTCAATAATTTCGGATATGGAAGGACAAGGGTCAGGCTCAGGCTTGGACGCCGCAAGAGATAATAATGATTCTCCTATAAGTTCTTCATCTAACCAGTTTGTTACAGCACAAGAAATTGATGGGTTGCTTACTCATGCTTTATCTAAATTTTTTGGTCAGCAACAAGAAAA
This sequence comes from Paralithodes platypus, assembly GCA_032716605.1. Taxonomy (NCBI): domain Eukaryota; kingdom Metazoa; phylum Arthropoda; class Malacostraca; order Decapoda; family Lithodidae; genus Paralithodes; species Paralithodes platypus. The sequence goes on from CM064528.1 coordinate 42,041,899, forward strand.
CCCCACAATGGACTTGGGGGCTCCCTCGACAAGCTCTACGGTACGGCCTCTGATGACGTCAATTGATTTATCTAAGATTCCTAACCCTCCTACTCTGTCACCTGCAAGGAGCACTAAGCCTGCCACGGCGGCATTGACAACTTCAAATGTCAGGGTCATAACGGATGTTAATCCACCCCCTCTAGACAAAGCACCTCTTAGAAAGGTAGCTATGCCCCTCCTTTATGGGCCAGACGAGTCATGGGTTCTTTTGAACCCCTCTAAACCAGAGCTTGCCCAACCTACCTTGTCAGGGGAACTCCCGGTACCGCGTGAGTGGTTTATCCAGGGCAACAAGTCAAAGAAATTAAGGGCCATGGATGCCTTAGGTAATGTTCTGGACGTAAACATTAAGGCTATACCTAGTTATTATCACCAGGATTATTTTGTGTATGCTTCTAAGCCTGCTTTACCCCCTGCCTCAGCTTTAAAACTATTTTCAGACTGGTCTAAGCTGGATGGGTTTAATGATATTAAGACTCTGTCAGCTCTTACTCCTGAACTAGATTTACGGACCGTCACAGACGACGCAGCTAATCCAGTTTTGAAGGTGGGACAGTTGGGTCCAGGACCTTGGGTGGATTGGGAGGTAGAGGCTCAAAACTTTGCAACCACTTTCACTTCTAAATCTTCCCACCAGATCCCTCAGGACTCACATTCATGGTTTTCCATGCCGGTGGGTTCTGCCGGCGGAGTCCCGGCGGCTTTGTTTGCATTCCTAGCTGCCCCTAAGATTAATCTTTGTGAACTGAAGGACCCGTTCACTACCCCTACCCCTACTCACCTAGACAGAGAATTTAGGCTACGAGGAAAAGCTTTTCGCCTGTTTTCACAGTACATAGTATCTCAGCAGGTGGCTAAGTCTTTACTACGATCTACTCAGGCAATCGCAGACGCGGATGCTCGAAGATCGGTTGAGTTATCCCGGCGACTGATTCTTCAGTCGTCAATCCAATCCTTAGGTGACATACGCACCGCCTTGCTTGAGGCGGTGCGAGCACGACAAGATCTTAGGATGTCGTTAGTTCGCAAGCTACCTGAGCGCATTGCTAACCAGGTGGTGATGTCACCAGTACTTACCCCTTCTTTAATGTCCCCTGAAGTATGGCGAACGGTGTTCAATATGGCACAGGCCGTTAAGCACAGTCCCACCCCTTCTAAGAAACCTGCATTTAACTTCCCCAAACCCAGGCCTACTACTAAAGCCCAGCCAGGGGGATCTAAACCATTTCTTCCGCCTAAGTCCTCCCACTCCCCCCAGGGTCAGTACAGGCATAGACAGAATAGGTTTTCAGGTCAGAGAGGACGCGGCCAAAATAAACCAGGTCAGGGCCAGTCTTCGACCAACACCAGCCAGCCGGCGAAGCGGCCAGCACCAACCCCACCATCAAAAAACTAAAGTCTCTCTCACTCCCGGCGCCTACCTTAAGGCCGGAGGAACCGAGGGTAGTACAGCCGGTGAACCCTTGTCTGCTAACTGGGTCGTTCCGAACGTGTCACCAAGCATGGCCGTTAAACACTTGGGCACGGATGGTGGCACGCAAAGGTATCACTTGGCAGTGGCTCCGGCGACCTCGATTACGTCAGCCGACAACGGCGAATTTTGTTTCTTTAGAGGTGGAGTCACTAGCCCAGGAAATGATTGCCAAGAATGTCATCATCCCGGTCCCCCCAAATTACCCTGTATTCACGTCCAAACTATTTTTGGTTCCCAAAAGGGACAGTGTTCAGATGAGGCCGGTCGTAGACCTGTCTTATCTGAATCTTCACATTCACAACGAATCTTTCAGAATGTTAACAGTACACCAAATCAGGCTAACACTTCCGCCGGGAGGTTGGATGTGTTCACTAGACCTGACAGACGCCTATTGGCACGTATCGGTCAACAAAAGATTTCAAAGGTTTTTGGCCTTACGGATCAGGCACCAAAATTTTGTTTTTCAGAGGATGCCGTTCGGTTTGAACCTAGCACCTCGATTATTCACAAAAGTCCCCGGCAAGCCCTGATGCCATTGTTAAAACAAGGGATCAGAGTGTTGTGGTATCTGGACGACTGGCTGGTGGTGGCAGAGACACAACAATTATGCATAAAACATGTCAATATCATTTTGAATCATGTCAAAACTCTAGGCTTCAAGGTAAATCTGGTAAAGTCAAACCTTGTTCCCTCACGAGTAATTCAGTGGATAGGGCTGGTCTGGGACACCGCCGCTCTCACTCTGAGTCAGAGTGTGGACAATCGCAACAGGTTTCGCAGGAAACTGTTCAGGTTTCTTCACAGTCTGACTACGACACGGAGGGTCTGGGAGTCTCTGGTCGGCTCTCTCAACTGGATTCAACTAACTGTCAAGTTGGGCCGGTTGAAAGTAAAACGATTAATATTGGAAGGCAACAAATATTTCCCGCTCTTACCGGCGGGAAAATTATGGCCCATCCCGAAATTAATCCACACCTTGCTAGCGGTCTGGGCGAAGAGGGAAACATTGCACTCAATAATGTCATGGACCTCTCCTCCACCAACGGTATTGGTAGACACGGATGCGTCAGGCTCAATAGGTTGGGGATTTCAGTCAAATCAGGGGCACCAGGGTCAGGGGCTTTGGTCCCACTTAGAAATCTCGCACATCAATGTCAAATATTTACTAGTCCCCTTATATTTCCTTCAGGCTCACGGCCCGGCGTTACGGGACAAGTCGGTGGCCTTCAGAATGGACAATCTGAATGCAGTCCACTGTATTCAGAAACAGGGGTCAACGAGGTCAAGGAAGTTGCTAAACGTGTCAGAAGAGATTTTTGCTCTAGCCAACAGTCTAGATATTTATCTGCACGCTTCTTATCTCCCAGGCGTAGCGAACGTCTGGGCAGACGCTCTATCCCGGCGACAGAGCACGACAGTAGAATGGGAGCTCAAGCAACCCATTTTCAACCTAATGATTGCAGAGCTCTCCCATCTACAAGTGGATCTTTTTGCGTCCGAGGAGACTCACAAACTCCATCTATACCTCACCCGCCGGGCGAAAACGCCGGCAGGGGGGCCAGACGCCCTAGTGACAGACTGGAACAGATGGAGCTCCATCTATCTGTTTCCGCCGCCAGATGCGTCACTAATGTGCCACGTAGTGAACAAACTACGAGATTATCGAGGCTTAGTCTCGCTAATCGCGCCACTGTGGCCGGCGCAGTTGTGGTACCAGCAATTGAAAATGTGGTGCCCGGACCCGGTATCGCTCCCGGTCGGGTATTTCCACTTAGACGCGATTGGCAACCTCGCGACCTCGCTGACTTTTGCATTATGGACATTCAGGAGGCCAAGTGGCTAGCACCATACGGTAGAGATGTGACAAATAAATTACTTAATCAATATACTCAGTCTACAAAACGACAGTATCAATCACATTGGCAAGCCTTTACTTCTTGGATCGTTAGGACAGAACCAACTGTACCCTCAGTGGCATTAGTTTTTAATTATTTAAATTATCTGTTTGAGCAGAAACGTTTATCTGTGGTAACATTAAAAAATCACTTAACTGCGATTAGAGTGCCCTTTTTAGACCTTACAGGTCTCTCCATACCGGTGGCGGAGGAAACAGGTTTTATGAGAGCATGTTTTAAACTCCGCCCACCTCCCCGTCAGCTCATGCCTACTTGGTCTCTGGACAAAGCTTTGTCTTTGCTTCACTCTCGTCTGTACCAAAATACTGCAGACTTTGCATTAATCTTAAAAAAGGCGGTTTTCATTTTGGCTTTAGCCACCGGAAACAGAGTGTCTGAGCTGGCGGCGATGAGCAACACACCTAATTGTCTTAGGTTTGGTAGACTTAATGAATGTATTTCCATTGCACCCTCCCCAGGTTTTGTAGCCAAGAATGAGCATAGTGCACACGTGTTTTCTGAGTTCACGGTGCCGGCGTTAAAAAGGGGAAAGGTGCATCATAATTTATGTCCAGTACAAGCTCTAACCAAATATTTGAGAGTAGCTCCTCACAACCCCCAAGGTGCTTTATGGGTAGCAAGTACGGGTAAACGCTTACTTAAACGGCGATTAGCCTCTCTTCTGGTAGAAGTCATTAAAGAAAGTAATCCCGGCGTTGTGGGTCGGGCCCACGATTTACGCAAATGGGCAGCCTCTTTACGTTTCCTGAAATTTTTTTCAGTTGAAGACATAGCGTCCACGCAGTTGTGGGCGTCTAATCATACGTTTCTGTCTAGATACTTGTCAGTTGCTCACCTTCCTTACCATGTATAGCTTTAAGGCAGAGGGTCTAGGCGGCCCTGCAGTCACTTTTGTTTACTTTCATGGGAAAGGGGGGGGGGGGGGGTGCAGTCAGTGACACAGGACACCCTAGACCCCGCCGGAGTATGAGAGCTGTGATACAATTTAAGGTTAAAATGTGTTATGAAAATTTCTCAGTGAGAAATTGTGCTAGTACAATGTTAAGTACAAAACAACGGTGTTGTTAGAGTAGTTTAGCTGCGAAAGCAATTTAGTTTTAGATTATTGGAGTTCCTTTGCAATTTATCTCCAAGTTTATGTTGGGGTTTATTATGTGCACATGTAAACTTATAACTTGTTATTTTTTGTCACCACTCGTTGAGTGGGGTGCCTTTGTAACTACAGATCTGTGTTCAGAATCTTCAGGGTTACCAATTTTTTGTCAGGCAGGCTTCTTTGAAGCACGCACCTGCCTGAACCCCCTTTTTCTTGTATTTGTTCGGCTACGCCGTTAATTAAATATATTTTCAAAGTAAGAATACTATGTGGTTGTTTTTATTATCTGCTTTTCTAGAGTTATGATATGATTACGAATGTCCCCCTCCAGTCTTAGAAATCAGGCATGTTCGTCAATGATGGAGGGGCCACTAATAAATTATAGGTTTGACTCCTGTAAGGAGATAAAGAAAACCTAATATTTAGTAGTGGCCCCGTAATCATTGACGACTGGGGCCCTCCCGACCGTCCCCTTCCCATTCGTTGATGTATTAAGGATTTTGGTTTACTTGATATGTCAGTGAAGGAAGAATGACGCCTGAATCAGCGTCTGGTCAGAAATCCACACAAGTACATCCACGATATGATGGAAAGCTTATTGGATAGTTATTCTTATTTTCTTTTTGTTTTTATTTTTTACGAAGTTTTTTCGTAGTGAGAACCCAATTCATAATGACTGAAGCCATGAGTGAGGTCGCGTGCGCTCATGATGAAGGCTCCTCAGTTTTTAAATGCTCTGCGCGGTAGATTCAAAACTACGGCGGATTAGTGTTTGAAGAGGATGCCTTATGTAATAGGCATGTTCGTCAATGATTACGGGGCCACTACTAAATATTAGGTTTTCTTTATCTCCTTACAGGAGTCAAACCTATAATTTGTTCCTGTCACCCTTGACCCCAACCCTTTTCAAACAACTGCCGTCTCCATTTCATTACCAAACCTTCCTTCCTTGACTGTTTGCTCCTCCTTCAATCAACCCTCCTGTCATTACAATACTTCTGACCTTCATCAAATAGTACAACAACTGACCCCACCGTACCTTATTCTGGGCGACTTTAACGCACACTCTCCCCTTTGGGGCAACCCAAACACAGACATCCCAGGCAATAATATTGAAAAATATCTCCTTCATTCTACTCTTTGTTGTCTCAACTTTGACACCCCCACCTACAGATCTGCTACCCACTGTACATTTTCCGCTGTTGATCTTTCCTTTGCCTCGGATGACGCAGCTCCCCTATTTGACTGGTCAGTTTTACAGGATCGCTTCTCCAGCGACCACTACCCTATACTCCTTAAGTATTTGTGCCCTGCATCCTCCCCTCAAATATCGAGTTATAATCTCTCTAAAGCCGATTGGACGTCTTATACGCACTCCTCTGCAGACGTTTCGGACTTCTCCCCTACCTCCTCCCCTGCACACAATTTTGATTATTTTTCGTCCTTCCTGAACTCCATTGCTCGCACTCATATCCCGCTTACCTCCTCGCTGACGCACCCTCGCCAGGTCCCTTGGTGGACGCCCACTCTAGCCCAAATGATAAAATTCAAGCATCGTGTGGAACGCCTTCTTAAGCGTCTGAGTGTTAGGCAGCGGCGTTTAAAGACTGTTTCCCCCCGACTTTTTTCCACTAATCGTTACTTTGACCTTATAACCATCACTATTGAAAAAATTGCCCTTAAAACGTTCTATAACAAGATCTGTGCAGTTGTCAAACGCAGTATCCTTGACAACAAGATACTTTCATGGCGATCATATATCTCGTCCTTCAATTCCCGCACCCCTCTCTCTACTTTATGGAAAAAGTTTCGCAGTATCAACGGACGCACTGTACGGCCTCCACTCTCTCCACTCGAAGACCCTGCCTCGGACTCGCTTACACATGACCCCCTTGACATCGCTGCCATACATGCCAAACATTTCTGTCACGTCAGCTCAGACCAGTCATTGCCTCGTCAATTTCTTCGTTATAAATGTATGGAGGAATCTCGCCCGCTATCTTTTCATAGCGGGAAAACACATGAATATAACACCCCTTTTTCAATTCCGGAATTGTGACACGCGCTCGACCTGTGTACAGACACTACTCCTGGCCCGGATGGATTCTCGTACGCTCTCATCCGTCACCTCCATCCACGTGCGCTACAACATCTTTTACAACTGTACAATCAGTTTTGGATAAGTAACTACTTCCCACTGTCTTGGCGGCATGCTTACACTATACCCGTACCGAAGCCTGGAAAAGATCATAGTCTTCCCACAAATTACAGACCGATTGTGCTTACCTCATGCCTCTGCAAATTAATGGAAAAAATGATCAATCCTCGACTTTTACATTACGCTGAGTCACATGCCCTCCTATCCCCATATCAGAATGGTTCCCGCCCTGGCCGTTCTACACTGCACTCACTTATTCGCCTTGAACACCAAATACGTGATGGGTTCTCCAAGAACCAACCCACAGTGGCAATATTTTTTGACATTGCTAAGGCTTATGACACAACATGGAGACACAGGATTTTAAAATTTTTACACGATTCTGGCATGCGGGGTCCTCTTCCCTGCTTTTTACAAAATTTTCTCTCTAACCGCACATTCCAGGTCAAAAATAATGGTCTCCTATCGGACATTATGTCACAAATTAATGGAATACCACAAGGATGTGCCCTTCGCAGCTTACTCTTTATTATGGCGATCAATAGTGTCATACGCAGCCTCCCACCTGAAATATCGTATAGCTTGTATGTGGACGCCTTCGCAATATATTATACTTCTCCCAGTCTGACTCACATACAACGGCGTCTCAACATTGCTCTAAAATCCATCCACTCTTGGGCATCCACTGCTGGTTTTCAATTTTCTGCTGAAAAGACTAACGCCGTTGTATTCTATAGAAATATTCGACATTTACGTAAACAGTCCATTACTCTCACCATGGGACATTCTAATATTCAGATCCTTCCACATACCAGGTTCCTTGGTTTAATCTTTGATACTCACCTCAATTGGAAGTGTCACATTGCCTGCTTAAAGGCACGTTGCCTCCAGAGAATGAATGTTCTGAAAACAGTCGCACGAGTCCATTGGGGCGCAGATCGCGCTACGCTTTTACTGTTCTACAGAGCTACCATCCTCTCAGATTATGGTAGATTATGGTAGATTATGGTAGCCCTGTCTATGGCACGGCCTCTGCTTCCACATTAGGAACCCTCGACAGCGTACACCATTTGGGCATCCGCATTAGCTCGGGGGCATTCCGTTCCTCTCGTGTCTCCAATATCCTATGTGAGGCTGGGACCTTACCTCTAGCCTACCACCGTCGATTAGTCCTCATGCGTACGGCTGTTCGCCTCCGTCATGACCCGACTCTACTAGAACTATTCCATTCCACAGATAACTATCGTTCAAACATTCCAGTGCCATTCCCAATGTTGTCTCGCCAATTGCTCTCCACTTACAGTATCACCGTTCCTCCCATAACTCCCCCTCCTAGTCACATCACTCCGTGGACCCTAAACCACCCTACAGTTTGCTTTCACTTAGCGGATCAACTTGATGCCCAAGCCCCATCTCAATGTCGACATCTCGCTTTACAACATCTTGATGATCACATCCCGGCTGTTTTCATTTACACCGATGGCTCGAAAACTGCGGATGCCGTGGGTTGCGCTGCAGTCTCAGACCATGGCTTGTATCAAAGTACCTTACACCATCACTCCACGGTTTTCACTGCTGAATTATGGGCTATTCAAGGTGCTTTAAGCACCATCTCTTCATTGTCGAGGAACTCTCCACGGGTCGTTATCTGTAGTGACTCAAAGAGTGCACTGCAAGCCTTATGTGTATTTGCCCCCAAGGACCCATTGGTCAAGACTATCATCCACACAATACACAAATTACAGTGCGCTACTCGTTCCATCACACTGTGCTGGATCCCCGCGCATGTAGGAATTCCCGGGAATGAGCGTGCAGACTTCCTCGCTAAGCAAGCGTGTCATGGTGCACCCTCTACTACTTTGCTGCGTTCGGAGGATATGCTCCCTGTCCTCCGTCGCCATGTTTATGACGCTTGGCGGGTTGAGTGGAGAGCGCAACCATTAACTGGCCACCTTCGCTCCATTAAGGATGACATGCACTTGTGGCCCTCTTCAATTAATGGTTCACGTGCAGACCAAACCCTATTAACTAGATTACGTTTAGGCCACACACGCCTCACACATGGTTACCTGATGTCCACCCCTCGTGGTCCACCACCTGAATGCCAACATTGCCATACATCATTGACTGTTTTTCACTTTCTTTGTATTTGTCCCGTCTATGCATCTGAAAGACGGAGATTCTTGCTGAACACCTCATTACATGGCATCCTCTCTGACTCAGACTCTTTCAATTTCACCCCTATTCGTCACTTCCTGAGAGCGATAAATTTATACAATGACATATAACTCCTGACATATACGTGACTTTAAACTCTGTACCACCTCCTCCACCACTAGCCTTGAGAGGGCCTAGGCCCAGTGGGCTAGTATAAAATAAAAGCATCATCAACAACAACTAGACGCCCACAACTGTGTGGACGAAATATCTTCTACTGAAAAATACTTCAGGAAACGTAAAGAGGCTGCCCATTTGCGTAAATCGTGGGCCCTACCCACAACGCCGGGATTACTCTCTTTAATGACTTCGACCAGAAGAGAAGCTAATCTCCGTTTCAGTAAGCGTTTACCCGTACTCGCTACCCATAAAGCACCTAGGGGGTTTAGAGGAGCCACTCTCAAATATTTGGTTAGAGCTTGCACTGGACATAGATTATGGTGCACCTTTCCCCTTTTTAACGCCGGCACCGTGAACTCAGAAAACACGTGTGCACTGTGCTCATTCTTGGCTACAAAGCCCGGGGAAGGTGCAATGTGAATACATTCATTAAGTCTACCAAACCTAAGGCAATTAGGTCTGTTGCTCATCGCCGCCAGCTCAGACACTCTGTTCCCGGTGGCCAAAGCCAAAAGGAATACAGCCTTTTTTAAGAGTACAGTGGAGCCCCCATCCTAGCTGCTAATCGGTTCCGCAGAAATAGAGCTAGGATTGAAACAGCCAAGATCGGGGCACTGTTCTTATGGGGAAAATTCAATCGGTTCCGTGCTCATGCCAAAATTTGCGTCTTTTTCAATTTTTTGCCTACGAAAACATGTTTTATTGTACACAAATTAAATTTTATGCATTATACTGTATCATATAATACACCATAGAATAAGTTTTTAATAACTAGAAAATAAAAGGCCCAATATCTAAACAATTACCGCACTTTTTCCCAGTGTTAGGCTATGAAAACATGTTTTTTGTCTAGGCTACATCAAGTTACTGTATTTTAAACAGGGTGTCAATACAGAAAATATGAATTGTGTTATCATTATGGTTTATTATTTTGTTATCATTATAGCGCGGCGAAGGCGCGAGCTCTAGGGGGGTCCGGGGGCATGCCCCCCAGATTTTTTTTTGTTAAATTTAGGTGTCTAAAACAGTATTTCCTGCAATCAAAAAACAATCAAGATGGAAAATATGGATACCAAAATTGTCAATTTAGCCTAGCCTACCTTTTTTTTTTTTTTGGGGGGGGGGGGGGGGGGGGAGTTTCTGTTATCATTATACAAAAAGTTAATTTGCGTTATCACTCAAAAAAACAGCGTCGTTAGGCTAGGCCTAAAAATTTTCGCATGATAGAAACAATGCCCCAATCTACAGTATTTATGGTTAGGACTGTCATTTAGCCATGTCTATATTATTATTTACAATGCATAAGATTTAGGCCTAGGCTACTTGAATAATTATTATTCAAGTAGCCTAGGCCTAAATCTTATGCATTGTAAATAATAATGTAGACATGGCTAAATGACAGTCCTAACCATAAATACTGTAGATTGGGGCATTGTTTCTATCATGCGAAATTTTTTAGGCCTAGCCTAGGCCTAGGTTCTAAATTCGTCCAGCCACCCCTCAAGTACCCATTTCGCACCAAATACATCCAATAAATACATATTATGAGGAAAAGACGTATTATGAGAAGATTACTTACCACACATATTTTATTATAAATCATTGTCATATTTAGCCTAGCCTAGGCTAACATCGTCTAGGCTAGGTAATTCAATCGCTTTCGTCCGACATGGACTGGTCTTTGCTGTGTTTTGAGCATGAAATTCCTTCATTGCTACCACCAGGCCAACCATCCCTATCACTAGATGTACTAGAGGTTATAATAAACGCGAGAGATAAGGGGTTCAGGCACAAAAAGGCTTGCAAACGGTTGTTTTGTCAACACAGATACTAGCTAAACTGCAAGCGTCTGCTTAGTGATGACGTCATACAAAGGTGGCGGCATCTTGCGCATTTGACGAACGGATCTCGGATTCACTCGGATTTCGTCTCTAAACGGCAACCTACTGGCAGATTCTTTCGTTGTTGTTGTTGTTCCCTAAGCTGCCTGGCCGAACAGCCCCGAGTCCCTGAGGAAGGCCATGGCCACGATCGGGCTTTCCCACAGAGCTCTCATTGAGTGTAGGTTGTGTTGTTGGCGTAAGTGGTTGTGTGAAATGCAGTCTTCTATGATGTGTTTAATGGTATGGGGTGCTGTGTTACATCCCGGGCAGGCGTCGACAACGGAGTCATCCAGTCTCTTCTGATAGCTCAGGAGAGCTGGATGGTGTCCGCATCTCAGCCTGGCCAGGTGGACTCTGTCCTCGCGAGGGAGGGAGGATTCGGAAGGATGGATTTCGGGAGGTCGTGCATGCAGCTGCGTGTTGTCTGTGAGTGAGTGGATGGATTGGCGAGAGATATGAGTATGGATGTGCTTCTGGAAGTTGGTTCGGGGTGGGCAGGGAGGGAGAGAGGACAATAACTGTGTGTGATACCATGTGCTGGGTGTTGTTTTGATATTTCTTGGTGTCTGTGGGTGTGTTGCCATGTAGTTTAGTGGGTGGTCTTGGTTCGTGGAGGCTGCTGCCAGGAATTGAGTGCCTCTCATGTCCAGATGGTCTTTGACTTTGAGGATTTTGGTTTCTTGATGTAGATGATCTGTGGGTGCAGTAGCTGTGCAGCCTGTAATGATCTTCAGGGCTTTGTTTTGGATAGTCTGTAAGGTCTTATGATGTGTTTCAGCTAGGTTAGAAGCCCAGGCTGGGCTTGCGTATTCCATTACTGATCTTATGTATTGTTTATATACTGTGGTGGTAGTTTCTTTGTTGTGTCCAAATTTGTGTGAGCAAGTGACCTGAGGGCGTTAAGTCTGGGTGTCAGTTTCTTTTTAATGTTTGTGGTGTGCTGTTTGAATGTCATATGAGTATCATATGTTACTCCTAGGATTTTGGGTGTGTATGTGTTAGGGGTGTGTTGTTTATGGTGAGTTGAGGGATGTATTCGTGTTCACCTGTCCAGCTTGTGAGCAGGGTTGCGGTGGATTTGGCTGGGGCTAGATTCAGTCTGTTTGTAGTGCACCAGCCATGTAGTGTGTTGAGATAGGGTTGAAGGAGATCTGTTGCTCTTCTTGGGTCATGGTGTGTGCATGTGAGTGTTATGTCATCTGCATAGGAGGCTAAGTTTATTTGGGGAGTATTGGGTGTAGTTATATCGTGCATGTACAGATTGAAGAGTGCGGGCGATAGGACGGATCCTTGTGGGACTCCGTTTGGAAAGTTTCTGATTTTAGATGACTGACCGGCAAAAGATACGTGTGTACATCTGCCTGCTAGGAAGTTGGCCAGCCACCTTTTTGTGTTGTTGTTGTTGTTCCCCAAGCTGCCTGGCCGAACAGCCCCAAGGCCCCGAGTAAGGCCAAGGCCATAAACGAGCGCCCCCACAGAACCCTCCCTGCCGACCACAATAAAGCCTGGGTGACCGAAGCCACTCCATGGCGGGGAGCTGAGAGGGTGCGTAAACGCCCGGGAAACCAAAGCCCCACCCAGGGCCCTGTGCCCCTCAGCAATTATGAAGAGAAAGTTGAGGGGCAAAGGAATAATGTGACGCTTTAGCTTCCAATCTTGGTAGATTGGGAGGTCAATCCACGGAAGAGACGCCGTCACTTGAGATCTAGAAAATATATAAGTAAAAGGAACAGTCAGAGTAAACTATGGGTATGGCAGAGATCGCTCAGGTCTCACTCTGATAGACCAGCATGTTTGTGTTGTAGATTTTGTTTGTTAGGTTGTGGCGGGGGATGGCATCGAAGGCTTTACTAATGTCGAGTGTGGCTAATAGTGATCTGTGTGGTGGTCTAGCTGAGTTGATGCCGTCAACGGATGTTAAAACAAAATTATTGTTTTTGTTTGTTTTCTAGTTTTATGTCAAGTTTTTCGTTATTTTTGCTATTTTTTCGGGTTTCGGCTGGTATTTTGATGCGAGGAATGAGGCTTTTGGCGCGAGAATTGAAATGGGGAATATTTGGTGTGTGGTGCGAGGATTGAATCAACGAAGACCGGTGTAACGAGGATGGGGGCTCCACTGTAATGCAAAATCTGCAGTATTTTGGTACAGACGAGAGTGAAGTAAAGACAATGCTTTGTCAAGAAACCAAGTAGGCATGAGCTGACGGGGAGGTGGGCGGAGTTTAAAACATGCCCTCATAAAACCTGTTTCCTCCACTACCGGTATGGAGAGACCTGTAAGGTCTAAAAAGGGCACTCTAATCGCAGTTAAGTGATTTTTTAACGTTACCACAGATAAACGTTTCTGCTCAAACAGATAATTTAAATAATTGAAAACTAATGCTACTGAGGGCACAGTCTGTTCTGTTCTAATGATCCAAGAAGTAAAGGTTTGCCAATGTGATTGATACTGTCGTTTCGTAGACTGAGTATATTGATTTAATAATTTATTGGTCACATCTCTACCGTATGGTGCTAGCCACTTGGCCTCCTGAATGTCCATAATGCAAAAGTCAGCGAGGTCGCTAGGTTGCCAATCGTGTCTAAGTGGAAATACCCGACCGGGAGCGACACCGGGTGCGGGCACCACGTCTTTAATTGCTGGTACCACAACTGCGCCGGCCACAGGGGCGCGACTAGCGAGACTAAGCCTCGATAATCTCGTAGTTTGTTCACTACGTGGCACATTAGTGACGCGTCTGGCGGCGGAAACAGATAGATGGAGCTCCATCTGTTCCAGTCTGTCACTAGGGCATCTGGCCCCCCTGCCGGTGTTTTCGTCCGGCGGGTGAGGTATAGAGGGAGTTTGTGAGTCTCCTCGGACGCAAACAGATCCACTTGTGGATGGTAGAGCTCTGCAATCATTTGGTTGAAAATGGGTTGCTTGAGCTCCCATTCTACTGTCGTGCTCTGTCTCCGGGACAGAGCGTCTGCCCAGACGTTTGCTACGCCTGGGAGATAAGATGCGTGAAGATAAATATCTAGTCTGTTGGCTAGAGTAAAAATCTCTTCCGACACGTTTAGCAACTTCCTTGACCTCGTTGACCCCTGTTTCTGAATACAGTGAACTGCGTTCAGATTGTCCATTCTGAAGGCCACCGACTTGCCCCTTAACCCTTCAACCCCGGGTGGTACACGTGTGTACCATTATGTTTTGCCCCCAGGAACCCGGGTGGTACAACATTGTACCATTGCTTGAAAGCCTGTGAGCTTCGTGTGCGAGGCGTCGGTCCGACGCATGTAAACAACAGCCGGCTGGACCGACGCCCCGCAACTCCAGCCACAAGAAGGAGAGCGTCGCTTGTTCGTGTGTGCCTGTATGTTGTTGTTAAGTATCGAAAAGTAGTGTAAAGTGGCTGTTTTGGCCATAAAGTTATCTCCAATGAAATCATCATCACAAATCAAGCACTTGACTTAGAGAGCTCTACTTAACGCCATTCTACAGGTAAATAACACAGCTACGCTTGGGGATGCGCAGGAATGCGGGAAGCAGTCAGCATAACAATGATACGGTAGCCTAGCCTAGACGTTTTTCGGCCAAAACACCCGGATTTCGGGGAATATTTATGTAATGCGTAGCCGGGGCGGGAGGGTTAAAGCAGGGCCGTGAGCCTGAAGGAAATACAAGGGGACTAATAATTCTTTGACATTGATGTGGGAGATTTCTAAGTGGGACCAAAGCCCCTGACCCTGGTGCCCCTGATTTGACTGAAATCCCCAACCTATTGTGCCTGACGCATCCGTGTCTACCCATACTGTTGGCGGAGGAGAGGTCCATGACATTATTGAGTGCAACGTTTCCCTCTTCGCCCAGACCGCTAGTAAGGTGTGGATTAATTTTGGGATGGGCCATAACTTTCCCGCCGGTAAGAGTGGGAAATATTTGTTGCCTTCCAATATTAAACGTTTTACTTTCAACCGGCCCAACATTACAGTTAGTTGAATCCAGTTGAGAGAGCCGACCAGAGACTCCCAGACCCTCCGTGTCGTAGTCAGACTGTGAAAACCTGTGCAAAACCTGTTGCGATTGTCCACACTCTGACTCAGAGTGAGAGCAGCTGTGTCCCAGACCAGCCCTATCCACTGAATTAATCGTGAGGGAACAAGGTTTGACTATACCAGATTTACCTTGAACCCTAGAGTTTTGACATGATTTAAAATTATGTTGACATGTTTGATGTATAATTGCTCTGTCTCTGCCACCACCAGCCAGTCGTCTAGGTACCACAAAACTCTGATTCCTTGCTTTAACAACGGTATCAGGGCTTGCCGGACTAATTTCGTGAATAATCGAGGTGCCAGGTTCAAACCGAATGGCATCCTTTGAAAAAAAAAATTTGGGTGCCTGATCCGTAAGGCCAGAAACCTTTGAAACCTTTTGTTTACCGATACGTGCCAATAAGCGTCTGTCAGGTCTAGGGAACACATCCAATCTCCCGGCGGAAGTGTTAGCCTGATTTGGTGTACTGTTAACATTCGGAATGACTCGTTGTGAATGTGGAGGTTCAGATAAGACAGGTCTATGACCGGTGTCATCTGAACATTGTCCCTTTTCGGAACCAAAAATAGCTTGGACGTGAATACAGGGTAATTTGGGGGGACCGGGATGATGACATTCTTGGCAATCATTTCCTGGACCAGTGACTCCACCTCTAAAGAAACAAAATTCGCCGTTGTCGGCTGACGTAAGCGAGGTCGCCGGAGCCACTGCCAAGTGATGCCTTTGCGTGCCACCATCCGTGCCCAAGTGTTTAACGGCCATGCTTGGTGACACGTTCGGAACGACCCAGTTAGCAGACAAGGGCTCGCCGGCTGTACTACCCTCGGATCCGCCGGCCTTACGACTGGCACCGGGAGTCAGAGAGACTTTAGTTTTTTGATGGTGGTGGAGTTGGTGGTGGTGGACGCTTCGCCGGCTGGCTGGCGTTGGCCGAAGACGGGCCCTGACCTGGCTTATTATGGCCGCGTCCTCTCTGACCTGAAAACCTACTCTGTCTATGCCTGTACTGACCTTGAGGGGAGGAGGAGGACTTAGGTGGAAGAAAGGGCTTAGATCCCCCCGGCTGAGCCTTAGCGACTGGCCTGGGTTTGGGGAAGTTAAAGGCAGGTTTCTTAGAAGGGGTGGGACTGTGTTTAAAGGCCTGAGCCATATTAAACACCGTTCGCCACACGTCAGGGGACATTAAAGAGGGAGTGAGCACTGGTGACATGACCACCTGATTCGCAATGCGATCAGGCAGTTTTCGGACTAAGGACATTCTGAGGTCTTGTCTCGCTCGTACCGCCTCAAGCAAGGCAGTGCGGATGTCACCCAAAGATTGGATTGACGACTGAAGAAGCAGTCGCCGGGACAATTCAACCGATCGTCTGGCATCCGCGTCTGCGATTGCCTGAGTGGACCGGAGCAAAGACTTTGCTACCTGTTGAGACACTATGTATTGAGAGAACAGGAGAAAAGCTTTCCCCCTTAGCCTAAATTCTCGGTCTAGGTGAGTTGGGGTAGGGGTAGTGAAAGGGTCTTTTAGCTCACAAAGATTAATTTTAGGGGCAGCTAAGAAAGCAAACAAAGCTGAAGGGACTCCGCCGGCAGAACACACTGGCATAGAGAACCACGAATGAGTATCTTGAGGGATCTGGTGGGAAGTTTTGGAAGTAAATGTGGTCGCAAAGTTTTGAGCCTCTGTCTCCCATTCCACCCAAGGTCCTGGACCCAACTGCCCCACCTTCAAGACTGGATTAGCTGCTGTGTCTGTGACGGTTTGCAAATCGAGTTCTGGAGTGAGAGCTGACAGAGTCTTAATGTCATTAAACCCATGCTTAGACCAGTCTGAAAACAATTTTGAAGCTGAGGCAGAGGGTAAAGCCGGCTTAGCAGCATAAACAAAATTGTCCTGGTGATAATAACTAGGTATAGCCTTTATGTTGACATCTAGTACATTTCCCAAAGTATCCAAGGCCCTTAATTTCTTAGATTTATTGCCCTGGATGACCCACTCACGCGGTACTGGGAGTTCCCCTGACAAGGTAGGTTGGGCGGGCTCTGGTTTAGTGGGGGTCAAAAGGACCCATGACTCGTCTGGTCCGTACAGCAAGGGCATAGCTACCTTTCTGAGAGGCGCTCTGTCTAGAGGGGGTGGATTGACATCCGTTATAACCCTTACATTCGAAGTGGTCAATGCCGCCGTAGCAGGCCTAGTAACCACTGATGGTGACAGAGGGGGAGGGTGAGGGATCTGAGTCAAAGCAATAGAAGTCATCAGAGGCCGTACCGTAGAGCTTGTCGTGGGAGCTCCCAAGTCCACTGTGGGAGTTTCCTGCTGTTGGCCAAAAAATTTAGATAAAGCATTACTAAGTAGCCCATCAATTTCCTGTGCAGTGACAAATTGACTTGATGATGTACTCACTGGTGAATCATTAAGATCTTGCGCGGCGTCTAAGCCTGAACCTGACTCTTGCCCTTCCATATCCGATATAATTGAAACCTCGTCTTTATCATCCTGTTCCTCCTGAGAAGATCCCGCCGAAGCTGGGGTACCACCTTGTTGCCAAGATAAGTCAGGAATAGAGGATGGGATCGCCGCGTCCCGGTGGACGTCAGCCACTGTGTGAATAGTTTGAGCCGGAAGTGGGTGGTCAGGTCCTGGCCGAGAATATTGCCAAACACCTAGGCCTTGGCCTACACTCCCTTGGGAGTCCGAAACACTCTCAACCACTGAGCCCCCTGAACTCTCCAATTCCAGGGTTAAAATGTTAATGGGTAAATCATCTTTAGGTCTATCTATCTATCTATCTATTGCCTGACGCCGTGATCCCCGAAGGGGTGGCCACGAACGAACCGCCCCCATGCACCTCTGTCCCCAGTCAGTCGACGCCCCTCCCCCCAACCAGCACCGCCTTCGTTCATGTAGTTCCTCACTCCATCCTTCCACCTCATATTCGGTCTACCTCTCCCCCTCTGTCCCTCCACCTCGCTCTCGTACACCCTCTTAGTCATTCTCTCGCTTTCCATACGTTCCATATGGCCGAACCATCTCAAGTTGTTCCTTTTCACACTTTCCAGCACATCTACCTCCACACCACACCTCCTTCTTACTTCCTCATTAGTCTGTCTATCCCTCCATGTAACTCCGCACGCCCTCCTTAAGTAATTCATTTCCACTGCTCTCACTCTTGGTTTGAGTCTCTCAACCAACGTCCATGCTTCGCTTCCGAAAGTCAGTGTCGGGTACAGGCACTATACTGGACCCTTGAGACCGAACACAAACTCTGTCTGGGGTAGAGGTACGATGAGAAGCACTAGAAACAGGCGAATGTCGGGAGGCCTTTCTATCATGGGAATCCTTTTTTGAAGATTTATGGCTGCGGTGTGACCGTGAACTACTCTTTGATTTGGAGGATTTATCGCCGTGACCACTGGTGGAACTTTCTGTCTTACTCTTCTTACTCGCTGGTGAAGAGGCAAGACTAGGTGGCTGGTGTCTGAGAGGTGACCTAGACCGAGATCTCTCCCGAGACGAGGAGGCTGCCGCCGGGGGTGTAGGCTCTCGTTGACGTTTCGCCGTAGCAGTAGGAGAAGACACAGAACCCTGACCAGTCTCCGCCGGCTTACGACTAGTTACTCGAGAGGGACGTTTAGGGGGAGGGTGCTAAAAAAGAAGCCTAACCCAAAGAGGGACGTTGTCACATTGAAGTGACTTATGAGCCACAATCGTAGTATACGCTGACATCTGTTGCCTAACCTCTCTTAAGGCAACCGCTGCGGTCTTATCATTATCGCGAAGGACTTTGACACTTAATTGGGAGCAAAAGGAACAGTTGCGCATCACCCACAGACCCCTTGAACGGTCTAGACATTTAACACACTTGATGCAAAGAGTGTGCGCAAAAATAGGGATACCGGCACAGGTAGGGGTAATGCATAAAGCAAAAACTGGGGCAAAGGTAGCCATGACAGAGACTGGTGGGAAACTACTGCAGGGTCTGTATTGGTCCGCCGGGGCCCAGCTCTGGAAAAAAAGAAAATTTCCAGGAATTAATGCTCATAAGGTTAACCCAACATGTTCGCACACACGTGTTAATAACCCGCCGGGTAACGAGACGTAATGTCACAACGATCACAGCTCGCTACGCGGCGGGATTCTATAAAGATTTCCGAATATCTAAACATGTCCTAAGAAAGTTAAGAATACCCTCTGACATAATATAAAGGACCAGTATGGCGTTTATAAACATAGTCTTTCCGGTGGTGACTGTTTCAAGATTCAATTTTTGAAAACAACCCCCCACAAAGACGCCGGCACCTGAATTATTTAGCAGAATAACACAGGGCAGGCTGATACGAGATCTGATTTCTAACGAATTGTCACAAAGGATCGCCGTAAGTTTGAAGGCGGCGATACATTAACGTATCTCTCAATTAACTGGTTAACTATATGGAATTGTAAATTCCTTATTTCCTCCTCCCAGGAGCACCCGCCGGGTGTGAAAAATTTGTGAAAAAGATGTTAACCCCAATTGAGCCTTCGATCGCCGTAAGTCTGAAGGCGGCGATACATAAAGTATCACTAAAAATGGATCGGTTAACTAAACTGAATGACCAAGATGTTCATCCCACCCTACCAAGGTGCACCCGCCGGGTGAGATGTAAACAACGTTAACCCCATAAGTTCCTGTCCCCACTTCTTTGTAAAAGATCGCCGGGGAGGAAAGCCCTCAACAACAGCTAGGTTTTTCCTTTGGTTTGTAAAACCGGGTAGAAAAACTTCATAACATATGTCCGCATGAACAATGTTAGATGGGTACAGCCAGTCCGCCGGGGATCATAGGGAGCCTGAAACAGGCACCACCACAGAGACGCAGTCCTGGAGAGCCACAGACACCTCAACGCCGGGGACACAAGCCTGTGTTGACACCACGCGTGGCCCAACACGGCTCTCGGCCGGGTTTTTCATGGTGTAACCGAGAAAAACCCGCCGGAAAGTAACCCACCCCGTTCAGAAACCATCTGAACGCACAAAGGACCTGAGAGCAAGCCAAGCACGACTAGCCTAGGGCCCACACAATAATCCGTGGAATTAGCCAATACACAACTAATCCAGGAAACATACATAGTCCGTGGAATTAGCCAATACACAACTAAACCAGGATACACATGACACAGTAGGACATATTTATAAAATAAACAATAACACTTGTACATGTGGCAAAGCTACGAGCGGCTGGCTAGGCCTAAGCAGACGGCATAAGAAATGTTGAAATATAAACAAAAACACTGGAAATATAACAACAGGAACCACCGCCAACACACCACTGTAGTAAATACTTCCGACAAAGGGAAGACTGACTCGGGACCCAGAAAAAACTTCACTAAGTGAAGAAAAATACGCTGGGAACGTCAGAAGCAACGCTTACCTCATCAGAAAGATAAAAGGCAGCATAAAATAACGCGTAATGAAAGCCGCCTGCATCACAAGCTAACTCAACTGTGAAAAGATCACATGTCCACAACAGTCCACAGGGTACATCCGAAATAGATGCCCCAAACACACGACCCAAAATACACTGCACTGCGGGCAACCAGCCCAGGACACTCCTGCTACACATATCCGAACCTTACTCGATACATCCCGGAGTAAACAAATGAGAAAAAACTCACTAGGGACGCAGCAAATGCGGAACCAGCGGAGCGTGGGGAGACACGTCCGGGCAGGCTGAGCGCAGAGCAGAGAAGGAAGAATGACGCCTGAATCAGCGTCTGGTCAAAGATCCACACAAGTACATCCACGATATGATGGAAAGCTTATTGGATAGTTATTCTTATTTTCTTTTTGTTTTTATTTTTTACAAAGTTTTTTCGTAGTGAGAACCCAATTCATAATGACTGAAGCCATGAGTGAGGTCACGTGCGCTCATGATGAAGGCTCCCCAGTTTTTGTAAATGCTCTGCGCGGTAGATTCAAACTACGGCGGATTAGTGTTTGAAGAGGATGCCTTATGAAATAGGCATGTTCGTCAATGATGGAGGGGCCACTAATAAATATTAGTGTGGTGGAGGGGTGATATATAGTGTAATAAGAGTGTGTAGTGACGGGACAGCGGTAGTGTTGTGAGTTGTTGAGTTTGTAAACAAACATGGCGGAGGGAATTTCGGGTATGACGGAGGCGGAAGAAAAGTTACAGCGTTTTCGTGGGTATAAGAGCACAGATAATAAGTTAGAAGAGGTTATTATTGTTGTGAAGGATTTGGAAAAGTGGATGAGTGATACGGAGAAATGGAAGGGGGATATTGGTGAGAAAGTTGAGGCACTGTGTAATGTGTGGTGTGACAGGTGGGGAAGGGAATAGGCCTAGCGAAGGAAGTGAATGCAGGCCTATTTCGGCAGTTAATGATAGCCTAGAGATGGTATTGAAAAGGGTAGATTGATTGATTGATTTTTATTGCCAATTGTGTACATACATAATATACAATAATACATCATAATACATATATTTGAATGATTGGCATATATAGCTAGCTAAGCAAAAGCTCTATGTAGCTAGCCTTATAGACGTAAGTAAATATTTAATGCTAGGTTACACGGTTATTAAAAATATAATATATACAAAACATTACAGTATATTACCTGCTTTATCATGGAATCAGCAAGAATCAACTTAGTTCATTATTTTCAGTAGTCTTTAAGAATAGGTATGACAGTAGTTACATGAACACTACTAATGGAGAAATGAAATAGACTGGTTTACATAAAATCATCGCTATTTAGTATTGATCTAAAAGGTGTTTCTTAATAGACTTTTTGAACACAAATATAGAAACAGCATGTCTGAATGATTCGTTAAGGGTGTTCCATAATTTAGCTCCCCTATAGCTAAGACAACGTGCATGTGATGTTCTGCAATATGGGAGTCAATATGGGAGATGAACTGGGAGCAGAGAATATGGCATTGAAGGAGAAGCTGAAGGAATACGAAGGATGTTTCAAGGAAGTAAAGGAGTCAACTGCATGGACGGTGGTAGGTAAACAGAAATTCAAGGATTTGGAGGATATTATGAAAGAGCAAAAGGAAGAAATGAATATGACCAAAAAAAGTTTTGAGAGTGCAGTTGTAGGGGTCATGAAGAACAAGGAGAGTGTCATGAGGGAGGCCGTGGACAGGGATAGGGGTGTACTCTTGTATGGAGATATAGAGACTCATATGAATGATAATGGAGTGAGAAAAGTGAGGGATATGGAGGCAGTGAAGGAGGTCATGAAAGGTGTGGATGAGGACGGATATGGATGGGAAGGGCAGGTGGAGGAGGTCAGTAGGATAGGTAGATATAAAAGGGGAGAGATGAGACCTATAAGGGTACAGTTTAAAACCAGGGCAGTGGCAGAGACGGTGACAAATTTTATTTGGAGGCTAAATACAAATGAAAAACTGAAACACATAAGACTAAAGAAGGATTTGAGCATAGAACAAAGAAAAAAAATTAAGGAATTACAAGAAAAGGCTGATTAAAATAATGGAAAGTTGGGTGAGGAGGATAAGAGAAATTTTGACTGGAGAGTGAGGGACAGAAAATTGAAGAAGTGGTTTATAAGAGTAGAAGGGAGGGGGAGATCAGGGAGGGAAGAGAATGTGATAGGAGTTGTGACGGAGGAGGAGAACGGGGTGGAGGTGTTACAGGGAGAGACAGGAGACAAAGTGGAAGACCCAGTAGTGCTAAGGGGGGAGTAGGGTACGGACAGGAGGAGCGGGATGGTGTAATTGCTGAAGGAATGGTAGATGGATTAAGGATTATGTTTAGTAATGTGGATGTGTTTACCCAGGACAAGAAAAGAGAACTGATATGTAGGTTGCAGGATGAAGAGGAAAAACTTGATGTCATAGCCTTACAGGAAGTAAGACCAAAAAATGCTAGAATTGAAAGGGAACTGGTGGAGTATAGTTTGGAGGGTTTTGAGTTATATGAGAGAAATGCTATTAGAGCAGAGGTCGGAAGAGGACTGTTTATTTATGAAAGAAAAGAGCTCAAGGTTCATGAGGTGGATATGAGACAGCAGTATTGTGAGTATTTGTGTATTGAAGTAAAATGTGCAAGAGGATCAATTCTAATTGCCTCTATATATAGAAGCCCAAATAATAGTAGGGGAGAGGATGATAACCTATTGAAAGCAATGGAGGAAATAGATAATAGAGAGAACAAATATAAAATTTTGATTGGAGATTTCAATTTGCCAAGGATCAACTGGGCAAATTGTACTACTCCAGCGGGACAGGGTAGCCTGGAAAATAAGTTTATAGAGAAAGTGAGAGATTGTTTTTTAACGCAACATATTACAGAGATGACAAGATATAGAGATGGGACGCAGGGGAGTGTACTTGATTAGATTTTTAGCAATGAGGAGGATATAGTGGAACATGTCAATGTGGATAGCCCTATAGGTCGTAGTGACCATGCCTGTATAAGCTTTAGTTGCAATATTAAAACAGAGAGGGATAATAGAAGCAATAGAAAAATATACATGTATGATAGAGCAGATTATGAGCTGCTGAGACAGTGTTTGGACATTGACTGGGGGGAATACTTGAACGGTGAAGACGCTGAAGGAATGTGGAGGAAAATTAGAGTCAAACTGGAGAATGCTGTATCCAAAAGTGAACCGGTAAGGGAATATAAGGATAAAACAAAATTGAGGAAAAGAACGAACCCAGAATTGCCAATGAAAAGAAAGCTTTCGACATTGATTAGAAGAAAGAAACGATTGTGGGAAAGACTAAAATTGTTAAAAAAGAACAGGGGGTCTAGTATAGAAGCTAAAGAAGTGGATCTGGAACGCAGACAAGTAAACAATAAAATAAGGTGGGAGACAAGGAGGGGGGTGAAGG
Source organism: Paralithodes platypus (assembly GCA_032716605.1). NCBI lineage: Eukaryota > Metazoa > Arthropoda > Malacostraca > Decapoda > Lithodidae > Paralithodes > Paralithodes platypus. The sequence continues at coordinate 42,065,717 of CM064528.1, forward strand.
AGAGGGAGAGAGAGATTGCTAGAAATGTGAAGGATAATCCAAAAATATTCTGGAAGTACATTCAGGAAAAGTTAACAAGAAGAGTAGGGATCCCAGAGCTGGTTGGATGATGGGAGTAGAGCGGAGACTGATAAGGAGAAAGCAGAGGTGCTGGGGAAATACGTTGGGGGGGTACTAACAGTGGAGTAGGATGATGCAGTGCCTACTATTCCCATCAAACAGGCACCGGCACTAGAACTAATAGAGTTTTCCCATGCTAGAATAAGAAGGGCTATAGAAAAAATGAATAGAAGTAAGTCCCCGGGACCGGATGGGATACACCCAAGAATCATAAAGGAAGGAGGTGAGATGTTAGTAGAGCCATTGAAAATGTTATTTGAGGTATCGTTTAATACAGGACAAATCCCGAAGGACTGGAGAGAGGCGAACATAACAGCTATATTTAAGAAGGGAAAGAGAAATGACCCAGGGAATTATAGACCAGTCAGTTTGACAAGTGTTGTGTGTAAACTAATGGAAACGGTAATTAGAGAAGGAATAATGGAGCATATGAAGTCAAACCAACTTTTCAGTGGGAGACAGTTCGGATTCTTGCCGGGGAGGTCGACAGTACTACAGCTAATTAAGGTGGTAGATGATTGGATGCAAATTCTAGAAGATGGTGATGTAATAGATGTGGTATATTGCGATTTTATGAAGGCCTTCGATAAGGTCCCACATAAAAGGTTAATAGAGAAAGTTAGAAGCTATAATATAGGGGAGAAATGTGTGAAATGGATAGAAGCCTTCCTGAAAGATCAGAGACAGAGGGTACTGGTGAATGGAATAGGCTCGGGGTGGAGGGAAATTACAAGTGGGGTACCTCAGGGATCTGTGTTGGGACCACTGCTGTTCGTTATATTTATCAACGACTTACCTGAAGTTATAACTAATGGAAGTGAGGTATACCTGTATGCGGATGACACTAAGCTGTATAGAAGAGTGAGGAGTAAGGAAGATGTGGAGGGCATGAAGGGATGGTCTGAGCATTGGTTAATGCCTTTTCATCCAAAAAAATGCAAGTACATGCGGATTGGGACAAGCAAGATAGACAAGGTAGGATACAGTATGTATGAAGCGATGGAGGAAGTGAATGCAGAAAAGGATATAGGAGTAGTGATAGACAATAAGTTAAATTTCTCAGAACATTTAGCGGAAAAGATAAACAAATTGAGTAGTCAATCCTGTAAGTCCTTCACTAAACTGGCTCGGGTTGTCCCTCTCACAGGGAATAGGTCCGCTTGGGGGCATTCTGTGAATGGCCACCCTCGTAAGGGGAGTAAGGCGTCCGGCAATAGATAGATAGAACATATGTTATTCTAACAATTTCATACATTTATTGCTATTTCATACATTTATATAGGTACTATTTAGCGACATTCTAGCTTCTTTTATACCAGATCTAGCTGTATTTTCTTTTTCTGTTGGTAACCCTGATCCCTGGACTTACCGTTCAAAGGTTCAGTTGCTTAATTGTGTGCTATTGTCGGGTGAGGATATATGGTGTGTACTCACTCTAACTGTCTTTTCACATTGTTTCTAATTCAGATAATAATAATAATAAGCATGTTACTAAGGGTGGATGGGACTCGTTAGCCTTGGTCGGCAACTCATCTAGGGGAGACAACCTTATACAAATCCGGGTGGATGGGACTCGTCAGCCTTGGTTGGCAACCTGTCTAGGGGAGTAAACCTGATACAAATCTGTACTGTTTACCTAAGGGTAAGGCAGGTTAGTGGATGGATTAGCCGAACACCACTGTAGAAAAATGGTGCTAACAAGATACACAGAGAGCCTCGGAGTTGGACGGATCCTAAATTGAGTGGTCAATCCTGTAAGTCCTTCACTAAACTGGCTCGGGTTGTCCCTCTCACAGGGAATAGGTTCGCTTGGGGGCATTCTGTGTATGGCCACCCTCGTAAGGGGAGTAAGGCGTCCGGCAATAGATAGAGATAGATAAACAAAGCCAATAGAATTGTAGGGCTGATAAGGAGGCCATTTGTGTCACTTGACGAAGAAATCTTCAGGAATCTCTATACAGCGCTGGTTAGGCCGCACCTGGAATATGCGAACCAGGTGTGGGCTCCATATACAGTATGGTAAAGGATGTAGAAGCAGTGGAGAAAGTGCAGAGGAGAGCTAGCAAGCTGGTACCAACGTTGAAGAAAGCGGGCTATGAGCAGAGGTTGAGGACACTGGGGCGTCCGACACTGGCATATAGGAGAAAGAGAGGGGATATGATAGAGACTTTTAAGATAGTGTCAGGAAAGTACGATGAGGATGTGTGTGAAGGTATCTTCTTGATGCGGGAGGGAACAAGAACGAGAGGACACTCTAAGAAAATTTACAAAGAAAGAAATAGGCTTGAGAAGGCAAAGAACTCATTTTGTGATAGATTGGTAAATGAGTGGAATGCACTGCCCCAGTATGTAGTCGATTCCGAATCAATAAGGGAGTTTGAAAGTAATCTTGATAAAGCATGGGGAAGACAAGATTTGAAGTTTGATTATAAAACAAAAATACAGAATAGTAAAAATGTTGCGTCTGCTACCGCCGCCGCAAGAAAATGTCTTGTTACTGCTTTCAGCGTTCCTACAACCCTCTTCCCCTGTTGAACCCTCTCCCGCACTTTTTCATCCATAGTCCCATCTTTACTCAACACACTGCCCAGATACTTAAAAGAGTTGACGATCTCCATAGCCTGACCGTTCAGCTTCACCTCACACTCAGTGACTTCACCCCTTTCGAAGACCATAACCTTGCTCTTCCCCGCATTTACCTCCAAATTCCGTTTTTCGCACACTGTTCCAAACTCATTTACCAGACCCTGCAACTCCCATTCATTATCACTCATCAGAACTGTATCATCCGCAAACAGCAGTATAGGTAGCTTCCACTCAATTCCCTCCCTTTTCAGCGATACACCAACATCCACTGCTCTTGATAGTATTTCTTTCAGGACTCCATCCATATACTGTATACAGTAAACAACCATGGGGACATCACACACCCCCGTTTCAAACCAACATTCAGGTCAAAGAACTCGCTCTGCTCACTCTCCACACGTACTGCTGCCTTTGCACCCTATACATGCTCTTCACTGCTTTCAGCAACTTGCCCTCTACTCCGTATATTCTAAGTACTTTCCACAAACCTTCTCTATCCACTCTGTCATAGGCCTTCTCCAAGTCCATAAAGGCAACATACACCTTTTGTTTCTTCTCCAGATATTTCTCCACAACACAATTCAGGATAAAAATCTGATCTACACATCCTCTTCCCTTCCTAAAACCTCCCTGCTCGTCGCCTATCCATTTCTCCGTTCTCACTCTCACTCTCTCAATCACTACCCTACTGTATACCTTCCCTACTACGCTTAGAAGACATATTCCTCGGTGGTTACCACACACTCCTCTTTCCCCTTTGCCCTTATATAGGGGGACTATTATGCCAGTCTTCCAGTCATCGGGTGCACTCCCCTTCTCCCATGCTAGTTTGCTCATTTTCCATACCCATTCGATCACTATCTCACCACCATACCTCAACATTTCCCCACACACTCCATCTGTTCCTGGTTTGATAGTTCAGTGCATTTATTATTGATGAAAGAGTGTTTGGCAAGTCGAAGAACAGATTTGGCTTGATTCCGGGCAGAAACATAGGAAGAATGAGATTCTTGAGTTTTAAGGCGTCTGTACAGTTTGAATACTTCCTCCTTGTTGTGGACAGCAGTAGAACAAGCATAATTTTTTTGCATTAGTCTGAGAGAAAGAAAATGGAATGTACGCTTCCATGCCCGAGAGGATTACCTCGGTAATGCGTTCAGCACTCTCCGAGGGTCCTCAGCCACGGAAGCAGAAGTCATTCCATGGAAAATCAAAGAAGTACTGCCGGAGAGCCTCCCAGTCGGCAGTGCCAAAGTGCCACAAGCGCCGCCGGCTGGGAGGATCGGGTGGCCATACTGAAGAGATACGACAGGTGACGGAGATAAGTTTATGGTCGGAGGAGCCCAAAGGAGAGAAAATGATTGACAGTATAAGAAAAAGGGTTAGAAGTCGGAAATAAGTCAAGAATGTTGGGCCGGTCTCCGAAGCGATCCGGGATACGGGTGGGTTGCTGGACCAGCTGCTCTAGGTCATTTATGATAGAAAAGACGTAGGCTCGTTCACCAGGTTGGTCAGTAGTGTGAGAGGAGAACCATTGGCGGTGGTGAACGTTGAAATCTCCTAAGATGGAGATTTCCGAGAAGGGATAGATGGATAGAATGTGTTCCACTTTAGAGTTTAGATAGTCAAAGAATTTGGGAAAGTCGGTAGAGTTAGGGGAAAGATAGACAGCACAGAAATATTTAGTATGAGAATGACAGGATAGTTTGAGCCATAAAGTTAAGAATGCAGAGGAGTCGAAATCGGGTACACGAGAGCAAGTGAGTTTGTTGTGTACATATGCACAACATCCACCTTTGGCTTTGAAACTAGGATAGAGAAAGTAGGAGGATACAGAGAAGGGGCTGCTGGAAGTTGTCTCAGATACCTTGGTTTCGGTGAGGAAAAGAAGATCAGGTTTGTAGGAGGAGAGATGGTGTTCGACTGAGTGAAAATTAGAGGAAAGTCCGCGAATATTGTAAAAGTTGATAGTAAGAGTGACAGGCCGTGATCCAGAGCATTTAGAGGGGTCGTCAGGGGAAGGTCGGGTAGGTGTGGCGGCATTTATGGTTTTTCAACCCCCCCCCCCCCTTGTGGACTCCGAGGCTGGACCTGTGTTCATCATTTTTTTTTAACTAATTTTGAAGGAGGAACTGTGGTGTGCATGTTAGGTGTAGTGAAGTAGATAGGAGGAGGAGGTGTTTGTGAGAGCATGCTGAACTATTCTCAGTGTAAGTGAGGGGCACAAAGGGAAACAGTAAGAGAGGCCAAGCAAATGAAACAGGAGTTCCAGCGACTCTTTATCAAATACCTACAGCCTCAACTGGGTATAGCCCTGTTCGATTGGTGCTTACAATCTACCCCCATTCCCCCTATTAGTCGCCTTGTACGACACGCAGTAGGACGTGTGGGGCATATTATTTTTTTCCTCCACCATAAGATGGAGGCCCCCTTACCCCCAGGGGGAACTTTATTAGCAAATGCCAGACTGGATGTATGTGGTATGACAGACCAAATGGAAGGGTTCATGTGTAAAATAATGGGAATGTGGAATATGTGTTATAGTTCGAGCCTTTGAAGGGAGAGGACATATGGATTTTTCTCTCCGTGGTGAACAGCAAGTTAGTGAGGGAAGGGGTGGTGATGGAATTGTGAAATATACAACAGGGTGAGTGGGAAATTACGGTGATTTGATATTGGGTGAAACTCTGGAGTTCTATCTAACCAAAATCAAACAACATGTGAAAGAAGAGACGGAAAAATTGAAGAGTGCTGTGCCAGGCAGCGAGGGAGGCGTACGGACGAGGGGCAAGCCGATGCCAGGCAAAATACCCTCCACCCTTGACTGTCTCCAGCCAACACCACTCACCCTAGGGTGTGCCCCCCCCCCCCCCCTTCCCCACCCACATCCCATCTGTCATCGCGCCAGTGCATGGAGAAGCTGGTCGTGTGAAAGTGGACCGAAATATTCTGCATGGCGCTAATGCTGAGAGGACGACTGCAGCAGGGGAAATATGCAGGAGAGAGACAGCGAAGTACAGCAGAGGCGAAAAGGCGGAGTAAGGGAATAGAGGAAGGAGCCATAAACCTCACTGACCACAACACTCCCCCCCTCCCCCCTCTCTACCTCTCCTCCCCTCGCTTAAAGTAATATGATACCTGACAGTATAAAAGCAAAACAAAAGTGTATTTAAGTATGGTTCTTATCTAAATCCATGGGGGAGATTTGTATTGAAAACAAAATGTCAGTGGTAGTTTTTGATGCAATGCAGCTTAAAAATAAATGTGTGTTTATGTAAGAGTAGTAGTAGCTACTGTATAATAGAGAGAGAGAAACACAGGGACAACAAGTATTCAACCTTCCCCCCCCCCCCCCCCCCCCCCCCATCCTTACCCCCCCATTCCTTCTCCCTCCTCTCCCTCCCCCTTTCCCTCCTTCCCTCTTCCTTCCACTTTCCTCAATGTCCCTCATGCTAATAATTTACATGAGTAACATGATGTAATATTTTGTACATATTTTTGACTTGAAAATAATTAAATCTTAGGACATAATTGGCTGGTTTCCATTTAAAGTTAGGCATATTTAGAATGTAAAGCGGCTCAAATTGCCAAGGTTTCTTTAGCTTTGTATAGAGTCATTTAGCTTTGAGGAAACAGGCCGATTATATTAGGTAAGGTTATATATGATTTATGGCCGAGTCAGGAAATCAGACTTGAAGTGGTATATTTCATGTGAGAGTTATCTCTAACGAACTATTAACTAAGTATACTATTTAAAATAAGGTATAATTCGCTGATATATTATGTGCATACTGATAACCAGGACCTTTTTCTCAAACTAATAGTAGATTTCTAACATCCTTCTTTAATCCTTAGCACTATTTTGACACTTGTCTTTTTAATCATTTTACTCTCTTAATTAGTGTATTTCCTTTCTCACTACAATAATCGTTTTGTATTATATATATACCGGTATATATATATTTTTATTTTTTTATTTTTTTATTTTTTTATTTTTTTCCCCCGTGTTTATTCTTTGTGCGTATTTTTAAACACTACTTTTATTTTACTTTATTTTTCTATTTTCTTTTGCACCCACTGTCTTGTAATATAGCCTGATCTTCTGTAGCCTTGCATCATACTAGGTGAGTTAAATAACTTATCTTACTCTTTCTATCTCTAACGCTACTCATAGGATGTTTACATTTTCACCTTTATCGGGCAGAGGCTCGTCCCTTAGGAAGAAATGATAGATAGACTCAGTATTAGGGAATAGGTAGGAAATTATGATAATAAGACAAGATGATAGTAACTCGGTCCCAGTCGAGGAATAATCCTGATGACAGACAAAACGCAGTGAGAGATGCAGTACAAATGAACCGTGAAACAGACAATAAAGTTAATGGAGATGTACAAGCAAACCCTGTTAGAGAAAATGCAGAAAATAACAATCAACAACTGCAGCCCGCAGAAGAAAACGCAGGAATCAATAATTCGCAAGACAACAGAGGTGTGGAACAAAATAATGAAAATAGTGTAGGCCTAAATGAAGATAATGAGAGAGAAATAATCGAAAATCGTGAACAGAACGAACGACCTCGTAACGTAAACATGAATGGTGGAGAATGGATGGGACATTCTGGTGACGGACTCACAACATTAGTGAATGAAATCTATACAGAAGTGATACAATGGCAACATAATAAGTTTGAACTACCGATTTGTGAAGCCGCAAAAGACATGCTGGGGGAACTCAGACGTATGATCCTAAAGTATGTTCAGGATGCCCCTTTGGCACACGTGGCAATCAAGATAGCTTCTTTCATTCCTCAGTTGTTCCTTCAAAGAAATAAGACCAAAGGGAAAACTGAATGAGAACATTAAAGCGCTGAAACAGAGAATGGAGTGGTGGAAAAATGGGGAGTTAGACAAAATTCTTAGCCAAGTACGAGCAATCCAGCAAAGACTGAAAACAAAACAACGAAGAAAGAGGAAGCCAGATGATATGGCACGATCAGTGGGAAATAGCATGAGGATTGGTAAAGTGGCACAGGCAGTCAGAATGGTCACTGGGGAAGCCTCAAGTGGGGTGCACGAAGTGAATCGACGCATCTTGGACCAGCTGAAGGAGAAACACCCAGAAGCAAAACCAGCAAGTGATGAGGCCAAACTAGACGGGGAATATGTTCCTCCAGACCCGGTGATATATGAGAATATAACTGAAGACCTCATATGGAGAAAGGCGCTGAAAACACAGGGAGGAGGAGGTCCATCAGGAGTAGATGCTAAGACTTGGAGGATCTTCCTAAGTCAAAACAAGTTTGGTTCAGCCGCGGGTGACCTTTGTGAAGCAATAGCAATGCTGGCAAAGAAACTTGCATCATCACCATGCGTGAACATAGAAGCTCTGACAGCATGTCGCCTGATACCTTTAAATAAGAATCCAGGAGTTAGACCAGTAGGCATTGGGGAAGTTCTTAGAAGGATTATAGGAAAAGCAATCATGTCTGTATTTGGAAAAGATGTACAAAGAGCAGTGGGCAACTTACAAGTACAGTATGTGCAGGACAGCAAGCCGGAGGAGAAGCAGCAATACATGCAATGGGGAAGGTGTATCATGAGGAAGATTGTGAAGCGGTACTGCTAGTGGATGCAACAAATGCCTTTAACACCATTAATAGGGAGGCAGCTATTCACAACATCAAGATCAAATGCCCGAGCATTGCAAAGTACATAGAAAATACTTATAAGGAGCCAGCTAACCTGTATATAGTTGGAAGCACAAAGAAGGAAGAAATGAAAATTCTCAAATCAAATGAAGGAACAACGCAAGGAGATCCAGTGGCAATGGCAATGTACGCACTGGCACTATCAATTCTGCAGCAGAAAATAAAACATGAGGTAACCCGAGTGAAACAAGTGGCGTATGCAGATGACCTCACAGGTGCAGGAAAAATAGGGGATCTCAAAGAATGGTGGCAGAGAGTACAATCGGTAGGCGAAGTCATTGGGTACCATCCGAATGCTAGTAAATCTGTACTAATAGTGAAAGAAAACAAGTATGAAGAAGCGGTGCAGACTTTTGATGGGACAGGAGTGAAGATTACAAAGGAGGGTCAACGCCATTTGGGAGCAGTAATAGGCACAGAAGAATGCAAGAGAGACTATGTGTGAAAAAAGGTAGCGGAGTGGGTAAAGGAAGTGAAAACCCTGGCAGACATTGCGAAATCTGAACCACATGCTGCATATACTGCCTTCACATATGGTGTTAAGCACAGATGGACCTTTCTTATGAGAACAGTGCCTGGCATTAGACAGATGCTCCAACCGCTTGAAGAAGCAATCAGAGGAACATTCATACCGGCCTTAACAGAGATGGAAGGCGTCACGCAAGAGCTAAGAGATCTATTAGCTCTTCCGCCAAGGTTCGGAGGTATGGGGATCATAAACCCAGTGGAGGCGGCACTACATGAGTACCAAAATTCCCTTAAACTTACTACGTCTCTGACAGAAAAAATACGGGAGCAAAATGAAATGATGAGGTGGACGAAGAGGAACAACGAAATGCAAGACAGGAAATTACAAAGAGCAGAGAAGAGAGACAGAAACATAGCCTAGAACAAATTAAGACCAGATGTAGGGAAGAACTGAAATAAGAGTTGAGATGGCACAAGACACGGGGGCTTCAAATTGGCTCACATCATTACCAATAAAGGAGAAAGGCTTCAGCTTAAATAAACAAGAATTCAATGATGCCGTAGCCTTGAGGTATGGGTGGCCAGTTTCGAACCTGCCGCTGAAATGTGCATGTGGTGAAATAAACAACTCAGACCACTGTATGACTTGTAAGAAAGGAGGATTCATCTGTATCCGGCATGATGAAGTACGAGACATCACTGCACAAATGCTGGACGAGGTGTGCCATGATGTCAGAATCGAACCGGAACTTCTGCCTATGGACGGACAGCGCTTGGCCCACAATACTGCAAATACTTCAAATGAAGCAAGAGTGGACGTAAGTGCTCGAGGTTTTTGGACGAGGGGACAACGGGCTTTTTTCGACATCAGAATCTTCAACCCAAGAGCACAAACATATCGTGAGCGAGGACACAAGGCGGCATACTTGAGAAACGAAAGTGAGAAAAAACGCGCTTATGAAGAAAGAATTTTGAACAGGGATCAAGGAAGCTTTACTCCTCTGGTCTTCTCATCGTCGGGAGGTATGGGACCTTCTGCAAGTGTATTCTATGCCAGATTAGCTGAACAAATATCGGAGAAAAAGCACCAGCATAGAAGCCAAGTCATAACTTGGATGAGATGCCGGCTCTCTTTCTCTCTTCTCAGGTCTGCACTCCTATGTCTCAGGGGTACAAGGTCCTCCCCGCTACAGAGGACAAGAGTGAGAGACTTGGACTTTGAAATGGTCGTGGCGGAGGGACGAATTGGGGAACAACTAGGTTGATTGTAGGGAGGTACTGGTACAATAAGATAAACTACAATGTAACTAGAATAAGATAGATTGTACACCACTTTGTAACTGTCACCTTAATAAAAAAAAAAAAAAAAAAAAAAAAAAAAAAAAAAAAAGGAAACATGCTTACATTACTGAAATGTTTGTGGACATGCAGTAATGCAAGTAATGGTCACTTCTATAAATCTAAAATGGCTTACTTAAGAATGGGAAAGGGGTGGGACCTTCTATTTTTTTATTTGTTTATATGTGGAATATGTGTGTGTGCTGGAGTGAATGAGAATGAGAGAGCGAAAGAAGGTGTGTGTTTGTAAGTAACTAGTGGAAGAAGCTATGGTTCTGTGGGTGAGAATAAAAGTTGGAATACAAACGTGGGTGGATGTATGTGTGTTTGCTCCTACAGAGGATAAAGCTGCAAGAGTGAAAGAGGAGTTTTGTGTGAAGGCTGAGGTGTGTCTGGATACTTTTGGTAAGAGTGAACGAATATTTTTGATTGGGGATATGAATAGGAAGGTGGGTGATAGTATAGTAGATGAGGTGGTAGGAGGATGGGGTGTACCATCAGAGGTACAGTTGTTGTTGTTGTTCCCCAGACTGCCTGGCCGAACAGCCCGAAGGCCCCGAGCAAGGCCAAGGCCATAACCGAGCGCCCCCACAGAACCCTCCCTGCCTACAACAATAAAGCCTGGGTGACCGAAGCCACTCCATGGCGGGGAGCTGAGGAGGGCGCGGAAACGCCCGGGAAACCAAAGCCCCACCCAGGGCCCTGTGCCCCTCAGCAATTATGAAGAGAAAGTTGAGGGGCAAAGGAAAAATGTGATGCTTTGGCTTCCAATCTTGGTAGATTGGGAGGTCAATCCACGGAAGAGACGCCGTCACTTGAGATCTAGAAAATATATAAGTAAAAGGAACAGTCAGAGTAAGCTATGGGTATGGCAGAAATTGCTCAGGTCTCACTCTGATAGACCAGCCCATCACCAATGTGTTATGTTGTTGGTGTAAGTGGTTGTGTGTTATACAGTCTTCCATAATGTGTTTGATAGTGTGCGGTGTTCTGTTACAACCCGGACAGGTGTCCTGGACGGAGTCATAGCCTCTTCTAATTACTCAGAAGGGCTGGATGGTGCCCGCATTGCAGCCTAGCCAGGTGGACTCTGTTCTCACGGGAAAGGAGGGTTTCTGAGGGATGGACTTCAGGGGGCTGTGCATGTAGCCGAGTGTTGTCTTTGAGTGACTGGATGAATCGGTGGGTGATTTGAGTATGGATATGCTTCTGGAGGCTGGCTTGGGGTGGGCAAGGGGGGAGCGAAGACAGTATTTGTGTATGATAATGAGTGCTAGGTGTTGTTTTGATGTTTCTTGGTGTGTGTGTGTGTGTGTGTGTGGATTTTCTGCCTTGTAGTGTAGTGGGTGGTGTGGAGGCTGCGGCGAGAAATTGTGTGCCTTTCATATCAAGGTGATCCTTAATTTAGAGGAATTTGGTTTCCTGGTGGGATCGGACTTTGCGGTCTGATCTTCAATCAAAGAACCTGACAAGTGAAGCAGCTCTTAACAGGGTTGCCTGGAACGCCGCCATTAGGACGTGAGACCGGAACTGCGCTTCGTGTGGAGCACTCGGTTTTTAAATTTGTGTATGTATGTATGTATGTATGTATAGGTGGTCTGTACGTGTGATAGCTGTGCAGCCAGTGATTATTTTGAGGGCTTTGTTCTGTATGGTCTGTAGGATGTTATGATGTGTTTTAGAGAGGTTAGAGGCCCAAGCAGGGCTAGCATATTCCATCACTGAACGTATTATATTGTTTGTATACTGTGGTGGTAGTTTCTTTATTATGTCCAAATGTTATGTGGGCAAGTGACTTGGGGGTGTTTGGTCTTGGTGTCCGTTTTTTATACTTGTACAGGTCGCCCTCACTAACCGATGCATCGATGTACGATATTTCACGTATGTGATCGTTCTTCTTTACTACCCGATGTCCGATGGCCGTGACTCGTGTTTACAATTGCTCAACCGATCGCCGGCCCTTAACGCTGGCTGAAACCAAGCTGAACGCACCGCAAATGGCACCACATTTGTTTGATTAATCGCAGCGCCACCAAGCCTCAGCGGCCAAGCCATTCAACTCGGCCCGGTATCTCCCGCAGTCTTGATCAACTTACAACTATAGTGTTTGTGTCCGTGTTGGTGATATACAAATTGATATCTTACATTTGTGATCGCAAGTGAATATTCAGTGATGGCTTCTAAGCGTCCTGCAAGCTACAGTGCATCGGATGTGAAGCCCAAACGGGCTAGAAAAAGCTTGTGCTTGGAGGTAAAACTTAACATAGTGAGGCGGAGTGAGGGGGGTGAGGGCACCAATTCCATCACACGTGCTATAGGCTTGCCCCTGTCTACAGTTGTGGTTGCAACTGTGCTTAAAAAAAGTCAAGATTAAAACAGCAGCACTTTGATAGCCAAGACAACAACCAAGTATCGTGAGCCAGTAATGGAGAAAATGGAGCACCTTTAATAGCTGTGGATAGTCGACCAAACTCGTCGCCGCATGCCTTTATCTACTGCCCTGGTCTCTGCTAAGGCATTATCTATATGGTATGACTTAAAGAAGGAAATGCAGGTGAATGAAGGAGTAACATTTAACCCTCCAGCCCCGGCTATGTATTATATATATATTCCCCGAAACCCGGGGGTTTTGGCCGAAAAACGTCTACGCCTAGGCTACCGCATCTTTGTTATTTGGCTTGCTTCCGCATTCCCGCGCATCTCCAAGCGTAGATGTGTTTCGTACCTGTAGAATGGCATTAAGTAGAGCTCTCTAAGTCAACTGGTTCAGTTGTGATGATGATTTCATTGGAGATATCTTTATGGCAAAAACAGCCACTTTACACTACTTTTCGATCCTTAACAATAACATACAGGCACACACGAACAAGCGACGCACTCCTTCTTGTGGCGGGAGATGCGGGGCGTCGGTCCAGCCGGCTGTTGTTTACATGCGTCGGACGGATGCCTCGCACACCAAGCTCACAGGCTTTCAAGCACTGGGGGCCTCAGAGCCCTTCCGGGTTGCGCGGACCGAGTTTTTTATGGGTGTTTAAGAGCTCTTCCGGGTCTGATGGGTTAAGGCCAGCAAGGGGTGGTTCGAGCGATATAAGGCACAAGCTCTCCTACACATCAAGATGAGGACCTGGAGTGGCGGCGTCTACATCGTGGGTCCACCTCTCGGGGCTGCCGACCAGGGACAAAATTGCCGACCGATTGGGGACAGCCGGCTGCCGACCATGTCCTGGCGGCAGCCAAATCGCCTCAACAATCCCTTTCTCCTTCCTTGAGGGCACGACAACCTGGGAGTGGCTTCAGGCGCCCGGGCAAGTACCACGTAACCTCCTCAATCTCCCTGATGAGGTGATGGGTCGTACGGCGAGATGGAGAAAATGCCGGAGGTACAACACCAGGCAAGGCCAGTTGGCTCACGCCGCTTCACCCGGAAGACCGTACAACCCTTGTCAGGAACGGAAGAGAGGGCATGCCGAGGAGGTGAGTAGGACCGTTGACGACGAGGCGAGGGTGAGCGGGACCTGCGACGCTTCAACCTCTTCCTCCCAGTGTCGACAGACATCGTCGACCTATCAGACGCAGGCACTTGAGTCAGGGCGGCCTTGCGCCCAGCCGGCGACGACACTGGGAGGTGCAGCAGGACCCTCACTTGGTCGTCCAGGAATTAGGGGTCCTATGCAGGGAGTCCTTCACATGGAGAGAAATGCTCGCCCACGTAGCACAGAGGCGGGACCTGGCCACACTAGCCTCAGGCGACGTAGGGTGAGACTCCACGGTCGTAAGGTCCAAAAGGCAAGGGCCACACCGATGCTGGTTATAAGCGTTCCTGTTGTAGCAGGCAACATGGAGACAGCATTCCGTATGACCCACACCCAAGGCCCGTTTCCCACAACCAACGCGAGAGCAGGCAGGACGGGACATACACACTACACCCGGAAAGAAAAACCCTGTTAGTGTAAAAAATAGAAAAAACCCACCGTAGGGTAGGGTCTGGCAGTATCACAGGTATCTATCTATCTATCTATCTATTGCCTGACGCCGTGATCCCCGAAGGGGTGGCCACGAACGAACCGCCCCCATGCACCTCTGTCCCCAGTCAGTCGACGCCCCTCCCCCCAACCAGCACCGCCTTCGTTCATGTACTTCCTCACTCCATCCTTCCACTTCTCATTCGGTCTACCTCTCCCTCTCTGTCCCTCCACCTCGCTCTCGTACACCCTCTTAGTCATTCTCTCGCTTTCCATACGTTCCATATGGCCGAACCATCTCAAGTTGTTCCTTTTCACACTTTCCAGCACATCTACCTCCACACCACACCTCCTTCTTACTTCCTCATTAGTTTGTCTATCCCTCCATGTAACTCCGCATGCACTCCTTAAGTAATTCATTTCCACTGCTCTCACTCTTGGTCTGAGTCTCTCAACCAACGTCCATGCTTCGCTTCCGTAAGTCAGTGTCGGGATTACCACACAGTCATGCAAGGACTTCTTCACTTCCATACTGACCACCCTATTTCTTGTTACTGCTTTTAGCATTCCTACAACCCTCTTCCCCTGTTGTACCCTCTCCCGCACTTCTTCATCCATATTCCCATCTTTACTCAACACACTGCCCAGATACTTAAAAGAGTTGACGATCTTCATAGCCTGACCGTTCAGCTTCACCTCACACTCTGTGACTTCACCCCTTTCGAAGACCATAACCTTGCTCTTCCCCGCATTTACCTTCAAATTCCGTTTTACGCACACTGTTCCAAACTCATTTACCAGACCCTGCAACTCCCATTCATTATCACTCATCAGAACTGTATCATCCGCAAACAGCAGTATAGGTAGCTTCCACTCAATTCCCTCCCTTTTCAGCGATACACCAACATCCACTGCTCTTGATAGTATTTCTTCCATGACTCCATCCATATATATATTAAACAACCACGGGGACATCACACACCCCTGTTTCAAACCAACATTCAGGTCAAAGAACTCGCTCTGCTCACTCTCCACACGTACTGCCTTCTTTGCACCCTCATATATGCTCTTCACTACTTTCAGCAACTTGCCCTCTACTCCGTATATTCTAAGTACTTTCCACAAACCTTCTCTATCCACTCTGTCATAGGCCTTCTCCAAGTCCATAAAGGCAACATACACCTTTTGTTTCTTCTCCAGATACTTCTCCACAACACAATTCAGGGTAAAAATATGATCTACACATCACAGGTATGTACAAAATTAATGGCATACAGAGAGTAATTATCTTACAGTTTCTTACAGTAGATCCTCTGGAAAAAGGCAAACTAGGCCTGTGTATCCAGCTCAGTACCAGTACTTGCACCGCTGCGGTCGTTCACGGTGTTGGCGGCGGCGGTAGCAGACGCAACATTTTTACTATTCTGTATTTTTGCTTTATAATCAAACTTCAAATCTTGTCTTCGCCATGCTTTATCAAGATTACTTTCAAACTCCCTTACTGATTCGGAATCGACTACATACTGGGGCAGTGCGTTCCACTCATTTACCACTCTATCACAAAATGAGTTCTTTGCCTTCTCAAGCCTATTTCTTTCTTTGTAAATTTCTTTGAGTGTCCTCTCGTTCTTGTTCCCGCATCAAGAAGATACCTTCAAATCCTCATCATACTTTCCTGACACTATCTTAAAAGTCTCTATCATATCCCCTCTCTTTCTCCTATATGCCAGTGTCGGAAGCCCAGTGTCCTCAACCTCTGCTCATAGCCCGCGTTCTTCAACGTTGGTACTAGCTTGCTAGCTCTCCTCTGCACTTTCTCCACTGCTTCTATATCCTTTACCATATATGGAGCCCACACCTGGCTCGCATATTCCAGGTGCGGCCTAACCAGCGCTGTATAGAGATTCCTGAAGATTTCTTCGTCAAGTGACACAAATGTCCTCCTTATCAGCCCTACAATTCTATTGGCTTTGTTTATCTTTTCCGCTAAATGTTCTGAGAAATTTTACTTATTGTCTATCACTACTCCTATATCCTTTTCTGCATTCACTTCCTCCATCGCTTCATACATACAGTACTATTTGTTAGTAGTCTTGGCAAATCCAACGTCAAGGCTATTAACCTAATTGCAATGACGACTTGTCTATTTTGACTGCTATGTCGTCATTCCAACCGCGGTTAAAAAGAAAACGTCTAGAGTCTACTCCTTATCTTGCTCTAGGAGACGTTGTACATTAACCAAAACTACCACCGAAGGTGAAAAAAGCATAGAAGAGAAGAAAAAGGGGTTTACCTTAGTTACCGCTTAAGGCCCATCCTGTGTTCCGTCATGTGCAGATCCCTGTCGAACGTGCGCATGAGCGACCCTCTCTTGTCATCATTTTTTCACGCGCTCCATTGAATGCAGTCGCTTTTGTTGTGCTCCTTTAATTCACCCTGTTTAGGTTCGTTTCGGCTTATCTGGCCTTCTTTTTTGTTAGACAGATGTTACGTGATCTAGGGCACACGTAAATGGGCTCCTCAGTGTGTTTAATGGAGACGCGTGTGGAAATAGCTACCGAAGGTACGGGGGCGCCTGGCGTTCCTCGTGTGTGATTTTCATTCCTTTCTCTTTTCATATTCTTTTTTCCTGTTAGTCTGGGCATAGTTTAGCTTTTAGCTTATTTTAGCCTAGCTTGTTTCTCATTCAGGAATTGCTATGCCCCTATGAGTTTTCATTTTCATAGCCTAGGTGTACAGTTGGTTCACGATCTGAGATTTCGTGGTGGCGGTGCTGTTTGTAGGGTTTGTGTCGGCCGCATTATTAGCGTTATTCCCGAGTCCCCCCTTTCGAGCCTTCACTGTGTCTCAAGGGCCTGGGCGCTTGGTGGTTCGTGATATCCTGGGGTACCCCACGGGGGCCCCTCCCTCACACCACAGGGTTTTTCGCCCCTGACACATTCTCTCCTCACGGCTAGGCCACCCTTTTTCTCGCCAGTTTTCATTTACTGGTTTTTGTGTTCCCTTACTGTTTTCACCTCCATCCTTTCATACCCTTTTGCCCAATCCTGGGGTACCCTACGGGGGCCCCTGTTTGTGCCAAACCACCCTTCCTGCCACTTCTCCTCATGGGCTTTGCTCTATCTCTGTGGGTTGGGTGGTTCCTAGGGGATGTGCCTCCTCTCCCCTGGTGTGTCTTCCTTGCCTCTCCCTTGACCGGTTGAGTCAGGATATTATCAAGGAAGACACTGCTCAGCTTGATGGCCATCGTCGCTTGGAGTTCATAAGGAGATGACGCTTTTTTCTGGGCCTCTTTTGGTATTTCCTAGACGCTCCTCTCTTTTTCGGCGCCGGACCATCTCGGCCGGTCCCGCAAATTTGCGGGGGGCTCGATTCGGTCCTCTGGGACATTTCGGTTCCCCGCAAATTTGCGGAGATCGTTGGGGGGGTCCCGCGAAATTGCAGGAGGGTGGTGTCGGTACGGTTATGCCTCCATTGGCCCGCAAATTTGCGGTAATAGTTGGCTTTCACTATTGACTTTTGTTATGTCATCTTGTTGCCTGATACTATATTGGTGTATGCACTTTACTGGTGTTATAGGCCCTGCATGTAAGATGTTGAGTGGTGGTTAACACTTTCTCCATCTTTGCAGGTTCTGCTAGTGCTCTTCCGCCTCGGCCGCCCTCCTCACCTACCTCTGTGCTCCCAGTTTAGGGTGAGTACGGATACCTGTTTGCATGTGTGTTCCTGTTTCCCCATGCTCCTTCCCTGGTTCTTCTTGGACATTCTCTCCACTTACTCCTTCGACGTGCTGATTATGGTGTGTGTTCTTCTAGTGCAGGTAGGCTGCCTTGCTTTCGCCTTGGTTGTCGCTCCCCGTGCTTGGAGAGCCACAAGTCCTGCTTGCGCCACTCGCTCTGTGTGTCCTCTACGGCCTACCTCCCTGCTCTGTGTGGCACGTGTCTGGCCCTGGTGGTTGTGCTGCTCCATGGCCCTGGTTCCTCGGCGGCGGCTGTGGCCTCTGCTTCCCTTCCGTCGGTGTGGCCGATGGTCTCCCGCCACATTAGGACTGTGGGCCACCGTTCCCCGGCCTTTGTTGGCGACCGGATCCGCGTCGCCCTGGGTATCCCTGACCCGACTGAAGGCCATTTACCTGGCCCTCTCCCTGCTCGGGCCCTCTCCCCTGGGTCCCGCAGCCGGTCGTCCCATCGTCGGGGGGTTCCCCGGCTCCGTCCACGCTCTCGCTCGCCTCGTCGTCCTCCTGATCGCCTTGACGACGCCCATCGCCCTCGTCATGGCTCTCGCCCTGAGGCCGGGGTTAGCGGCTCTGCCCCTGTGCGCCCTTCCCATGGCCTCTGCGGATAGGGGCTCTACTCCCTTCCGCCCGCTTCCCCAGCCCAGACGACTTCCTCTTACGTTGTCCTCTCCGCGCGCGGTTGTTCATGCTGTAGCTGGCCCTCTGCTCCCTCCTCCTACACTGTCCAGGAGGGTCCGCCTGGATGTCGTTGCTTCTCCTACTTCACCTGCTTCAGTGCCTATTCTTCCTTCACGGTCTCGTCCCACGGTGGTGGTCCCTCCCTCCTCCGCCTCGGTGTCGGGCCGCCCTGTTATCTCAGCCCCGGGGATCCTTGCTCTGTTTCCCCCCGCGGCTCCTGGCCTCCTTTCACCCGGCCAGCCTTCCCACTCCCGTCGTCCTGCTCCTCCTCATTCTTCTCTTCCTGACCTTCACTTACCGTCTCGCCAGGGGGGTACCCCTCCTCTTGCCTCGGTGGGGTTTCGTGAGGTTTCGGGGTCCCCTTTCTCAGGAGCTGATGTGTCGCTGGAAGAGGGGAATGGTGCTGTTTCCCCCTCGGCCGTTCGTGATCGGGGACGAGTCCCTCGACGGCGACACAACCGTCGTCGCTCGCCTTCCTTGGGCCGCGACGCTGCTGGTTCGTGTCGTGGGTCTCGCTCCCGCTCACGCTCGCCCCTGCGGGCCGACCAATCTGGGGGGGGGGGTAGCCTCTCTCGGATCAATTGTCGGCTATGCAGGGCTGGGTTGTGTCACGCTTCGACGGACGCTTGGAGTCGATGGAAGACTCCCTCTCCTCGCCCTTCTTGGCGGTGCCTCACCCTCAGCACCTCACCCTACCTACCCCTGCTACGGTCCCCCTCCCTTCTGCGGGCCTACGCTCTGGTCAGACTTCAGCCGCCCTGACATCCTTCCGGCTGTTCAGTCCCTGGCTGTGTTGACGGGTCTGTCCTCCTATGGGACAGGTTTGTGCGACGCCGGTACGCCTGGCTTAGCCATCATGCTCGGTCACCCTCTCCCATTGGAGGCCTGGTTTGCTGAGGCCTTCGACTTCACACACCGATCCGTCGACGGCTCTCCTTCCGTCCCTCCCCCGGAGTCGTCCCTGATTTTGCCTCCTCTTGTGTCTGTCGGCGGGTTGGACGGCGCGTTCTGGTCCTGGATGAGCGCGCCCGTTCTTGAACTTTGTTCTATTGCTACCCCGTTCTTCTCTCACCCGGATCAGCCCTCTGTCGCCAAGGTTTTTCCCTTGCGACGGAGGGTGACGGACTTATTGTCTTGTCTTTAGGTTCCCTCCAGACGTCTGTTCACCACCTGCGGCTTTTCGAGGCGTCTGCGCCAGGCGATCTTCGCGAGGGTTTGGACCGCGTTCAGCGGGTCCACCTTCGGCTCGCGGTGTCCTTGGTTCCCGAGCTGAAGGCGGTTTTGTGCGCGGCAACTCGGCACCGCACGACGGTACGGTCTTCGTTCTGCCGGCCGGCCCCCTTGGTTATTCGTCAGGGTTTGTTGTACTCTGCGCTATATCCGTCGGGGTTTTTTACGCAGGATGCTTGGGAATGCTCCGCTTCTCTGTCGGCGGCCCCTGCTTCCGCCACACGACGCCGTGCTGTGTCGTTACGGACCCTGCTTACGTCACGCACCGACGCGCTGTGCCGCGCGCGGGGTCTTCTCAGTCCCGTCCTTCTGCCGGTCCTCTTCGGGGTGCTGCTGCAAGTGCTGCCGCCTTGCACGGGCGCAGGACTGGGACGTTGCTGGCCAGTGCTTCGGTTCCGCCTCGCACTTCTGTTCTTGCCCCTTTCATCCCCTCTGTGTCGGGGCTGGCCGGCCTTCCACTTCCGGCCGCCTTTCCAAGCGGCCAGCCCCGCGCCGGCTTTGGGTTGGGGTGGCCCGCCCTTTTCGACGAGGTTGGGGGGGGTGGGGGTAGAGGAGGTCAACGTGGCGCTCATGCCCGCACGGCCCGTACCGGGGGTACCTCCACGTCAACACAATGTGTAGTTCTCTGGGTCGGCCTCCTTGTTCTCCTTCTCGCCTGGGCGTACCGGGTCGCTCCCCTCCTCTCGGGTGCTCCCTCGGGTTGTTTTCGCCCTTGCGCCCCTCGGTAGCCGCGAGGGACGTTGGGGGCGGCGGGTTGCGCGGAGAGGTCTCACCTGGAGGTGGACGTCCAGACCCCCACTCCGCTCTTGTCACCGACAACGGCCCATCTCTTCAGAGGTGGCCCTCGTGTTCACTTCCATGCCCGAGCTGGGTAGCGTCGAGGGAGTTGGCTGCCGGTCACCCGGTTTTCCTCTCCCGTGTCTTTCTGGTTCCGTCGCCGACCTGCGACGCGATGCGACCGGTGGTGGATCTGTTGGCCCTCAACGGGCACATCGTGCACACACGGTTTCGGATGCTGCCGGTACCCCTGGTACGCCTGGCCCTGTGCCCTCTGTCGTGGGTAGTGTCGCTGGCCCTCCAGGATGTGTCTTGGCTCGTTCCTCTCCATCCTCGCTTCCAGCGATTCTTGGCCGTTCGGACTTCCGATCGTGTGTTCCTGTTCGACGGCCTTCCCTTCGGTCTCCACATCGCGCCGCAGATCTTCTCCGCACTGGTGGGGCAGGCTCTGGGTCCTCTCCTCAGGAGCGGGCTCCAGCTCCTGTTTTCCTTGGCCGTTTGGTTGGTAGTTTCCGACGCCCTCGGCCTGTGCATTGGCGACGCCCTCACAGTCGTTCGCGACATCGCACGGTTAGGGTTCCCCTTCGATGTTCCCAAGTCACGCTTGACCCCGTCGCGTGTCGTGCCATGGGTCGGTCTCGCATGGGTTTTGTCCAGCGCTACGGTGACCCGGGGTCTGCCGGCCGCGGTGCACCTTCGGTGGACGGTCCTCGCCGTGTTGCACTCGGTCTCCCTCCCGGGGTGGCTCTGGGACTCGTTCGTGGGTTCGCTGCATTGGGCCGCTCTGCCCCTTCCCTTAGGGAGCCTCTGGCTACGCCGCCTCCTCCTCATGGGCACCGCGGTGTTTCCGTTGCCCCTATGGATCGGCTCCTGCCGCTCCCGCGTACCGTTCGCCGACGCTTCGGTCGCTGGGTTGCTCGGGGCTCGCTCTTTGCGGCTGTGCCCTGGACCGACCCCCCCGCCGACGGTCTGGGTAACCACAGATACGTCGAGCGAGGTTGGGTGAGGTTCCCAATCGAACCTGGGACGTCCACTTCCCGGCAGATGGGTGGGTCTCCCTCCTCTTACCTGTCTATGCCCTCGGATTGTTGGTTCCTTTGTTCTTCCTGCGGGACCACGCGCTGGCCCTTCGGGGTGAGTCGGTGGCCTTCGGGTTGGACACTCAGACAAGCTGTCCCCTGTTTCCTTATGCGGGGGTCCTCCAGGTCGTTGACTCTATTAGGGGTCTCGGTGGAGTTGTTCTTCCTCGCGGACCGACACCCCTTCTCCTTGCATGCCTCCTCCCTGCCCGGGCCTGCCACCCTTTGGGCGGCCGCCCTGTCGAGAGGGCAGGGCGTTCTTGTAGAATGGGCGATGAAACGGACTGTGTTCGCCGACCTCGCGGCTTCCTGAGGTGTTCCGGAGGTCGCCTTGTTCGCATCGGGGGTGCCGCGCCAGTTGCCTCTGGACCTCTCCCTCCGGCCTCGCGCTCCGGGGGGGGTCCGGACGCTTTCATGGTCGCCTGGTACTGGTGGCGGTCGATATCCATTTTTCCGCCACCAGACGCGCTGTTGCTGTGCCCGGTCTTCGCGAAGCTGCGGCTGTACCACGGCTGCGTCTGGCTCCTCGCGCCTCTGTGGCCGGCACGGACTTGGTCCGCCCGGTTGCCGCGGTGGTGCCCGGGTCCGGTCCCTCTACCTGTCTCCGGCTTCCACTTGGGCTAGGTTGGGGTCCTGCGGACCTCTTTGGCCTTCGCATCGTGCTTGTTCATGAGGCACGGTGGCTCCCGGTCCCCGGCCGGGCCCTGACTGACTTCCTGCAGCGTTCCTGGCCGTCTTCTCCTTGGGGGCCTTACGGGTCCCGCTGGAGGTTTTTTACTAGGTGGCTACAGGCCACTCGCCTGCCAGTTGGCTCTCCTTCCCTCGTCCTACGCTCCTTGTTTCACCTCTTCCGTACACGTCGCTTTCCAGTCGACGCTATACGTACCCACTTGTCTGCCGTCCGGGGGGTTCTTTGGGTCCGTCGCTGGGCTGGTCGTTCCGCCACAGGTGCTGGATTCCTTCCTGACGGCTGCCTTCCGGGATTGACCGCCTCCGCGCCAGGTCTCTCCGCTGTGGGATCTGGGGCGGGCTCTGGTCCTTCTGGCTTCCCCCACGTATACAAGGGCCGCTACGCCGGTTCCGTTGCTCGGGCGTCCACTCTTCCTTGTCGCTCTGGCCACTGGGGATCGGGTGTCTGCACTAGCGGCATTGTCACGGCCCCGGGACTGCGTGCGATTCTCCCCGTCCTTGCATGGCGTCTCGTTCGCCTCCTCCCCACCTTTTGTTACCACGCATGGGAGGGAGGCCCCCGTTTTCCAGCCTTTCGCCGTCCAGGCTTTACGGCGTGGGCATCCTCGCCATGTGTTGTGCCCGGTGTCAGCCTTGCACTCCTCTGTTGCGTCTGTGGCGCCGCCTTCGGGTACTGCTGTGTGGGTGTCTCCTCGGACAGGTGGGAGGCTCTAGCAGGTGCAGCTGGGCCGCCACGTTTGTCGGACCGTTCGTGCCCGTCACCCTGTTTGTAGGGGTTCTGCGCACGATGTCAGATCCTTTGCTGCCTCCTTCCAGTTCCTGCCACGTCGATCCTTCCCTGCCTTCGCCTCCGCGGTTTTGTGGTCTTCTATCAATTCCTTCATCTCCTCCTACCTCTCCGTGTCCAGTGTTCGACCCCTCGGCCGGTGATTGCTCTCGGGGGTCGTGTTTCCTGGTGCTCTGGCGAAGATCCCTGGTCTTCCCCCCTTGTCCCTCGTTCTTTTCCTTTGTTTTATTTGACAAAGGGGGGGGGGGGGGGTGTATGGATTTGCAACACTGGATTGCAAGTTTGGGATTATGTATTGTTCCAGTACATAAGTGTTTTTGCCACATTGAAAATTGTGTTTTGTTCTTGTGTTCAGTGTTTTTGTTGGTTTTTGAAGAAAAGGGATTTTGGGTACAGTACCTATTTGGTTTCAGACAAGTCTATGTTTTTGCATTACTATGAATGACGGGCATGTGTTAAAACTGTTCTTTTTAGCTACTCCTCAGTTTTTCACTCTTTTATTAAACTCTCTTGTTTACATTGTGTCTTTGTCATTCGTAATTTTGTTTTATGCATTGGTTTTTTTGGTAGGTTGGGCTTGGATGTCCTCCTCCTATTTGTTATGCAGCCTTGACGTTGGATTTGCCAAGACTACTAACAAATTGGGAGGTTTGACGTACCTCCCAACCTACCAAATAGGAAAACCTACTATTTGGTAGTAGTCTTGGAAAATCCAACGTACATAATACCCTCCCTCACGCCGGACCCCTGCCCATCCGCGTTCTTCTGCTGACGTGAGATGTGATGACAAGAGAGGGTCGCTCATGCGCACGTTCGACAGGGATCTGCACATGACGGAACACAGGATGGGCCTTAAGCGGTAACTAAGGTAAACCCCTTTTTCTTCTCTTCTATGCTTTTTTCACCTTCGGTGGTAGTTTTGGTTAATGTACAACGTCTCCTAGAGCAAGATAAGGAGTAGACTCTAGACGTTTTCTTTTTAACCGCGGTTGGAATGACGACATAGCAGTCAAAATAGACAAGTCGTCATTGCAATTAGGTTAATAGCCTTGACGTTGGATTTTCCAAGACTACTACCAAATAGTAGGTTTTCCTATTTGGTAGGTTGGGAGGTACGTCAAACCTCCCAATATGGAGCCCACACCTGGTTTGCATATTCCAGGTGTGGCCTAACCAGCGCTGTATATAGATTCCTGAAGATTTCTTCGTCAAGTGACACAAATGTCCTCCTTATCAGCCCTACAATTCTATTGGCTTTGTTTATCTTTTCCGCTAAATGTTCTGAGAAATTTAACTTATTATCTATCACTACTCCTATATCCTTTTCTGCACTCACTTCCTCCATCGCTTCATACATACTGTATCCTACCTTGTCTATCTTGCTGGTCCCAATCCGCATGTACTTGCATTTTTTTGGATGAAAAGGCATTAACCAATGCTCAGACCATCCCTTCATGCCCTCCACATCTCCTTGAAGCAAACCCATATCTTCCTTACTCCTCACTCTTCTATACAGTTTAGTGTCATCCGCATACAGGTATACCTCACTTCCATTAGTTATAACTTCAGGCAAGTCGTTCATAAATATAACGAACAGCAGTGGTCCCAACACAGATCCCTGAGGTACCCCACTTGTAATTTCCCTCCACCCCGAGCCTATTCCATTCACCAATACCCTCTGTCTCCGATCTTTCAGGAAGGCTTCTATCCATTTCACACATTTCTCCCCTATATTATAGCTTCTAACTTTCTCTATTAACCTTTTATGTGGGACCTTATCGAAGGCCTTCATAAAATCGCAATATACCACGTCTATTACATCACCATCTTCTAGAATTTGCATCCAATCATCTACCACCTTAATTAGCTGTAGTACCGTCGACCTCCCCGGCAAGAATCCGAACTGTCTCCCACTGAAAAGTTGGTTTGACTTCATACGATCCATTATTCCTTCTCTAATTACCGTTTCCATTAGTTTACACACAACACTTGTCAAACTGACTGGTCTATAATTCCCTGGGTCATTTCTCTTTCCCTTCTTAAATATAGCTGTTATGTTCGCCTCTCTCCAGTCCATCGGGATTTGTCCTGTATTAAACGATACCTCAAATAACATATTCAATGGCTCTACTAACATCTCCCCTCCTTCCTTTATGATTCTTGGGTGTATCCCATCCGGTCCCGGTGACTTACTTCTGTTCATTTTTTCTATAGCCCTTCTTATTCTAGCATGGGAAAACTCTACTAGTTCTAGTGCCGGTGCCTGTTTGATGGGAATAGTAGGCACTGCATCCTCCGACTCCACTGTTAGTACCCCCCCAAAGTATTTCCCCAGCACCTCTGCTTTCTCCTTATCAGTCTCCGCTCTACTCCCATCATTCAACCCCCCCACCAGCTCTGGGATCCCTACTCTTCTTGTTAATTTTTCCTGAATGTACTTCCAGAATATTTTTGGATTATCCTTCACATTTCTAGCTATCTCTCTCTCCCTCTCCTTCACCCCCCTCCTTGTTTCCCACCTTATTTTATTGTTTATTTGTCTACGTTCCAGATCCACTTCCTTAGCCTCTATACTAGACCCCCTGTTCTTTTTTAACAATTTTAATCTTTCCCACAATCGTTTCTTTCTTCTAATCAATATCCAAAGCTTTCTTTTCATTGGCAATTCTGGGTTAGTTCTTTTCCTCAATTTTGTTTTATCCTTATATTCCCTTACTGGTACACTTTTGGATACAGCATTCTCCAGTTTGACTCTAATTTTCCTCCACATTCCTTCAGCGTCTTCACCGTTCAAATATTCCCCCCAGTCAATGTCCAAACACCGTCTCAGCAGCTCATAATCTGCTCTATCATACATGTATATTTTTCTATTGCTTTTATTATCCCTCTCCGATTTAATGTTACAACTAAAGCTTATACAGGCATGGTCACTACGACCTATAGGGCTATCCACATTAACATGTTCCACTATATCCTCTTCATTGCTAAAAATCAAATCAAGTACACTCCCCTGCGTCCCATCTCTATATCTTGTCATCTCTACAATATGTTGCGTTAAAAAACATCTCTCACTTTCTCTATAAACTTATTTTCCATGCTACCCTGTCCCGCTGGAGTAGTACAATTTGCCCAGTTGATCCTTGGCAAATTGAAATCTCCAATCAAAATTTTATATTTGTTCTCTCTATTATCTATCTCCTCCATTGCTTTCAGTAGGTTATCATCCTCTCCCCTGCTATTATTTGGGCTTCTATATATAGAGGCAATTAGAATTGATCCTCTTACACATTTTACTTCAATACACAAATACTCACAATACTGCTGTCTCATATCCACCTCATTAACCTTGAGCTCTTTTCTTACATAAATAAACAGTCCTCTTCCAACCTCTGCTCTAATAGCATTTCTCTCATATAACTCAAAACCCTCCAAACTATATTCCACCAGTTCCCTCTCAATTCTAACATTTTTTGGTCTTACTTCCTGTAGGGCTATGATATCAGGTTTTTCCTCTTCATCCTGCAACCTACATATCAGTTCTCTTTTCTTGTCCTGAGTAAACACATCCACATTACTAAACATAATCCTTAATCCATCTACCATTCCTCCAGCAATTACACCATCCCGCTCCTCCAGTCCCTTCCCTACTCCCCTGTTAGCACTACTGGGTCTGCCTCTTTGTCTCCTGTCTCTCCCTGTGACACCTCCACCCCGTTCTCCTCCTTCGTCACAACTCTCATCACATTCTCTCCCCTCCCTGATCTCCCCCTCCTTTCTACTCTTATAAACCACTTCCTCACTTTCCGTCCCTCACTCTCCAGTAAAAATTTCTCTTTTCCTCCTCATCCAACTTTCCATTATTTTCATCAGCCTTTTCTTGTAATTCCTTAATTTTTTTCCTTTGTTCTATACTCAAATCCTTCTTTAGTCTTATGTGTTTCAGTTTATCATTTGTATTTAGCCTCCAACTAAAATTTGTCACAGTCTCCGCCACTACCCTAGTTTTAAACTGTACCCTTATAGGTCTCATCTCTCCCCTTTTATATCTACCTATCCTACTGATCTCCACCTGCCCTTCCCATCCATATTCGTCCTCAGAGACTTAGAGAGCTCTACTCAACGCCATTCTACAGGTACGAAACACATCTACGCTTGGGGATGCGCGGGAATGCGGAAGCAGTCAAAATAACAAAGATACGGTAGCCTAGGCGTAGACGTTTTTCGGCCAAAACCCCCGGGTTTCGGGGAAATTATAGAATACAATAGTCTGGAGGGTTAAGTGCGCGGTCTACTTTCCCTTTCTATTTTTATACCAAAAATATTGTATATTAACAATAAACTTAAGAGTGCTGTTTTGAATGTCTTTTTTTCAACCTATAGTTGGTTTGTTAGTGGTGATAGATATTATCACGAATGTCCCCCTCCAGTCTTGAGATATCAGACATATCGTCAATGATGGAGGGGCCACTAATAAATTATAGGTTTGAGTCCCGGAGGGAAGAATGAAAACGTAATATTTAGTAGTGGCCCCGAAATCATTGACGATGCGGGCCCTCCCTTCCATCCCCTTCCCATTCGTTGATGTCTTTAAATTAAAGTCTCGATATATCATAGAAGGCGGAATGACGCTAGGCAGATCAGCGTCTCGGATAAGAATCCACGGGAATGACATCCACATACTGTAAGTGGGAAGCTTAATTATAGCATTTCTTAAGTAAATTTTTATTTTTTATTTTTTTACGAAGTTTTTTCGTAGTGAGCACCCAATCATAATGACGATTCCATAAGAGAATTAGCGTACGCTTATGAATTTGGCTCCTCTTCCTCTCTGTGGCGGTCATTTCAAATGGCTAACGCAAGGGCTTGAAAGAGAGCTATTATATAATAGGTATATCGTCAATGATGAAGGGGCCACTACTAAATATTAGGTTTTCATTCTTCCCTCTGGGACTCAAACCTATATTGAAATCAGTCATATACTGTATAGCCTAGCCTAATTCATGGCATAATTTCCCCATTTTCGTCCGACACTGCGACGGCGTCAGTAGGTTAGACTGGCGTTTGCTCTCGGTTTTGATGGTCCTCGGCAATTAATTCCTTCATCATTACCACCATGCCCACTCTCCCTATCACAAAATGCACTAAAGGCCCTAATAATAAACGAGGGAGATAGGAGGTTCGGGCAGGAGGTGGTGGTGGTCCCAGGAATCCACGTGGAGATGAGGAAAATAAGGACAAGCAAAGGAAAAAGGTAGTGGGGAAACGTGATTATCGAAAAGGAAAGCACCACAAAGTTTACATTGACGTTGACAAACAGAAAATACTGGACATGATAGACAAGGGTGCAAGAAATTGTGACATTGTGCGAGCTTTAGGGATAGGCTACTTGTGTCGAGTGAGAAACATTAAAAGAACGGTAAAACCACCACACTCACGATCGCCTCACCAGGCCTAACTCTTACTCATTATAGGTAAATATAATGCATTAAGCCTAAATTTTATATTAATATCTATTAGGCCTATACAGTATATTGTATTGCTGTTAATGTATCATGTATAGTGTCTACTTTTCTGCTCTAAAAATAATATAAAAAAATGTGGGGCAAATGGGTGACTTGGGACTTGCCAAAGAATAATGGATAATTTTCGCATTTATAGTATTACAGTAAACTTCCGTTAATCCGAAGGGCAGCGGACCGGCCCTCGTTCGGATTAGTGGATTTTTCGGATTATCGGACTTTACCCCTATGAACCTGTGTATTAATGGCCTGACAAAAACATTGAGGCATTAGGCCACCCAAATGACACAATGGTGCACACACAAATATCATATGTTCATGAAATCACTTCAAAAGTTTACCATTGTAGCCTATTACCTACTTCAAAACATTCAGATTAATGGTCAAAGGAATCTGCTGATATAAACGTAAACACCATATGTCCGCATCGTCTTCTTCTTCTTCTTCCGTCTTCTGTCTTCTTCTTCTTCTTATTGTTTAAATGTGCAGTTTGCTTGGAGGGTTGTGGTGTCTCCAGATTACTGCACAGGCGTTTTAGGAGGGGTGAAAAGAACAATTGTTAGTATAATAGGGGTTAGGAGAGATATTAAAGGTGGATTTTATACTACTGTACTGTATATGGGGGGTAAGTTTGTCGTTGTCTTTTGAGGTCAGGGTGATTTAAGTCTAGGTGAGGGTGAGGTCAGAGATGATGATGATGATCAGTTGTAGTACAGTACAGTACTGCTCTATGTGTACTGTGTGATTCAAGTCAAGGTGAGGGTGAGGTCAGAGATGATGATGATCAGTTGTAGTACAGTACAGTACAGTACTGCTCTATGTGTACTGTGTGATTCAAGTCAAGGTGAGGGTGAGGTCAGAGATGATGATGATCATTGGTGATACAGTACAGTACTGCTCTATGTGTACTGTGTGATTTAAGTCAAGGTGAGGGTGAGGTCAGAGATGATGATGATGATGATGATCAGTGGTGGTATAGTACAGATTCAGTTGGATGGTAATTTTATATGCTTGTGATTTTGTTTGTTGTTCTGATGTAGGTTCCTAGGGCTGATGCGATGACATGTTTACTGTGCTGTGGTAGGTCTCCTCCACCTAGGATATGCTTGATGTTGAATGTTCCTCCTTGTTGGGTTACTACACTTCTGAGGTGGGTGCGGGCACCGTAATGTCTGTGGCAGTGGAGTAGATAATGCTCCACTGTCTCAGGTGTGAGGCAGTACGGGCAATTTTCATTTGCTTGCAGTCCCATCCTGTACATATGCCCTCCCAGTCTGGTGTGTCCTGTTCTGAGGCGGAGAGCTGCGGTGTTTAAGGCTTTGTTCTTGTAGATGGAGTGTTTCCACACTGACCACTCTGACTTGATGTTACTGTATTGTGTGCCAGCTATGGTTATTTTCCACTCTTCCTTGAAGTCTTGGAGGACGTCTTCTCTGAGGATGTTTGTCCGGTCGGTTGTGGTGTAGGGAATGACTGTTGTTAGGTGGAAGGAGTGCATCCCTTTGGCTAGTCCATCCACTATTTCATTATGGAGGATGTCAATGTGGCTGGGTACCCATTGGAGGGATATTGTATATCCTTGAGAGTGGAGGGTGGTGAGGAGTTGGATCATAGGGTATACTATTTCCTTGTTTGTCTTGGTGTTATAGTTGATGGCTTGTATGGCACTTTTGGAGTCACAGCAAATGGTGTAGGCACTTACTGGGAGGGTGTTGATGATCTCAAGTGCACGGAGGAGTCCATAGAGCTCTGCTGTAAACACTGTGGTTTGTTTGGGTAGCTTCCATCCCAGGGTAAGGTGAAATTTTGGGATCCATAATGCTGAAGACACAGATTTGCTGTTGTTATTACTGGTACTGATGCGTGATCCATCTGTGTATACGTGGGTGGAATTTTGGTGGTGGGTGTGGAGGACTTCGAGGAACTCTTGCTTGAGCTCAGCCGAGTTGTTTTTCTTGGTTGTTGAGTTGATGAGGTCTGTGTGGACTGTGGGTGGGATGTACAGTATTCCCATGGTGGGACTGGTGGTACCATGGGGGTTGAGTGGCAACCAAGGAATATGCGTGATTTTCTATGTATAATTTGCCCTACGCGCTCTCGGAAGGGTGCTTTATGGATGGGAGCTCCTTGAGGCTGTACTGGTACATTGTGGAGAGATGCAGAGAATGGGTGGGAAGGTGGGGCAGCATAGATTTTGAGAAGTAGGTGGCACACTGTATATCCCTTCTGGTGTGGAGTGGGATTAGATTTGCTTCACACTGAAGGCTGGCCACCGGGGTTGATTTAAGGGCCCCCATTATGATCCTCATTGCTGAATTCTGTACCATCTCCAGTTTATGAAGATGGGTCGGTGCGGCTGAGGCGAATGCTTGGGCACAGTAGTCAAGTTTACTTCTGATGTATGCTATGTAGAATGTTCGGAGGGTTGTGGCGTCTGCACCCCATGTTGTGCCTGCGATTGCTTTCATGATGTTCAGTCTTTGGTTGGTGTTGTATATCAGGTAGTCTATGTGGTCTTTCCAAGTGAGGAGTGGAGCATCAAAAATTACTCCGAGATATCTGTGGCTCTGTGTAGGAAGCAAATCTTCTCCATTAAGCGTGAATCTTGGAGGTCTGTAGTTTTTCTTTCTCGTGAAGATCTGGTATAGCGATTTGGTTGGGTTGATACTTAGTTTTGATTCATGTGCCACCCAAATGACACACACACATATCATATGTTCATGAAATAACTTCAAAAGTTTACCATTGTTATTGTAGCCTATTACCTACTTCAAAACATTCAGATTAATGGTCAAAGGAATCTGCTGATATAAACGTAAACACCATATGTCCGCATCGTCTACTAGCGAGTTTGTCTTGCTCTTGAAGATCAGATCAGATGTGGTTCGGGCAGTAATGCCTTAAGAACGGCACTTCCCTGAGAGGTTCTTGTAATTTTCCTTTTGTGATTTTCCTTTTGTGACGTGCTCTGTTATATTATATTGTATTGAAAGCATCCTTGTCTTGTTGTCTTGAAAGCACCCTTGGGACGCTCCGATCACTGAACTATAAATAGTAGCGTATCGGAACGTCCAAAGGTGCGTTTTCAAGCTCAAGACTGAATGCGCTTGCAGAAAATGCGGTGCAAGCCAGTAGTGCATCGGAGCGTCCCAAGGATGCGTTCAAGAGCAAAACAAACTCTCTAGCAGACGATGTGGTGTTTACGTTTATATCAGTAGCTTCCTTTGACCATTAATCTGAATGTTTTGAAGTAGGTAATAGGCTACAATGACAATGGTAAACTTTTAAAGTGAATTCATGAACATATGATATGTGTGTGCTCCATTATGTGTCATTTGAGTGGACTAATGCCTCAAAAAGGGGACTTTGGGACTTATTGAAATTCGGACCATCGGGTGAATTCGGATTTGGCCTCAAATTGAAACATTCGGACTATTGGGAGATTCGAATCATCGGTCGTCGGATTAAAGGACTTTTACTGTATTTGCATTTGGCAAAATACACTTTTCGCTCTGATTTGGCTAGACTAATAAATTAGCCAAATGTGAGGGAGTACTGAGTGGAGCCCCCATCTTCGCTCCTAATCGGTTCCGCAGAAATATAACCAAGATCGAAACCGCCAAGATCGAGGCACTGTTCTATCTATCTATCTATTGCCTGACGCCGTGATCCCCGAAGGGGTGGCCACGAACGAACCGCCCCCATGCACCTCTGTCCCCAGTCAGTCGACGCCCCTCCCCCCAACCAGCACCACCTTCGTTCATGTACTTCCTCACTCCATCCTTCCACCTCATATTCGGTCTA
This sequence comes from Paralithodes platypus, assembly GCA_032716605.1. Taxonomy (NCBI): domain Eukaryota; kingdom Metazoa; phylum Arthropoda; class Malacostraca; order Decapoda; family Lithodidae; genus Paralithodes; species Paralithodes platypus. The sequence continues at coordinate 42,098,199 of CM064528.1, forward strand.
CCTCTCCCCCTCTGTCCCTCCACCTCGCTCTCATACACCCTCTTAGTCATTCTCTCGCTTTCCATACGTTCCATATGGCCGAACCATCTCAAGTTGTTCCTTTTCACACTTTCCAGCACATCTACCTCCACACCACACCTCCTTCTTACTTCCTCATTAGTCTGTCTATCCCTCCATGTAACTCCGCACGCACTCCTTAAGTAATTCATTTCCACTGCTCTCACTCTTGGTCTGAGTCTCTCAACCAACGTCCATGCTTCGCTTCCGTAAGTCAGTGTCGGGATTACCACACTGTCATGCAAGGACTTCTTCACTTCCATACTGACCACCCTATTTCTTGTTACTGCTTTTAGCGTTCCTACAACCCTCTTCCCCTGTTGTACCCTCTCCCGCACCTCTTCATCCATAGTCCCATCTTTACTCAACACACTGCCCAGATACTTAAAAGAGTTGACGATCTCCATAGCCTGACCGTTCAGCTTCACCTCACACTCTGTGACTTCACCCCTTTCGAAGACCATAACCTTGCTCTTCCCCGTATTTACCTTCAAATTCCGTTTTTCGCACACTGTTCCAAACTCATTTACCAGACCCTGCAACTCCCATTCATTATCACTCATCAGAACTGTATCATCCGCAAACAGCAGTATAGGTAGCTTCCACTCAATTCCCTCCCTTTTCAGCGATACACCAACATCCACTGCTCTTGATAGTATTTCTTTCATAACTCCATCCATATATACAGTAAACAACCACGGGGACATCACACACCCCTGTTTCAAACCAACATTCAGGTCAAAGAACTCGCTCTGCTCACTCTCCACACGTACTGCCGCCTTTGCACCCTCATACATGCTCTTCACTGCTTTCAGCAACTTGCCCTCTACTCCGTATATTCTAAGTACTTTCCACAAACCTTCTCTATCCACTGTTCTTATGGGGAAAATTCTAATCGGTTCCGTGCTCATTCCAAAACTTGCCTTTTTTTCCTGTTTTCTTGCCTATGATTTTTTTTTTTTTTTTTTTTTTTTTTTTTTTTACACCAGACTCAATAGAAGCCATAATAGTCGGAAGGTTACACCACTAGTGATATATATATATTTTTTTCTTTCTATGAATGAGGGAGACTTACGGCATAACTGCCTGCAGCGAGTGCCACCCCCAGATTTGAAAGAGTGACAGGGCCAAAATCAAAGGACGTTCGAGCTAAAATGCCTGGACACACGGAGTTTGAAGCAATTTAAGTCATAAGAAGAGGGAAAGACTGATTCTGGGAGAGAGTTCCAGAGCTCAGCAGTTGAATAGAAGAAAGTCTGAGAATAGCGTTTCACTCTTGGGTTGGAAAGTTGCACAGATTAGGGGTGGGATTGTGTTGCAAGCCGGGTACTATGTACCCTACGTAGAGGAGGTGGTATACACTGGGAAAGCTCCGAGGAACACTAATTATTGTAGTAGCGATAGAATAACGAGTTGGACACTTCACAACAGGTGCTGAATACAATGGCGTTCTACTGGATGCCTGTGATTGGCTCATTTGCGATGACGTTGCAAGATGGCGCCCAAATGATGGACTGTGATTGGCTGGCCAGCACGTTTACGTCTCAACTAGGCGGGAAAACGTGGAACGAAGATTGAAATATTTGCCGATAAGATTGAAGCCATGGCAGAGCGCCTCATATTTGTTACAAATATTGAATAATTGACAGCGAAGATTGAATAATTTACAGTGAAGATGGAAATTGGGAATATTTGGTGTCTACAGTGAAGATCGAAACAGGGAAGACTGATGTCACAAAGAGGGCTCCACTGTAGTGTCATGAAGAGTTGTCACCTTTACATTCGTAACCTTTATGCCATAAGGAAGTTCTTGAGCAAGGAATCTCTTTTGACCCTCATTCATTCATTTGTTATACAGTACAGTGAAAGTCTTGTAGTCCGGAAGGAAGGGGGGTGCCGACCTTCCGAATTAGCGGATTTTCCGAACCATCATGCATGTACCCTATAATGTTTGTAAACACCAAATAAAAATCATAATAAATGTTATAATTAAAAAACGATATATTCCATAGCTTACCTTTGCAGTACAGTGAAGATCTAGGATGGTAGAGGTGTAATCCAAGGGCGCAGTAGTAAATCCAAGGGTGCAGTAGTAAATCCATGGGTGCAGTACCATAGTACTTAATGCTGTATTTTATCACTTATTTTATTACTAATTAACTTAAATGAATCTTATGTTATTTTTGTTCTACAATACCTTAAAACTAACACTTTTCACTGAACACTTAGTCATCTGAGGAATCTGACTTCATAGGAGGAGGGTCATCTACCCCTGCCAGTAAATCCTCCTCAGTGAGTTGACGTGAAGGTCCAGGCTGGGGTTCAGGTTCTTGGTGATCAGCAGGCCTGGGGTTATCTTCCGGTTCTGGGACATCTAACACTGGTGGGTTTATTTTCTTGGTGGCTTTCTTGAAAAGGTCTCTGATGTCAGCTTGTTTGATGGCCTGGTGACGTTTCTTGTACACTTCTTTCATGATAAAATGGTAGTTCATGACCTCTGCAACATTGAAAAGCTGATTCCTCTCAGAGAATGTCACAAATGACTCCAGACATTTCAGAGCCTCACTCCATGATATTTTATTCTGAACATCTTCCGAGTCTTCCTCTTCTTCCTACATAGTGATGGTAGGGTTAATGACACTCTCAATCAGTTCTTGGTCATTCATCTCTTGAACTCCACGAAGGTCCGCATCCTGTCCCAGCCACTCCTCAATGTCTTCTTTTGTCATTCTATTGGGATGGTTTTCAGGAATTGTAGAGACTATGTCAATTATCTGTTGAGCGGTCTGGATCATCATCAACTTCATCAAAGCCCCTGAAATCATTAGCCACAAATTTGTTATTTCCAACTTTCAGTTTCTTATCATACAACTTCCTCCAGGCTCTCATAAGAGTGACATCCTTGACATCTTCCCAAGCCATAGCAGAGTAGTAGATTGCATTTTTTATATTAAAACTCTTCTGAAAGTCATGTACACTGTCTTCCGAATTCACCAGCTTGCGGGAAAAGGCTTTCTTGTACGATTCCTTTAGTTTCTGACACACTCCCTGATCCATAGGCTGGATCAGGGAGGTGACATTGGCGGGAAGATAAGTGGCAAAAATGTTGCCACAGACCAGTTCATGTGCAGGGGGATGAGCTGTGCAGTTATCTAACAGCAAAACACACTTGCTGTCTTCTGGCAGCCCGATCTTCTTAAAGTGTTCTTTGACTGCGGGCACAAAATGATGGGAGAACCACTCCTTGAATAGATCCGTAGTCATCCAGGCATTTCCTTGGGCATCATAAATGACTGGTAGTGATGTCACACCCATGAGAGCCCTTGGTTTTTTATATTTCCCCAACACATACAACTTTATACGGTGTCTCCCGGAGGCATTGCCACACAGCAGTAGGGTGATACGTTCCTTGTTCATCTTGAACCCAGATGCTGACTTCTCATCTCTCCCTGCAAGAGTTCGGGTTGGACACACCTCCAATAAAGGCCGGTCTCATCAGCATTATAAATTTGGTCTGGGGTAAGATCATGATCCTTGACGAGTTGGGCAAAGATGGTACTGTATTCCTTT